>OY986964.1:9418158-9540970 GCA_963920575.1 Narthecium ossifragum | reverse complement strand
CCATCCAATTAATGCGAGAGGAGAGAGAGGAGAGAGAGAGGAGAGGAGAGCCCCATCCTCTTCCTCTCCCCCGTCCCCGTCCCCGCCCCCTCTCCCTCTCTCCCTCTCTCTCCCGTCCCCTCCCCGTCCCCTCTCCACCTGCCATCCCCCTCCAGCTCAGGACAGAGAGAGCGAATGGAGACAGGGAGCGGGTACCATAAACCATCCCTCCCCTTCATCTCCAACCTGCTCTCTCTTTGCCTCTCCCATCCCTCCCCTTCATCTCCAACCCGCCGACCTCGCCAAAGCCGCCATCGACGCCGACCTCGCCCAGCCCGCCCACCTCGACCAAGCCGCCATCGACCACGCCCCACGCCGCCGTCGACCTCGCCCTACCCACTGTCGAATACCGTCGACATCTCCCAATCCGCCATCGACCACGCCCCGGCCGCCGCCGACCTCGCCCAGCCCGCCATCGAGTTTTGAAATTTTTTGAAGAGAGAGAGAGAGAGAGGAGATGGGATGTGACTGAAAACCAACCATCCTATCCCCTCTACTCATCTCCCAGCTCACCTTATCTATCAAACCCTCTCTTCCCTTTCCTCTCACACCCTCTCTTCCCTCTCTTCCCGGCTCCCCGCGGATGGGTATGAGATCGGCGCTCAAGCCTCCGTCGACGGCTGCATAGAAGCTTTCCCGACGCCCGCGCCCGCGCCGGAGTTGGTTTTGCCGTGAATCCTTTCACGGGGCCGTGAGGGGGAGAGACAGGGGCAGGGGGCATCTTGCCAACGAGGAAGTTGAAGGATCGAAGCTTTCTGATCCACTCTATCTTCCTCTTCCAAGAAACCCACCAAACACGACGGAAAAAATCCCATCTAATTTCTTCTCTGTTTTCGTGATTTTTTCCTTTGAAGAAAAAATTTTAGTGATTTTTCCTCACAAATTCTAATCTTTTCTTCTCCCCAGATCGTGGAGAAGTATATCTAGGAGGCCCGGGGCCTCATAGCGACGCAGGACCCCTCCGACGTAGCGGCGGCTCTCGGCTTTCTGGACGCCGCCTTAGCCCTGTCCCCGCGCCTGGAGGCGGCCCTCGAGCTCAAAGCCCGATCTTTGCTCCAAGATTACATACCAAGCTTCAAGCTGGCATCTTCCAATAGCTGCGACGACGACTCCATCACGTCCCTCTCCTCCTCCGCCACCTCCGCCGCCGAGCGCTCCGACTGTGAGGGGACGTTCCGGTGCTTCTCCGTCGTCGATCTCAAGCGCAAGGTCCTCGCTGGGCTCTGTAAAGGCTGCAAGCGTGAGGAGCAATGGAGGTAATTCCGATGTTTTATTCTGCTAAACTATGTTAGCACTGAAGTGTGTGTTTATCACCATATAGCAGAATTTTAAAAAGTTAATATTCTGCACCTCAACATTGAACAGGTTAGATCTTTTCTTATTTTTTTGGATATCAGATCTTTTTGGTTGTTTCATAGCGGAGAAGAGTTTGACGTTAAGGTTATATTGTCAGATTATAAATTCCTTTTGGGAACTGGAATCTCACTGAGAAGTAAGTTTGTTTTATTTTGGATTAAGTTTAAACTTGGGTGGAGAGAATTAGAAGGCGGAGATGATAAACTAGAAGCCACTTCTTGGGAATATATTGTACTTTGAGGGTTAACTATTGGTGTTTATGATTATAGCAGTTAAGTCTACCCACTTTGTTATGGAGCCACATTGTTAAGAACTTTTATGCTAGAATTTTGTGCATTTGTAGTTTGCAGTAAGGCCATAGCAGCCTGCATCGAGCAGTTCCTATACCCTATTAAGGGGCTCGGCATTCAAACGGGTTTAATTTTGGCAGATTTGATAACATAACAATCTGCAGGACTAAGGAAATAGCCGACTAGCATTCCAGCATGGAGCATAGTACAGGCTTGGTTCAAACTATTATATTTGAAGCTGCAGATCAAGATAATATCGGTGGATATGCTTCTAGTGGGCAAAAATCCATATGTTGCACCCCTGATCTCGCTAAGCTTGAGGGCTGTAAACAAGGTGAAGTTATTAGTAGACAATCATCTGTTGATCTGAATTGGCCTGTGTTGATCTGAACTGGCCTGTGGATCCTAAAGAAATTTATATCTCAAAGACTGGACATGTTTGCACTCATTCAGCACTGTTCAATTTAAAATTGTTGAATCAAAGGAACCAAAAGAGGAACTCATATCAACTGAATAACAATAATTTTTCTTTTTTCTTTTTTTTTTCTTCTTTTTTTGTTCTTTCTTAAAATATCATTTAAAATTGTTGGTCTGGGATGTTTTTCTTTATGCAGATCAATAGCGATAGGATTTGGATCATATCAACTGAAGCGCCGTGGATATTTCTGAAACGTTGGTCAAAGGTGTACTCTAAGTTTTACTTCTCTTTTGTTCCCTGCCCTTTACTATTAATCATTCAGTTTGGTCATGTTTCGAAATAGAGCATGGTACTTAGATTTAGTTTGAAAATTTCAGTATGGTATGTTTGTTACTGTAGCCCAAATGGGTTTGCTGGTGGATCAAGCTTCTATCAATAGTTGATTTTGTTGATTCACTTTCTAAAACTTAGTAGTAGCTTTCTTGCTGCCCTCAGGCAAGTATACTAATTTCTCAACATGCATCAATCACTCTTAAGTTAATATAATCCCCACACATGCCTCTCACAAAACACATGAAATGCTAGAATGCATTTGGGTGCTTGATGAAAATCTCTATTCGATATTATATGGGTGCTTGATTGAATAGCTTCCAAGGATCACTATTCAAGGTTACAGCTTTTCACCTAGAATATGGTAGTTGTGTAGTAGTAGTAGAGGAAAATTAATCTTGATCAGTTTAAAAAATCAGGGTCGGAGAGTGTTGCTTAAATAGAAAACAACAAAGAGACACAACATGAAAATAAAATTATAAGCTTAAAGAGAAAGTTTTGTTTTGTTTAATTGCTATTCAAGTTTTGTTTATTTATGGATCTAAGGATGGCTGATGAAACTTTATTGAGATTTGGCATTTTTTTTATCTAAGTGATTAATCGAGATGCCATAACTTGAAGGCATCTCATTACAATAGGTGTTAATTCAAGTCTCCAGTGAAGTGAGATGTGTATTTTTGTTTTTTTTCACCCTTCTGATCAGAAGGCATTAGAAAAATGTCTCTCTTGCTCGAGGTGGCCGATCCCGTGCCGGAGAGAGTGGGATCGTGAGGATGTCGACGTGGTGCTTTTGTTCCATGAATTCAATCTGGAATCTGGTGCTTTTGTTTGTGGAATGTCGACATGTGTCCCTACCTTGCAATCTGGAAGTCCATGAATGCAACCCAAAACACTTCCCCTGTGTTGTTCCATGAATCCATTTGCCTTCTTTGATCTGTTGATATGTTTTTGTGGATCGGATTTCATATTTTCTGTTTTAAATGTGGAGTTTTGATTGAATCTGAGCATTCCAGATCATGTTCTTTAACCAATATGTTTAAATCAGAATATAGCAATTGTGTTTGCAATGTTCTCTAATTCGCTTTCTTTCTTCTCTATTTCTTCTGGTGGCTTTAATAGTTTTTCCTTCTTCTCTAATTGCAAAACCATTAATTTGTTCAAGCACATTTGTTTTTTTGTGTTGTTGCTCATTTTTTTGCGAGGAATATGTGTTTTAGATGGTTTTGATGCACTATGGACAAAATCTAAGGTGCTTTTGTTTGTCCAAATCTTGATTAAAGGGCTGCTGCACTTTTTAGAACATAAAACTCAATATAAAATGTGGCTAATCACTTTCTTCACGTGATTAAAGACCAGTTTTTTGGGCATGCAAAACTGCTTTTAATGCATTACCAACCATCCCAAATTGCTCCAGATTCTTTTAAAGTGGCTGCTACCCAACTTTGAAGTCAATAAAAACAGTCCTCTTTGATGTTTTTGGTGAATTTACTAGCCTAAATATTGTTTAGTGATTCCATCTTTGCTTGGGATCAAAGAGTATGCTGTTTTAGATGCGAAAGCACCATTTATTTCATGAATAATCAGCTTGACTTGCTCCGGAAGTTAAGCAAAGTGTTGTAGTCCTTTTAATATACTAAAGAGCAGCTTTCTTCTTCGAGCTATGATGAGTTTTCACCGTCTACTATAATAATTTGTTATCAGTTTTATGCACAGTATTGTATACTTTTTCAATCTTCAATAATTTGCTTCTTCAGATTCAGTCTCCACATCTATGAGCAACTGAGGCTGCTACCTATAATTTGTTTTTTCAGTCTTCAGTAATTTACTTTTTTATTCTTCAGTAATCTCCTTCAGATCCAGCCCCGATGCTTATGACAACATTGCTGTGAGAGGGATAACCATGGTCAGCCTCTTGGCCCGTCTATACGGCAGCAATGTTGGCTTTAATCAATTGCCTGCATGTATGCTGAAGACATTGACACTCTTTTCAGCTCCGTTTCTTTATTGCAATGCAATGCAATGCTAATGAATGATTGTTTTGTTTTTATTTGCATTTGTGATCCCTGCTCCTAGAGTAGTTCCAATGAAGAGGGAAATCCAAATGCCCTGATCCTAGAGTAATTAATGATTGTAAGCTTGATTCTTTCCTATGTTAATAGAGATTGTGTGTGTTGTTGGCAACCACGATTTCAGATTGGAAGGGACTGCTCTTATCCTTTTGTAAATGATTTGATACTCATTCCATTTTGTTGTTTGTGATGAACATACTATATCATTTCGCCAAGCTTTTTTGTAGATAGTGATTCATTTGTAGGAGTCTATTAAGTGTTTGAGAAAGAAATGTTTGATTCCATCACATCACATAACTAAAAACCATGTTAGGGGCACGGGCCATCTGTGGGGATGTTTTTACTTCTCCTCCTGTTGATTCCATTTTGGCGATATGTTCGTTGTTGGTGCAAATTACTCCTTTTCTTATGTTTAGAATTTGACTATTTTCTTATGTTTAGAATTTGACTTAACATTTTGGAATCACGTAGGGCATTCGAGCTATGACTGGTTCTAAAGGGTACCTTCTAATAGTCAAGGTAATATTAATTCTAATTTTACTGTATTCACTATCGAATATTTTGATGTGTAAGAAAACTGTTTTCTTAGTTCTTTTTGGATGTCCTCTTTCATGTCTACTTAATTGATCAGATCAATGTCAGAAAATTGATTGCACATGTATCGATTAATTGTCGTATCGTTTTTCTCATGAATTTCCTCTTTGCACTTTATCAGAACTATACATGAGATCGGCTTAACTTCGGTTTGGCAGCAGAGCAATCAAAATCTGAAGGTTATAATGTAGACGTACAACATTCAGGTTTAATGAACTTCTGGCATGGAGTTGAATTTTTTTGGAGAGCAACCTTATGTATCTTCATGCGAGTTAGATATGTGATAAGTGAATTACGTACTCTGCGTTTCCTATTATGTTCTTTAGGATTTACTGATATGTCAAGGGAAGACATATTGGATTACAGGATACTCTTAGAAGAAGAAGGGCTTAAGGAGGAAAACGACAACGTAGGCAGCGAGGAAGACATGAGGAATCCGCTGAGCCATAGTGGCGATGTTGGCGGGGCTGGTCGTAGCACTGGTCGGTGTGGCTTTGTGCCACTAAAATGTTTATTTTCTTTGAAGCGTGTTTAATTTTGTCTCATGGTCGGATTCTTGAATTATGTGTTTGAGGATATATGTATTTATGTTCTGCATAATTTCATAAAGTTTTCTGTTGACTCCACTCCTTTCAAATATCATGTTTATTTAAACCGTGTCAGGGATAAATATAGTGAGTGTATCTATGCTTTCTTTAAAATTTATTTTTCTTTGCAAGAGCATTTTAGCCATTTCACATATTAATCTCATATCGTTAGCATGATTAGATTTGTTAAGTGGATTAAAGGGGTATCTGAAATGACATTGTGATTTTAGGAATTTTGGGATGATGTGAGAAATTTTGGGATTTTTTTGATATTTAGTCTTATCGGGGGCTGGGTTTTATGATATTGAACCTGAGTTTATTCAAGTTATACGTATGATCTTACCACGTCAGCAGAACCCATGAAAGTATTGAAAGATAATAATGAAGTTTGTATAAAGCTAGGCTCGGGCTCTTCATCAAAGGAATTGTATGAAGGTAAAGCCCAATCCAACACCAACGAAATTGTGGCCTGCTCTAGAAGTCATTGTTTGCTATTGATATTTGCTGTTATTAATTTTCATTGATGTTTGATAGCTTTCTTAACCAAATACCTATAATTGGTGTTGTTATTAATTTTCATTGATGTTTGATAGCTTTCTTTCATGTCTACTTTGGAAAGGAGCAACCAAAGGTGAGCGAAGCACAAGCACTCATAACGGAAAAGAACAACCAAAGGTGAGCTGCAACTGGGGCTAGAATTGGCAGAGCAACCAAAACTCCAAACTCCAAACCTACGGTGTTTGTATGTATCTTCCAGCCTTTAAATTATTATGGGGGTGGTGAGGAGTGGTGCTATTCTAACCGTCATATGTGGTTTATTAATGTTATGATGAATTGGATAGAAATAGCTGAGGTGAAACAAGGGTTTGTTGTTCACCCGTCTACCAATGATTTTTTTGAATACAAATTGTAGTGAGATATTTACGTCAAATATATTAGTCTTATTAATAGGAAGGGGTATAGGGATGTGTGAGTGAGAGAACCGTGCCCACCTGTGCCAGGGGCACGGGTAAACACTAGTATATATATATAGATATAGTTTGTGATTGTTTTGTCGCTTTATGGGTAACCAGGGGAGTGCCGACCCCCGGGAATGTTTAGTATAAATGGGCCGAGGGTGTGCCCTGCATGCTTAGAATAGTCTACTGTTTTGATTAATAGCCCCGCTGATTGCTGGCGTGCGCCGGGGGCATAACCCGTTGTACTGGTAGATTATATATCTTGTATGTGTGGCTTGTTGGTTTGGCCGGGGTTGTATCCCCTTGTAGCAATTTCGGTTGACGACTGTGGACGCCGTTGTAATGCCGAAATTGGCTCGATTGTTATTGTCGCTTGGCTGTTGGTCAGTTACCTGCGGGGTAACTGTGGAACTTTAGTCTGCCAAGTGCCGGAGAGCACTGAAGGCTATTGTATATATATGTGTTTATCGCTTTGCTCTAATCGTTGTATTGTTAGTATAGCTTATCTGTATTTGAGACGCTTGCTATGCTTACCCCTTTGGTTAGCTACAGGCTATGCCTAGCCCTATATAATTGATGTCATGTTGTTGCATGCTTATATCTCTTTATTTGTGCCTGAGCATTGCATGCATTTTTTCTGCATTAGAGCATAAGGCTAGGGCGCGGGTGAATAGGGTCTTCGTCGATCTGAGGCTCTCATGTAGCTCTAGGACCGTGACTGGGTAGCAAGGACTAGGGCGTGATTGTTATGCCAAATCTTTGTATTCTCGAGAATGGATCTAGTTGGCTACTATATGTTGTTTGAGGTGTAGAGGTCGCCCAGAGTTCTTGTCTCATGCTCAGTATCCGTGTTAAGGGAAGTTACGTGCTATCCTGAGTCCTACCTCTTTGTTGTTTAGCGCTGGGCGCTTGGTGGTTGAGAGGGACGGCTGTTGACAGTTGAGGTCACAGAGCACGTGCCCTGGGGTAGGCAATGGATGTAACGTGAGTTTTCCTTACAAATGATACAGAATCCGAGACTTTGTAATTTTCCCTTTTTCCTGTGCGACGTAGAGTAGAGTAAAACCCTACTGAGCTTATTTCTCACTCCTACCCAGGCCGCGTTTGCAGGTGCAGGCGTCAGCTCATCCTCGGTGGTTACAACTGGATCAGATCTTGGCAGCTAGTCGACTTCCGGAGGCGTTTGAGGTTTCAGAGGGACAGATGTACATTTTGACAGCTTTTGTTTATAGGTACATTTTGAGGATGATGTACTTAATATTTAATATATGAAATCATATTCCCTCTTTTGATTGAGTTTTATTCCGCAATGTAATATTTAGTTTTACCTTTATGCCATTGAAAGTCTTAAAGTTCAAATTAATTCTGCTTTGTGTATTGTCGCGTCGTATCGGATGTAAATAGTGTAGGTTTCCCCTCACGTCTCGGACCGAATGGCTTTTCTGGGCCGGGGCGTGACAGTCGGAGAGAGAGGTTGGCCCCGATCCAGCCACCTACCTCCTCACCTTGCTTGCTGGATCGCGCCCAAGCCTCATCGACCTTGGCGCCCCATCTCTCCTCCAACCTCCACCGGCTTCCACACCGCCCGATCCCGGCCCCGACCTCGGCGCAGGGGATCGTCGCGCCCAAGCTTCACCGACCTCGGTGCCCCATCTCTCCTCCAACCTCCACCTGTTTCTGTCGCAAGGGATCGCACAAACTTCACAGGCCTCGGCACCCCATCTCTCCTCCAACCTCCACTGGCTTCCGTCGCAGGGGATCATCGCGCCAAGCTTCACCAACCTGGACGCCCCATCTCTCCTCCAACCTCCACCCCTACCGCGCTTTCATGCGCTGGGCTGCCCGGTGGCATCTGGTTCATCGCCTCCCACATCGGCGTGGACTGCTGCATCCTCAGCCCAGTCGAGCTCTAACCAGGACTGTCCAATCGGGCTGGCCCGGTCCAGCCCGGTCTTCAAGGCGGGCATGGCCATTTCTAGGTCAGATCGGGTGGAAGGCCTATTGGGCCTAGTACCCGGCCCAGTCCGGATGATTACCAGGGGTGGACTAGGTATTGCCTCCAACACGGCCAAACCCAGGTTACCCGGGCCGGCCCATTTGGACACCCCTACGTGCGTACATCCACCTTGGCATCCATCAGAGGATGGGTCTTTGGTGCTCGGTGTAAAGAATGCATCAATTCTTGGGTTGCGACGATGTTATCGGAGATATTCCGGCCCATGATGAATGCAGATTGTTCCTTGCCGATGATCTCCCACATGACCTCCCGGAAACTTTGAGCCATCACCAAAGCAATGATGTTATAGCAAACATTGCGCATGCTGATGGGTCAATAGTCTTTTACCAAACTGGGATTAGCAATCTTGGAAATAAGGGAGACAAACGTGTCGTTCCAATGCGGGGGCAACCTTGCATAGTCAAAGAAACCTTGAATAAGCGTCACCAGATCCCGCCCAAGGACATTCCAAGATTTGAGAAAAAACTTCACAGGCAAACTGCCGGGCCCAGCGCACTTTCCCCTGTCCATATCTTTAAGTGCAGCAAAGATTTCCTCCCCCAATACAAGTGTCGTGAGCTCCTCTCATCTACCCACAGCAACGACCGGTAATTCTAGAAGTCTGAGATGAGCTCCATCCTCCTCCCCTTCTCGCCAAAGACCCTGAAAGTGGTCCACCAGTGCTTGTGCAATTTCTTCATGGGAAGACAGAACCTCCCCAGATTCAAGAACCAACTCGGCTACCTTGGATCTACGCAGACGGGAGGCTGCCATCTTGTGGAAGAATGCGGTGTTTCGGTCCCCTTGCTTCACACAACTTTGCATCTTCTGCTGATGAAGTCTTCCTGGTGTAAAAGGTTGGCAGGGCGACGATTCTCGATGCATCGCAGCTGAACCTCTTCCTCCGTTGTAAGGATGCCCATCTCCTCCTCGTACAAGATGGCCAAGAGGTTCTCTGCATGAGCCTCGACCTTGAATAGATCCGCCTCCTCTCTCCGGTTCCAGAATTTGATGGTCTCTTTGATCTCCTTCAAGCGACCAGTGAACATGTATTGGCGAGATCCTAAGCGATTCTAGCTCCACACACGACGGACCAGGGGGAGGAACTCAGGCTCTGCTAGCCAGAAGGACTCCATTCTGAAGGGTGAGGGACCCGAAGGGCGGGGCTCTTCTTCCATGGATAACAGAAGCAGGTTGTGATCAAAAGCAAATCGGGGGGATGTCTCATTCAGGCGCCTGAGCAAAGAACTTCTACACTTTATTGTATACTCCTCTATTATACGCTCCAGGATGCGGGCCCGCCTCTCTTTCCTATTGGACCAGGTGAAGGTTTGGCCGACCAAGTCCATGTCCAAGAGGCTGCATGAAGAGAGGAACCTCAAGAAATCCCTAACACCACGGCTAGGTCTATGAAGCATTTTCTTTATTTTAAATTTCTTGCAATGAAGCTTTCATTCATAGAAGTAATTCTAGCATAGTTCATCACCCACATTTCCCATCGTCCATTTCTCATGTTTAACTCATCGTCCATCTTTCATCACCCATTTTTCATCATTCACATTTTTCATCTTTCACTTCTCATCGTCCATCGTTCATTTTTCATGACTTCTCATCATTCATTTTCCACCACTTCTCATCATCCATCGTTCATTTTTTCGCAGCTTCAACACCTCTGTTCGAACTGAGTTCGAAGGAGTTGAGCCTTTACACGTCTATGATTTTAATTATATTGACAAATTTACGGTTTAACGGTTAGATTTCCACATCAACAAGTGTATTAGAAGCTTGGCTTAGAAGTGTCTTAACCAAGCGGCGTTAATTATGATATTCCTCTAGTGCAATGTCAGCCCGATGATCACGACGACTTAAAACATAGTGACTTTTTGGAAATTAACAAAGCATTTCCAAGGAAACAAGAGTCCGCAAGTCTTCCATTATTTCTGTAGATTTAAACATTGGCATATACATATAAATAAGAATTTTGTAGAATTTATTGAGGCCAAACTAGAGATTATAAATTATAAATAAGGGATGACAGATGAAACAGCTAGCCCAACTGGATTATAGCACAGGAAGTAGTCCTCAGTTGAACTAAGGAGATGCCATGAGATGGAGGCCTTGATCAACATGGAGAGTGAACATGGTTTTGGAAGTAACAGGCTTGGACTCATCCAGAAGCTTGAACCTAAAGAAACGGAGGAGTACAGCAGATACAATCTTCATTTGCCTGTAAGCAAAGTCCTTTCCCAGGCAGATTCTTGGACCAGCCTGATATATCAGCGTTGATAGGAATAGCTAGTCAGTCATGTGTTCGACATATTGTCTCAAATATATCGGATGAGGAATTCCTTCAGTATTTTGGATTGGAAAAGAGATGTGGCTTACATTGAAGGCGACGAATTTATATGGGCTCTCCGGCTGGAATGTTCCGCGCGTTCTGATCAAGCCAGCGTTCTGGCCGGAAATCCTCGGCGTCTTCGCCCCATATCTCAGTCATCCTACCCATGGCATGGGCAAGGTAGTTAACTCCATCTCCCTTCTTCACCTTGAAACCGTCCGGAATCATCCTCCTCCGCATTCTTCCCATCCTATTGCATAGAATAGCATATATAGTTATAAAAAGGTTGCATGTGTTAATTCGTCCTTGAGTGTATATGCATTCTTGGTGCACTGATTTGATCAGTTTTGTTACACGACTACATGCATCATGTTGTGACGCTATATATAGCACATTAGTTAATGAATTATTACCACTGGAACAACTGGATAGAGGCGGAGGGTCTCTGTCAGCGCTGCATGAAGGTAGTGCATCTTCTCAAGCTTCTCTTCGGTCAAGCTCGAAGCAAACACTTGGATGTTGGCATCCTCCCATTTTCCATTAATCCGGCTTTCCCTTTAATATCCATGACAAGCTTCTCCTGTATCAAAGGATTCTTGCACATCATGTAGAAGAACCATGACAGTGTGTTCGCCGAGGTGTCCTTGCCTGCAATCAAGAAGTTGAGGATGATGTCCCTTAGGTACCTGTCAGTGATCGTCTCCGGATCCTCTTCGCTTGCGATTATAAACCTCGATAATATATCCTCTTTTTCTCTCTGCATGCAAAAAATTAATATAATGATCATTGATCGATCGAAAAAGCTTCAACCCATAGTCATTGATTAGGATATTAATTTTTACGCACCTCTGACCCGTTCTTCATCATCTCCCTCTTCTTGCGGATGAGATTGAACACAAAGTCATCGATGATTTTGAGGTTTTCAATGAGCTTGGCCTCCCCTCCAATCTTCAAATACCTCCTAATTTTCCACAACACAGAGACGAAACGCCAGAAGACGATCTGGTTGGATTCATCGAAGGCCCTGCTGAATCGAATACTGAACTCGTCGGACCCTCCCAGAGCGTTGAGCTCCACGCCGAACCCAACCTTGAAGATCGAATCCAGTGTCGACTTCATGAACAGATCCTGCACATCCACGGAAACTCCGGCGGTGGCGGCATCGGAGACCTTTCCTGCTAGTTTGGTGGCGTTTTGCCGGAAGACGGCGCTGCTGAAGTTCTTGAGGACCTTGGTGGCGAACTCGAAGCTGGCGAGCTTCCGCTGTTGCCTCCACTTGTCTCCGTCCACCGCGAAGATCCCATTGCCGAATAGATCATTCACGAAGAAGTACTTGTGCCCCTGATGAACACATGATATCGAATTATCTATATTTGAATCCTAGCTAGAGCTTCACCAACCATTAACCATGCATGCATAATTCAAAAATATATATATAGTTATAACGCATGTACGGCACCTTGGTGTACTTTGGGAAGGCATTCTTGAGCATGTGCTCCACTACGGCTGGGTCGGTGGTGTAGATCTCGCTATGGTGGAGCTTCATCACCCGGTGCTGCAAGACCAAGCCCAGACCTGATCGAGTCCGATCCGGAGCAGCTACTGAGGTGATCCAGACGTGTTCGGACTCCATCCGTCCGACTCAGATCTCCGTACGACCCCGATCGTCGGATGGGCATAACTTTCGACCACGACGTCCGATCGGAGCGTGCGACCAGTCGAAACGACCGGCTCCACGAGCCCGTCATGATACTTGGGAGATCAAAGATCTCTCCATGACCTTGGCCTCCGAATCTCCATATTCTTTTTCCTTTGGCTTAAAATCTAGTTTTAGTGAAAAACTTTCCTTTTTAGGCACTTTGCTCGGTCTTTCCTTTTTTAGAAAATTTCCTATTTCTAGTCGGTTTTCTCCTATTTGAATTTCTGGTTTGGTTACTTGGATTAGGTTGATTCATGTTTTGGTCCATGTGTGAGTTGGTTTGGTCTCTCCTTAAACATATAAAAGGAAGACTTAGGGTTTGTAAGAGTCAGTTTTGATGATGAATGAAAATTAGGGTTTTTGGTTTCTACCCTTGAGAAATTTGGTTGTCTCTCCCATAGAGAGGTTCACATTTACCTTGCGCCAGAGTGGTAACAGAGCCATCCGAGTTCCTGGGAAGAGGACCATGCCTCGAACCAGAGCCGCCCGTGCTCGACGGCTGCCTAGTGTGTCTCCGCCGTCGGTCAGAAGACGTGGTCGCCCCCCTGTAGACAACGGGCCTCCCCCACAGGAGCAAGGAGTCTTGCAGGCGACCATAGTGGATCTGCAACGGCAAGTGGTTGTGCTCCAACTCCAGTTGCAGCAACAGAACCGTGACCGAACGCCGAAGAGGAAGAGGAGTTGTCTTCGGACGAGTCCTCCTTCCAGAATATGTATGCCGACCAACCCTGGTTTCGCCGTGACCAGCGGTATCGTTCCATGGATTACAGATTTAAGGTGGACATACCTGAGTTCGCGGGAGGATTGTAGCCGGAGATTTTTATTGACTGGCTTCATCAGGTGGAGCGTATATTCGAGTTTCGGGAGGTCCCCGATGACATCAAGGTGAAGCTGGTGTCTATCAAGTTGAAAGGACAAGCTTCAGCCTGGTGGGAACAACTGAAGAGGGTTCGGGAGAAGCAGCAGAAGGACAAGATCTGAAACTGGGAGAAGATGGAGAAGAAGCTAAAGGAGCACTTCCTTCCTTTCAGCTATACCCAGTCCCTCTTCCAGAAGCTACATACGTTGCACCAAGGTACGCGATCTGTTGAGGAGTATACTGAAGAATGTTATCAGTTGCTTGCCAGGAACAACCTTTCAGAAACAGAGGAACAGACGGTCGCTAGATACCTCGGGGGCTTCGGCTATCTCTCCAGGACGCGTTGAGCCTCCATGCATTGTGGATGGTATCCAAGGCCTACCAGCGAGCGTACACAGCAGAAAGGCAGCAAGCTCGGGCGTCTACCGGGAGACAGATTCAACGGCCACCTCTAGCTCCGCTGAACCCGACTCCGCAAGCGAAGCCACCGGGTCCGCGGCCCACTCCCCCAAATCCGACATCGAGATCCACCTTTAGGTGTTTCCGTTGTGGGGAAGTAGGGCATCGGGCCTCGAACTGTAGCCTACCTGCTAGCCGACCAGGGAAGGCTCTGATCATTGAAGAAGAAGCGGAGGAACAGGTGGACCTAGCCGAACCCGTCTTCGATGGCTACAGCGATGAAGGGGAGATTCTGTACGGTGACGGCCAGGAGACCCTGGTCCTGCGAAAGAGTTTCCTGACGCCCAAGGAGGAGGTCGACAACAACTGGCTATGGACCAACATCTTCCAAATGACGTGTATCATCGACGGGCGAGTCTGTAAGATGATTGTGGATAGTGGAAGCTGTGAGAACGTCATCGCGGATGAAGCGGTGACCAAGCTGCAACTGGCAACGGAGGCCCATCCTGTTCCGTACCGACTATCGTGCCTCAAGCGCGGCAGCTCGGTAAAAGTCGATAAACGCTGCCTGGTTTCCTTTTCCATTGGTTCCAACTATCAGGATAGTGTATGGTGTGATGTGGTGACCATGGATGCTTGCCACCTATTGCTAGGCCCTCCCTGGCAATATGATCGTTTTGTCTTCCACGATGGTCGGAGGAACACCTACACCTTGCGGCTCAAGGAGAAGCGATATACCCTAGCGCCGAGATGGGAGGAGCTGCGGCCCAAGCCCAAGGAAGGCCGAGTTGTGACTATGCTGTCACGGTCACAGTTTCTAGAGAAGGTGAAGGAGCAGCCAGTCATCTATGCGCTGCTGCCGGGCGAACCCGAGGCGGTTGTGGAAGTTCCCGAGCTCATGAGGCCCCTCCTAGCGGAGTTCGCTGATCTGTTACCCGAGGAGCTGCCCCTGGGACTACCACCCCTGCGAGACATCCAGCATCAAATCGACTTGACTCCGGGAGCCAGCCTACCTAATCGACCGGCATACAAGATGAGTCCGAAGGAGATCGAGGAACTGAGGAAGCAAGTGACGGAACTGATGGAGAAAGGCTATGTACGGGAAAGCATCAACCCGTGCGCCGTACCTGCTCTCTTAGTACCCAAGAAGGATGGTTCGTGGCGGATGTGCATCGACAGCAGAGCTATCAACCGAATCACCATCAAGTACAGATTTCCCATACCAAGACTGGATGATATGCTCGACCAACTGGCCGGCTCCAAGCTATTTTCAAAGATTGATCTCAAAAGCGGATACCACCAGATTCGCATCCGGCCGGGGGACGAGTGGAATACAGCCTTCAAGACTAAGGATGGATTATACGAGTGGATGGTGATGCCTTTTGATCTGTCCAACGCACTCAGCACATTCATGAAGTTCATGCACCAAGTCCTTAGGCCGTTCATGGGCCATTTTGTCGTCGTTTACTTCGATGACATCCTGGTGTACAGTTCTTCTGAGGAGGATCACTTGAAGCATATGCGGGCTGTCCTCGAGGCATTGCGACAGGAGCGGTTGTTCGCCAACCATAAGAAGTGCAGCTTTCTAACTGACCGGGTACGTTTCCTTGGTTATATTGTCTCTTTAGGTGGCATTAGCGCGGATCCCAGCAAGGTGGAGGCAATCTAAAGTTGGCTCTCGCCGCGGAGTCTACACGATGTCCGCAGCTTCCACGGGCTGGCCTCCTTCTACAGGGGCTTCATCTACAACTTCAGTTTGATGACAGCCCCCATCACCGAGTGTCTTAAAGGGCGGAATTTCCAATGGACCAAAGAAGCGGAAGAGAGCTTCCAACTGGTGAAGCAGAGGATCTCTGAGGTGCCAGTTCTAGCACTACCAAATCTTGAGAAGGTCTTCAAAGTCAACTGCGATGCGTCGGGAGTCGGCATCGGCGATGTGCTCAACCAAGGGGGACGGCCAGTCACATATTTCAGCGAGAAACTATCAGGTGCCACAAAAAACTACTCTACTTATGATCTGGAATTCTACGCTATTGTGCAGTCCTTGAAGCATTGGAGGCACTACTTGGTGCAACGGGAGTTTGTGTTGCACACTGATCATGAGGCCCTCAAATTCCTCCATGGCCAACACAAGCTCAACCGACGACACACGAAGTAGGTTGCCTACCTGCAGGAGTTCACTTTCTCCCTCCGGCACCTGGCGGGTATGCAGAACCGGGTTGCATATGCATTGAGCCGGCGCGCCAACCTCCCGACTACACTGCAGGCACAGGTCGTGGGTTTTGAGGTTTTCAAGGACCTCTATGCGGATGACCCTTCTTTTGGCACCGTTTATGCTGAGGTCAAGGACGGGCAGCGCACGGATTTCAGCTTGCAGGACGGCTTCCTATTTTGGGGGCTGCCTCTTTGTGTGCTTGACTGCTCTTTACGAGGCCAGATTCTGCAGGAGCTGCACCGAGAGGGCCACTTTGGGCGAGACAAGACTTTGGTTCTTGTAGCTCGCGATTACTATTGGCCCAAGCTGCCAAGGGACGTAGCCAGATACGTGGAGCAATGCCATATCTGCCAACTGTCCTGGGTATCATCCACCAACGCAGGACTCTACATGCCCCTTCCTGTTCCTGATGCGCCGTGGATCGACGTTGGCATGGACTTCGTCCTTGGACTGCCTCGTACAGCTCGCGGTATGGATTCCATCTTTGTAGTTGTCGACCGATTTTCTATGATGGCTCATTTTATAGCTTGTCGGAAGATGATAGATGTCGCGCGGATCGCTCACCTATATTTCCAAGAGGTGGTGCGGTTACATGGGATTCCCAGATCGATCACCTCTGATCGCGACGTCAAGTTCATGAGCAACTTCTGGAAGTGCTTATGGCAGAAGCTGGGTACCAAATTAAACTTCAGCAGTGCCTATCATCCCCAGATTGATGGCCAGACCGAGGTCGTCAATAGAAGCCTCGGCAACCTCCTGAGGAGCCTCGCGAGAAGCCGACCGAAGATGTGGGATGCAGCTTTGAGCCAAGCCGAATTTGCCTTCAATCAGTCCAAAAACCATTCGACTGGTTTGAGCCCTTTTGAAACAGTCTATGAATCTAATCTTATGGGTGTAATGGATCTGGTTCCAATTTCCAAGCCTGGTCGACCAAACCTGCGAGCTGAAGACATGATCGAGCATCTCCACACCATCCAGGATCAGGTTAAGTCTCAACTGGAACTCACTAATGACAGGTATAAAAGTGTTGCGGATCGGCATCGACGCCATGTCACCTTCGACGTCGGGGATGAAGTGTGGGTCGTCTTGAATAAAGAGAGGCTGCCAGCAGGACAATATTCTAATCTGGGAGATAGGAAGATCGGCCCGTGTGAAGTCCTTCAGAAATTTAATGACGATGCCTACCGAGTCCGGCTTCCACCCCAATTGTAGATTTCTGATACCTTTAATGTGAAGCATTTGGTTCCAGACAGAGGGGTTCGATATGATTCAAACTTGAGGACGAGTCTTTTCCAACTAGGGGAGGATGATGCAGGACCAAGCCCAGACCTGATCGAGTTCGATCCGAAGCAGCTCCCGAGGCGATCCGGATGCGTTTGGACTCCATCCGTCCGACTCAGATCTCCATACGACCCCGACCGTCGGATGGGCATAACTTTCGACGACAACGTCCGATCTGGGCGTGCGACCAGTCGAAATGACCGGCTCGACGAGCCCGTCATGATTCATGGGAGATCAAAGATCTCTCCATGACGTTGACCTCCGAATCTCCATATTCCTTTTCCTTTGGCTTAAAATCTCGTTTTAGTGAAAAACTTTCCTTTTTAGGCAGTTTGCTCGGTCTTTCCTTTTTTAGCAAATTTCCTATTTCTAGTCGGTTTTCTCCTATTTGAATTCCGGGTTTGGTAACTTGGATTTGGTTGATTCATGTTTGAGTCCATGTGTGAGTTGGTTTGGTCTCTCCTTAAACATATAAAAGGAAGACTTAGGGTTTGTAAGAGTCAGTTTTGATGATGAATGAAAATTAGGGTTTTTGGTTTCTCCCCTTGAGAAATCTGGTTGTCTCTCCCATAGAGAGGTTCACGTTTACCCTGCGCCACCCGGATGGTGCGGTGCTTGTGGGCGATGCGCAGGTAGTAGTCGAGGATGGTGTTGAAGTGGATGATCTGGTGGAAGATGGTGCCGGTGATGGGGTGGCGATTGGCGATGCCGATGGATTCTTTGACGTAGAAAACGAGAAACTTCACAAGGAAGACTGCCATGTAGATGAGGATGGCGGCGAAGGCGGCGTAGATGAGGGAGACCGACATGTAGGTGAACTTGGAGGTGAGATCCCAGAGGAGAGATGCCATTGTTTGGATTGCAGTGAACAATAAGATGTGAGGTTTGGGGCTATTTATAAGAATGTGTGAAAGCATCAAACGCTCCCGCCATACCACTTTCAGCAGAACAGTTATGCCATGTGCGGCATTCTCTCATGGGAGCATTCTTATTATTCCTTCTGTTTCAAATTTGGCTCTGGACTTTTTCTACAAATTGCAGCGCAAAAGCCACCGTAGGTGAAGGTTTCCCTTGTTAAATTTATATTTTTCTATAACCCCCTCCCAAAGTCGTCAACTTTGTGGCTCTGCGCCGGCTAGTTTGATCAAAGCATGTGTGCATAGATGATTAGGATAAAAAAAAGCATGTGTACACTTAGGGCGTGTTTGGATACACGGGATCCCCCAGGATCCCGTGTATCCGGTGAACGCAGTGATCCAGCGTTTGGGTTTCACGCGGATCCCGAAAATTGGAATCCGGCCAAGGGCGGATTCCAATTTCGGCGTCCGCTCGGTTCGAGCGGACGCCGAGGGAGGTATCCGTGCCCGCGGATACCTCCCTGCGGATCCCGCGGTATCCAAACACGCCTTTAGAGGATTAGGATCAAGTACTTCAACTTCCTGGCTTTGCCCATTGCTAATTGGATTAAAAGAGTTTCTGCGAAGATGATTAGAAGTATTGTCAACGCCATATCAGTGTCCAGAGTATTCAAAATACAGAACTGAACGTCACCCCAAGAAAAGAGCATGTCTTGGAGCATCATCACTTTTTTTGAGTTTACATTAATATAATTTAACACGCTCACTTACGTGTGAACTCGAATAATCATCAATCCACACACGTGAATATTTTAATTGAAAGAGAAGTTTTGAAATGCGTGACAGGGTCTGAATACAGGACCTCCAGTCTTATGACTAAAAAAACTCTAAGTAGTTAACCCAAAAGCTTATGCCATGAACACAAGAGCTTTGGTTTAACACGCCACCTAACATTCTTTCAAAGAGTCGATGGTTAGCAACACTGAAATTGGAGTTGACTTGTGTTAGAGATCGCAGTACACAAGATCTATGCAAATAAACAAGAAACAAAAACAGAGCACCGATTTAACGTGATTCGGTGAGAATTTCCTACGTCTACGGGCAACAAGCACAGAGCGTTCTTCTTATTGCTTTGAAAACGGCCGTACAAGTAACAGGGATAAACCCTAACAGCCCCCTTTTAATTAATTAGGGACTAAGTGGCTAAAGAACCAACTAACAACATTAACACCAAGTTGGTTAAGCCTGACTCGTATAGGATTCACCTTTATAACATTCTCCCACTTGATTTCTATGCATCAAACACATCAGAAAATGATTAGGTAACAACTAGCCCAAGAGAAGTTCTGCACCAGGCAAACTTCTCAGGCACAATGGGTTTAGTCAATACATCAGCAACATTGTCTTTGGTGTGAATCTTTTGCGGCAAGATCTTTCCATCTTCCACAACATCATGAACAAAATGATACTGAGCATCAATGTGCTTCGTATGAGCATGATAAGTAGGATTTGTTGTTAAGTGCAATGTGCTCTGACTATCACCATGAATCAATATCTTTTTATTATCGACTTTAAAATCTTTGGGTAACCTCTTCAACCAAATAGCTTCTTTACATGCTTGAATCGCTGCGATGTACTCAGCTTCTGTAGTAGATAGAGCTACTACATCTTGCAATCTTGACATCCAACTAACCACACCATTGGCTAAAGAGAACGTGAAGCTTGTTATAGATGTTCTTCTGTCAACATCTCCTGTAAAATCTACATCTACATAGGCAACTAGGTTTAAATTTTCACCACCAAAACAAAGCGTAGCATCAGAAGTGCCCCTCAAATATCAAATGACCCACTCCACTGCATTCCAATGATCACGACTTGGGTTCACCATATATCTACTAACAACTCCCATTGACTGAGCAATATATGGCCTAGTACAAACCATGGCAAACATAAGGCTTCCTACTGCTGATGCATACGATACTTGAGACATATCTTCCTTATCCGCTTCTGTGCTAGGACATTGATTGGAAGATAATCTGCAACCAATAGAAAATGGAGTATTAACTAGTTTGGCATTATGCATATTGAAGTGCTGCAAAATCCTTCTTACATAACTCTTTTGAGTTATCCAGACTTTATTATTCCTTCGTCTCTTTGTACCGATATCCCAAGAATCTGATTTATTGCCCCCATATCTTTCATGTCAAATTCCCTGGCTAGCTAGTTGAGCTTTCAAATTTGCAATATCATCTTTACTAGTGCCTGCAACAATCATGTCATCTACATAAAGTAGCAAGATCATGAAGCCTCCATTCACAAAGCTACAAAAGTAAGCACAGTGATAAGCTTTACATCTAATAAATCTCAAGCTCAATATGAAAGAATCAAATTGCTTATACCAACATCTTCGCACCTGTGCTAAACCATAAAGCGATTTGGTCAGCCGACAAACCATTTTCTTCAACAAAACCTTCATGCTGAGTCATATAAATTTCTTCATCAAGATTTTCCATGCAAAATGGCTGTTTTAATATCTAATTGTTCTAATTCCAAATCTAAAACTGCTGCCATGCTCAATAATCCATGAATAGTAGTCAAGCGAACAACTAAAGAAAATATTTCATTGAAGTCAATACTTGATTTTTGAGCATATCCCTTTGCAACTAGTCGTGCTTTATATCTTTCTATATTTCCATTTTCATCTTTTTTCACTTTGAACACCCATATGCAACCAATAGCCTTTCTACCTTTAGGTTTCTCAACTAACTCCCACGTTTTATTTTTGTGCAAAGCCTCCATCTCCTCTTCCATTGATGATCTCCAGTAGATAGCAATTTCAGATTCACAAGCTTCTTGATAAGAAAGAGGTTCATGCTCCTCTAAAATACAAGCATATGCAGTTTCATAATCATAGAGATATGATGTAAGGGCAGAAGTGTAAAATTTTCGGGCTTTTATGTAAATGGTTGGACTTTCGCGTAATAAGGGGGTTTTGTAGAGGGGCTTTCTAAAAAAATCCCTACCTAACCCCACTACCTCTCTTCTTCTCTCCTGATATTTTTTCCTCTCTCTTCATCCACACCTCACAACCAGATCCGGAGGGGAGACAGAGAGGCAAGGAGAGAAGGGGGAAGGGAGAGGGAGTGGGTGGAGGAAGGTGGAGATCGCCGGCGTCGGAGATAGAGAGGGAGAGATCGACCGCGAGGGAGGGAGAGATCGAGAGGATCGGGAAGGTGGAGCTAGCCGAGAAATTGGAAGATCCTGGTGGGATTTCGTCGGATCCCTTCTTCCTTTCAGCATAGGTAAGCTTCTACTTTCTCCCTCCTTTGATTCTGTGTTTTTTGGTGGATTTTTCCGGAGTGTTTCGGGGTGAGTTTTGGGGTTTTTGTGGGTTTCTCCGGCGATGGGTCACCGGAGACGATGTCGGAGTTGACGCCACTCCTCTTCCCGACGATTGCAGCGTTGGGAAGGGGGTGGCGGTGAACCCCGACGCCGTACTCTCTCTGTCCCTGGAATCTCCCAAGTTGTTTTCCTCCCTCCCAGCCATGGATTCCGGCGAGGATCCGGCCGGCCATTCTCTGGCCGTAGCCACGCGACCTTCTTGGGAATCTTGTGCTAGGGATATCACATGGGTTCCTCTTCTTCCCTGGTGGTTTACCTGGTGCTTTAGCCCCTTTCCAATGGAGATCCGACAGAGCTTCGGTGTGAGCTCCGGTGATCTTCTCGGGGAGGAAGACGACGCTGTGCGCGGTGCACGTTAGCGCCTCGTCTGCTTGGTGCACTGGTCAGTGCCCTGTGCACGCTGTGTATGTTAGTTGTTTGCTAACGTGCCACCAAAGCCTCCTGACACCTGTTTTCGCTGGTTTTCGCGTCGTTTCGATCGGCTTTCGAGCTCTATCTAATTCAAGTAGTTTTAATTTCGTTTTGGGGCTCTATCGGGTAGTAATCTTGATTCTTGTGCTTTAGGTGATCGATTGAGCGGCCGTCAGGTGTCGGAGCGTGACGTGGGTTCCCGGACTTAGAGTTTACACTTGGATTGGTTCCTTGAGGTAGGAGTTACCTCATAATAGGATTTGTGTGAATGTATGCAATGTTTTGTTATGTATGATATATGATGTGTTGTGTTTATGTTATGTTATGCTCTGGTTGGTAATGTGGTGCCATTCTGGGCTTTATGTGATACTTAGACCGGTTGGGTTGGCCGAGCCTAGCACTGGGTCATTGATGCCAGGGAAATCTATGATATGATGTGTATATATGTTGATGATCTCTGTTGGACTTGTCGAGTCCATTTCTTGCTTGGTGATGCTATGATGGCATGATGGACCATGTTACGTTATGAGGTGTTGCTAATATTGTATGCGATAGTTTTATAATTATTGTTTAGTTGTATTATTATACTGTGACGTTGTGTGACTTGTGCATACACGCTAGGAGTGTCAGTTTGGGTCTAGTCAAGTCCTGTAGCTAGACTAGTCAGAGTCTAGGAACTGTATCGATAACTTGACGGATGGATGGAATCTATATATTTTGATCGAGGATTTGATTTGATTTTATGATCTGATTTGAGGATTTGTCTTGAGGATATGTATTGAGGATCTGTCTTGGGGATCTGTTGCCTATACTAGTATACTGAAGCTTGTATAGAGTCTATAGGGGTCTGGGCGAGCATTGACTGTCGTATGCGGCGTCTGTGCATGTAAGACTTACCCAGACTAGCCAGACCATACTAGGATCAGTAAACTAGTATAGGATGTTGTACCTATACTAGTATACTGGGGCTGGGTATAGAGTCTATAGGGGTATGGGCGAGCATTGACGGTCGGACGCGGTGTCTATGCATGTAAGACTCACCCATATTAGCCAGACCATACTTGGGCAGTATACTAGGATAGGTGGGTGTACACCAGTGTCCTAGATTGTTGTCAGGTGACTCCTACTAGGCTTTCGAGCTCATTTTTCCTTGGGGTTTTTTTTGTTATACAGGAGGTAGGCCCGAGACCAGTACATCCCAGGGAGGTGGTCAGCAGTGACGAGGCATCATTTTGTGTTTATTAATTGAGAGTTAGCTTTGTAGTAGGTGGAGAGATGTGGGTTGTATCCTAAGGTTATTTTGTACTCTACCTTAACTCTCAATTTGTGTGTTTGACGTTTTGTATATGCTCGTTTTTTGGAAAATTGTATATTGTAGTCTCGTGGCTTGATTATGTTGTAATTGGAAGAGTATACACTCCTATGTACATGAATGAAAGAGATATGTGAATGTTGTAAATTATGATGAATCATCATAGGATGTGTGAATTTTGTATCTATTAACAGTTTGTAATTGTGATCTCACGTGCTTGTGCCCAAGGGTCATGTCGATTTTTTTGAGAAAGTTTGATGATATTTTGTATTTAATTGGGGTGGGGCGTGACATATGAAGGTACCTTTCATTGTCGCTAGTCCGGCCCTGATCAACATGAGCTTCAAATTAATTATCCTCATGCTCTTCATCATGCATTTCTCCATCATCATCGTCTTCTTCTTGATTGTCTTCTGCAACATTTGATACATTTAACAATCTTTCATATGATTCCACATCAAACATCTTCTTTGTTCCTGAGTCATGCAACAACCTATCCTTTTGCATTAAATCTTTATTGAAAACAACATCTCAGCTAATAACAGTATTGTGGGTAGCAGGATCCCACAATTTGTATCTCTTTGCTCCATGGGCATAGCCAAGAAAAATACACTTTCTGGACCTTACTGAAAGTCCAAGAGGGGGGTGAATTGGATCTTTTATGATAAATCGAGAAATGGAAAACCTAGGTAGGAGGAGTCTTAAAATTTTGAATGTTTCTAAATGAAATGAAAAGCAAATTAAACAAGCAATTAAAGGATGAGAGAAGAGTTAGAGAGAGTGCACCGAGTTTATAGTGGTTCGACCCAAGTCTTGGTCTACGTTCACTTCACTCGAGGTCATTTTTGATATTCCACTAGTTGCAAGAACTCTTACAACATTTTCCACCAAGCTTCCTGATGTTTGAAAACCTTACAATCCTCTCCCAATACCTCTTAGGGATCTTCGAAGTCTCTCTTAAATTCTCTCAAAATCTATATCACAACTTGAAGTAGTTTTACAAAGTTTGAAGCTCCCAAAGATGAGGGAAATGAAAAATAAACTTGCTCAAATGTATACAAATAATCACTTTAATTGTTACAAAAGTTTACAACATCTTCTTTCTTATACTTGAGTTTCAAAGCCTCTAAAAACAACTCCCAATGGCTATTTTACTTTTCTTCAACGGTTATATTTTTTACTCTGTCGCAGGCTAACGATTGATCCACGGATAGATCACCGCATCATCCGTTGCACTCAAAAATGGCCAAGTCTTGACCATCGATCGTGCAATTTGCCGGTCGATCCTAACATAGACCATCAGTACAAAAGCTTTCAAATAATGAGATATAATTAGTGATTTAAATATAGGGATTTAAATATCATATCATTGTTTTATCGTCATTCATGCATTGACCTCATCAAAACAAGGTTAGGATCAACAATCGCCCCATTATGATGATGGCAACTTTTTCAATTGTGATGATAAACATCAAAGGCTCCCTCTTAATATATGCATCCATTTTTCACATGAAATGCGTTCTAAAATTAAATCTTATGATGTATGTAAGTCATATATCACTATGAGGATATAATAAGCTTGATTAGAAGCTTAAAAGTATGAAAACTCAAAATTTGACATATCCACCTCTTTATATAGAAACATAAAACATGACATTTGAGCATTAATTCAACTTTCATACAACCTTCAATCATATATATATACTAGTAAATGCCCGTGCCTACGACACGGATATATAGGGTTTCTTTCAGAAAATTTTGGCATAACCTCCCTTGTATCGAGGGCTAAATGAGATAATTCTACAATATTTCTCAAATATAAAAATCAAATCACAGTATAAAAGGGGCGAACATTGTCCCCGGGGCGAACCTTGTCCCCACAAACCACACAAATGATAAAAAAAAATTTCCCTAATTCTCCTCCTAATATACACCCTATTTTCAAACTTTTAAATAAAGCTGAACAAAAGAATCATATACATCAACAACGTATGTACACTGTTATATGTATAAATGTACACACTATGAAGATCACATGGCATATGTTCATGCTATAAATCTCCTATGCATTGATTCCTTATCTTTGTCCTCTAGTTCTTAGATCTTGCATTCTACAGTCATCCATCTGATTGTGCATAGTGCTATTTTTAGCACAAATGAATAAGGGGGAAATCATTGATCATCCCTTCATATGCTTAACAGTATGAATTACAGGCTCATCCAAGTAGTTGTCATTGCAATGAAGTGTGAGAAATTACACAATAGAAGAATATTACTCACAAAACAGAAAAATAATTACATGGAAAAATGTTTTAGTAGCCTTAATTGCATTTTCATCTTTCCATGCACAATCTCAAATCGTTGAGAAACAAAGGTAATAAGCACTACAAAGAAAGGCATGCATGACTACAATACCAAAGAACAATATGAAACAATCCTAGATGTATGCAGTCAAGAACAGATGACATACTAATGAGTTCTTTATTTGCTGATTGATTACTGCTGCAACGATGATATTTGGGATAAAATATCTTGGACAAAACATAGTTTTCTCAACTCAAAGTACAGAATATATATGTTATTTATATTTTGAAAAAATTGATACTAAGACTATTTACTGCATCAAAAAAGATGAGATTTCAAAAACAATGTTCCATGCAAGCATGTAAAATAAAATTATTTATATTTACTGTAGCATCTTAGCATGTTTTTGAAATCAAAACAATCTGTTTGGATTTACTGCAGCATCTTAGCATCTTAGCATGCAAGCACGTAAAATAAAATCAAAACAATGTTCCATGAATATGCCTAAACTTTACAGCTTAGACAAACAAAAAATTGGAAGTGCATGATAGTTAGACATTTACGTTATTAGGAAGGAAGACAACAAACATCATATGTGCATAATGCCTTGAAGTTAGCTTAAGGGAATTGGGACATCAAAATATGCTCAGAGTTTTCTGTACCTTCAGATCTCATGAGCCTGCCCAAACCCTCAACAATAACTCAAATACAGAATTCATGAATGACCTGAAGTGTCTCCATTTTGATAAGCCTCTCCATCGATGTTCTTTTTCACTAATCTCTAACGCCATCCCCCTAGTTGTGGCCTACATTACTTTGCACAAACTCATCCGAAGGCCCATCTTTTACTGTGTATGAAACATGAGCAATGTCCAACCATTCTGATTCTAAGCTATCAGAAGCATGAGCATTCATGACCACCGACACCAAGCAGCTCAAGATCAAAGCATGAGCACAAAATAAGCAGTGTCCAACAAAAAGAGTCAAAAAATAGAAAGAAAGAAAAATAGAAAGTAGAAAGTTAGGCCATTGTATACGTGTAGTGGCTTCTTTGGGTTCTGATTTTTTGTATGGCTTCTTTGGGTCTTTTGGTGCTCTAGCAAAGACTGCAAAACTCAAATACCATTAAATGAAGTTAGGCCATTGTATACGTGTGCATCCAGTGGAAAAAAGAAAGTTAATTTACATAAGTTCACAGTTATAAGTTTCTTACCAAAATTGAAGTAGAACAGCTGTGAAGTGATCCAAAATCTCAAAATTCAAGGGTTATACCTCTGCCACCAACTTTGAATTTCCAACAAAAAGAACAGCTGAAAGTAGAACAGTTGAAAAAACATATTCTGAAGATTAGATCCAATGTCTTACTGTTGTTAAGCTATTAGGAAATGTAGGTCCTAGCATCAGCATTCCAAAATCTCAATGTCTCATTGCCCGCTCCAGTCACTATAGTCTGAAGGTTAGATCCATAAAAATTCCTCATAATTCGAGACAGAAATAGTGTTATGCTATTAGGAAATGTAGGTCCTAGAATCAGCATGTTTACCTGTCCATCAGGTGACATTGCAAGGTAAAGTACCTGAAGGGTATGACCAGTCAGAGTCACTACCTATTCATTTCATCATTTTTATTTCAGTCAATTATCCAAAGTCAACCTTGCTATGATGCTAATTAATTTGTTGGATTCTTCTAACCATAAATGTGCTATCTACTTATTATACGGTAGCCGTCATTATATTAACAGCTACCAAATGGTTAGCATGAATGAACGTGTTAGTGGTGCCGACCTGGTTGCCATTTCCACCAGATGCTAGTTCACGGTCATCATGGTACCACTTGAGTATACTTCCCAACTCCGACTCATATGGCGCGAACAAAATCATTCATCTATATATGTTACAGTAAAGAAATAGGCATCTATAAGAGAAAAAGAAAGTATGAGGAACAAATAAAGGGAAAGGTAGAGTATAGAGCTAGCTAGATAAGATGTAAAGCTTAAAGAGGATGAAGAAACATATTTAGCATATAGAGCCATGTACGAACAATATGCTCCAGCCTTTATTTCCATCAGTCAATAGATTCTCCATCCATTAACAACAGCATGCATGATCGATCTCTTCTTAGGAAGAGCAAGACAGCATACACACACCCATCATTTTCAGCATGTCAATTAAATCACGACTAACAAATCCAACATCATAATTTCAATCCAACGTTCATGCACTAACAGTAATTACTGTGCGTTGAATCCCTTCAAAAACTGCATCGACAGAAAAAAGCATCCATTAAGGTACCAAAGGAAGGAGAAAAAGATCAGATCACGGTATATTCTCATATCAAGGGGAAAAAGGTTAAAATAGGAAATATAAGACAGGCCTAGATTATCTTGACAACAAATAGGACAAACAAATTTAGTATCGAATTTGACAAATAAGTTTAGTAGACATGAAGGGAAGCTTTTCACATGCCTGTTGCTTAGATTGCAGGCATCCCTTTAGCGACAGAACAGAAGCTGCTAATTCTTGAAGTAGCTCGTCCAACTGAATATATTTGCTCCAAGGGTAATAAAATCCAAACCTTCCATGCCAAGGTTCCCATTTTGCAAAATTGGCCTAAAACATGAGCAGATCATGGTACTTCAGCTATAGCTATCGGATGTAGAAATAGCCATGAGCGGCTACATGAGGAGATCGATGATATTGAAAGAGAAAAATGATTTAGCAAATACAAATATAGAAAGAGACTTAGATAACAATATCAAATGATTGAACAATATTTTCTGGGTTTCTTTTTGAATCTACAATACTAACAGGATTAAAGAGAAGTAGATAGAATCATTTAGAAGAAAGCAAGAGAAGAACAATTTAGAAGAACAACCTTCTCCCTCCTTTGCCGCGCCGACCACCTTCTACACCGTCGCCGGCGCTCCACCGTCAGCCCCTCTACTCCTCGCTGTCGACCTTGACACCGATGCCTCCGTTACCGATCGAGACCTCGTCACGGAAGCGTTTAGCTTCCTCCCATGCACTGTCGAGGCTTTTATGAGAAGAGTGATAAAAAGAAGAAAAAGAAAGGAGAGAAAAGAAAAGGAGAAGGGCAACGTCAGCCTCCCTCCTCCTCTGATGGTTCTCCCCCGTCGGCTTTCTTCTACCGCCACCAGAACCCTCTTCACCACTGGTTCCCTTTCCCCTCACCGATGGTTTCTTCCTTCAACGCTGGGCGCCGGTCTTAGGAGGACGAAGGTTGCAGAAAAAAGAAAGGGGAAAAAAAAGAAGGAAGAGGAGGGAGCCACTCGCCTGACTTGAGCCAGGCCCCTTCTTCTTCCCCGTCGTTGTCATCACCCAAAGCCCCGGACAGTTCTTCTCCTTGTCCAACAAAGAACTCGATGGAGAGGGTGCTGAAAGTGGAAAAAAAAGAGAGAAAGAAGAAAAAATAGAAGAGGAGAAGAGGGAGACGTCGTGATGCTTACCTTCACTGCCGCCAAGCCCGAGGGTCCTCACCGTCGACTCGCCGGCCTTTCTCCTCCCCCGTCAGCTTTCTTTCCGAGAAGCGATCCGAGAAGCTCAAAGGCTCGGAGTAGAGGCGGTCCGAGAGGCTTCCCAGGGAGGGGTTAGTGGCTGGGATCATCACCGGGAGACTCGAGCTCTGGGAGGGAAGAGAGAGTGAGAAAGGGGGTGGGAGATGGGAGATGGCTCGGAGAGGGGGATGGGATACATACCGTAGATCGAGGAGCTCGATGGTGGTGCCGGGACGATGATCGGAGTAGAGGATCGATGGCTCGAAGTAGAGGCGATCCGAGAAGCTCGATGGCTCGGAGCAGAGGCAGTCCGAGAGGCGGTGCCGAGACGATGATCGAGGAGCTCGATGGCATCGGGATGATGATCGAGGAGCTCGATGGCATCGGGACGATGATTGAGGAGCTCGATGGAAGTACCTCTACTACTCACCGTCGCACTCAAGCTCAAGTCGCGGTCTCCTCCTGCCACGGTCCCCGCCGTGATCTCTCCTGTGGCCGCGGTCTCCCTCTCTTCCCTGATCGGGTCACCGCTCTCCTCTCTTCTCCTCACGATTTCTCTCTCTCTCCAGTCACCCTCTCGACGCCTCGGAGAGGAACGGGGTGAATGAGCGGAAGGGCCAAGGGGCCGGAGACGGGAAGAGCGGGGAGGTTAGAGCCGGTAGAGGGGGTGTGGGGGCGTGGCCGTCGGACGACGGAGCCGGTAAAGCCGGTAGAGGGGGCGTGGCCGACGGACGACGGAGCCGGTAGAGCCGACGGACGATGGACGACGGAGCCGGTAGATGTGAGAAGAGATAAGAGAGGGGGATGTGAGTAGAGAGGGCGATGGGAGATGAGAGAAGAGAGAGGGAGATGAGGCGGATGGGATAGCCGGTCACATCCCATCCCATCTCGACTCCTCTCTCTCTCTCTCAGTTTAAGTGAAGGCTGAGCTTTTGGGCAAGAGGAAGGGAGGTGAAGTAGTGGGTTTTGGTGGGAACTCCAAATTTTTTGTGGGAATCTTAAAGTTTGATGATGAAATCTGGATCTTTGGATGTGTTTGGAGATAAATCTGGACCGCTCTTTATGTTTTATAGTTGAGACATTTCAAAAACCGCTTTTCCTTATATAATATATATATATATATATATATTATATAAGGAAGGACGTTTTTTAAAATGTCTCCCCTATAAAACATAAAGAGTGGTTAGGCAAATATATATATATATATATATATAACACCACCATTTTGTTCACGCATATAATTTCTAACACGTTCAGCAAAAAGATTAGGTAATCCGTCTATAAATTTAGACTTCCAATGACTGCTATTTGCATCAGTGAGTTGCATAACTCTAGTAAGAAAAACATCTTTATACCATCGGAAATGTGTAAGCGTAGGACAGCGCAGATTTTGTAATAAAGTGCGTATCCGTTCCCCCTGGCCAGTAATATTACCAGTAAAATGGTCCAGAATGGTTAAAACAAGAGTGTAGACAGGTTAGTGGTTTAAAAGCCACCTGAATCAAACCTATGTGGACGTAATTATATTTTTCCATATAAGGTTCTAAATCTTCTTCTGCAAGAAGCTTAAGAGTTTGATCTTCCTGATCTACGGTTACTGTTTTTTCAACAGTTTTAATTGCTATCATGGACTTTAAATCTAAAAAGCCAATTTTATATATTTCCTTATTCGGAACATCAGGGATGGCCCAGTTATTTAGAGCTTCTAATTCAGAAGGAAATTCGGCTAATTGAGCATTTTTTAATTTTTTATCTTTTCGTGAATTAATTTTCCGAAGAGAAGTTGAAGCCATGATTACTCGAGATGGGTAGACTTAATTAAAGTAAGATGAACCAGAAGAAGTATTGGTGCAGGTTTCTTGCTTACTAAGGTTTCGTAATGAATCAATATAGGCTTTTGCTCGACTGCCAACGAATCACAGGACTTACCCTAACGCTACCTTTAGCAAACGGTGCCAAACGCGGCTTAGATGTCGATCCACAAAAGCACTATAAAACTCATAAAACGAAATCATAGTAAACAAGAACATAAACACCAATACTACTAATAATCACATCTTGCTCTAATAAAATCTACACATTACTCGACACTACTCAAACATGGCTCTGATACCAATAATTCAAAGAGATATTGATTAGATCAATTATCCAGAGAGCTGGCGCTCGATGCTACTGATCTTGTATGAACGAGATCAGAAGGTAGAACTGAACTATTAAAGTTCCAGTCTTTGGATACTCTTTCCAAACTATATCTCTACATAATTAAAAAGCAAAGAGAGAGACGAAGAACTTACTACTAACTTCAAATATATTCCACTGGTTGAAGTTACAAGGGGAAGAGAGGTTATAAGAGAAGAGTGGGTGAGAACCAGCGTACTGAACTCAGACGAGTTCTTCCTCTTATATAGAGGTACAAGCCTTCAAGGCTAAGTAAAGTTGCATTATTGAGAGAATATTTCTCTTTTAATCCTTTCGGTTTAGTGGAGCAATAATGCTCAAAAGGTAGGGCCAGCCACGTCGTGTGCTGAGTAGGTTGCAGTCGAATGAGTGGCTGAACAATCACCTTTGGCATCACATCATTTAGCTTTTAGATAGTGGAGAAGCTCCAAAAGAGAGATCAATGATCCGGCTTCAAAAATTGTTCGAACGACAATTTCCTCAGGCTACTGAGAATGAAATCATGAAGAAATGTTATGAACATTTAAAGCATCAGTTCACTAGCCATTTCTCTGGCTCTGATAGAATTTCTATTAGCTCTGACGATGCGATGCAGGATGCTCAAGACCCCTACGAGGATCAAGAAGATATGTGGACCCAAATCATTTCCCAAGATCTGCCCGGGAAAAAGAAGGATGGTCCTACCACTAGTGGAGCTTCCACTAGCCAAGGATAAGCTTCATCGGCTGGAGAATAAGGTTTCGTAATGAATCAATATAGGCTTTTGCTCGACTGCCAACGAATCACAGGACTTACCCTAACGCTACCTTTAGCAAACGGTGCCAAACGCGACTTAGATGTCGATCCACAAAAGCAGTATAAAACTCATAAAACGAAATCATAGTAAACAAGAACATAAACACCAATACTACTAATAATCACATCTTGTTCTATACCATGACTGATAATCAGATTGAGCATTGGTGTTTATGTTCTTGTTTACTATGATTTCGTTTTATGAGTTTTATACTGCTTTTGTGGATCGACATTTAAGCCGCGTTTGGCACCGTTTGCTAAAGGTAGCGTTAGGGTAAGTCCTGTGATTCGTTGGCAGTCGAGCAAAAGCCTATATTGATTCATTAACTTCAGTCCATAACTGAGAAAAATAGAAAACCTTTTATTAAAAGAAAATTTAAGAAAAATACACCACCACCACTAAAGAATAAGACCCAAAAGCATCCAAAAATTGACAAAAGTAAAGCCAAATGTTTTAAATGCGGTAAAATTGGACATTATGCTAATCGTTGCTACACTAAGAAAAAGATTAATGAAATTGATGATGAAGGATTAAAGAAATCGCTCTATAAAGTTATGCTTAATAATACTGATTCTGAATCCGATGTAGAAACATCTAGTAATACTTCTGAAGACGAATCTTCCACTGATGAATCTATAAAGGATTCTAAGTGTACTCAATGTCAAGATCATACTAAAAAGGACTATTGGAAACAAATGACCGAAATGAATAATCTTTCTATTAATATGATATCTATTACCAAAGAGTTCATTGCTCAATTATTAACTGAAGGAGATATACCTCCTAACTTAAAAACCCAGTTAATTGATCTTTGTTTGAAAAATAATCAACTAAAAAATGAAACTCCGCGAATAGATAACACCTATAGACTCTCTGAAGTCTTAAAAAGACGACAGGAAAAAACTGTTAAATCCTTATCTTTAGCAGAACTTAATAGGGAAGTTAATGACCTGAAAGAAGAAATTAAACTGCTTAAAGAACAAAATGAGTATATCTTCTCCTACATTGAAGCTAAAGACCTAGATGAATCTTCATCAAAAAAACCTCTTGACACAAGTAAACTTAATAACCCCGGACAAAGCTCTAGTCCTCCGAATGAGTTTCTTGTTCAATTACTACAACAAGTTACTACACAAAAATGGTATGTTGAAATTTCGTTAGTCATTTCTGAACATGAGGTCATTCCTAATCTTATTGCCTTAATTGATAGTGGTGCGGATTTAAACTGTATTCGTGAAGGAATTATCCCTTCCAAATTCTTTGAGAAAACCTCGCAAGCCCTTAGTGGGGCTAATGGCAATAAGCTGGAAGTTAATTTTAAACTTCCTAAAGCCTATGTATGTATTCAGGATACTTGTATCCCGACCTCTTTTGTATTAATAAAAGATCTATCTCAACACTTAATACTAGGAACACCATTTTTGCATAAAATCATGCCATTAGAAAGAGTTGATTCTTCAGGAATAAGTGCTAAATATAAAGGATCTCCTATTACTTTAACATTTATCACTGAACCCCATACACGAATTCTTAATGAAGTTAAAGATATTCTGCTTAAAGAAAATCAAATCAGTTTTTTAAAAGAAGAAATCTCTTACCTTCAAATTGATCAGCAATTACAAAAATCTGCAACAAAAGATCTCATAGGACGAATAGAGCAACAGTTCCATACCAATAATTCAAAGAGATATTGATTAGATCAATTATCCAGAGAGCTGGCGCTCGATGCTACTGATCTTGTATGAACGAGATCAGAAGGTAGAACTGAACTATTAAAGTTCCAGTCTTTGGATACTCTTTCCAAACTATATCTCTACATAATTAAAAAGCAAAGAGAGAGACGAAGAACTTACTACTAACTTCAAATATATTCCACTGGTTGAAGTTACAAGGGGAAGAGAGGTTATAAGAGAAGAGTGGGTGAGAACCAGCGTACTGAACTCAGACGAGTTCTTCCTCTTATATAGAGGTACAAGCCTTCAAGGCTAAGTAAAGTTGCATTATTGAGAGAATATTTCTCTTTTAATCCTTTCGGTTTAGTGGAGCAATAATGCTCAAAAGGTAGGGCCTGCCACGTCGTGTGCTGAGTAGGTTGCAGTCGAATGAGTGGCTGAACAATCACCTTTGGCATCACATCATTTAGCTTTTAGATAGTGGAGAATCTTATTCTCCAGCCGATGAAGCTTATCCTTGGCTAGTGGAAGCTCCACTAGTGGTAGGACCATCCTTCTTTTTCCCGGGCAGATCTTGGGAAATGATTTGGGTCCACATATCTTCTTGATCCTCGTAGGGGTCTTGAGCATCCTGCATCGCATCGTCAGAGCTAATAGAAATTCTATCAGAGCCAGAGAAATGGCTAGTGAACTGATGCTTTAAATGTTCATAACATTTCTTCATGATTTCATTCTCAGTAGCCTGAGGAAATTGTCGTTCGAACAATTTTTGAAGCCGGATCATTGATCTCTCTTTTGGAGCTTCAAGACCTTTTCTCTTTTCTGATAATAATTTCTCATTAACTTTGATTATCTCTTGAATTTCAGAGACCTTAGTAGTAGTGTCCAGACCTTTCCACCATTTGATTTGATATTGTCGAATAAGACAAGGACTGCAAAGCTCGTCGATATCCACCGAAGCGAACCACTTCCAAATCCAAGGAATCTCTGCCTCAGCAAAGAAGAAAAGGGGGAACATACCCTCGATCACATCTTCTTCTTTAATTAAAGCAAGAATAGGATGGGTAGATACCCATTTATCATAGAGTGCAAGAATTGGTGCTGGTAGAATCTCTAAATCAGCGCCATATTTGCGCCACCAGTCATAAATCCAAGCCGGAAATTCCTTATGAAGGACTTCAGGGCAAATCTTAATAAACCACGTATGCTTCAAATTTTCATTTTCGCATAATAGGGAGGTGTAAAAAGCATGCTTATAATCCCAATAATTAAAAGTATAACTTTCTTGGTTAATTTTGAAGGCAATGGGTTTCTGAGTACTGAATCCCCATTCTTTTGGGGTCAAGATATTCTTGATCGTACACTTACTATAAGTAGGTGGCTTTCTCTCATCAGAATTTTTGAAAAAATGTTCAAAGTAAACTTCTCTCTGAGATAATAAAGCTTCCATCCATTTTCTCGGATGATAAACAGATGTAGGATAATAGGAATTGTCCAAATATTTTTGGCGCAATTTCTCTGGATTGTCAGAGTAGCACATATCTTCGGGTTCTATGTAAAGAATTATTTCGTAGGCTGCTTTGGTTATCATACCAAGATCAATTTCTTTGGTAGTAACATCAGCAAAGGATTCATGAGGCCGATTCTCCTGAGGATTAATTTCCTTAGCTTTAGAAGTATTACTTCGCCGAATTGTTCTCCAGCTATTCCCGAAGTCTGATTCATTAGTTTTAGAAAGATCAGAAGTCTGACCAGATTCCAGGGTATAACCCTGACCAGCAATACCATAGCCTTGCCCATCAATTCCTGCAAGGCGAATTCGTCCACGGCCACCACGGCGGCCACCACGATTATCCGTACCACCACGACTCCACCGCCCCCAAAAAGGGGGCTCAGTTCGGCGCATGAGCACCCTGAATAAATTCGCGTGTAAGAAAATCAGGTAAGACATTATGTTTACCAGGAATAAATTCAATAGTGAAATCAAACACAGCTAATTCAGCTTGCCATCGAGCAAAGATTTGTTTAGATGTCAGATTCTTAATATCTTTTTCAATAACACTCTTTGCAGAGCTACAATCAATACGAAGAATGAAAGGTTGATTTAGGATGTCCTCCTGAAATTTATAAAGGCATTTAATAATAGAAAGCATTTCTTTCTTGATTGTGGAATAATTGAGTTGAGTAGAGTTCCATTTACCAGAGGTATAACGAACTAATTCTTCCTTATTAGAAGGCAGACATTTTTGTTTAAGAATGCCTCCATAGCCAATATTACTGGCGTCCGTTTCTACAATCTTTTGACACTCTGGCTTAAGCAGATGTGTACAAGGCAGATTGATGACCTTAGTCTTGATTAGTCGAACAGCATTGGTATGGTCAATAGTCCAAGGGACAGGATTCTTTTTCAAACGATTATAAAGAATGGCAGTATCTTGAGCCCAATCTTTATAGTAATCTGAAACATAATTTAATGCTCCTAGGAAACGCTGTAGTTGATTAGTATCAGTAATAACATCAGGAAATTTAGAGGCAAATTCTATACTACGATCAATAGGGACAATTGTTCCTTTGCCAATATTATGGCCCAAAAATCGTATTTCAGTTTGGAAGAGTTTCATTTTTGGGGCAGATATTACTAATCCATTGCGAATAGCTAAATGTCAGGTAATCCGTCTATAAATTTAGACTTCCAATGACTGCTATTTGCATCAGTGAGTTGCATAACTCTAGTAAGAAAAACATCTTTATACCATCGGAAATGTGTAAGCGTAGGACAGCGCAGATTTTGTAATAAAGTGCGTATCCGTTCCCCCTGACCAGTAATATTACCAGTAAAATGGTCCAGAATGGTTAAAACAAGAGTGTAGACACTGAATTTGAATTTGAATTTAACGGCACTGAATTTGAATTTGCCAATATCCTGACTTTAAATCAAATTTCGAAAATATTTTTGCTCGATAAATTCTATTGAGCAAATCCCTCTTATTAGGGATAGGATATCGTATCCATTTAAGCACCTTATTAAGGGGCTTATAATTTATGACCAGTCGAGGAACACCACGTTCTTTTTCAGCATTATTATTCACATAGAATGCTGTACAACTCCATGGGGAGTAGGATTTTTTAATTAAATTCTTCTCTAAGAGAGAAGCAATTTCTTTTTTGCATAACTCAAGGTATTCTTGATTCATTTGACAGGGTCGAGCCCTAGTTGGGATATCTCGTTCATTAAAGGATTCTTCATAGGGTATTTCCACAATATGTTTCTTTCTGTCCCAAAAAGCATTGGGGACTGTTCCACAAACTGTTTGTTGGAACTGTTGCTCTATTCGTCCTATGAGATCTTTTGTTGCAGATTTTTGTAATTGCTGATCAATTTGAAGGTAAGAGATTTCTTCTTTTAAAAAACTGATTTGATTTTCTTTAAGCAGAATATCTTTAACTTCATTAAGAATTCGTGTATGGGGTTCAGTGATAAATGTTAAAGTAATAGGAGATCCTTTATATTTAGCACTTATTCCTGAAGAATCAACTCTTTCTAATGGCATGATTTTATGCAAAAATGGTGTTCCTAGTATTAAGTGTTGAGATAGATCTTTTATTAATACAAAAGAGGTCGGGATACAAGTATCCTGAATACATACATAGGCTTTAGGAAGTTTAAAATTAACTTCCAGCTTATTGCCATTAGCCCCACTAAGGGCTTGCGAGGTTTTCTCAAAGAATTTGGAAGGGATAATTCCTTCACGAATACAGTTTAAATCCGCACCACTATCAATTAAGGCAATAAGATTAGGAATGACCTCATGTTCAGAAATGACTAACGAAATTTCAACATACCATTTTTGTGTAGTAACTTGCTGTAGTAATTGAACAAGAAACTCATTCGGAGGACTAGAGCTTTGTCCGGGGTTATTAAGTTTACTTGTGTCAAGAGGTTTTTTTGATGAAGATTCATCTAGGTCTTTAGCTTCAATGTAGGAGAAGATATACTCATTTTGTTCTTTAAGCAGTTTAATTTCTTCTTTCAGGTCATTAACTTCCCTATTAAGTTCTGCTAAAGATAAGGATTTAACAGTTTTTTCCTGTCGTCTTTTTAAGACTTCAGAGAGTCTATAGGTGTTATCTATTCGCGGAGTTTCATTTTTTTGTTGATTATTTTTCAAACAAAGATCAATTAACTGGGTTTTTAAGTTAGGAGGTATATCTCCTTCAGTTAATAATTGAGCAATGAACTCTTTGGTAATAGATATCATATTAATAGAAAGATTATTCATTTCGGTCATTTGTTTTCAATAGTCCTTTTTAGTATGATCTTGACATTGAGTACACTTAGAATCCTTTATAGATTCATCAGTGGAAGATTCGTCTTCAGAAGTATTACTAGATGTTTCTACATCGGATTCAGAATCAGTATTATTAAGCATAACTTTATAGAGCGATTTCTTTAATCCTTCATCATCAATTTCATTAATCTTTTTCTTAGTGTAGCAACGATTAGCATAATGTCCAATTTTACCGCATTTAAAACATTTGGCTTTACTTTTGTCAATTTTTGGATGCTTTTGGGTCTTATTCTTTAGTGGTGGTGGTGTATTTTTCTTAAATTTTCTTTTAATAAAAGGTTTTCTATTTTTCTCAGTTATTTCCCTAGGCGGCTTGATTTTCCGAGGCTCATCAAATGCAAATTGCTCACAAAATTCACCTAGTTGTTTTCTTTCGGTAAGCTTATGAGCTTTTAATTGATGTTTGAGTTTAATATCATTGCAAAGACTCAAACCTTCATGAATGCAAGCATTAACTAAAGTTCCATAGGTGCAGGCATCAAAGGGTATAACACCACCATTTTGTTCACGCATATAATTTCTAACACGTTCAGCAAAAAGATTAGGTAATCCGTCTATAAATTTAGACCTCCAATGACTGCTATTTGCATCAGTGAGTTGCATAACTCTAGTAAGAAAAACATCTTTATACCATCGGAAATGTGTAAGCGTAGGACAGCGCAGATTTTGTAATAAAGTGCGTATCCGTTCCCCCTGGCCAGTAATATTACCAGTAAAATGGTCCAGAATGGTTAAAACAAGAGTGTAGACAGCATCAGCCTGTTGCTGGCTATTCTCAAGTTTAACGGCACTAAGAATTTCAGTGCGCTGCTCTAATTGGAGATAATTATCCCACCAGCCTTTTAAGCTTCCAGTAAATCCGCAAGTAAGGAAGGCCGCGACTTGCTGATCAGTATTGTTATTATTACGGCAGATAGTAGCATACATCATCATACGATGTGCCATATTCAAAATTTGATGATCACTCATACCATCAATATTCCATTCATAAATATTACGGCCCGAATAATCTTGTTGTAAGAAAGTATCATTTTCTTCAAATAAGAGGTCAATTGGAGAAGGTCGTTTATAATAGAATTTTTCTAAATTTCGAGGTCGGTGTTCAATTTTATTAACAGTTTGAAACTGTTGTTCAGTTTCTAGAGATATTATCTCAGAGTCAGTATGCTCAATCTGATTATCAGTCATGGTATTAAGAACTTGTAATTTAGCTTGAGTTAATTGTTTACTGAGAGAATCTATTACTTCTTCAGTTAACTCTTTTCCTAATTTAAAATTCGAAATGTCAACATTAGGTTTCACAGAAGGTTTTGTATGCAGTTTGACTGCTTTGTCTTTAGTCAAATGCAGAGTTGGGATTAGTTCACCAAGTTTAGTGACAAGTTTATCAATTGTTCGTTCAACACGAGTTAGTTGTTGACCAAGAACTTGGGAATAAACATTAGTATAATTATTTTGTTTAAAGATTTTATTCAACTCTTTAATTGTTTCATTTATAGTTTCTACAGGTTTAATAAACGCAGTCGCTTCAAGATTAGAGGTAGAAATACCTTCTAGTTTTAGCGGTTCAGTAGGAGGATACAAAGATCTCTTTTGTACCCCATCAACTGTTTTCCAACTCTTTAAATGTTCTTCAATAACATTTATTCTCGCAGGAGGATCATGTTCTTCAGCAATTTCTCCTGAGTTATGATCTTCGGCAATTTGATTAATGATGGCATTAATTTCATCAGCTTTCTCATCAGCATAATGATTATAAAACCAAGGAGCAAAGAACTGGATCTGATTATTAGCTTCTAATTCACTATAATATAACTATTTATAAGAATTTCTTTGTTCCTCATTAAAGGTTACAAAAAACCAATCACGAAATTGCTTATTATACAACTTTTGAAATTCCTCATTGAGGTATCTCCTAAGGGGACTGTTAGGTCTAAAATCCATTTACAACTGAAAACTCATTTTGGAATCTGATTTAGATTCCTTCTCGTAAATCCCATGAGGGATTTGGGTCTCAGATATTCTAATAGCATGAATAGGGGTTCCTTCACGGGAGACCGATTTCCTGGAAGAAGTTGTAATATCAGTATATTTTATAGTCCTATTAGGATCAAAAGTTATAGTAACTTCACCATCATCAGTTTGGGATATTTGATCAACTTGTTGATTAATAATAGGTCTATGAGGGATAGCATTCGTTAGTAACCAATTCTCAGGAAAATTAACTTCAGTCCATTTTATCTGTCTATTTGTAGCAATATGGGAAGACAGTAAATTAGTTTCTACTAAAACTGTTTTTCCTGAAAGGGTATATTGTTTTGCTCTAGGGGCTAAGGTACTTAGGACCTTATAATGAATTCTATAAACAATAGCTATAGTCTCGGATTGGGGTAAGAATTCATATCCGTGAGTCTTAATATTAAGACTTACAGCTTCCAAAATATTAGGATCAGTTAAAGATAAACTCAAATTTGGATAAACATTAAAGTATACGGGTCCATGACTAAGGCTGGTTTCCATTATTCCCATTAGGGATTCAGGCCAATTAAGACAACGGGCATCTCTTAGGCAAGAGAGAAGAGAGGCATTTAATCCTTGCAAAGTTAGTGGTTTAAAAGCCACCTGAATCAAACCTATGTGGACGTAATTATATTTTTCCATATAAGGTTCTAAATCTTCTTCTGCAAGAAGCTTAAGAGTTTGATCTTCCTGATCTACGGTTACTGTTTTTTCAACAGTTTTAATTGCTATCATGGACTTTAAATCTAAAAAGCCAATTTTATATATTTCCTTATTCGGAACATCAGGGATGGCCCAGTTATTTAGAGCTTCTAATTCAGAAGGAAATTCGGCTAATTGAGCATTTTTTAATTTTTTATCTTTTCGTGAATTAATTTTCCGAAGAGAAGTTGAAGCCATGATTACTCGAGATGGGTAGACTTAATTAAAGTAAGATGAACCAGAAGAAGTATTGGTGCAGGTTTCTTGCTTACTAAGGTTTCGTAATGAATCAATATAGTCTTTTGCTCGACTGCCAACGAATCACAGGACTTACCCTAACGCTACCTTTAGCAAACGGTGCCAAACGCGGCTTAGATGTCGATCCACAAAAGCAGTATAAAACTCATAAAACGAAATCATAGTAAACAAGAACATAAACACCAATACTACTAATAATCACATCTTGCTCTAATAAAATCTACACATTACTCGACACTACTCAAACATGGCTCTGATACCAATAATTCAAAGAGATATTGATTAGATCAATTATCCAGAGAGCTGGCGCTCGATGCTACTGATCTTGTATGAACGAGATCAGAAGGTAGAACTGAACTATTAAAGTTCCGAAAGAAAACAACTAGGTGGATTTTGTGAGCAATTTGCATTTGATGAGCCTCGGAAAATCAAGCCGCCTAGGGAAATAACTGAGAAAAATAGAAAACCTTTTATTAAAAGAAAATTTAAGAAAAATACACCACCACCACTAAAGAATAAGACCCAAAAGCATCCAAAAATTGACAAAAGTAAAGCCAAATGTTTTAAATGCGGTAAAATTGGACATTATGCTAATCGTTGCTACACTAAGAAAAAGATTAATGAAATTGATGATGAAGGATTAAAGAAATCGCTCTATAAAGTTATGCTTAATAATATTGATTCTGAATCCGATGTAAAAACATCTAGTAATACTTCTGAAGACGAATCTTCCACTGATGAATCTATAAAGGATTCTAAGTGTACTCAATGTCAAGATCATACTAAAAAGGACTATTGGAAACAAATGACCGAAATGAAGGAATGACGTTTTTTGAAATGTCTCCCCTATAAAACATAAAGAGTGGTTAGAATTTGCCTACAAACACATCCAACGGTTCAAATTCAATCTTAAAATTTCATCCCCTTTAAAATTCCCTTCCATTTTCGCCCATCAGCAGCTGAGAGAGAGTGATGGGACGTGAGTCTCATCTCACGTCCAGCCGTCCCCTCTCCCTCTCTCCCTCACCCTCATCCTCACCCTCACCCATCCCCCATCCCCCATCCCCCTCTCTCCCTCTCTGTTCCTCTTCATCCATCCCCTCTCCTCTCCCCACGTCGCCCGACCCCAACCTCGCCGACCTCGCCCGACCCCAACCGCGCCGTCGCCGACCTCGCCCTCAGCCGCGTCGACGCCAACCTCGCCCTCAACCGCGTCGACGCCGACCTTGCCCTCAGTCGCGCCGTCCCCGACCGCCCATCGACCTCGCCGTCGTCCGACGCCACCTCCACGCCGTCGCACGACACGCGGATGAAACTTGATGCCCTCGACGTCCTTGGCTTTGAACGGCATATTCCTTTGTTTCTGGCATCCTTGATGACCTCGACCTCGACACGCGGATGAAGCTTGATGGCCTCGACGTCCTTGGGGTGCTCGGCGACCTCGGAGAGGCTCGACGTCCTTGGCGTACTCGACGACCCCGGAGAAGCTCGGCGACCTCGGCCTCGACGAAGCCCCACTCCGGAGAAGACCGGCTGCCGCGGGGGAGCTCGACGTCTGGACGAAGCTCGGTCTCGACACCCAAGCGAGCTTGAAGCGTTCGACGCCCTCCACACACTTGGCGATCTCGACGAAGCCCCACCTCGGAGAAGAACGACGTCCTTGGCGTGGCAACCTCGACGGCGAGGCGACCAAGGCCGGATCTAGACATCGGTGCGGCTTGGCAGCGACGGCGAAGGCGAGGATCGACGGTGCTTGGGCGACGACGAAAGCGAGGTGCGGCGCAGGTGAGTACCGGCGGCCTCTACTTCTCCTCTGTCTTCTTCTTCTCTTTTTTCTTTCTTTCTTCTTGGCGTCTTCTCCGTGGGGTTTCTGGTGGAGAGGGGAGAGTGGCATCGCCAGCGTGAAGATGGAGAGATCCGACGGGAGAAGCCCGGCGCAAAGGCCCAGCTCCCTTCTTCCTTCCCTCTTCTTTTTTTCCTTCTTCCTTCCCTCTTCTTTTTTTTCCTTCGTTTTCATCTTTTTTTTTTTCCTTCCTCCTCCTCGATTCGCTGGATCCGGCCATTTCCTCCACTCCCCCGACCCCAGACGGGAACAGTATGCTCAATCGCCGCAAACTTTGCCTCTCTCCTATCTTGCCTTCACCGTCGTCGCCCAAGAACGGTAGCCCTCTTCTTTTTTCAATTAGCATACTTCGTGTAAATGTTTTGTATCTGGTTGTTAGTGAGCTGCTAAGTGCTAACAGTTATGCTTCCACTCTTAAAATTTGATGGCAAGCTTTTTTAATTGATTCCACTATTCTGATTTGTGGTTCTTGATATTTGATGGCATCTTTCAGATTTGATGGCAAGCGTTTTTAATTGATTCCACTATTCTGATTTGTGGTTCTTGATATTTGTTTGGATCTCTGGACATGGACTTCTTTCAACCTGGCAAGCACTCTTCAACTGCTCTTACCAATCTACTGGGTAGCCCTCTTCTTTTTTCAATTAGCATACTTCGTGTAAATGTTTTGTATCTGGTTGTTAGTGAGCTGCTAAGTGCTAACAGTTATGCTTCCACTCTTTCTCCTTGGCGTCTTCTCCATGGGGTTTCTGGTGGAGAGGGGAGAGTGGCATCGCCAGCGTGAAGATGGCGAGATCCGGCGGGAGAAGCCCGGCGCAAAGGCCCAGCTTTCTCCTTAGCAACTTTTCATAGTTCATGTTCAGGTGATTAGTAGGGTTAATATTCCCTATTAAGTGCATATAATTTATTTCTGTGATGGTGACTTTAAATTCTCTTTTGATCATTTAAGATATTAAATTTATTTCTGTGGTGCTTAGAATAGCCAAAATTTTGTACAATCTTAAGAGAGTTCAGTTTGCATCATGACCTTTAATGGAAGGACCATTTTTTGTTCAAAGAGCAAACCAATCATTAGCCTTTATGTACATCATCACTATTACTATCTGACCCCTTCGGCAGTAATAATAGCAAATTCTGCAAATTCATACATGCTGCTAGGAATGGGTGCAATAGCTTGGTTTATTAGTTGGTTGCACTATCTAGAATATTATAGTTGAACTATCTTGGAGTGTTTGAATTGCTTTAATGCTTTGTTTTTATGCTATAACAAGGTAATTTTAATGAAAATGCTTTATTAAAGTTAGGAGATATTCATCACATAACTGAATAATTTAGATGTTGGACGAGTTTCAATCACCATGACATAACTGAACTTATACTATGTGATTTAGTTTGATGGCCATATAAACTTTGGTTATTGTTTCCGGTTCTCGGATTTTGATTTGCATAGGATTTATATGAAACTCTGTCAAACCATCACAGATTTCACCATAATTCTAAATTGTCACGGCAACTCTTTCTCTAATAACTAGGGTGCTAATATGGACTTCATATGGATGACTTTCTTGATGGTAGCAGCATTCCTAATTGGAATGGTGTTATTAATTAAAGTAAAATATTTTGGCTTGATATTTTTCTTCGGTATCTTAAAATGCAATGGTATGCCATAATATTACTGTACAGTGCTTTCATTATACTCTAGATTTCTCCCCAAAATGTCATTTGACTGCTCATAGAATTTTCTAACTACCATTCTCCTTAATCAGTCTAATTTCGATGAATTTTAGATGAATTCTGATAGATTTAAATTGTCCATTGAATTCCAATTGGTGGTTTTATGTGGTTGAGCATGGACAGGGCCAAGTACAGTTAAAGCCTTGCACGCAAAGCCTGGTGAAGGTGCAGAGACTGTGGTGGGTACCATAGCGTGGGTTTATTCGCTGGTGTCAATGGCTTTTGTAGGCACTCTGGTGGAAGGAATTCTGCTACATATACTTGATATGGTGATCCAATTGAACACTATCGCTGGTTCTTTGTGGAAATGCATGAATGAATGTACACATGCAAAGTTTCGTCTTTTATTTCCTTTTTCAAGTTGTATATCTTTATCTTCAATAAGTCAATTTATCATTGTTTTCATTTGATATGGTGAGGAAAACAATTTTACCATTTCTTTCTGGGTATGCATGAATGAATGATGTTATACTGTATATCTATAAGTTCAAATATGGTAGAATTATATCTTTCGTTATTTTATTTTTCATTGATCTGTTTGGGTTTTAAGAGTGTCATTGGCTCCTTTGTTTCGGACTGTTTGATTAGTAATACTCACTGTAACTTTTTTAACATAATCAGTGACAGTGCACTTTTATAACTGAAACTTTCATGCATATTTATCTCTGTTTGATTGTTTGGGAGGTGCTTTATGTAGAGAACCACCACTCTGAGGATGAATTGAGCCGTCCGGCACCACCGCCTGCTAGCTATCAGATCTCCACTCTTGGTCCGATTCATCTCTAGAATCCCATGACGAAGGATGTGAGTGCACTACCAAACAAGTTTATGAGGAGGGAGCCAAGGAAGTTGCTCTTTCAGTTGGGAGCGGTATTAATTGTAAGTTTAATCTTCTCTTAGGTCACAGACTACTAAATTGTGAAATTTGGTATAATACCGCAGCAAGCGTATATGCTTATGAGCAAACTAGCAGTTGAAAAACATACAGAATGACCGGCATAATTGAGAGCACCGTAGCATATATATTTGACTACGTAAGGAAGGTGATTTTGGATAAATACTTGATGAGTCTCTAATTTCTTCTTCCTTTTTTGTGCTTCATTTCCTATTAGAGTTATCATTCCATCATGATTCATTAGTTAAAAAGGTGCTTTGCTTCTCAGCAGCATGAGGAGATAGCATTTGTCTTAAAATTCTTAGCAAAAGAGATTTATAATGAATCGTTAAAGGATCTCCTTAGCATCGACAGTAGTCTCCTCAGGGTGCTGGATGATCCAGAGGTAAATTTATATCTAATCTTGATGTTTCTTCTTTAAAACCTTTTCCTGTTAAATTCATTCTTTTATTTTAATGGGCAGAGAGGTACTGTAGAGGAGAAAATCACCCAGGAGACGTTAAGGGATTGGGAGCCATCTTAAGCAGCTTATTTTCGTGAGTGAAGGTACAGGAAATACTTTGCTAAAATGATGCGAGCTCCCTCTCATCAAATACCCAAATTGATTTGCCCCTCTTTGCTTCAATAGTAGGGTATGCGCTATGTTTTCTTTTCTTCTCTCTCTCTTTCTTTTTCTCCTCAGCACTTTGGGATTATATAATCAAAAAAAGAAAGAAGTAATTAATCTCAAGTTGGTGCAGTTATTACTCACATGATAGGTTTTACTTAGAGATATAAATGGCAGCAGAAAAAAGGAAGGAAGAAATGCTCTCATGCTTCAGCCTGCAAAGGACTTAAAGTAATTGAAGAAATAAAGACTTATATCTTAAAAAGATAAAAGAAAATGAGAAGTGGTTGTGAAAGCGATGAAACTCTTGCCTCTTCAACCATCATCTTCTTCTTCTAAAGGTGGAGAAAAAAGGTAAGAAACTCTTGCCTGTTCACTGTCGATTGTTGATGGGTTTCCTTTCAACAATGAATTTTTACAATCTATTTACATCCTCTTTCAAGATCTTCTTCAAGCTGTATAGGTCTTTGTCAAATTGAGACATAGGATTTCTTAGAGTCTTCCTATATTGTTTCTTTTTGAAGCTAAAAGCAAAAACTAATAGGATATGTATATTTGCTTTTAGCTATGCATATTAAGTGAAATCAAAATCTCTGTATTTTTTATTTTCTTTGAAGTTGTTTTATTGTGGGGACTGTTGTAATCTTGGAACTACATTATTTAGAAGTAATGCAGATTGTTGTATATTATGGGTTTCCTCTTGATGAAAGATTATTTAGGAGTAAAAGAAATACATTACTTGGTGGTGCATGAGATTAGAGGATTGTTTTGTTTCTTTCTTGAGCTTTAATTAAATTGTTTTCCTGTTATTATTTTGAAATCTATTTGATTGAGCTCATCTGTAGCATGATGTGGGTCTTTGACGATGGATTCTTTGACGATATACTCGACTTTTTGGACAGAGTGGTTGGCTCGGTTGGAGCTTGCTTTTTTTTTGGGGGGGGGTGGGATTTGGAGCTTAGTATAGAGTTTAGTGTCTAGATATAACCATGCCTCTCTTTAATCTAAGGGCGGTTCAAAATCAATGGTGAATACAGTTTTGAAGATAATGAAGGAAGATTAAGGTTTTTAATATTTTTAATTCAATCGTGGAGAATTTTTAATCAAACGGTGGCAATCAAAGAAAATTATGTTTCAATTAATTCGAACTTTAGCTAAATGTGATTATGGTTTTTTTTTTAAAGCATACTTGCTGATAGTATGGGTTGCATTACATGAGTGTTCGTGCCGTAGGCACGGGCATTCACTAGTATATATATATATATATATCATTCAATTCATTAAAAAAAAACTTTGCATTAAACATCCAAAGGCTTCAAGTACATGCAACACTATAAAGCTTCAAAACTATCAAAACCAAAAGATCAATCAGTAGGCAAGGCTCGATTTTTCGCTCACAATATTTCTCCCCCTTTGATATCATCAAAAAGAAATATAGGATGGGATAAAAAAAGTTAGGATCATGGTTAACCATCAAGTTTAAAAAGGACTTATAGAAATCAAATTAAAATAATTTTAAAATCGAAAAAGGCATCAAACTCCACAAGCACTTTAATATTATGCACTAAAACAAGTCATCATACAAATATAAGCTAATTCAATCAAAATTAATGTGTTAGAGGTATGATGCGTATTTATGAGACTTTGATGGTAGACATGACTTTGATGGTAGACATGCGCTTTCCTCTTACCATTTTTACTTTGGGCATTCATTTAACATACGGAGCTTTGTTTTAAGAATATTTTGACATTTCTTTCATCTACCGGTTTATTATTCATCATTCTAAATCTCTTAAGTAGTTGCTTGGTGTATATGAAGATGCCATAATTAATTGCTTGATTTGAAGTTTGAGAAAATAGCTTTCTTCTCCAATCATGCGCAACTCGAATTCACTTTGCATCCACTTAGGGCCCGTTTGGCTCGTCGGAATGGGAGCGAATGGGAGTGAATCCGGCGGATCCCGGAATCCATGGATTCCGGATTCCCGGATTCTCGAATTCCATCCGGGATCCGAGCCAAACGGACCCTTAGTAAACTCCTTACATGTATTCTCATTAGTAGCACAAGAAAATGATATGATGATATATAAGATTTAACAATAGATTCAAGTCTATAACCCATACACCATCAATTTGAGAAATATGACATTTAAACAAAATAGGAGTGTCAATTTGACAAATGTCAAACCATCCAACATAAAGATATGCATTTAATCTATATATTTCATCCATATAAACATTTCATTCAAAACATCCACACATACAATCCATATAATGTAGTAGTTACAATCAAACCAATTGACTACAACCTAACCAATTCCGTTCCACTTGAGCCAAACACAAATGAAATCCAATCATGACTATAAAATATACGTATGGATGCATATAGATTAGATATAAGCATTTGAGCAACCCCGTATATAACCATAACAAAAACACTTTTGACAACATTTGAAATAACTTGAAGTTCTTCATGAATATCCAAAAAATAATAACATCCATCGTATTAGGCTTCCTTAAAGCATTTGAGCTCAAGTTGAAAAAGAAAAGGGTAAAAAATACAAATCTTGTAAAGTGGGTATCAAGTTCGAATACCAATGGATGGATCATGTATCATTTTATATCTATTTGCATACTTTCATTTCCTTAAAAGATTGAAAGTATATTCTCATTTTCCGCCATATGCCTTGAGCATCCACTATCAAGCTACCATCATTTTTCCTTTGAGTTGGTATTGACCTTGGATCTCAAGCATTCCTCCAAAAATGAATCAAGTCTTGATTTTTGGTACTCGAATCTTTTTGGATCCATTAGCATTAGTTCTAATCATATACATAAATGAAATATGCTTTGGTATCCAAATGCATGTTTCATTAGATAGCAATTAGAAGCAATATGGCATATTTTACAATAATAATGACAAGTAGGTGCATTTTCTATTTTAGGAGGATGAGTAGATGCTTTTACAAAACTCATTCTCTTAGGCTTGTTCAACTTCCTTGGGTCATAACCAATACTTTCTTTGTTCAATGAGGTACGTTGGCTATTTAGAATCTCATCAAGCTTGTTCTTACTCTTTATAAACTTTCAAAGAGTAATTTGCAAGTCATCATTTTCAAGAGAAAGGTGTTTTGTGAATTTTCTCAATTTGATGAGTTCCTTTTGCATATCTAAGTTAGTGTTTCTCAATATAGTGCATTCATATTGAGAATTCTTAAGTTTTTTTCTAAGTGAGACATAATCATTACTAGATGTCCCTATCATGCATTCCTTTTCCTTTTCTAAGATGTCAATTTTATGCATGGCATCTAGTTTTTCCTCTTCTACTCTCTTTAGATCTTTTCCGGTAAGGACCTATTTCCATATAAGGGCTTTTCTGTATGATTTAGAGGGCCTTTCGTGTAATTTTGGGTTTTACGGGGGCTTTTGTGCAAAAATCACCCCCACCCTTCTAGAGAAATCGAGAGTCCTCTTCCTTGATATTTCTTTCTCTCTCCTTAACCCTCCTTCCTTTCACTTGTTTGGCTGAGAAGAGAAGGGGGAGAGAGAGAGAGAGAGAGAGAGAGAGATCGGGAGGGAGATGGAGAGGAAGCAAGGGAGATCGTCGGCGTCGGAGAAGAAAGGAGGGAGGAAAGGGGGAAGAAAACCGGGAGGAGGAGAGGTGGAGATCGCCAGAAATCGAGTACATCCAGTGAGGTTCCCGCCGGATTTCGTCTCCCTTTTGGCTCAGGTGAGCTCACATCTTCTTCCCCCTTCGATCTCTTCTTTTTTGTGTTTTCCGTTGGGTTTTGGGGAGCTTCGCGTTTCTCCGTTGATGGGTCACCGGAGAAGATGTTGTGGACGGCGTTGGGGACCTCCCTCGGCGACTGTAGCCCCGGGGAAGGACCCCCGTGGTCCGGGCCATCTCTCCGAGCCCTGTTTGGGCGCTTTCCCATGCCGAGGGGAAACTTGCTTCCCCTCCCTGCCATGGTTTCCGGCGAGATTTCCGGCCGGCCTTCCTCTGGCCGTGGCCGTTGATCTTCCCCTGGATCCGGTGGTTGGGGCAATAAGCAAGGTCCCCTCTTCGCCGTGGTGGTTGTCCCGCGGTTAAGTGGGCTTCCAGTGAAGCTCCGGTGGATTTCCGACGAGAGCTCCAGCGGCCCTTCTTGGCGGATGGGTGCGTGTCGCTGGGGCTGGGTTGTCGTAGACGCGTCGTCGGTGCGGCAGATTCTGTCGCAGACACGCCATCAGTGTGGCAAATTTTGTCGCAGACAGTCATCAGTGCAATAGATCTGTCGTAGACACGTCGTCGGTGCGGCAGATCCGTCTCAGATTCTTCGCAGACGCATCGCAAGCGAGGCAAGTTGCAGCCACGGTGTGGTCGAGCGGCGACACAACGTTCGAAACGCCGGGCGGCTGGTCCACCGTGGGCAGAGTCGTCGCGCACTTAGGCGTGCGGAGCGCCGACTTCTGATTTCGGTCTGTGTCGGGTCTTTTCGACCGGTTTCCTAGCTCTATCTAATTTTTGTAGATTTAACCGCGTTTGGAGCCCTACCTGACCGCTTTCCTTGTTCTTGTGCTTTAGGCGATCGATTGAGCGACTGTCAGGTGTCGAAGCGTGACGTGGGTTCCCGGACATAGAGTTTACGCTTGGATTGCTTCCTTGAGGTAGGAGTTACCTCCTACTAGGCATGTGTGTATGTTATGATATGCTTGCTATATGTTGTGATTGCATGGCATGTTGATGAGAATGCATAATGTTATATTTTTATCCCTTAATACTTAGTCTCCTGTGCTTATTTAGTTCCTAAATACACTCATTATTCTTATATTTTGATTTAGGATGCAATTGAAGTCCTTAAGTCGAAAAGAAGCTGAAAAGAGTGCATGGATCAACTTTAAAGATTTATCTGAACCTGCTCATGAAGAACCAGAGGATGTGCCATACAAGGTTGGAAAGCTCTTGAAGTCTAGATTCTGGAGAATTTTACGGTTCGTGATTCCGAGTTTCCTAGAGGAAGTTACGGCAATTTCAGTACCGATGCGCAGTCTGAATGGCAGAAAGGAAAATAAGCTGGAAGTCCGAGCGAAGGTCCGATCGATCGGACCTGGCAAAACCGTGACAGAACATGTAGTTTTTGGCTGAGTATGGTTCGATCGATCGAACCATCACTCCTACTGAGCCAGATCGATCCGACTCCTAGAGTTGGATCTATCGGACTCAAAAATAGCCAGAGAAGGTGGATTTTTATGTGTCCGATCGATCCAGCACTTAAAGTTCAATCGATCGGACTTGGGAATTAAAGGGCGACAGAACGTATGCTTTTTAGAGGAACACAGTTTGATCGATCGGACCATCGATCGAACTCGGGAAGAGCCAGAGACGAAGATTTTTACGAAATCGATCGATCCGACTCCCTTATTCCGATCGATCGGGCTCGGGCGTGAATAGAAGTTGAAGATTTTAATGAGACCGATCGATCCAGCATCCAAGGTCCGATCGATCGGACTTTCTCAGTGAATTAAATCAACGGTTTAGATCTAATCCGTTGATGGAGAGGCTTTGGGGCTATAAATAGGACTCTTTCTAGGGTTTGAGGGGGGATTCTTGGACACTTTTGGCTGCTCTTTCTCCTCCTTTATATTTTTTCTAGGTTTTATTTTCTTTATTAGAATCTTTTGAGGATTGTTCTCGATGGCCCTGCGTGGCTAAATCTTGATCCTTGGTCGAGGAGACTGAAACCTCGGAATCAATGAGACTGTGAGATCTAATTTATTTTTATTGTTCAGTTTATAGATGAGTATTGAATGTTCTTCTGTGTTTATCTTCATGATTGTCTTGTCTAATTGCTAGGAGCGCTACTAGTTTATTATTCATGGCGATCTACTGCTAGGTTGGATATCAAATCCGGAATTGTTTGATCCCTCTAATCTGCGAAGCAACTAGGATCTAATAATTTACTGCTGATCAGATCTTGTTAGATCTTAGGAAGAATATTCAACTAGATTAAATGCAACCGCTTGTGCTTGTGTTGTTTAGCTTCATCGATCTCCCTATTCTTAATGCTGCTAGTAGATTAAATCTACAGCGCTTGTCTTAGGTTGTCTAGTAGTTAGGGTTGATTAGATCGCTTGTTTCTAATTAACTATGATCGAGGAGAGATTCGAATTTAATTCGGACGGTGAATATTCATGGTATGAATTGATTGATACTTGCATCTATGATCAGTTGTTGGATTCCGATGGTGGATGTTGACTCAGACCAAGGTTTGTTCTCTTGATTCAACTTGTTTCTTTTATTTAGATTATTTCTTTATTGTTTTTCCTCACGTTTAAAACCCCCCTATCTTTGTTCACTAAGCACAAAACTAGACTGAACACTCTTCGTGGGATCGACTCGTACTCGCACTACTACATTTGTTTTGAAGAGTATTGGATTTATTTTTGAGTGCCTGCGACAGCACATCACATGTTGTATAGCTATACCATTGTGATGATGGTTGCATGCTATGTTATGATATGTTGGGCTAGCTGAGCCCTCTACTTGCTTGTGTTATGGAATGTTATGCCGTGCTATTCCTGTATTGTATGCATATATGAGAACTTATGAATTACTATATTCGATTATATTATGATGTTGTGTGGCTTGTGCATACATGCTAGTAATGTCAGGCTTGTCTTACGACAGAGTTTGTGGTTGGGTCTAGTCAGGTCCTGTAGCTAGACTGGTCAGAGTCTAGGGGCTATGTCGATGACTTGACGGATGGATTTTGATCTCCGTATGTCGACTGAGGATCTGACTTGAGGATTTGATCTGATTGAGGATGTTGGACTTATACTAGTATATTGAGGCCGGTATAGAATCTATAGGGGTCTGGGAGAGCATTGACGGTCGGACGCGGCGTCTGTGCATGTAAGACTTACCTAGACTAGCCAGACCATACTAGGATCAGTAAACTAGTATAGGATGTTGTACCTATTCTAGTATACTGGGGATGGGTATAGATTCTAGGGGTATTGGCGAGCATTGATGATCGTATGCGGCGTCTGTGCATGTAAGGCTTAACCATACTAGCCAGACCATACTTAGGCAGTATACTAGGATAGGTGGGTGTACACCAGTGTCCTAGATTGTCGTCAGGTGGCTCTTACTGGGCCTTCGAGCTCATTTTCCTTGGGTTTTTGTTGTGCAGGAGGTAGGCCCGAGACCTGTGTACCACATGGAGGTGGTCAGCGGTGACGAGGCGTCAGTTTTGTACTTATTGTTTGAGAGTTAGCTTTGTAGTAGATGGAGGGTTGTGGGTTGTATCCCAATTTTATTTTGTTCTCTACCATAACTTGCAAATTGTGTATTTGACGCTTTGTATATGCTGGAATATGGGAAACTGTATGTGACAGTCTCGTGGTTAAATCATGTATTTGATGACTATAATCCTATGTACATGAATGAATGAAAGAGATACGTGAATTTTTGTAAATTATGATGAATTATCATAGGATGTGTGAATTTTGTATCTATTGATAGGTTGTAATTGTGATCTTACGTGCCCGTGCCCAAGGGTCATGCCGAATTTTTGAGAAATTTTGGGATAAATTGTATTTAATCTAGGCGGGGCGTGACATGTTGGTATCAGAGCCTAGGTTGTAGGTCCTAGGGTGAGATAGGATGGTTCATAGCATAGATGGGTAGGAATGAGCTAGATTTTCGTAGATCTATACTAGAATTTATGTGGTTGTTTGTTACGTTCTATCTATGATCTGTTTGTTGTGTGCGGGTTCGCCCGGTTGGTTGTTGTCTTTTGTTTTGTGGCTGGGGAACAGGCGCTTGTTCTTGTGTTGTGGTTAGAGGTCTTGAGATGTGTGACTATCCACACTAGTGTGTTCTTGGTGATGGTGTGCTAGGCTACGTTCTTCTCTCGGTGCGAGACTTGCGTGATGGTATGCTCGGCTGCGGAAAGCCTGGAATAGCAAATCGTAGTTCACTTCGTTAGGGCTAGACCAGTCGTGGTGGCCGACCGAAGAGAATGAGGTAGTGGCACATGCATCACCGATGGTTAAACACCTAGCCATTTGCCGTAAGTCATAGTTTGGTGAACGTGTAGTCGGACCCTTAGTGGGATGTGACGGCGTAGGACTGTGTGAGTATCGGTCTTCTACTTGGGGTGTCAGTCACTGGTACACTACCGTTGGGACTGCATGTTGGTTCGCGAGGCGTTGGGTGCTAGTTCGCGTGTTTCCGGGAGTCTGAGGTAGTGGTACGGGGCCGGGCCGATAGTGTGACCGCATGCTAGTCTAGCCAAACTACCGTGCCGATTGTGATAATAACCTGCATCAGATGACTCCACTGTGGAGTTGAAAAGAGGGGACACCTGTCGAGACTGGGGCCCGAGTTTGATTGGTGTGCCGAGGATGCGAGCATGAGCTTGGTGATCTTCGTTTTTCGTGCTAGAGTTGAATTTCGGGGACGAAATTCCCTTAAGGGGGTGGGGGGAGGTTGTAAGGACCTATTTTCATATAAGGGCTTTTCTATAAGATTTAGAGGGCCTTTCGTGTAATTTCGAGTTTACAGGGGCTTTTGTGCAAAAATCACCCCCACCCTTCTAGAGAAATCAAGAGTCCTCTTCCTTGATATTTCTTTCTCTCTCCTTAACCCTCCTTCCTTTCAAGCAAAAGTTGGCAACCTCTTGTTCATCCTTATCGGAGGAGCACAAGTAACTTTGTCCCAAAGTTCCCACCATAGCCTTTTTCTTTTAAAACTCTTTTTTTGAAGGTTTCTTGAGTTGTGGGCAATCAGACTTGTAGTGTTCGGTTCCTACCTTCATAGCAAATAATTTCATTGGAGTTAGAAGAAGTGTTTCTAATTTGACTTTGTGGGTGTTTTTTTTAACAATTTTCTTCCTTGGCGCATGATAATTCGTTGGATTATTTTTATGATCTCTTCTATCTCTTCATCGTCTTCATCGCTTGAATATGATAATTCCTTGTATGAGGACTTGAAAGCGACGGTTTACGTTTACTTCTCTCTTTCATCATTGCTTCTCTTCAAGTTCTTTTCATAAGTCATGAGAGATCCCATAGGTTCATTGTCGTGCCCCGACCCGCGAAAGCTCAACCGGGCTGGGGACGTGAACCGGAACCTAACTAACTGCGGAAAATTATGGCGAGGGTTCCCTTTAACCTATTGGTCTCCTTAAGCAATTCATTAAATACCATTAATTAACAATTCTAACATCAACATAAACCTCAAACTCAAAGTTTACAATTTCAAAGTACAAGTCTACAAAACCTCAAAGAGGGGAAATCAGTTACCAACATTTATACACTATCGTAGGAGACTAACTATACAAGGGTCCAGGGACAGAAAGATCACCACTCCTCAGAGTCCGCCAGGTGCCGCCGCACCGCTGACCAACTGCACGGTAGGGGCCACCGAAGCGGAGCTAACGCTTGCACCTACAAAATACAGCCCGGATAGGAGTGAGCAACTAAGCTCAGCAGGGAAACTACACTACGACTCACAGAAGGAAGAGGGAAACGCAACAGTGTCATCCTCTAGCAAGGTGTTGGTGTACACATGGGTCTCATAAGTCCACCGCGTGTCCCTGAGGTCGGCAATCATGATCTTCCAGCTGGTCTGGTCACACGATGTGTGAGGACCTGCCCCTCTTTTTCCTTTGGCTTGTTGTTTACCCCAAGGGCAATTTTGGGAGATTGCACCTTGGCGGTCGTTTCACACGGGGTGTGCACACACAGACCTTGTTTGGTACTTGTGTTTGTTTAGAAAGGTTAGGTGGACCCGAGGTTGGGGGTTCTGGACTTGGCCTGTGTCCCAGCCCAAGTTTGTCTTTCAGGGCTCAGAAGATCGATCACCTAGGGGTGGAGATCGATCCTGTGGCTAGCAAGATCGATCCCGCATGCAAGGATGATCGATCATGCCTGTGCCTGGAAGTCTTTGTCGGTGGCTTTCGAAGGACGGCCACCGCGGTGGCCGTCGCTTCCCCTGTCAGGGGAGGGGAGACTTTTGCTCCCCTCCTTTGCCTTTCCCGCGGTTTCTCCGGCTTTCCCCGGCCTTACCCCCTTCCCCTCCCCCTCCTTCCTTCCCCTCTTCTTCTTCTTTCCCGCGAATGCTCTGCTTCTTCCCTTGTTCCGACCACTCCTTTCTCTCCTCCGTTCTTCCTCCTCCGGCCACCTCTCCTGGAGCTTGAAGGCTCGTTGGGTTCGTGGAGAGGCGAGGAAGATCCGTGGCTAGTCTTCGTGGATCGAAGCTGCTCTGAGGAGGTAGGGTCTTCTTCTAAACTCCGGCTGTTTGAGGGTTTTGTATCCGGGTTTTGTTTTGCTTAGATCTCCTTGTGGAGTTGTTCTTTCCCGGTTTTGAGGCCTTGAGTAGCCTCGTTGTACTCAGATCTACCAACCCACCAAGTTTGGTGGGGTTTGGTTGTGTTTTCCGGCGGTTCTCCGGCCGGAAGCACGCCGGAACCCATCTTTGGGTGATCGATCCTTCTGGGAGGAAGGATCGGTCCTCTGGTGTGGGCTTGCTGCGCCCAGCACATGATCGATCTTCTTATGGGAGGAGATCGATCATGGGGCTTGGGTAAGCATGGTTACCCTTCGTCCCGAGAATGATCGATCTTCCTGGAAGGAAGGATCGATCTTCCCTGATGCGACTGGAAGGGTGCCCTCTGTCACCAAAGAGATCGATCTCCCTGGGAGGAATGATCGATCTTCTTTGGCTCGACAGCGAGGGAAGCTCACTGTTGCTTGGATGATCGATCCTTCCCTTGGTGAGGATCGATCCTTCAGTAGCAGAGAGGGTTTTCAAGAGTTTTGCCCGCGGGGCTTCGCATGCAAGTGACTTTTTACGGTTTTACCCTCGGGGTTTATCCTGTAATGAATTATGTATGAATGCTCATCGCTTTGTGGTTGAATTGGGAGGGTGATGCCTCCCAGGTGTGTAGAATAAATGGGCTGACGGTATGCCCTTACCGCTTTGTGGTGAACCGAGGGAGTCATGACCCTCGGGAGTGTTTAGTATAAATGGGCCGAAGGTGTGCCCTTGCTGTGTTGTTTGTTTACAGCTTCATCATACTTATCCTGCCCTTTTTCCTGTGCATTGGACATGCTTGGATAGGTTGGGTGGGTGTTGACTCTGCTGCTTAGAGTACCGAGTGATGGTAGTCTTAACTTCGGTTGTTCCGCCAAGTGCGGAGATCCCGCTTGGAGAAGGGGGTCCTACTGGTTGCGTCATGTCCACCCTGTGTCAGGGAATGTCGGAGTTGCCCACCCCTGAGCAGTGGCGTTATCGGAGATACGCACCTAGGACAGGAACCCTTCGAGTTATTGATGGGATTGTGGGATCCTTGGCAAGCCTCGGTATTTGGCATCAGAGTGTGTCCGGTTGCTTTACCCTTGTGTGTGTGGGAGTTGTGGAGTAGGACCATGCTGAGCTGTTGCTCATGCCTACCTGGACTGTGTTTGTTGCAGGTGCAGGTGGCCGCTCTGTCCCAGTGTTACCCCCTCGGTCGTCTCGTGGCAGCGGGCCGGATCCTGACCATGTCTGAGGGTCAGGATGGGTTCGTGTGCGCCTTCGCGGAGACCCCGGTGGGTGTTGCAGTTTCTTTTTGGGGACTGTTGATCCCTTGTGGTTTGCTGTACTAAACTCTGTTAACTCTTTTATTACCGTTTTTGTAATAAATGTTAATAGCTGTGGTTTAGTAGCTTGCTTCCGCTCTTTCTCTGTGCTGTCCAGCTGTTTCCGCCAGCTGGGCCTTAGTCTCAACTGTTTCCGCCAGTTGAGGCTAGTGGTTGTGGTGTTCGTTTTTCCCCCCTCGCGCCCCCGGCCCGGGTGCGCTCTGCGGGTCGGGGCGCGACACGATGGGTCACGCTCAGTAAGCAGAAAACCAACGCTGCTACTCACAAGCAGGAGACCGGTACTGCTGGCAGGAAATGACACTGCTGAGTAGGAACACCCTCTAGTCAAGAGTCATTATAACCAGACACCGGCTACATCTCAGAACCCGACTCGAGGCTGACACGAACTCTAAAATCATCAAACAACAGGTGTTCAAGTCATCTAAGCCAACCATCGAAATCGACTGAACACCACCATTCAAAACCTGGACCAAGCTACCCAGCCCCAGTCCTAAGGCTAAATCCGAGCTTCCAAGCCTTGGGACGGCGATACCACATATCGCCCATGCCCTAACCTTATGCAGCTAATGCACAACCAGATGCATGATATGAACACACGCAAGAAAGCAGATAAGCATGCAACATATGTGACAATTAATTCAACAAGATCTGAGCTCGGCATCCTGCCGGCCCCGGGTGGTGAACAGGTAAAACAGGCCAAGGGACTGCTGTAGTGGTAACCCCATCAACTGCAGCCAGTCCACAAAATAACAGCATGTTACGGGAAGCAACCCCGAAGAACAAGACTAACAGTACAACATGCTATCTACACATCCCGGGAGCCGTCACTCTCCCGGTTCACCATTACCCCTCATTATGGGGCTAACATGCTCATGGATATGTACCAAGTATAAAGCAGTAAAGAAAAACTGCTTAAGGATCGATTATCTCCAGGGGGAATGATCGATCATCCTCGTGATGGGAAGGTTCAGTCCTTGTCAAGCCAAAAGAGATCAATCTTCCCTCTAGGAGGATCGATCACCAAGCCAAAGGATCGATCTTCCTAGAGGGAAGATCGATCACTTTCATGACCAAGGACCTCGTCCATGTCGCCAAGCAAAAGATCGATCTTCTTCTACTAGAATATCGATCATGCACGGGCCATGCATGATGCCCCAAGAATGATCGATCCTTCCTCAGAAAGGATCGATCCTGTTGGGTTCTCCAGCGACCGACCGGCGAGAAAAACCGTCAGAAAACTCTACCAAATCCCACAAAACCTTGGGGTCTAGTAGTACGAAGAACAACGAATCCAAAACCGGTACTTATCCTAAAAACCAACGAGCATTTAAAGAGTTCTACTCAAATCAAACACAATAAGCTCAAACTCACCAAAAACCAGAAAACAGTAGGTAGGATCCCTACCTCGACAAGAGCAGCTTCAATCCCAGCTGCCAAGCCAAAGATCGCCCTCAATCTCTTCCAAATCCAGCCAGATCTGAGCTCAGGATTGACGGATTTCAAAAGAAATTCAAGATTGGGTTTGCGTCCGTTTTATAGATGGAGAACCGCCTTATGAATGATTGATCATTTCCTCAAGAAATGATCGATCACCCTTGACGAACCACCTTACTTCTTGACACTAAATGATCGATCCTTCCAGCGAGGAATGATCGATCATCACTAAATGATCGATCCTTCTAGCAAGGAATGATCGATCATTTAGGTGCAGGAAGCTAGACTTGGGCTAGAACACAAGCCCAAGTTCCGATCTTTCGATTCCGGGTCCACCTAATCGTTCTAAACAAACATTATCACAAACACGGTCAGTGTGTGCACACACGGGTGTGAAACAAACCGATAAGGTACAATTTACCAGATTACCCTTGCGGCCCAAGAAACAATGCGATCTACCGGATCGCGCGCTCGACGCGAAATAAGCAAACGAGCCACGGGCCCGACCCCGCCGGTCGACCCAGAAGTAGAGGGACAAGTCCTCACATTCATCAAGGGGAAGTTTTGATGCGTCTTTGGCGTTTTCAATTGCTATCATCTTAGTATCCCATGATTTAGGCAATCACCTAAGAATCTTTCTCACAAGTTCTTCATTAGCATATACTCCACCAAGAGATTCAAGCATATTAAGGATATTCATAAAATGAGTAAACATTTCACTTATTATCTTATAGTTCTTTATGCAAAATAATTCATAATCATGAACAGGCATGCTAATTCTAAACTCCTTGACTCGGGTGATCTCAAGTTTGTCCCAAATTTCCTTTGCCGACTAATATGCCGAGACTCTATTGAACTCGGGCTTAGGGAACAAAATAAGTAGCTCTTGGCTTTGCCATTAATTTGCAAGTTCTTCAAGTCGGTTAGGGTGTATTCACTCTTGATTTTCAGAACTTGTTTACCCTCATGAGTCTTCATAGCGACAAAAGGACTGTCCTCAATAACCATTCATACTTCATAATCCATGGATTGGATAAAGATATCCATTTTCGTCTTCCAATAAATAGGGTGGCCTATTCGTGGCTTGACCTTCTATATTTTTCATATCGAAATAGGATCCTATGGGGTTGTTAAACCTCAAATTAGATACCAAACTCTAATACCAATTGAAAGTCAAAGAGGGGGGGGGATTGGAACTTTGCCGATAAATTGATAAATGGAAAACCTAGATAGGATGAGTCTAAAATTCTTGAATGATTGTAAATGAAATGAAAAGCAAATTAAACAAGCAATTAAAAGAGAGTTAGAGAGATTGCATGTAGTTTGTAATGGTTCGACCCAACTCTTGTTCTACGTCCACTTCACTTAAGGTCTTCCTTCATGTTCCACTAGTTGCATGAACTCTTACAATGTTTTCCACCAAACTTCCGGATGCTTAGTAACTTTACAATTCTCTTCCTAAACCTCTTGGGGATCTTCCACGTATCTCTTGAATACTCTCAAAATCTACTTCAGAACTTGATGTAGTTTTACAAAGTTTGAAGCTCTCAAATATGAGGAAAATAAAAAATAAACTTGCTCAAATGTATACAAATAATCCCCTTAGTTGTTACACAAGTTTATAACATCTTTCTTCTTATACTTGAGCTTCAAACCCTCCAAAAATAGCTCCCAATGGTTATTTTAATTTTATCTAATGGCTATATTTTTGACTCTGCGCAGGCTGACGGTCCATGAATAGACCCTCGCATGCATCCATTGCATCAACCGTCACGTCCTTCAACCATCACGGTCAATCCATGCATCGACCGTCTCATCGACCATGACTTTCTTTCAAGAAAATATGCAGCCAGCTGGGTCGATATTAGCATAGACTGCCAGAATCACTCCAAAATGGTCAAGTCTTGACCATCGACCGTGCCATCTGATGGTTGATCCTAATATAGACCGCCAGTACAAAAGCTTTTAAGTAATGAGATATAAGTGAGTCAAATTGAGGGATTTAAATATCAAATTATTGTTTTATCACCATGCGCATATTGACATCATCAAAACAAGGTTAATTAGGATGAACACTTACATCAGTTTAGTTCTCTCTTCTTCAGGAATCCACATATAAGCATCACAACTAAAAGTTCGTAGAAAAGAATAGTTAACAGGCTTTTGAGACCATACTTATTGAGGACTTTTGTTCTCACGAGCAGTCGTTGGAGAGCAATACACTAAGGGTCTGTTTGGATACGGCGGATCCGCGGGATCCGCGGTATCCAAGGGACGGAATCTGTGGGAGAGGATTCCGCCCCCGGCGTCCGCTCGAATCGAGCAGACGCCGAAAATGGGATCCGCCCTAGGGATCCCGCGGCGGATGCCAAATGGACCCTAAGTAGCAAGTTGTATGAACACCCTCTGCCCAAAATGTTGATGTAGCCTAGTTGAAGCTAGCATGCACCTAGCACGATCCATATAAGTGTTCGGTTCATGCGCTCGGCCACACCATTCTACTGTGGTGTACCAGTAACTGTGTGTGGTCTTGCAATTCCATGCTCACTACAAAAATCCTTGAACTCATTTTATTCATATTTCGTTCCATTTTCGGTTCTCATACACTTAAGTTTCTTTCCCTATTGATTTTCAACCAAAGCCGCAAATTTCTTGAAACACATGCATGTATCACCTTTCCTTTTCATGATATATATCCAAACTTTTCTGGGGAAGTCATTGTAAGGAATCTTGTTAAGATTTCATATAAGTTGACAAATTTTGTTGATTTAATATTTAAATTAGCTAGATTGGGTATATGGTTCATACAAGACTAATTCAAGCGAATTGGATCAGGTGGGATCAAACTGGCTCAAGTCACATCAAGTTTGATCAAGTAAATACCAAAAATTAATCACTGTCGTTGGATTGGATGGAAGTGGAATCGGACGGCTTGGTTAGATAACCTAGTTGTTACTTGCTTATATATAAAGGCATGCATAGAGAGGAGAGGTGGCGGGGCTCCCACGGAAAAACAGTGAGAGGAATAGAACAGAGGGAGAGAGGGCTGCTTGGAGTAAAATAAGGAGAGAAGATTGAGAGGGCATGTCACGCCCCGCCCCAATTTAATATAAAATATTCCAAATAATTAATGAAAATTTTGGCATGACCCTTGGGCACGGGGACGTGAGATCACTATTACAACCTGTCAATCACTAATAAAACATAATTTTCAGCATTTAATCACAATTTCATTCATTCACATTTCTTTCATTCATGTACATAGGACTTGTAAACATCAAAATACAGGATATGACAACCCAAATTTATAATATACAACTATTTTTCCAAATTCCAACATATACATGCTTTTCATACATAAATAAAGATGTAGAATACTGAATGACTCCTCTGCACAGTACATGATCTCCATAGGATGCAGTGGTCTCGGGCCTACCTGCACCAAAAACCGAAACCCAAACAATGAGCTAAAAAGCCCAGTAGGAGTCACCTGACACACTCTAGGACGCTGGTGTACACCCACCTATCCTAGTATACTGCCCAAGAATGGTCTGGCTAGTATGGGTAAGTCTTACATGCACAGCACTGCGTCCGGCCGCCAACGCTAGCCCATACCCCTATAGACTCTATACCCGGCCCCAGTATACTAGTATAGGTACAACATCCACATATCCTAGTTTATTGATCCTAGTATGGTCTGGCTAGTCTGGGCAGTCTTACATGCACAGCACCACGTCCGGCCGCCAACGCTCACCCAGACCCCTATAGACTCTATACAGGCCTCAGTATACTAGTATAGGCAACACAGTCTCAAGTCAAATCCTCAATCAGATCAAATCCTCAAGTCAGATCAGATCCTCAATCAGATCAAGTCATCAACTTAGTCCCTAGACTCCCTAGACTCTGACTAGTCTAGCTACAGGACCTGACTAGACCCAACCATAACCCCAATCCTATCATGTATGCACAAGACAAAGAACACAGCAATCAAGCAAATAACAATTATCATATATTCATACAATACAAGAAAACATCATATCATAACATATCATACAACCATCACAAGAGAAAAGCATGCACAACATAGTATTAACACAACAACACATCAATCCTAGTACGAGGTAACTCCTACCTTAAAAGGACAGTCAAAGCGCTCCTTAAGTCCGGGGATCCACGTCATGCTCCGATCCTGACAGCCGCTCAACCGATCGTCTAAAGCACACAAAGCAAGGACGATCATGCAGGGCCCTAAAAGGAATTGAAACTACTCGAAATAGATGGCGCTCGAAAAGCCGGTCGAAACGGCGCGAAAAACGACGAAATCATACATCGAAGGGATCTCGCGCACACAGCGAACAATTAACGTGCACTGTGTGCACAAGGTGCTGGCCAGCGCACCATGGCAGCAGCTGCGCACCAAGGCAGCAGCTACACACGCGCACAACATCGCCATCCTCCCCAGGAAGATAGCCGGAGCTCGCGCCGGAGCTCCGTCGGATCTCGAAATCAGGGTGCTCAAGCACCGGGAAGACCACCAGAGGGGGAGAAGGGAAACCGCTCGCTGTCCCTAGCAAGGTTCCCAAGGAAGACCAACGGCAATAGCTAGAGAAAAGCCGGCCGGACCTTCGCCGGAATCCATGGCAGGGAGGAGGATCAAGGATCCCCTGCCATGGGAAATGCCCGGACAGGGCTCGGAGAGATATGCCCTGAACCACGGGGGTCCTTCTCCGGCGCTGCAGTCACTGAGGGAGGTCCCCGTCTCCATCCACGACACCTTCTCCGGCGACCCATCTCCGGAAGACCGCGAAGCTCCCCAAACCCCAACGGAAAAACGACGGAAAACAAGGGAAAAGGAAGGGGAGAGAAGCTAGAAACTCACCTAAGCCAAGAAGGGAGACGAAATCTGGTGGAAAGCTTACCGGATCTACCCTTTTTCCCGGCGATCTCCACCTCTCCTCCCGGTTCTTCCTCCTTTCTTCCCTTCCTTCTCCGGTGCCAGCGACCTCCTTGCTTCCTCTCCATCTCCCTCCCGATCTCTCTCTCGTTCTCTCTTCCGATCTCTCTCAATCTCCCTCTGTTTCTCTCTCCCGACCTCTCTCCCTCTCTCTCTCGGGTTGGCAGCCAAGAAAACAAAAAGGAAGGAGAAGACTGGATTTCTCTAGAAGGAGGGGCATTTTTGCAGAAAACACCCCACAAGACGTAAAATTGCACAAAAGATCCCCTAAATCTTACATAAAAGCCCGAAAATTACAATTAGGCCCTTACAGGGCATCTGTGCGGAAGATTGAGAAAAAAAGAAGAGAGGTGTTGTTGACCGGTTGTGCGGAAGAGGAAAAGATTTGAGAGAGTAGAGAAGAGTGGTGTTGACGGGAATGGAAAAGATAGAGAGGAGAGAAAACAACAAGGAGAGAGAGGCCGGTTTAGGGAGGAAAGAGAGAAGAGAGAGAAGAGAGAGAAGAGAGAGAGAAGGCCGGTTGAGGTAGGAAAGAGACCAGCTGAGAGAGAAAAGAGAGAAAAAGAGACCGGCTGAGGGAGAGAGAGGGATAGGTGAGTTGATGGCAGTAATGCCATGTGTGTAGATATCATTGATGCTCAAGTTCTCTTGGCTGTAACCGGGTGGAGGTGATTAATCAAGAAAAGCAGAGTTGTGGACCGTGATTCGAGGAGTCGAGCAAGTGCGAGGACGACGGTGTGTATATGAAGAGTCAGTACAGTGAGTCGTGTTAACTTGTGTAAACGGTACTCTTGCTTTTAGTGGATTGGTTTCGTTGGACCCGTGGTTTTTTCTCGTGAGGGTTTTTTCACGTTAAAAATCGCATGTCTTCCTTCTTGTGTGTGTTTGATTTATTTCATATATCTGCTTCCACGTATTTCGGATAATCTGTGAGGTCTATTTAATTTCAGTCCTCAATAAATGACCCAAAGTACTTTGCATCTCCCAAAGATGCAATTGGAGACTCCCATGTATCAGAGTGAATTAAATGCAAAACACACTTCGATCTAGCAGTTGAAGAAGAAAAGCAAGCTCTATGTTGTTTACCAAACAAGCAGTCCTCACAAAAATCTACTTTTGTAGATTTTAAACCATGAAGTAAATTGCGATTGAGAAGTACCTTAAGTCCCTGCTCACTTATGTGACCCAAGCGTCCGTGCCAAACCATAGCAGAATCTGAAATATTATTTGCAACAATTGCTTCACCGACTATGACTATGGTATCCCCAATCAATTTATATAAGCTGCCTTGTAGCTCTCCTTTTGCAGCTATGAGTGCTCACCTGTGATTTTTAATTTGTCATTTTCTCTGAAAAATTTGTAACCATTTTTATCAAGCCTCCCCCGATGATAAAAGACTTTTCCTCAAATCAGGAACATGTCTCACACCAGAAAGAATATGTGTGATGCCATCAAACATCTTTATCTTGACGTCTCCAACTCCTACTATTTTACATGTTTTATTATTACACATGTAAACAGTACCTCCACTGGAAGCTTGATAGTTATGAAACCAATCTATGCATGGTGTCATATGGAAAGACACGTCAAATCTAAGATCCACACTCATTGTGTAAATTTTCTATTGAAAGAACTGATAGAACCTCACAATCTTCAGATGAACTATGTTCCTTATTCTCAACCAAATTACTTTGGGAATGATCAAAACTTTATTCTGATACTTCATTATTGGCTTTCATCATAACTTGATTAGGCTCTCCAAACTTGCAGTGTTTACACAGATGACCTTTTTTTTTATAGTGCCAGCATTTTACATTCTTGTGCCGGTTTGACTTTGATCTTAAATTGTTCCTCTCACCTATTCCACGTTCTATAGATCTTCCTCTTACCATCATTGCATCACTCGTAGAACTCGTACCATATTTCCTTCAAGATTCTTTAAATAGAAACATAGAAATGGCCAATTCCATTGAAATATCTTTGGTGTTATTGAGGTTCATAATTAGACCATCCCAAGAATCTGGCATTGTACAAAATAATAAACTGACTTTTTCCTCATCATCAATCTTCACACCAACAACAGTCAATCTACTAACTAGAGTATTAAACTCATTAAGGTGCTCTTGTAATGAAGATCCCTCATTCATCCTTAAATTGTAAAGCTGCCTGCGATGGAAGATCCAATTTCTCATACTTTTCCTTTCATATAAATTCTTCAATGTATCCCACAATCCTTGTGCAATTGTTTGATAAGATACATTAAAACAAACTGAATCATCAAGCGTAAGAAGAATATCTGCCATTGCTAACTCATCTTTCTTATCAAAATCCTCATCCGACATATCTTTGGATTTGTTTTCATTACCATTAATAACCACGATACAACCTTCTTTCACGAGCACCGCATTCATCTTCAACTTCCACAAAGGATGGTTAGAACCATTGAACTTCGGCACTTCGAATCGGGTCGACGCCATCGAAAAAGAAAGCATCACAGATCTTGAAACAACATCGTCGCTTTTGATAGCCAATTGTTAGAGATCACAACACACAAGACTATGTAAATAAAAAAGAAACAAAGACAGAGCACCGATTTAACGTGGTTCGGTGAAAATTGCTTACATCCACGGGGTAGCAAGCACATAGCATTCTTCTTATTGCTTTGAAAACGGGCGTACAAGTTACAAAGAGAAACCCCAGTAGCACCCTTTTAATTAATTAGGGACTAAGTGGTTAAGGAATCAACTAATAACATTAACACCAAGTTGGTTAAGCCTTACTCATATATTATATATTCACCTATATAACAACTTGGTTTCAAGTCTTCCACCCATGTCTTGGAATGTCCATGATTGTTTAATCTGACATCAGACTTTGTCTCGGAGCTTCTTGCGATGTATTTCTTGTTTGGGCTTAATTAGTTTAGCACCCCTAGATTTATTCCGAAGGGTTAAATCTACAGGTTCAAACTAAGGCTAAAGTATGCGTTTGGTACCTGGGTTTTCAGGCAAATTTTTATGTGATACCCGTGTTTTCAAAAGTAAACATTGAATACCTATGTTTCTCGAACTATTTTTAATTGATGCCTCCGCCCATCTGCCGTCTGCCGGTCTAACGGCGGCCCGAGCGAACCGGGGCGGACTGGTCGAGTCGGCTGACCAGGCCTCCGCTTCGTCCACGTGTCCCTTCCTCCAAAGCAAATCCACCATACACGTGTCCCCTCCTACGCCTCGCTCCTCGACGCCATCTCCGCTGCCAAAGACCCCCTTGCTCTCCTCCCCGCCCACGCTCGCCTCCTCACCGCCGGCCTCTCTTCCCACGCCTTCCTCCACTCCAAGCTATGCTTCGCCTACGCTCGCTGCATCGGTGGGGAGATGGGGGCGTTCGTGCTGTGGCATAGGAAGCCGGATCTGTGGTGCTTGGAGCTGGTGGTCTCCGGTTGCAAGATCAGCGCTGGTAGTGACGGCAGGGTGGCGTGGAGGCAGACACCGTGACCCGAAACAAAACAAAGGAACATTAGCATGCTCAATCCTGGTTTGTCACAGGGTTTGGATCCCAGGTCCACTGCGAAACTGTTCAACAGCTCTGCGTGCAATGGCGAGAAGGCGATTAATGGAGAGGATTGCTTCATCCTGCGACTAGATTGCCACCCTACTACCACCCGCTCCCCTGAGTTCCTGGGCCTCCGCGCCCCTTCCTCATCAGTCACTGCTCAGGGCGGCGCCGCTTCCTCATCAGTCACTGCTCGGGTCCGGCCTCGTAATCGCCGTCATCGACACCGACATCACCCCCTCCCACCCCAGCTTCGTCGGCCGCGGCCTGGGCCCCATCCCTTCGCATTGGCGCGGCCACTGCCACCCTTCCATCCAATGCAACAAGAAGCTTATAGGTGCCTCCTTCTTCTCCAATTGCTTTGAGGCCTCCTCCGGCCCAATGAACGAGACCGTCGAGGTTAAGTCGCCTCTAGACTCCGATGGTCATGGCACTCATACTGCTTCCATCGCCGCTGGCCACTACGTCTACCCCGCCGACCTCTTCGGCTATACGCGCGGCCTCGTAGCCGGTGTAGCCCCAAAAGCACGTCTCGCTACTTACAAGGTTTGCTGGGCTAAAGGCTGCTTCGATTCCGGCATCCTCGCCGCGTTTGATGCCTCCATCCAAGACGGCGTTGATGTAGGTGGTGGCGATGGGTACTCGGCGTCGCTGTGCCTGGAGGGGTCTTTAAATCCAAATGTCGTCGCCGGCAAGATAGTTGTGTGTGATCGTGGTGTGAGCTCTCGGGCCTCCAAGGGCGTGAAGGGCAGGTGGGAGGGATAGGAGAGACAGGGGATGGCCACGGCGGAGCATTAGGTGGAGGACGAAAAGAGCCTGGAGAGGATGGGAGAGGGCGGCGTGAGAGCGGAGTAGAGAGTTGAAGAGGAACGCCGGACGACGAGGGGCGGAGGAGAGGAAGAGGTGGGCGGAAGTGAGAACGCTGCAGCGAGCGTAGGCGGAGCATAGCTTGGAGTAGAGGAAGGCGTGGGAAGAGAGGCCGGCGGTGAGGAGGCGAGCGTGGGCGCGGAGGAGAGCATGGAGGTCTTCGGCAGCGGAGATGGCGTCGAGGAGCGAGGGGACACGTGTATGGTGGATTTGCTCGGGAGGAAGGGACACGTGGACGAAGTGGAGGTCTGGTCAGCCGACTCGACCGGTCCGCCCCGGCTCGCTCGGGCCGCCGTTAGACCGGCAGACGACAGATGGACGGAGGCATCAATTAAAAACGGTTCGAGAAACATAGGTATTGAATGTTTACTTTTGAAAACACGGGTATCACATAAAAATTTGTCTAAAAACATAGGTACCAAATGCATACTTTAGCCTTCAAACTAAAGCTGGCATGGGTGGTAAACTAATCTACAGGTCCTTCACATAATTTTTTCCCCAACACTTGCCTCATTTCCTTCACTGTATTTAATATGCCAGCTTAAGTTTGGACCTGTAGATTTAATTATTTGGAATAGATCTATGTGTGCTAAAAATCATGGACATCCCATGACTATGGTGGACTTTAAACCTAGCCAATTCCAATTTTAGAGCTCCAACTCATGCGGAGAAGGTTCTCCATGGTGAGAGTTATTTTCCACGAAGCAACGAATCTATATACTTAAATTTCAGTCCAACATCGTCAAAGAACAATCTCTGATGTTTCAAGACCAGCTTCTTCTCGGGGTGACATATTTTGTTCTATATTAAGAAAAATTCTGGACACTGATATGGCGTGTTGACAAAATCATCCCGCAAATACTTTAATCCAATTAGCAATGGGCAGAGCCAGGGAGTTGGCTTTGGGAGGGAACTTTTAGTAAAATGTAATTGGATAAACCGTGGAATAAGGTGCTTTTGGGAGAGTAACTTATTCAGTCTTGTGTTTTCGAAACACTGGACACTGATATGATATTGAAGTACCCGATTCTAATCTTCTACGTACACATGCTTTGGAATTTTTTGCCATATGATACCCTCAGAGTTTCCTTTTAGCAATCTAATACCCCTTTGATATTTCTTTGCAATCTCGTACCCCTCATCCAGTAAAATTCCCGTTATACCCTTGCATTTTCCCAGCCGAACATACATGCATGCCATGCCACATGCCGTGGCATCGTACGGATAATAAAATAATCCATCTGTTGATTTGAAACCCAAGGAGCGCATTAAATCCCCGCCACATGGCAAGCAAGGATTCGCCACAGCGTACGGCGGTGTCAGCTCGTGAGAAGACTGGCCATCCTTCGAGCATTAAATGCGTCGTTAACTACACGTAGAATTCGCGTGCGTACTTAAAAGTCTGGCATTATATGGATATATGATTTCCACGCGTGGTTATCATTATACACACGTAGAAAGGTATTTTTCATGCGCAGTTAAGGTGTTTTCCATCGTGAGCAGTTAAGGTGTTTTTATGCGTACTTATTGTTGTTTGTATGCGTTGTTAAGGTATTTTCCATGAGCAGTTAATGTATTTTCCACGCGTGGCCAATAGTTAACTACGCGTAGAAATTCACACTCGTAGTTAACAAACACGCATAAAAAACAAACATCATACGCATATATGATTTTTCACGTGTGGTTATCACTATACACGCGTAGAAGGTATACTAATGTCACACTAAATTCACACTCTTTTTGTTTTTTTTTATCCAAAAGAACAATGCTCGTGGTGTATATGGTACTGCGTGTAGAAAGGTCATTTTGATTGGATAAATGAGATTGTGGTGTATTAATTGTGCTATATATGAGACTAGTACTCACCTGTGCCCCTGGCACAGTTTTTAGTTATTGTCAATATAAAATTTTAACAAACTCTCTGTAGTTTGTCTGGTTAGACGGCTGTATTGACCCGTAGGTGGTCCAGGGTTCGAAGGTTGGTCATAGTTTTTTGTTCACTGCCACCATAAAACATAGCCAATAACATTTAAAATTTAAAGTCTAACTTAGGGTATATAAAATAAATATAAGTCTTTGCATATTGCATAAGATAATATTAATAGAACTTAGGTTGATATGAATTAATGCAGGTTTATATAAAGCAAACTTAGAGAATATATATAAAGAAACTTAGGGGATATGAATTAATGCATTGTAACCGTTATTGCTCCTTATAAGGTTGATTGTATGAGAATTAATTAGAGCTCACTCTATCAAGTATATTAAGAAAGCTTAAACCAAGTTTTGGTGCACATGTATGTTGTTAGACAAATAATATTCATGATCTCCTTTTATTAGTTCCTAATAAAAGTAGCTTCATGCATGCCATACGTAACTGGATAAAAAAAAAGAACAAGTCCATACTCCTATGCGCCGAGCGCACCGCCGGATCCGACGTCGACATCCTCATTACCCTCTCCATTATCCTCCATGGATTCCACCACCCATCAGCCAACCCCTCCAAAACCCTCTGGCTCTCCAACCCTCTCCCTCTTTCTAACCATCTTCATCCTCTTCTCCTCCAACTACTCCAAGAAGTCGCCTCCCAAGTTGCCTCCCCACCTTCATGTACCCTACCATCACCCATCTTTTTTTAATCATGCAGGCCATGCCATATATAGTGATAACTACGAGTATTTTGATCTTTTATGCACGTTTGTTAACTACAAGTATTGTTTTCGTGCGACGTTAGCATAATTTCTACGTGTGTATAATGATAACCACGCGTGGAAATCATATATCCATATAATGCCAGACTTTTACGTGTGTTTGTTAAGTACGCACGCGAATTTTGCGCGTAGTTAACGACGCATTTAATGCTCGAAGGACGGTCAGTCTTCTCACGGGCTGACACCGCCGTACGCTGTGGTGAATCCTTGCTTGCCACGTGGCGGGGATTTAATGCGTTCCTTAGGTTTCAAATCAACAGATGGATTATTTTATTATCCGTACCATGCCACGTCATGTGGCATGACATGCATGTATGTTCGGCTGGGAAAATGCAAGGGTATAACTGGAATTTTACTGGATGAGGGGTATGAGATTGCAAAGAAACATCAAAGGGGTATTAGATTGCTAAAAGGAAACTTTGGGGGTATCATATGGCAAAAAATTCCTTGCTTTGATCAAACTAGCTGCCGGCGCAGAGCCACAAAATTGACTAATTTGGGAGGGAATTAGTGTGATATGATTCTTTATTAGAGAAAACTTGACCTAAGTGGCTTGGCAGCTTGGTAAAAAAAGTTCAGAGCTACATTAGAATGAAAAACAGTTAAATTTGATTCCATGAGAGAATGCCGCACACGCCACGCACACCTGTGTTGCTGAAAGTGATATGGGGTATGTTTTGACACTGTCTAGTATAGCAACAAAAAAAATTAAAAAAGGAATAATAAGAATGCTCCCATGAGAGAATGCCGCACACGGCATAGCTGTGCTGCTGAAAGTGGTATGGCGGGAGCGTTTGATGCTTTCACACATTCCAAGGTTTGAGAAGAGGGAAATGAGAGAATGCACACACACATCCACGTTTAATTCCTATAAATAGCCCCAAACCTCACATCTTATTGTTCACTGCAATCCAAACAATGGCATGTCTCCTCTGGGATCTCACCTCCAAGTTCACATACATGTCGGTCTCTCTCATCTCCGCCGCCTTTGCTGCCATCCTCATCTACGTTGCAGTCTTCCTCGCGAAGTTTCTCGTTTTCTACGTCAAAGAATCCATCGGCAACGCCAATCGCCACCCAATCACCGGCACCATTTTTGACGCAGGGTAAAACGTGGAGATGAACCTCTCTATGGAAGAGACAATCAAACTCTCTATGAGAGAGATCATCCACTTCAACACCATCCTCGATGAATCCAACCTGATAGTCTTCTGGCGTTTCGTCTCTGTGTTGTGGAAAATTAGGAGGTATTTGAAGATCGGAGTGGAGGCCAAGCTCATTGAAAACCTCAAAATCATCGATGACTTTGTGTTCAATCTCATCCGCAAGAAGAGGGAGATGATGAAGAACGGGTCAGAAGTGCGTAAAAATTAATATCCTAATCAATGACTATGGTTTGAAGCTTTTTCTATCGATCAATGATCATTATATTAATTTTATGCATGCAGAGAGAAAAAGAGGATATATTATCGAGGTTTATAATCGCAAGTGAGGAGGATCCGGAGACGATCACTGACAGCTACCTAAGGGACATCATCCTCAACTTCTTGATTGCAGGCAAGGACACCTCGGCGAACACACTGTCATGGTTTTTCTACATGATGTGCAAGAATCCTTTGATTCAGGAGAAGCTTGTCATGGATATTAAAGAGAAAGCCGGATTAATGGAAAATGGGGAGGATGCCAACATCCAAGTGTTTGCTTCGAGCTTGACCGAAGAGAAGCTTGAGAATATGCACTACCTTCATGCAGCGCTGACGGAGACCCTCCGCCTCTATCCAGCTGTTCCAGTGGTAATAATTCATTAATTAATGTGCTATATACTTAATATAGCGTCACAACATGATGCATGTAGTCGTGTAACAAAATTGATCAAATCAGTGCACCAAGAATGCATTGCACACGCATGCACACAAACATATACACTCAAGACGAATTAACACATACAACCTTTTTTTAACTATATATGCTATTCTGGTATGGCAGCTTGGATGTCCTGCAAAAGACTCGGGTTCGAAAGTTTGGTATCCTCTTTCACCCCCAGCCCGTACTCTTGCCACTGCCGTGCTCAACTAACAAAAAAAAAAAAAAACTATATATGCTATTCTATGCAATAGGATGGGAAGAATGCAGAGGAGGATGATGTCCTTCGGGACGGTTTCAAGGTGAAGATGGGAGATGGAGTTAACTACCTCGCCCATGCCATGGGTAGGATGACTGAGATATGGGGCGAAGACGCCGAGGATTTCCGGCCAGAACGCTGGCTTGATCAGAACGGAACATTCCTGCCGGAGAGCCCATATAAATTCGTCGCCTTCAATGTAAGCCACATCTCTTTTCCAGTCCAAAATACTGAAGGATTTCTTCATCCGATATATTTGAGACAATATGTCGAGCACATGACTGACTAGCTATTCCTATCAACGCTTATATATCAGGCTGGTCCAAGAATCTGCCTGGGAAAGGACTTTGCATACAGGCAAATGAAGATTGTATCTGCTGTTCTCCTCCGTTTCTTTAGGTTCAAGCTTCTGGATGAGTCCAAGCCTGTTACTTCTTAAACCATGTTCACTCTCCATGTTGATCAAGGCCTCCATCTCATGGCATCTCCTCGGTTCAACTGAGGACTACTTCCTGTGCTATAATCCAGTTGGGCTAGCTGTTTCATCTGTCATCGCTTATTTATAATTTATAATCTCTAGTTTGGGCTCAATAAATTCTACAAAATTCTTATTTATATGTATGTGTCAATGGTTAAATCTAAAGGAATAATGGAAAGCTTGCGGACTCTTGTTAACTTGTTTCCTTGTAAATGCTTTGGTTTCTTAAGAAATTGATGCATAACAGAAAAATTGCTCCACAAAATCACTATCTTTTAAGTCCTGACATTACACTTGCTTGTCCAAAATTTTCCTTGGGAAAAGGTTGATGATGATTGACATTAAAAGCAATATATATATATATATCATAAATAACTCCGCTTGGTTAAGACCCCTCTAACGAAAAGCAGACTCGTCTAGATCAAACTTGGCCCATGAGAATTTCATACTGATCCAAAGCAAAATGTGCTTGTCCTCCGACTTCCACAAACCGCGAGACAGCTTCTTTTCCTGACAAAGGTTCTTATCAGGATATAACTATCATCGACAACCAACTCTACCTTATGCCTTTCAGCTATAATCAGGATTATCAATAAGATCGAAGGATCTGAATACCACTATTCTCTGAGGGAGAAACAAGAGACAGGTGGATGGGTGACGCCCCTGAGCAACCGGGTCTGGAGCCGGTTCCGCCGGACAAGGGTGGCGGCGGTGGTGCGTCGGCTGTGACCGTTTCTGATGGGCGTCCGGTGGGCCAGGGCGTTGGTAATCCAACCTCTTGGGCTCAGGTTGCTGGCATGAGGAGGAATGATGTAGGACACATCAAAAGAAGAGGAGAAAGAGAGGTGAAGCTTTAAGAAAGAGAGAAGAAGTTTTGAGAGGGAGAGAAGAAGCTAGGAGAAGAGGAGGAAGAAGACAAGAAGGAGGCAGCAATCAGCAGTTTTCATCATTAATCATCAATATTCCAAAATAGAACCTAGGGTTTTCCTTTTATAGGAGAAGGGAACCGACTCAACCAACTAAGTACAAATAGACTCAAACTCGAATAACACCTAAACTCGATCACAATAGTAAAATGACTCAATGCTAAATAAGCAAAACTAACTCAAAAACAACTCTGACTAAGCAACAATCAAAATATGAACAGGTTTGACTCATCTGCTAAGGAATTGGGATTGATCTAGATCTGATGTCCGCATCAACTCCCCTGGGGTGAAAAGAACTCGACTCTGTCAAGTATGATGTAACATGGGTCTGATAGTGCTCTAGAAGCCCGAGTCGACCTGTAAAAACTGAGTCCGCTCCAAGAAACCAAAGATCTTATTATACTCACCACTAATAGAAACTATCCAATTATTCAAAATTGCATCAAAATACTCTTATTTTGTGGGTGGAAGAGGCAAGGATGTAGGATGAGGTACATGCTCAAGTGGCGGCTTAAGTGGTGGCTCAATAAAGGGATCGTCAAGGGTGAAGGGCGAGATTCGATAAACAATGAGATCAAGGAGACATGCTAAAGCTTTTGTAGGGCTTAAATTGTAGTATGGCAATATGAAGAAATACACTTTAGATGGCCGAATATTATAATCCTGCAATTTGAGAGCAAATCTCATCACATAGTTCCCAAGTTGAAATTCATTCAAATGCCCATGAGAAATATTCTGCAACTCATATTCAAGGTGATTTGCATGAGTATTCTTACTAATCTCTGAATGCAAATTATGAATGTAATGTGTACATGCATGAATAGAGAAATTCCTAGGTATGAGATCGAGATGTTTTCTAATATTGTAACCATGCATGACTTCTGATAGACACATCCCGATAAACCTGCTAATTATGATGCAACATGCAAACTGATGCAGGAGAAGCATAGAATCCCAAATATGTAGACTGTCACCCATAAGAAATCTTAGAAAGTTACCAGGATTTATATTCACAACTGCCATTTGGTTGTTTATATCGGTGGTAGAATACTTACAATTTGTGTTTATGAGATGCCACATGGTTCTCCAAAAATATGTCATGAAACAAACGTCCCAATCGAACAAAAAAAAAAAGCTTTTTGAAGGCTAAGCAATGTGATGGGTTTTGGAAGACTTTATATCTCTTTTAACACGATATTATCAAACTGATGTGGGCTGATGATTTGAAGACTCTCATACTTGAACAGATCATTTACCTTATTCATAGTAAGTTCTAAAGGTTGTGAAAGGTCACAACTAAGAACATTCATAGAGTTATTGGATTCAGTTTGTGGGGATGGCCTACTATAGCTTCCGATGTTAGAATCTGTCTCAGACTCATCATCAATGTCATTAATGTCATCGAGATTGGGTTCGTAAACTAGTTCCTCGATGATTTTCAGGTCATTGGTTGCGACATGACCAAAGCCATGGCATTTGCAACATTGAATCCTAGAACCTTGCTTAGAGGGTGTCTCTAATAATGTTTTGTCCTTTTGGCTTGGCCTAGCGGTGGGAGGGGTTTTAGTTGAAGTGGCACTCCCAGGTAGTCTAGTTCCTAAAGGTTGAGAATGTCTTATGAAAGTGGTCCTAGACATGCGTTCAAATTGTTTAACAATGATGTAAGCATGATTTAGGGTGGTGACACCTCGACCAATAAGTTCCCTTTTTAGCTCATCCTTGAGACCAAGTCGAAACCTATTTAGAGAGATCCCCTCATTTTCAATGATATCACATCGCAACATTATGTTCTCAAACTGTGCGATATAATATGCTACTGGGCGGTTACCTTGCCTAATATTGTTCCATTGATCTATCAATTCATCCTGATAATTTGCAGGAAGGTGCTTTTCTTTAAGCTTGGCTTTCGTTTCATCCCAGTGAACTATGGGTGGTTGGTGTCTCTTACGCGTGAGCAATTCAGTGTTGTGCCAAAAGAGCTTTGCTTGCCCAACAAGCTTCATTTGAGCAAACCTAACCTTTCGATCATCAGACATGTTGACCCACTCAAAGAAATGCTCCATTTCATGCAGCCAATCACTAAAACTTCTAGGGTCACGACAACCGTCAAAGATAGGGGCCTCGATTGGGAAACCTAACCTCACCTACTCATTAAAATCACAACATTTCCTAGGCTTACGGTGTTGGGAGATGTAAGGGCGGATTGGGACGGGGTCATTTTGAAAATTTTGCCCTTGAGCATATTCTTGACATCTTAAGTTAGCATGGAAGACACGACCATCGTGCTTGCTATGTGATGTCGCTCAAATGTGTCACGCACAGCGGTCGCGGTGCAATACAGCATAAGAGAGGTCGAACCCACAGAGAGACAAGCAGGAAAGATTCAGAAACACAGATAACAATATATTGAAGACAATAAAGAGTGATAAAAGTTAAGAAAATAGATGGAAGATGTAATGATAAGATAAAGTTAACGAAAGAAATCAAGATTTGAATGAGGCTAGGCTTCAGGAATCACTTCACTCGGATTTAGGTTCTTCCCTTCTCAACGGTTCATATGATACTCAGTTAAGGGATTCACATCCCAATCACCTTAACCGGAAGATATGAAACTATAAACCTAACAAAATATATAAATGTCTCCTCCTATGATTAGTTCTTCCTTTTTATAGTTCTAACTTCATCCAACCAAACCCTAGAATACACGATACCGGCTGTCACTACAGACAACGCGGAGCAAAAGTTCATCGGGACAAACCCCTAACTCTATCTAACCAGATCTCTAAGAATACACAATATCAACTCTCACAATCGGCAAGGCATAGCAAAGATTTCTCGGGATAGAGCCCCAACCTTGTCTTACCAGATCTCTAAGAATCCACAATACCAGTTGTCACTACGGGCAATGCATAGCAAAGGTCTCGCAAGACTCGGTAGGAGAATTAAAAGAGAAGACTATGGGATTATAAGATCATGAAAGAAGCATAACTGGATTCATAATATTAATCATCCACATAGAAATCTATAATCTGAAAATAATATTTGAAGATCCAATACATAGAAAAGAGTTTAACAATGAAGATTAAAAACTATGAACTATTGTTGGAGAAGAAGCCCTAGTTCTCGCTAGATCATCCGTCCGCCATGCCCGCGGATAACTCGGCCATGGATGGAGATTCCTTCATCTTCTTCCTTTGGAAAACGTCCAGAAAAGAGCCTCCAAAAACGTCCAAGAAGTCCCCCTTGACTTACCCTAACTTTCCTATTTATCGGGTCTAAGAATTAGCAAACTCGGGTTAAGTTTAAACCCGTTATACGCTCCTGGCTGATCTGGCGGTCGACCGTGAGACCTTGACGGTCGACCGTGAGGTGCATAATTTATTTTGACAAGCTGCGGTCGATCTTCGCATCGACCATGTGAAGTATTTTCCTTGACAGAGGCTGACGATCGATGCAACGGTCGACCATGAGCATCTTACGGTCGATCATGAGGATTTTCGAGCTCCACGGTCGACTATGAGGATTTGACGGTCGACCGTGAGGATTTTTGAGCGCGACGGTCGACCGTGAGATTTGACGGTCGACCATCACTATTCATTCAGCACTGCGCACTGGTACGAAAAATATTGTAACTTCCTCTACGTAACTTGGAATCATGAACCGTAAAATTCTCCATAAAGTAGACTTCAAGAGCTTTCCAATGCTATATGGTACATCATCTGGTTCTTCTTGGAAAGATACAGTTTAATCTTTGAAGTTGACCCATATAATCTTTTCAACTTCTTTCAGCTCCAATTTCCTGCATTTTTCAAGCAACTATGTGAAGTAACATATACTATAAAAATAGTGCTAAAGAAGTTGATTAAGGGTGAAGATATAGCAATTGAGATGGTTATAAGGTTGTTCAGAGTGCACTTTCATGCACTTATCACTATGTCCATTTGCAACTCGACCTAACCTAGTGTTGATTTGATCACCCTTTTATGTCAAGTCTTGGACACTTGTTTGCAGCTCTCGGATAGCCTTCATTAAAGTTTTCATGGTTGGGTTCACATCTAGTTGGGATTTTGAAAAAGGCATGGCACAATAGCTATGAATGTGTATGCAATGAAATGCACGTGATGAAATGAGCCTATAATGCTATGACATCAAACTCCTAATAAGATCAAATATGCATGAAAATGATACCAGAGATCACCAAAAATAATTTCAGCAAATAAAATTGAATATAAGGGGAAGATTATTTTGGCAGAAGAACTCAAATTGAAAGCTTTGTAATTGTTGCAAGCCAATAGTATTAGGAATTCAAAAATGTCACACAAGTATATATGAGGTAGGTGTAGAACTAAGGAGTTTAGACCTTGCTTTGCTTTGGGTTTTGGATAAACGCTTTCAAAGAGTAGGTACTTTAAAGGGTAGGTAGCCCACACTCAGAGTACTGGATGTAACTTTAAATAAGCAGAATAGATCTAAAAGCAATGAAATTAGCATGACCTTTAATTCACATGGATTGGATCCGTGGCGTCCTGAATTAGCTAAGTTAACCTGAATTTGGCCTGAATCCACTCTATTCTGGGCTGGTAGCTTTTGTTAGATCTGAATCTCTGGTGGGCTTGTGTCTGTTCTATGCTGAATCAGACCCTGCAGATTGGGCTGGGCTGGGCTGTTTCTGATCCGGAACTGAGCTTGAGTTGGTCCAGTCTATTTTGATTGGATGTGGTTCGACCAGATTTAATGGCTCAAATCAGATGAAATCTGATTGGATGAGGGATTGGATCAGATCTGGCTTGATTCGATTGGATCAGATCTGGCTTGATTCGATTGGATCCACTTAAATGGAAAAATCAATCCCACCTCGTGAAAAGTGGATCGTGATATCTCCCGACTTTGGCCGGACGGAGAGGACGGTGGAGGACGTCGACGCGGCTGGAGTCGCCGGTGCTTGAAGAGATGCGCGGCGAGCGAGAGTGTTGGCTGCGGGCGACGGTGTTCAGCGAAGGAGCCGGCGAAGGAAGTTGCCACAGAAGAAATTGGCGTCGGAGAAGATAGTTGTTGGTGTCGATCCGGGCCGAATGTGAAGGCGGAGGGCAACGAATCCCGGCGGCAAGGATGGAGAATAAAGCTTGGACGGCGGTAATGGAAGAGAAGCGTCAACTCCGAGGCGGAGATGGTGGATCTGCAGTCGATGAGGCCGAAATCACTACTTGTACGCGACATTGGTGGACAGAGCGGTGATGGTAATGATGGTCGGAGATGTTGGATGGCGGCGGAGGCGACGTCGGAGGGTGGTGGAAGCGTATATCTGGCTGGGGAGGGTGGAGATCTGGCGTCGATTCGCAGGCTCCGAGCCAAGGAATGTCGCTGCTGGCCGCAGAGGCGATGGCGGACCGACGGTGCGTGGGGAGATCACCGTGATGGTGGTAGTGGTGGTGCCGATCACTGCCGGAGACGGAGAAGACAGGGGAAAGGGAAACAAAAACAGAGCAAAAGGGATGGAGAAGGAGAACATGGAAAAGAAAGAGAAAAAGGGAAGGAGAAGGAGAACATGGGCATCTTCCGGTTTTTTCCTTTTTTCTTTTTTTCTTCTTTTTTTGTTTTGTTTTTTTTTGGCTGAAACTAGGGCAAGCTTTTTTTTTCACATACTAATACAGTAGAAAAACTCACAGAAGGGCGGATGGTGAAGAAGATCCTGAGGATGGTTGATGCAAGAGCAGGGGTTCATTGAGATGGACCGATCGCCAAGTACAAACATAGGCGACCTGGCTCTGACCAAAGTTGATGTAGGACACATCAGAAGAAGAGGAGAAAGAGAGGTGAAGCTTTAAGAAAGAGAGAAGAAGTTTTGAGAGGGAGAGAAGAAGCTAGGAGAAGAGGAGGAAGACAAGAAGGAGGCATCAATCAGCAGTTTTCATCATTAATCATCAATATCCCAAAATAGAATCTAGGGTTTCCCTTTTATAGGAGAAGGGAACCGACTCAACCAACTAAGTACAAATAGACTCAAACTCGAATAACACCTAAACTCGATCACAATAGTAAAATGACTCAATGCTAAATAAGCAAAACTAACTCAAAAACAACTCTGACTGAGCAACAATCACAATATGAATAGGTTGGACTCATCTGCTAAGGAATTGGGATTGATCTGGATCTGATATCCGCACCAAGGAACCCTTGTGAGATGGTTTTGCCGGAGGAGTTACAGAGAATCCAATACCTCTATTCGGACCGAGCAGTAGTCCCAGAGGAAGTTATGGAGCGAGGAAAGCAACGATGGCTGCATACCCTGTTTGGCCGAGTTATAGGTGAAAGTGTAGGCCTTGAATTTCTCTATCGACGGTTGGCGAGTATGTGGCCTACGCGAGATCCCTTCATCGTCACCGATAGGCTTGATGATGTCTTTGTATTCAATTTCTCGAGTGCTGAGGATCTGGTGCTGGTCCTAACCGGAGAGCCGTGGATTGTGGATGGTAAGACCCTCTGCCTTCTTTGTTGGAGGGACAATTTCCGGCCAACGGCGGTTGATTTTGACAAGATCTTGGTGTGGATGCGGCTACCCGGGATGCCTCAAGAGTACCTTGAGAACGATTCGTTGGTGACGGTCGCTGCGAGTGCTGGTACTCATGTCGCGCCCCGGCCCAGAAAACCCATCTGGACCGGGACACGAGGGGGGGGGGGGGTTTCCTACATCTGCTAACATCAAACTGGTGGAAACAGTTACAAACAAAACAGAGAGCGGAAGTAATTCTAACAATTACTATTATTACAAAACTGTACATACATCAGAGTTACATCAAGATTTACATATATCAGTCCTCAAGTACAAAAGAGATTATAAACCTCAAAAAGTTACATCATCGGTAGTCTCCCGAAAAGCAAAGCAGAAGCCATCCTGATCCTCAAACATCTCCTGATGTCGACGCGCCGCCGCAGGACGAGCAACTGGGGCCCACAGAAGGAGAACTGGTACATGCACCTGCAATTATCGCAGCCCAGGTAGGAATGAGCAAAAGCTCAGCAGGGTTCTACTCTACGACGCGCACAAGGAAGGCAACAACAACTATACTAACTCTGTGCCAAGTACTGAGGTTTGCCAAGGACCCCATAAATCCATCAATAACCCGAAGGGTACCTGTCCAAGTGATCGCTCACAAACGTCGTCGTTAAAACGTATGCAAAATGCAATTTAGAAATTTATAAACCTTTCTTTCAACACTAAATTAATAAGATAGAATAATGGTGAAATACGGGGTCGGTCCTCAGGGAAAACTTTGACTAACAAGAAACACCAGAATTAACTCTCAACACTCTAATCCTAAAGCGAAAAAGGATTGATTTGGGATTTTTAGGAACTGATTAATAAAACTAATTAAGAAAACAATTAACGAAATTGAAATAGATTAATGAGAGAAAACCTAGGGATTACTCAATCCACTATAGTTTCACTTCCTGTATTCTCTAGTTATCCTCTTGTTTTCTTATCTCGACATGATGGATTCATAGCTTCTTAAGCTTACATGAATCCCTAAAATAATGCTATTGCTTCCCTAAGGCATAACTTATCCAAACTTAGCATAGATTGTCTTCGAACTTAATCTGAGTACAACTTATCTTCATCTAGCATAGATTATCTCAAAGGCACACACAAAAGCAACATAAAAACCATCATACGAATATCTACCATCAAGCACAGCAATCAAGTAGGTCTGAATGTATGTCGAGGAACTCTGTTCCCTCAACTCTTTATAAAATAAAACCATATTCATAAGATCATGTCTTTGAAAAGATAACAAAAATCAAACTATAAAATACAAAGAAGCTACACTAAAGCTTCATGAGATCCCTAAGTAAAGAGTTTAGCCACTCATCTTTTGGATGAGATCCATGTATTTGATGAAGAAGGTTAGGGATCCACACCGCATCTCCGTCTTCTTTTCCAATCTGAATCCCTCTTTTTCTCTCTATGGAGGCTCTCATTTTTCCAGCCACAAAACCCTTTTTATATCTTAATTCCCGGAATTAGGGTTTTAGGGTGAGTTAGACCTCAAGTGCAACTCGGATTTCCTGGCTCAACCCTGACAGCTTCTTCCAATCGCGACTGGGTTCAATCCGTCCAGAAATTGGGAACGCGTCCAACACAAAAGATGTAGATTTGGAAGTCTTCTGTCCTCTCCCGAAGTGTTTACAATATTTGGACTTATCTAGAATATTTAGGAAATATTCCCCCGGGCGTCGACGGACCAGTCTTCCAGCAGCTAAATATCTTCATCTTCTTCAAAACTACTATCCATCCATCAGGAATCTCTGAAAGTGTCCGACATGAACGTTGTACGTCTTAATGTCTACTACATGTCACCCAAATTTCAGAATATTTGGACATAAGAATAATTTCTGGTGAATATTGTGCTAACAGTCGACAGAGCAGTGTATTTCAGCATATTAACCGAATTTCTTGCATTTCTTCTCAAAGTATGATTAAACCTGAAATCAACTAACAAGCTATCAAATAAAAACACTCTAAGCCTAATAAAGGTAAATTAAGGGGTTTAATTATGAATATTTAGTGACTCATCACCAAGTACGTCCCTCCGACAGTCACTGTTCAAGGATGGACCACCTCTGACAATCCCTGACACAGGGTGGACATGACGATACCAGTAGGACACCCCTCTCCAAGCGAGACCTTCACACTTGGTGGAACAACCGTGGTTATGACAACCATCTCTCATCACTCAAAGCAACAGAGCCAACATGACCTCTAGACTCCAAATCAAAAGCTAAGGCTTGCCAGAGAGCCCATAAATCCCATCGATACCCCCAGGGTTCCTGTCCATGTAACCCTCTCTCGCCACAAACAGGGAGAACCTCAGCACATGTAGAACACCCTTACCCAAGCTGGATACCAAGCATGACGACACATGTCGGGGTAACGACATCCACCTCTTAGCAATTGATCCAGGAGTACAAGGGACAAATCTCAACATCAGATTAACAGTGCTACAGTCAAACCCTAGGCCTCGCTACCCAGCCTCGGTCCTAGAGCTAGATCCGGGCTACCCAAAAACCCCGGATTGGCGGCCAACCACCGCCCACGCCTAGCCTAACATGCCTCTAATGCACAAGGAAGCTAGTCAATACAACGGTATAAACATGCAACATTCAAGGGCACACCTTCGACCCGTTTATACTAAACATTCCCGATGGTCATGACTCCCTCGGTTAATCACAAAGCGATAAAGGGCATACCGTCAACCCATTTATTCTACACAATCCCGGGAGTCATCACTCTCCCGGTTCAACCACAAGGCGGTAACAAACAGCAGTTTATAGCAATATCACTAAACATGCCATTAAAGCGGTAAACAAACTATCATGGCAAGCCCCGCGGGCAAAACCGCCAAAATCGCATACATACAAAGCCCCGCGGGCAAAACAACCTCAAAAACGCATTCTGGTGCACGTTGGATCGATTCAACATACCCATGGATCGATCCGAGGGGTCGGATCGATCCAATTTGCCCTTGGATCGATCCGACTCGGAAAAACCAAGAAAGTCATTCTATGTTACCCTCAGACACTATTCCTAGGAAACACGGGATCGATCCAAACATACCCATGGATCGATCCAACTTCCACCAGTGAACAGACCTTCTTGAGTGCAACTTGGATCGATCTAATATCCAATTGGATTGATCCCAACCGGCCCTCCAACCAACTTTCGACAGCGATCACGACTGGAAAACCAAACCAAACTTCACCAAACTTGGTGGGTTGGTAGATTTGATGCTCACGAAGCTGCTCATGGCTTCAAAACCGGAACCCATCACTTATACATGGAGATCTACTCAAATAAAACTTGAATTCGGCGAAAACGACGAAGAACACGAGAAAAACCCAACCAAATCCTCTTAAGATTTCACCAGATCTGAGCCCAATCGCAGCGGAATCGGAAAAGAAAAGAAAAAGGAAGCATCGCGCCCGCTCTTATACGGACGCTCCAGTTCGAGTTGGATCGATCCAAACTCCACCTTGGATAGATCCAAACTCCACCTTGGATCGATCCAAACTCCACTGACGGACACCACTCCCAAGTGCAACCTGGATCAATCCAAAGTGGAGTTCGGATCGATCCAACCTGCACAGGGAATCAGAATTGGGCCAAACTCAAGCCCAATTCCGGATCTTTCGACCCCGGGTCCACCTAATCTTTCTAATCAAACACATACACAATCAAGATCAGTGTGTGCACACGCGGGTGTGAAACAAACCGACAAGGCACAATTTACCAAATTGCCCTTGTGGTCAACAACGAGCCATAGGAATAGAGGGACAAGTCCTCACAACTTCAGTAGCGGTAGATGTGGCAACTACCTTTGTTGACCGCAGCAAGTACGCAAGGGTTTGCGTTGAGATGCCTTTGGAGAAGTCGGTGAGGTTGGGCACGGTTGTTGGTTTGGGATAGCCGGAGGTGGACAAGGGATGTTTCACGCAGCCATTCATTTATGAGAATGTCATAATATGTGCTGCTTGTGGACGATTTGGGCATGAGGCAAGGTTTTGCCATCAGAGGAGTAGCATAGTTGGCGTGCCCAGGGTTGGGGATGAAGTCGTGGAGGTTGATATGAGGGATGCTTCTATGGGTGGTACTGAGGTAGGAGGAGCTCTTCAGGGCGATTCATCTTCTCAAAAGGTAGTTGGTGACCAGAGCATGTCAAACGGGAAAGGGGTGAACGAGGTGGGAAGTACAGAGGCTAATGGTAGATCTGTTGTTCTTCTTCGGAGGAGAGTTTTGGTGGTGAATGGAGGATGGTGCACTCATTCCGGCGACGGGGAAGGGTCCGGTGGGTTCCTCTGGGATTGCCGGCACTGGTAGCAGGTTCCAAGTGCTAAGGGTACTACCGGAGGACGATGGAGTAGGATATCGTATGCAGGGACAGCATGCACAACATACCACTCGACAAGGACCACAAGAGCATGTGTGGGTTAAGCTTGGGGATCTTGCCACGCAGCTCAATCTTGAGAGGGAAGAGGTGATTACACAGGCTGGCAAGCAGACAGTGACGGGTTTGCATCGGGATCTTTCGCATGGTAACACCGTTGTACAAGCTGGAAAAAATTCTGTTGGGCAAGCTGGCAGTGCACCCGTGCCGGGGAAGGTTTGAGATCAAGGAGGGGTCATCGCACATGCTACTGATGGTAATAGGAGTAGTATCAAACATGATAATTGGGTTGGGCTGAGGACTGCTAATAGGATCAACTTGAGGGATGTGGGCTAGGAGGATGTGGCTAACCAAATTCTTGTTTATGTAATTTCACAACTATGGGTGAAACTAGACATTTCACTTAGAAGGTTGCCACATTGTGTAGTGACTATAATATAGTAATGGTTATTCTCAACCATTGGAGTAGGGACTCTACACTAGCAAGTGGGTGTCCATATTGGCACATTGAAGGTTGAATTGAGAACCCAGACTTAGAAACATTCACCGCATTAAGATGTGGTTCTCTTGCACGTAACCGAAGTAGTCCCTTGACATGAGAGGTCTGTTTGCTCTAGTTGGAGGATTGATCATTTTGATGACCTGCCTGATCTCGAAGGAGGTTTATTGGATGATCATGATTTCTTCTGAGAGTAAGTCAGATAATCAATAGAGGGATCCACTACCCTCTTGGGCTAGCATCTTGTTGAGTCGAATAATTGATCAAGCCAATTTAATTTAGCTCGGGCTCGGTAGTTTTAACAAGTGATTTTGATTGGATCAAAATAACTATTTCTCAGGAAAAATGTTTCCCATATGGCTTGATAAGATTTTATACTCATGGAGTTGTTCCGATGATGGGTTGAGCGGTGTTGATTTATTACATCCTGGTTAACTCGGAACCCGATGTTTAAGTGGGGGATAAATTCGCATATTTTATTTCATGTTTTGGAAATTTTATTTATATTCTCTTGATTAGGAACTGAATTTATTAAATAATTTCCCATAATTATTTAATCTGAAATTTTGTTCCTCCTATTATATTAATTGTGATTAATTTAATGGGGATCAAGATTCCCGACATCAACCTACTGAGGCATTGTGAACCGTCGGATCAAGAGAGCTAGCACTATTTGTAGGGATATGGCTGGATGGGACAATCATATACCTAAGATTGGATATACGTAATATTAGTGGGGTTAACCTTAACCATGATCTTGAGGAGAGATTTGATTTGGTTTTGAAAGGATACTGTTTCAATCCTTTAGATACGGTTGTTGTATTCCAGTTTATTTTAGAGCATAGAATTGCGTTGTATTGATATTTTGATTGTTTGATATCTTGTTGCCTTAGATATCAATGTTTTTCATAAATCTTCTCTAGCATGCTGTCTTAGACTCTTATGATTTATGAACACGCTTCCTTTTTCCAAGTATTTTCTCTTTCTATGATAGGCAACACTATGGAATCACTCCTACCTAGATTTCAAGGGATGCTTAGGCTACATGTTTTGATTTCGTCCTCTTCTCTTTATATTCTCACTAAACATGCATACACAATCTGATTGAAAGAGGTCTTGCATAAACAATCCGATTGAAAGAGGACTAGGGTTCTATGTCTTGAATGTTTTTGAATTGAACATGAGAGTGCATATATATACTCTAGCCCTATTTGATGCCCTCATGCAGTATAATGTTTCAGTTCTAGTGCTTTATGTTTGTTAACAAACCTTACCAGCTCAAGCAAATCATATACTTGGTTTCAAATATTTACATCTGCTGTTTGTGTTAGCTCCAAGATGGCAACACTTACGTGATCTGAATTGCATAACAAACACTATAAGTTATGTGCTCTCTGTATTTCTGTCAAAGTCCTCCTTTCATGTTCTGAGAGATTTTAATTCCTATGCAATTTCTGATTTTGTTCCCACATATCTAACCAATATCAATTGAAATTTTTCAGACTGTTCGGTCTGAGATTAGCTTGATCAGGACTAGGGGTTACAGACTCTTCTGCTTTATAAGGCTTGGAGTGTATAAATGCAAAAGCTGATAACTACAAGAAATGCAGTTAGGTGAGATTTGCCTCTTACATAATTTTTTGTTGTAATACTTTAGAGGAAGGAGCTTTCTATGAAGTTTTTAAAATCCAGGTGCATGCCTCTTATGGGATCATCTGTCTATAGATATTTCGATAGCCTTACTAGAAAATGGTGCTTTTGACTGAGCTAGTGTGCGTATATCTATGAGTTATCTTATATCCCAGATTGGACTGAAACTGTAATCTTTAATTTGATGGGCTAACTGGCACATATAAAGACATGTATCTTATAGTAAATATGAATTTCCACTGTGCATCATGTAGTTATCAGGTGTAAGCACTAGTTTTTTGCTCAAGAAAACCATATATGCAAAAGAATTTCAACATCAACTTACAGATGAAACCAGTTTGCACATTCTGTTAGGAGAAAAAACTTCTTGTAAGCACAGATTTTTCATGGTTTCCATATTCACTGTCTTTCAATTTGCACATCCTTTTGACTTCTAAGCAAACATCCATATAATGATTAATTTCAATATTTTCATTCTTTTCATGATGCTAGCAGTTTTAGAGTTCGAAGATGAACACTGTCATGAGCAAATCCAAGTAGGACTTCTAAGCAAACAGCTTATTACCATTCACATATCTAACTATTGCATTGCTTAACCTAATTTTCGTCTATTTGATTTTTTTTTCCCTGTTGTGCAAGTTGCTCTTGTTGGAAAATGTGAGAGAAAAATGGTGTAACTAGTCTGCTAGTTTTATGAAAAACCTGAATATTTTGAGAACAGTAGTACTTATATTTTTCATATGGTGTATTTCAGAATTATGATAAATATTTTTTTGGGTTATGAATGAGAATCCAGTATGTTCGGATGACCAAAACATGATTAGATAACATGATGTAAATGTTATATAATATTATTTGAAAGTTTGGATCGGTTAATGTTAAAAACTATACATGGAAAAATTCGCTCAAAACTGTTGCAAAAAGGGATGACCTTTTGCATCAGTTTCAAACCGCCACAATAACACTAAACGGTTACAAATGAACTTTGACCAATAATTACAAATTGTTACCAAATTTAAATTTAGCATTGATCCGGATACCGTTGTCAAATTAACATTTTGCATCAGTTGCAAACCGTTGCAAAAGAAATTTACAACATTGCAGAATATACTATTAGTACTAATTGCTTACCGCTGCCAAATGAACTTAATGCAACATTTTCCGTCACCGCTGTTAATACACCATTAGCAGCACCTATGAAAACGTTGCGGCAAGACAATTAGCAATGATATAGATCTGCAACGAAAATATCACATTAGCAACGGTAAGATAAACGTTGCCAAAAAAAGCTCTAGCCACGGATTCAAACCGCTACTCCTAACCATTGAACCGCACCGAGACCCATTTTTGGCAACAGTACGTAATTGTCACCGTCGTACGCTAAGTGTTGCCAATAAGTGCATTAGCAATGGTGTTTTATAGCTGCTACAACACTTAATGGTAGTGGTTGTACTGCAGAATGTTCTCTTTTTGCTGCAGTACACCGTATCCGCAACAATTAACTAAACAATTGCCTTAAGTCGTCAAACTGTTGCCATAGAGCTTTTGGCAGAGGGGTAACGGTGACGTTTTGTTGAACCGCTGCCTTATTCCTTTAGCAACGGTTTGGGTACTTTTAGCAGCAGTTTGGGTACTTTTAGCAGTAGCTTTGGCCCACTGCAAAAAAGGGGTCTATTTATGTAGTGATCTTGGACATGTTGTATCTTCTACCCGCCCCTACTCTAAACAGGGCTATCTTCGATGGTACCTTCCCATGGCAGAGCCTCCATAGAAAGGTACGAACTCTTGGACTGAATGGTCCTTTCCATATTGCATCCCATCTGAAATTAGGGTAATTTTATATGCACTACATATTTTGTTATGTGCACCACGCCAAAAATAATTTCATATTACCCATTATACCCTTATAGAAAAATCTCCATACTAGCCTTGTTTAATAAACCAACCAGCTTAGAACGCTCATAATGTGCGTATGCACCGATATTTTTGTGCACATGTACTGATTTTTTTGTGCGTATGTTCCATTGCTTTTGTGTGATCCACATCCCTCCAAGAAATAATACGTCGAAACTGCTTTTTTACTCCTTTTCCTCACATGACAAGGGGTACAAGCATGGGGCATCATCATATATTTTCCACGTACATCATGTTACTTATAATGTGTGAATGTACCTTTTTTTGTGTGCATGTTCATTTATTTTTTTGCGATCCACGTATCCCTAGGAAAGAAGCTGTGGAGGCAGCAGTGCGAGCTCCAGCTCCGTTGCCTGTGTGAATCACTCATGCTCTCAATTTAGTGAACAATGCTGAGGGTTTCAAAACTGCCTCCTAATCATCAATTGTCACGCAATTCTGAAGAATTATTTCCAAGAAATGGAACAATAGTAGATTGTGTTCTGTACCATTTCAAATTAATGTACTTTTGGTGTCTATGTACCATTTTAGATTGATGTTCCCTTGTTAGAGTCGTATGCAATGAAGAATTATGTACCATTTCAAAATTGTGATAAATTTTCCGTGTACATCATGTTGCTTATAACGTGCGCATGCACCGATATTTTTGTGCGCATGTACCGATATTTTTGTGCGCATGCCACCGAATCGGTAGTCCACTACTGATTCTTTCATCTAATTCATCGTTAGACAACTACCGATAAACTAGATCAATGAATCAGATGCTCACTGCCGATTGAATTATACCGGTAGGGAGGTACCGATTGGTTGATAGAGTCCATCGATGTCTCACTATCGATGGACTATATGAAAATCTTTTGTGCATGTACTGATATTTTTCTGCGCATGTACTGATATTTTTCTGCGCATGTAACGATATTTCATCTAATACTAAACCATGTTTTTTAATTAAAGGACATTAACGGGATATATAAAAAATCGTACATGGTGCACTTAGCATTCGATGGTGCTTTAAAAGTCATGTCCTGAGCACTTAGTAAAATGAGTGCACGTAACAAAACCAGTGGTGCATATATAATGACCCCTGAAATTATGATTCATTTCATTTCACCCCCGGGTTTCCTCCTTAGTTCATCAAGCAGTAGGTAGGCTGAAGATGAGGAAATTCTCCCACTTCCATCTCGAGACCAAACGTGTTTATCTCCTTCTGCCGTAGCGTTATTAGGGATTGAGAGCACTTCTTCTGCCACACACCTTGGGAACATCATGTTTACCTTCCGTAGTTTCCATTCTCCTTCTTTGCTGACCAGTTTTCCAACACTCAGCCTATTGTGTAACAGGTCCATATTGAAGAAGGTGGGTTTGCGATTTAGTGGAAAATCCATAACCCACCAATCCTTCATTATGTTTATCCCACTTCCAATGCAGGAACTCCATTTCATACCTAGCCGAAGAACTCTGATTGATATGCAGACACTCCTCCAGGCTGGCGAGGAATCCCTTAATGGTATCTGCGATGGAAGGTTTCCTTTCCATCCATACTTCATCATTGTGACTTCCTTCCATAGAGAGTGTTCTTGTGGGCAGAGTTTGGCTCCTCTCAGCATGCGCATCACCTTTTGCCAAGTGGGGAGATGCCGGAATGCTACGCCGCCCTCCTCCTTGCTCAAGCAAAGGATGCCCCATCTTACATTTGACAAACCGGATCTTCGGCCATCCCATATGAACGCTCTTCCGATCTTCTCTATTTTTCGGATCATCATAATTGGGATGTATGTGGCCATCATCAAGTAGACAGGAAGTGCATGAATGACATGCCTGTAGAGTGTTATCTTCCCTGGGAGAGATAGTCGTGCACCACTCCACCGTGAGAATCTTTCCACCATTTGTATAGCGTCTCACTGAAGTCCTCTGGTTTGAGTTTTTTCCCACTCAGAGGCACCGCTAGATACCTCCATGAAGCATTGGTTTCCATCATCTTCAGCCACCGGCATAGCCTCCTACGCCTCCCCTTTCGGAGCACAGGGGATAGCTTTACACTTGATTTCACAGGATTTAGAGTCATACCTGACATCTTATTGTACCAACCAAAGATTTGGTTGATTCTTTTGACCTCGGCGAAGGATACCTCCGTTATTAGTAGGCAATCGTCAGCATGAAGTAGATGCGTCACCTTAGTTCCTCCCCGAGGAAATCGCGCGCCGGCCAAACCTCCCATGGCATCATTGAGAGTGTAAGAGAGTGCCATCTGTACGAGGATAAATAAAAATGGTGAGATTGAGTCTCCTTGTCAAAGGCCTCTCTTTGGGAGGACACATCCTTCAATTTGGGCATTGATGATGAATGCAAAGTGGGGCGTCGTGACACATTTCATCACCCATTTGATCCAAATATCCGAAAACTCCACTTTCTGAAGGATGTGCTTGAGGAATTCCCAGTGGATACTATCATTAGTTGCCTTTATATCTAATTTCACAGCCATCAAGGGATTGCTGCGAGGAGCTCTCTCCATGGAATGTAGTAGTTCTTGTGCCTATACCACCTTATCCAGAATACTCCTCCCTTCAACAAAGGCTGATTGTTACCAATTAATGACTTCCTGGAGCACGCTTTTAAGTCTACGAGTTAGGATTGTAGAAATAATCTTGTATGAGACGTTACATAGGCTTATTAGCCTATAGTCTTGAACTCTCCGTGGGTGTTTGCATTTTGGGATCAATGAGATAAATGTGTCATTCCAGTCCGCCAGGAGCTTCGTATGACTAAAGAATATGTGGACTATTTCACTTATCTCATCCCCTATCACCTTCCAGCAAGCCTTGTAGAATTCTCCATTCATCCCATCCGGCCCAGCACAACGATTGGAGCCCAGGGAGAGGACAGCTTCATTGATTTCATTTATGGAGACCCTCGCTGCGAGCATGTTCGTCGATTCCACCGAAATGTAGGGGAGAGGAGGGCATCCACTAATTGACATCAACCCTTCTTGGGATCAAAGTTTATTGTAGTGGGCTTCGAACGCGACTCCGATGTCTTTCGAGGCAGTCAGCACCATCCCTTTCTCAGAAACTAGTTCCCGGATTGGAGAGGGGTGGGTTGTGCGGTTGACCATCGCATGAAACACCGTGGAATTTTCATCTCCTCCTTGTAACTATGCACACCGACTTGCTTGGGCTCTGGATAGATCCTGCTGGCGTAGGAGGGCTTCAAATAGATTTTCACTTATTTTCATTTGCATCTGTTCCTCCTCTGATAGTGCATAGCTTTACTCTTTTTCATAGAGTGCAGAGAGATTGTTAGAGATAAGTTTCACACGTTCTGAAGTCCCAATGTCATCATTCGGGCACCATCATTTAATGGTGTTCTTCAGTTCCTCCATTCGTTTCCTGACAATGAAATCTGGCGTTCCATGACGCGGCCGATTCCATACTTATTTAATTAAGGACTGGAAAGCAGGGGTGTGAAGCCATTTGGTTCTGAATCTGAACATACCTCCCCCTTGCTCTCTTCACTCTGGTTTCGCAGCAATGATCAATGAACTGTGGTAAGATCCCACACGGGGGAGGTGACGCACCTAGACTGAGGGAAACACCGTGCGCCGCATCGAATTGCCCAGAGCCTTGTCAATTCTTTCCAAGATTCGTTCATGACCCACCTGTTTGTTGCACCAGGTGAAGTGTGGACCGACACAATCAAGTTCCAGAAGATTATTCCTCTGCATACATTCCAAATAATCCATCACCTTACGAGAGAACACAAAGGGTCTTCCTCCTGGCTTATCCTCCGGTGAAGAAGCGACATTAAATTCACCGATGACAAGCTGTGGCAGATTAATCTCTCACAGGTCATCCAAGGAACACCATAGTCACCTACTGTCCCTCGTGTTTCTAGCTACATAGACTCTAGTCGCCATCCAATGCCCGTCCTCTGGCGATGAAACCACCGCATGGATGGCTTGATCAGTGCGAGAGAAGCAGGAGACCAACCCCACCGATCTTTTCCACACCGCCAGCAAGCGTCTGCGCATTCCTTGCGCTGGGATGAGAAAGGAGTCAATGTCATTTCCCAGCCTTCCTAGAATTTCTAATTTATGATTCTCCTGCAAAATAGCATCAAGCAAGAAGATTAAGAGTAAGTTCGAATATCTGAAAAGCCTCCGACAGACGTGGAGGGTTCTCCGGGGGCCGGCGCCCCGGACGTTCCAACATAGGAGCTTCAACATGGGGCGCAGGGGTTAGCAGGTGATCTCTCCTGCACAGTAAATTTTCCTTTCTTCGTTGAATGGGTCGCTCCTTCCATTCCCTCATCGCCTTCTTCCTCCATGGTCTCTGTACCTCTTTCATCATCTTACATTTGGTATTCCATACCAAGTGGCCCACCGACTTGAGCTATATCACCGGGGTCAAGTATTGGGGGAGGTTTGTCATCCCCTGGGCACCAGGTAAAAGCCCCACCTTTCTCCTGTTCCACCTTTTGGGCTTCTACCAAGTGGGTTGGGAGTAGGTCTACCACTTGGTGCACAGAATCGGGCCCGAGTCTTTCGGCTAGTCCACGTGGGATTACCAAGGGATTTGACTTGCCATGGCGGGCCACTCCTCTGCCGGCTCACAGTGGCCATCACATCCCCCTTAGAAGCACCTCTTGAGCACACCTGAAAGTGCATGTTTTTGTTTTTAGGTGTTGAGCCAAATGGCTTACAAACAACGCAGACTACATAATCCCATCGACCCCACTAGGTCCATCACCACAGACCCAGTTAAGATCGGACGAGTTAATCTTACACCATCTTGCAAGTGCATCCGCTCGCCGGTTACAAGACCGAGGGACATAGACAAACATGGCATACTCACAGCAAAATTGGTAGACTACACCGCGTGCACAGTCGATTGATGAGTGCATAAAAGTGCACTATGAACAGTCTTATAACCATCTCAATTGTTAGATTATTATCCTTAATCAACATCTTTATTACTATTTTTATATCTATATGCTGCTTCACATAGTTGTTTGGAAAATGCAGGAAAAAGGAGCAAAGAAGCTGAAAAGATTATATGGATCAACTTGACAGATTAAACTGTACCTGCTCATAAAAAACCAGATGATGGGCCGTATATGCTTGGAAAGCTCTTGAAGTCTAGTTTCTGGAGAATTTTACGGTTCATGATTCTGAGTTTCCTAGAGGAAGTTAGGGCAATTTTAGTACCAATGGCGCAATCTGGATGGCAAAACAGTAAATACTCAGGGAGTCAGATCGATCGCACACATGGAGTGGGATCGATCGGACTCAGGAATTAAATCCTGACAGAACGTATGGTTTTCAGATGATCACAGTCAGATCGATCCTACTATCCATCCTACTGAGGGATCGATCACACACCCCCGGTGGAATCGATCCGACTCGGGCGTAGACAGAAATTGAGGATTTTGATGTTTGGGATCGATCCGACACTCCTGGAGGGATCGATCCTACTATCCCAGTGAAGAAAATCAACGGTTTAGATCTAATCCAAGGATGGAGACACTTAAGGCTATAAATATGACTCTTTCTAGGGTTTGAGGGAGACTTTTTGACAGCGTTTGGAGGAGAGGAGACTGGTTCAAGGCTTGGTTTTCTTTTCTTATTTCTTCATTAGTTTTGTTGCCCTGATGATGAACATGAGTGGATAGTTCTTCTCTAAGGTACCGATGTAGCCTAACTGAATCATTCTATGTTATTGGATCATATTTCTTTAATCAGTTTATATTTCTTGTTTCATTCATTATTATAACTGAGATCTTAAATACCTTTATCTGGCCAATAGAAGTATTATAGATTATTTTATGTGAGATTGGGCGAGGGTTCATTCCCTAATCTTGCAGGATCTATGAATGAATGAGATTTAGTCGAAGCCGGGTTCAAGCTAATACACTTCTTGGTTCATAATTGTTCTTCAGAGCTTAGTGAATTCTTGGTTAATATTTAGTTATGGGTTCATTAGCTAGGGTTATTGGGGGTACTTGCTGAAGACCGCGATTGAACGGATCATCATACCGGAAGAGCGAGCCCTTGGAATTAAACTGAGATCTTGATTGATTCAATGCATAGAATGAGGATGTTATGGTGAAATCGGAACCTTAATATTCATCCATCATATTTCCATCGTTTTCTTATTTCGTTATTAAATCATTTATTTTTGGGACTTCATATTTCTTATTTTCCCTTCCTTATTTTCTTTCTTTTCTGTTCTTTAGCGTTTTACTCTAATAATCTCTACAAATCTCTGTGGGTACGATACTCGTCTTGCTATTAAACTGATTACACCGATTCGTATACTTGCGAGATATAAAATTTATTCATCAAGTTTTTAGGGCCGTTGCCGGGGATTTGATTATAGTTTATTAGTAGTGAATGCAAGGTCGCCGATCACGGAAAGAAAAGTTGTTGCCCTTGAACGATAAAGTAGATCAAATTGGTTGGAAGAAGAGATCTAACAAAGATAGCATGTCCACATCAGATCTAGGAGTTCAAGAGGAGGAACAAGAGGAGATGGAGCTTAATAACAATGTATGTCCTTTGGAGGAGCACGCGAGGCCTACTATTTCTACCTCACCTTTGTGCATTGCGTTACCTGTAGAGGCTAGGAATTATGAACTTAAAAATCTACATGTTCCTATGCTTCCTGAATTTCATGGTTTACCTTCTGAAGATGTACTAACATTTGTGAAAGATTATTATGCTACTATTCAGACTTTTCCTCTAGGTGGCATTACTGAAGATCAACTGACGATGCGATGTTTTCCTTATAACTTGAAGGATAAAGCGAAGAGATGGCTGATGTCGTTGCCTCCTGGATCACTAACTACTTGGGATGCAATTTATAACAAATTTGTTAGCAAATTTTAATCTCATGCTATGACTACTAACTTGAGACGGCAAATTCCAAATTTTTAGCAATCTGATGGAAAACCATTCCATGAAGCATGGGATAGATTTAAGATGTTTTTGATGCAATGTCCACATCATAATTATTCTTTAGAAAATCAGATGCAATATTTCTATGATGGACTAAATCTTTCTTGTCAGACTATGGCAGATAATGCTGCAGGTGGAGCAATGTTCAAAAGGACACCACCAGAGCCATATGGAATTTATGAGATGCTAGGATCAAACTCGCAGCAAAGAGACACGAGGAATAAAGCGAGAGGCATCTATAAGCTTAACCAAAACGACGATTTGGCAAGGCAAATCGCAACCCTCAACAAGAAGATGGACACGATGATGTTCACACAAGCAAAACCGGTTGAGGTTTGTTCAATTTGCAATATTGTTGGTCATAGGTTTGATTCATGTCCTTCTGGTAATGAATTTTCTGAATATGTGTAAGAACAAGCTAATTTGATGAATGCTTATAACCCGCGACCTAGATTTGATCCTTATACAAATACTTACAATCCTGGTTGGAGGGAGCATCCGAATTTTTCATGGAAAAATAATGCTAATGCTAGTATGCCTTCTGCTAATCAGTCTAACCCACCTGTTAAGTCGTCTTTGGAAGCGAATATGTTAGCTTTTATGCAGAAAGTAGACTCAAGTATGGAACAACAAGATTCGGCCATTGCTCGACATGATGCCGCATTGAAGAAAGTTGCAGCATCCATTGGGAAGTTGGAAGTTCAAGTGGGACAGCTTGCAGATGTTATACGAGCCCATGTTCCAGGCAGATTTCCAAGCCAACCTGACCAAGCCAACGCAGTTACTGTTCTTCGCTCAAGTAAGATAATTGATAATAATATTAATGCTGAAGTTACTAATATGTGTAGTGATGATAAAATTGCGGAAGTCGAGAGGGAAGAGCCCTTGAAGAGGCCACCGCTGGCCACATCTTCTTCTGAGCATGAAAAGAGAGCAAATTCAGTTCCGGAGGTTCGTCACAACACTCCTCCACCATATGTCCCGCCAATTCCTTTTCCAGGCCGCCTGAAGAAAGCCCAAATTGATAAGTCATATTCTGAAATTTATGATATTCTATCTAAGGTTAATGTGAACTTACCATTGTTTAATGTGATTAGGAAAATGCCAGCCTTTCCAAAGTTCTTCAAGGAACTACATACTTCTAAACGTAAGTATGAACCTCATGAAAATGTGATGGTTTCAGAGACGACAAGCGCGGTTCTACAAAGGAAGCTTCCACCCAAGCTTAAGGATCCAGGGAGTTTTAATATTAATATTACTCTTGGTGATACAAAAATAGGGGAGGCAATGCTTGACTTAGGAGCTAGTGTTAAGTTGATGCCTTACTCTGTTTTCCTACAGCTAGGTGTTGGTAAATTAAAACCTACTACTATGTCTCTACAACTTGCAGATCGTTCAATTAAATATCCATTAGGCATTATAGAAGACATCTTAGTACAAGTTGATAAGTTAATTATCCCTGCTGATTTTGTGATATTGGATATAGATGATGAAACGTTGAATGATAGAAAATTACCTATTTTGCTGGGACCTCCATTCATGGCTACAGCTGATACTATGATTAATGTGAAGGATGGTAAGCTTAGCATGACAGTTTTAGGTGAAACTGTTGAATTTAAAGAGTTTGAGTCTATGTCATGTCCTTCAAACTCTTTTGATTGCTTCTCAATAGATGTTGTAGATTCATTGGTGTTCTCTAATTTCAGACAGGAGCAAGTGAAGACTACATTGGTAGTGGATTTGACGATGGTGAAGGATGACTTGCACAATTATAAGAGAGCAAAGGAGGTCATCGCACCACTTGAAGCATTACAGCCATACAAACCTGGCTGAATCTTAAGGCTTTGCAGTAAGTCTTATCTAGACGTTAAATAAAGCGCTGGGTGGGAGGCAACCCATCAAGATAACCTGTTTTTAAGTTTCAATTTTTAGTTTTATGTTTTCTCTTTTGTTTTCTTTTAGATTTTCAACCACCCTGAGGATCCTTGAGGAGATGTTCGCTTACTCTATCAGGTGGCCTCTTTCTTATTTACATTATCTTGTCTCTTCTTTATATGGAAATTTGGATAACCACCTCCTACGTATGTTATTGTTTACGATGCACACATTGAGGACAATGTTAATTTCAGGTTGGGGGGTGTAGACATTCATGACCGTATTCATGCTACCTTGTGGATATAATAGTGTTAAATTGTACATGAGCTGAAATTTTTATGCTTATTATACATGCTGTTTCATATGGATTGGCCTATACATTGATTGCATGCATGATAACCTGAAGGTAGAACATTATGTGAGTCACATACGAACACTTTATGTGCAGTGGTGATTATACTCATCAGAGGAATGAGCATGCTATTGTCAATCTAGACCATGATTTCAGCATTAGCTAGGGTTGAGTATTGCATGCAGAAAAAAAAGGGAAAAAAGGAGAAAAAGTTCTGGAGCTTGATTAAGCTGTGCCTAAATGACTATTAGGTGACCTACTGAGTAACCGGGTGTTCTTGCCTCAGGAAGCTGGGAGCTCGCGTAAAAAGGTAGAACCACTAATAGCTAAAAAACTACTCAGTGTTTTGTTAAGTAACCGGGTCTCTGCGCCTCAAGAAGCGGAGAGTGCTCGCGTAAAAAGGCAAAATGTCTGATAGTTGAAAAAAAAAGAGCAAGTTGTACTTGAAGTGTGAGGGTTGGATGTTTGGTCATGAAGATAGTAGTGTGTTTGGACTAATGGTGGGTAAAAGTTCCTTCTGTACGCAACATTTGTTTATCACGTCACATGTGTTCTTCTGGATGGTGATTAGCATGTTTAATGTGTAGAAGTTGATTTCATATGTTGGTAGTATGTGTATAAGTATAAGAAGTTTTCGTGCTATGTACTGTGTACAACATTATTGACTTGATAAGGCAGAATTTTTTTCATGCTTGTCTACATGCTTGAACCGTTAGTGTGCTTAATTATATTTTATGCGCTTTGAATTGCTAGAGACTAGCAATAAGCTGGTTGGGGGGTGTGATGAGTGCATGAAAGTGCACTCTGAACAGTCTTACAACCATCTCAATTGCTAGATTATTATCCTTAATCAACATCTTTATTACTATTTTTATATCTATATGTTGCTTCACATAGTTGTTTGAAAAATGCAGGAAAAATGAGCAAAGAAACTGAAAAGATTATATGGATCAACTTGAAAGATTAAACTGTACCTGTTCATGAAGAACCAGATGGTGGACCATATATGGAGAATTTTACGGTTCGTGATTCCGAGTTTCCTAGAGGAAGTTACAGCGATTTTAGTACCAATGGCACAGTCTGGATGGCAAAACAGTAAATACTCAGGGAGTCAGATCGATCGCACACCTGGAGTGGGATCGATCGGACTCGGGAATTAAATCCTGACAGAACGTATGCTTTTCAGATGATCACAATCAGATCGATCCTACTATCTATCCTACTGAGGGATCGATCCCACACCCCTGGTAGGATCGATCCGACTCGGGCGTAGACAGAAATTAAGGATTTTGATGAGTGGGATCGATCCGACACTCCTGGAGGGATCGATTCTACTGTCCCAGTGAAGAAAATCAACGGTTTAGATCTAATCCGTGGATGGAGATACTTAAGGCTATAAATAGGACTCTTTCTAGGGTTTGGGGGGGACTTTTTGGCAGCGTTTGGAGGAGAGGAGACTGGTTCAAGGCTTGGTTTTCTTTTCTTATTTCTTCTTTATTTCTTCATTAGTTTTGTTGCCCTCATGATGAACATGAGTGGCTAATTCTTCTCTAAGGTACCGATGTAGTCTAACTGAATCATTCTATGTTATTGGATCATATTTATTTAATCAGTTTATATTTCTTGTTTCATTCATTATTATAACTGAGATCTTAAATACCTTATCTGGCCAATAGAAGTATTATTGATTGTTTTATGTGAGATTGGGCGAGGGTTCATTCCCTAATCTTGCAGGATCTAGGAATGAATGAGATTTAGTCGAAGCCGGGTTCAAGCTAAGACACTTCTTGGTTTATAATTGTTCTTCAGAGATTAATGGATTCTTGGTTAACACTTAGTTATGGGTTCATTAGCTAGGGTTAATTGGGGGTACTAGGTGAAGACCGCGATTGAACGGATCATCATACCAGAAGAGCGAGCCCTTGGAATTAAACTGAGATCTTGATTGATTCAATACATAGAATGAGGATGTTATGGTGAAATCGGAACCTTAGTATTCATCCATTATATTTCCATCGTTTTCTTATTTCAATATTAAATCATTTCTTTTCGGGACTTCATATTTCTTATTTTCCCTTCCTTATTTTCTTTCTTTTCGGTTCTTTAGTGTTTTACTCTAATAATCTCTACAAATATCTGTGGGTACGATACTCGTCTTGCTACTATACGGATTGCACCGATTCGTATACTTGCGAGATATAAAATTTATTCATCATCGACGCCACATCGTCCGGCCATAACCTCCCTCCAAGAGGATGTCCACAGGTGCCATACAATCGGACTCCACCACCATCTTCCTCACCCCTTTACTGACCATTGTATGCACTGCGAGAGCGATCGCCAACAACTCCGCCTCAAGAACAGAGGAAGCTGCTTCCTTTTCACCAACCGCCCACTGTAGCCCACCTTCTTCCTCTTCCACTGCCACAACGCCCACGACGCGTCCCCCTGAACGACCAATGCCCCGTCCTCCCGTATGCGCCGCGCCCCACCTAGCCGCCGCGGCACATTGAGGAACTCCTCCGCCAGCCGACAAGCTCTCCGAGCAACCTCCACAGCTGGTTCCCCACTTTCCCCAAATACAATCCTATTCCTGTCTCTCCAGACCCCCCACAACCCATAGGCGATGTAAGACTTGAGCATGGCAGCGCCCAGCGAGGAGGAAGAAGAACCAACCAAGACCGCCCGGACCTCCGCCGGGCTCCAGCCCCTTTCCTCACCGCACCGCCCTGCAACCCACTGGATCACCTGTTGCGCAAAGCCGCACATCACCAACGCATGGTCTATCGTCTCCACCGCCGCTCCGCACCTCGGGCACTCTCGCTCGGAGCACATGCGCGCACTCCACAGGAACTCCCGGACAGGGACTCTACCGTGCCAAGCCTTTCACAAAAAATGCCTTACCCGTGGGGATGCTCGCAAGCGCCACAGTGATCTCCATTCCTCACTATCCGGCCGGCACACCTCCGGGAAGGTCTTCTTCAACACATAGGAGCACACAGATGCCGTCGTCACCGTCCCCATAGCATCTAGGCTCCACCGCCACCGATCTCCATCCCTACTCACCGCCATTATGCTCGCATCCGCCGCCAAGCTCTCACCCAGCACCTCTGACAACCTATCCATACGCCACCCCCCGTCCGCCATCAGCTCCCGACCAACATATCCTCACAGTCGCCGTTCCCCAAAAACAGAGCCGGCCGCCGCTCCAACGGCTCATCTAGCACCCACGCATCCTTCAGGACACTGACCTTGCTCTCCTTCCCTGGCGACCACCGGAGCCCACAACGAAGCTCCCCCCGCTGCCTCACACAAATCCTTCCAGTGGACAGATGGCGACCTCCTTGCCCTGACTTGCGGCACGACGCCCTGCCACCAGTACTTGGCCCGCGCCTTAAGAGACCACACCGAGCCCTCCTCCTGTAACAGAGCAACCATTCTTCTAGCCTTCAAGGCCCTTTGCCAGACTTCCATATTCCGCACTCCAAGACCCCCAGCCACAATAGGCAAACACACCTTGTGCCACGCCACAATTCCAAAGCCCGATCTCCTGCCCTGCCATAAAAAATCCCAGCAAATCTTCTCAACACACTTAATGACTGAGGAAGGAATACGTGTGGTGGCCATCACAAACGCCGGCACAGCTTGCAGTACCGCCTTGATCGATACCACCCTACCCACTTCAGAAATAAGTTTCCCTTGCCACTTGAGCACATGAGCAGCCAGCTTGTCCAACATACTAGAGAAGTCACTGACCTTCAACCTCTTACCACTCAAGGGGGCTCCGAGATACTGCCAAGTCCCTCTTTCCTTTGCCATACCCAAGATCCTTCGAAGGGCCACCTTCCGATCCTTAGAGACTGTTGGGGAGAACACCATAGTCGTCTTTGCCGGATTCATTTCCAGTCCCGACAGAGCCTTAAACGCCAACAGTTTCTGCTTGAGCTTCCTTGCCTCGACACAGGTAGCTCTAGTAAAGATTAGGCAGTCATTAGCATATAGAAGATGCGAAATGGAAAACTCCGAGTCCTTGAAACTAAGACCCTCCAGGTTGGAGCCCACACTCTTAAGCAACCGGGAAAGAGCCTCCTGCACAATAAGAAACAGATACAGCGAGAGAGAATCACCCTCCCGCAACCCGCACCGTGATGTAACCCTGCCACACACTCTACCATTAACTATGAAGGCAAATCGAGGGCATCTAAAGCAGGCCATGACCCACCCGATCCGTACCTTTGGGAAGTGCATCGCCCTCATAACCGCTTCCAAGAAATCCCACCGAACCCTATCATAGGCTGCTCGAAGATCAATCTTGCATACCATCATACTCCTCCTCTTCGGGGCAAGGCACGTCGAGTGCAAAACCTCCATAGTTGCGTCGATGTTGTCATGTATGGACCTACCCGGCACAAAAGCAGACTGCTCCACACTAATAATATCACCCAGAAGAACCTTCAGTCTACTAGCAAGGATAGAAGTATAGATCTTATACCCCACATTACACAAACTAATCGGCCGAAACTCTTTCACTCGCCTAGGGTGCTCGCACTTAGGGATGAAGGTAATCATAGTTTCATTCCAGCTTGGCGGCAATCGGGAGTTGAGGAAAGCCTCCTGCACCACCCACACCAGGTCTTTACCAACCACGTCCCAGTAGAGAGTAAAAAACTCTACCGGGATGCCATCCGGGCTGGAACACTTGTGCCGCCCCAATGAGAAGAGCACCTCCTTGATCTCATGTTCACTGACTTCATCGACCAACATCTGGTGTAACTGGGAATCCACCACTGGCAGGGCAGGTAGCTCCACCCCCTGACTTTCTCCGCGGGGGACCATAAGGAGTCAAAGTATCGAGCAAACATCACCCCCATCTCCTCCTCATCAGAGACAGCTACTCCTTCATCATTCACCAACTCCTTCACCCTAGATCTCCGCGACCTTGACGCTACCAATCGATGGAAGGCACCTGAATTGCGATCACCAGCATGCACCCACACCTCTCTCGACCGCTAGAAAGCTTTCCTCTCTTGCTGCAACAATGCACTCTTCCACTGCACCTCCAGCCCACTCAGCTCCTCCTCTTCCTGCTCAGACAGGACACCCCGGTCCTCCCGCACATAGAGTTCCTCAAGGCATTCATCCATCCTCTTGCCCACCCGGAAAACATCCGCAAAGTCCCTACGTCTGTCCCAAGCTTTCACAGTCCGCTTGATGGCCTTTAATTTCGACATCAACACATACTGCGCATTGCTAGTAAAGTCCTGACTCCACACCCTCTTCACAAGCTTCGCAAAAGCTTCCATATGCAACCAAGTATGCTCTAGTCTGAAGGTAGGTGACCCAGACCTCCGTCGTGCGTCATCGAGTTGCACCAGCAGCGGGGCATGATTCGAACCAACGCGTGCCAAGTGCCTCACTGACGCCTTAGGATACAAGTCCTTCCACCGGAAGTTACAGAGCACCTTGTCCAGCCTTTCCAACACCTTCCTCCACCCCTTCTGCCCATTCGACCAGGTAAACCAAGGTCCACTAAAACCCAGGTCAACCAGCTCATTAGCACAAATGAAATTGAGGAACTCCCTCTCCGAGCGACCCTGCACAAACGGCACTCAACTCTTCTCAACTGAGGCTAAGATAGCATTGAAGTCACCAAGGATTACATGAGGAAACTCTGTAGAGCGCAGGCGGGACAACGTCTCCCAAAGTTCCCGTCTCCCTCCAGCTTGCCGGGCGCCATAAACAGCCGACACCGCCCACTGAACATCCTTCTCCAACGTAACCACCCCATGCACCACTTGGCTTGAGATGTGGGAAAAGAACACCCTCCCCACATCGGCTTTCCAGCACACCAGGATCCCCCCCTCCCTTTGTGAGGACCCGTTCCTCCAACCCGGTCCGACCGCGTTGGATCGAGGGCTTGGCTTGGTTGGTTTTGGCCCGGTTGGTCTTGGGTTGCGATCAGTTGATTGCATCGCTGTTTTTGGACCCCAAGGGTTATTTGGTAAATTGCGCTTTGGCGGTCGGTTTCACACCCGCGTAGTGCACACACGACCTTGATTGTTGTACGTAATTGAATAGATCCAGTAGAAGCATCCGTGATTGTCAGATCCGGATGAGATTGCGGTGAGATCGCAATTTGGGGTCAAATCAGATTCAGTCCGATTAGTTGACTCAGCTAGATCAGCTCAGCCACTTAAGTGGCTTAGCTTTCCCTCTTTCTCTCTCTCCTTTTTCCCTTTTCTCTCTCTTTCTTTTCCTTTCTCTTTCTTTTCCTTCTTTTCCTCTTCCCTGCCTTCCCGTGCCCGACCCTTACCCCTCCTTCCCTTTCTTCCCCCGCGCCGGCTTCCTACTTCTCCTGCCATCTTACCGGGCGACCAGAGATGGCGGCGAGGCCACCTTTCCCCTTCTCCTTCTGTCCTTCTCTCTCTCCCGTGAGCTCTCTTCCTTCTCTGGCGACGACGGCTGCGGTTGTGGGAGGCCTCCGGCTGCTCTCCGATGAGCTGGGGGCGGCGGCGGCGATGTGGGACGGCGGATTAGCAAGGATTGGAGCTTGGATTTGCTTTTGAGGTAGGGTTTCTACCTAGATCTTTGGGTTGAGTTAGATCTAGGGTTTGATTGTTTGATCTATTGTTTTATGTGTGTTAATTAGTCCCTCTAAGCATGCTTAGTAACTGATATAAGCTTGGTAGGATTTTATCTCGGATTTAAACTAGATTTATACATGCTTTCCCGGATTTTATCGAAGCTCTGTTTTTCTGCGAGCTGAGCTGTTCTACCTTCGATCTTGGCTCATACATGCATGATCTTGTTTGATCATCAACACGAGAGTTGTAGATCTTCGAATCTACTTTCAATTGCCACTGATTTTATAATTTTCGGAGTTTTTTTTACGATTTATGGTGAATTTTCTTCGGATCTGCGACGAGACCGAAATTAGTGAATTGATTAGTGAATTCTGGGAATATTAGCTATTAGATTAATCCAATTCTTGGGCTACATGTTCCTAGTACGCTAATAAAATTTGACCAAGTTTGATTTCCAATTTGACGTCGTTTGGACGTCGAATTGATAAGATTTCATCGCCTCTAACTAGGGTTTAGTGTAGAAATCCAGATTTTAGCTTGTTAGTGGATTTTCGATGTTTTATCGTGTTTAATTCTTCGGGTCTCATGCGATTGGTATTCCTAGAGATCTCGAGGGCTAGCATGTTCTAATTGGTGGTTTTTAGATGATTAATTGTTTGATTTTCGGCATGTTTAGTTAGATATAAGTCATCCTTGTTTAATTAGCAATTAATTGCATATCATGCTTATTTACATGTATACTTAGCTTGTGGTTGAACCAAGGGAGTCACGCCCCTTGGGATGTTTAGATAATTAAGCGGACCGAAGGTGTGCCCTAGATTGTATACACTATATTTATTGTTGTTGTTGTGTTTGTGTGGCTGGGGTTGTGCCCCCGTTGTAGAAATTGCGGTTGACAGCTGTGGACGTCGTTGTTGTCACGCCCTGCCCCAATTTAATACAAAATATCCCAAAATTTTATTTAAAATTTTGGCATATTTTATATTAAATTGGGGCGAGGCGTGACAGGTTGGTATCAGAGCCTAGGTTGTAGGTCCTAGGAAAAGACTGGGTGGTTGAAAACATAGATGTATAGATGGGCTAGATTGAGTCCTTAGTTGCATCATTTCATTTCTAATTGTTGATTTGCTCAGTTTTTGGATGACCCTAGATATAACTTAATCTCTTTACGCAGATGCCTCCCATACTTCGTGGAGGTGCCTCTCGCGCCTCTAGCGGCTCGGGTAGGGATGGGCCCCGCACCTGAGGACTAGAGGATATTTTGCGAGAAACAGAGGAGGGCCATACTACTGAGGCCTCAGATGAGTCTCCTGGCGAGAGTGAGCCAGAGATGGCCGAGTCAGTCACTAGAGTTCCGCCTCGACAGCAGCCGTTGCCGAGGGCACCAGAGGTTGTGGCCCCAGTGGGTGACTCAGTGCCGAGGGCAGCTCGGGAGCTCACCGAGTTTTTAAAGCTCAACCCCCCGAGGTTTGCTGGCGTAGAGGGAGCAGTGGCAGCTGAGGACTGGTTGGCGGAAGTGGTTAAGAACTTCACAGTTCTTGACTATGTTGCTGACTCCACTAGAGTCCGCCTAGCGTCATATCTGTTGACTGGGCGAGCGGCGGACTGGTGGAACATGGAACGCCTCAGTAGAGATGAGAGGACCCTCTCCTGGGATCAGTTTTGTACTCTCTTTCTTGGAGAGTACTTTCCGAGGACCGAGAGGATGGCTCGAGTGCAGGAGTTTGTGGCTCTAGTTCAAGGCAGTAGCAGTGTGTCAGAGTATGCCAGTCGGTTTACTCATTTGTCCAAGTATGCTCCGGCGATGGTGGCTCTGGAGGCAGACAAGGCAAGCCGTTTCGAGCAGGGTCTTCGGGAGGATATCCGAATGCAGGTGGCCTCGCGCTGTCTGACCACCTATGCTGCGGTACTAGACAGTGCGCGCGCCACTGAGAAGACGCTAGAGGACTGTCGCCGCAGTAGAGTTCAGGGAGCAGCAGCGCCAGTGGTGGTAGAGCCTAGTGCAGGGACATCCAAGGGGCCTTACATGAAGAGATTTGTGAAGAGGCAGAGACCGCCACACCCGGGATAGCAGTAGTCGCAGTCACAGTCACATCAGCATCAGCAGCAATCCCAGTCGGGAGACGGCAGTCGACAGTCCTAGATCGGTAGAGGTCAGAAGAGAAGAGCGGAGAGGGGACCTCCTGTGTGTTTTGGGTGTCAGCAGCCCAGACACATCAAGAGGTTTTTCCCTCTTGCTCAAGGGGGAGAACCATCTGCTCAAACATCTGTCGCTTCGGTCCAGGGACCGCACGTGGGAGTGGGTTCCAGTGCGCAGGGTAGTGGTAGTCAGGGAGTCCATCAAGGCAGAGTTTTTGCGTTGCCAGAAACTACGACCTCGACAGAGCCTTCAGTAGTTCGAGGTACCATTTTGCCTGTTTGGTACCCCTGTCTTCTTTCTCTTCGATTCTGGCGCATTGCTTTCTTTTATCTCGCTTTTTATGTGCGACTTTTGGGGTTAGAGCCGATGGCTTGGGAATATGTGATACATGATAGAATTTGACCTAGAGTAAGGTTGGGGTAGGGACACCCGTTGAGAGTGTGGCAGAAGTATGTTCAATGTGTCAGGGATGCGAGCTAGAGCTTGTGATTTTTGTTTGGAGATGGATCTTTATCTCCTTGATCTTGCGATGTACTCGAGCTGAATTTCGAGGACGAAATTCCCTTTAAGAAGGGTAGGTTGTAAGGGCCTAAGTGTAAATAACCAGGCTTTTATGTAAATTATTGGACTCTTTCGTAATAAGGGGGTTTGCAGGGGGTTTTCTGCAAAATTTCCCACCTAACTCCACTACTCTCTTCTCTCCCGATTTTTCTTCCCCTCTCTTCTTTCTCACCTCACAACCAGTCACCCGAGAGAGAGAGAAGGATCTAGAGAGATCGGGAGAGAGAGAAGAGGGAGTGGGTGGAGGAGACGGAGATTGCCGGCGCCGGAGCAATAGAGGGCGAGATCGGCAGCGAGGGAGAGAGATCGTGAGAGAGGGAGCTGGAGAGGGAGGAAGAGGAGCAGTGAGGGTGAGATCGAGCTGCGGGGGCGATGGTGCTCGCCGGGAAGTGAAGATCCAGTGGGGTTCTCCGTCGGATTTCTTCCCGTTCTCGTCGAAGGTGAGCTTCTAAGTCATTTTCTCCTTTGATTCCGAGATTTGTGGTGGGTTTTCCGGCGGGTTTGGGTCTTTTGTGGGTTTCTCCGGCGATGGGTCGCCAGAGACGACGTCGGAGTTGACGCCACTCCTCTTCCCGGCGACTGCAGCGCCGGGAAAGGGTGGAGGTGAACCTCGACGCCGTCCCCTGTCCCTGGGGTTTTTTCCCAAGGCGGCAACCCTGTTTCTTCTCCCGACCATGGATTCCGGTGAGGATTTCGGCCGGCCCTTCTCTAGTTGTGGCTGCCGACCTCTTTGGGAACCTTGCTAGGGACAGTGATGGCTTCCCTTCTTCTCCCCTGGTACTTCTTCTCGGTGCTTGAGCACCATGTTTGGAGATCCGACGGAGCTCCGGCGTGAGCTCCGGTGACCCTTGGGGAGGAAGGCTATGCCCTGTGCGCTGTGCACGGCGTCTGCTTGGTGCACTGGCCAGTGCCCTGTGCACGGGACAGTGTCTTGTGCACGCATTAGCGCCCTGTTAGCTGTTTGCTAACGTGCTGCTAAGCCTCTGACGCCCGTTTATGTCGTTTTCCGTGCCGCTTTGATCGGCTTTTCGTGATCGATCTAATGCTAGTAGTACTAATTTATTTATGGCTCTAATGGATTGTAATATCGATTATTGTGTTTTAGGCGATCGTTTGAGCGGTGGTCAGAGGTCGGAGCGTGACGTGGACCCCATGGCTTAGGGATTTCACGTCAATCGCCTTTCAATCGCTTTTTGAGGTAGGAGTTACCTACTATTAGGATTTGTATGATTGTTGCTATGTTCTGCTAATGATGTTGTCCTATACTAGTATACTGAGGCCTGTATAGAGTCTATAGGGGTCTGGGTGAGCGTTGGCGGCCGGACGCGGTGCTGTGCATGTAAGACTGCCCAGACTAGCCAGACCATACTAGGATCAGTAAACTAGGATAGGTGGATGTTGTCCTATACTAGTATACTGGGGTCGGGTATAGAGTCTATAGGGGTATGGGCTAGCGTTGGCGGCCGGACGCGGTGCTGTGCATGTAAGACTTACCCATATTAGCCAGATCATACTTGGGCAGTATACTAGGATAGGTGGGTGTACACCAGTGTCGTAGAGTGAGTCAGGTGACTCCTACTGGGCTTTCGAGCTCATGTGTGCTTGGGTTTTGTTGTGCAGGAGGTAGGCCCGAGGCCAGTACACCCCTTGGAGGTGGTGAGCAGTGACGAGGCGTCATTTTTTGTATTTATTTGTTGAGAGTTAGTTTTGTAGTAGGTGGAGAGATTTGGGTTGTATCCCAAAGTTTGTTTTGTACCATACTTTAACTCTCAATTTGTGTATTTGACGCCTGTTTATGTGTTGAAAATCTGGAGAATTTGTATATTGTAGCCTCGTGGCCTGATTATGTTGTAATTGGAGGATTAAACACTCCTATGTACATGAAAGAATGATAGAATATGTGAACGAATGAATCTATGATAAATGCTGTAAATTATGATGAATTATCATAGGATGTGTAATTTCGTATCTATTGATATGTTGTTTTAGTGATCTCACGTGCCCGTGCCCAAGGGTCAAGCCCAAATTTTTGAGAAATTTGGGTTATTTTATAATAATTTGGGGCGGGGCGTGACAGTTGTAATGCTGAAATTTCGATTGAATGGGTTGTTGCTTGTTGACGGCCCATGAGCACCGTTATAATATTGGATTATTGTAGTTTAGATCTTTATCTGCTTTATGCATGTTTACCCCTTGGCGAGCCGTAGGCTATGCCTAGCCTTGTATTATGTATGACATATTGTTGCATGTCCTGATCTATTAATGTGTGTGTGAGCATTTCATGCATTTGATTGCATTAGAAGCATCAGGTTAGGTGGTAGGCGATGGATTCGATCATCGATCCGGGGTTCTCGGGTAGCCCGGATCTAGCCCTAGGACCGGGATTTGGGTAGTCGAGGATTAGGACGTGATTGTCATCAGTGATCATGTTTGATATCATTTGAGCATTATTAGGTAGTCGAACTGGAATATTATGTTATATTGTTTGAGGTTTAGAGGTCGTGTCGTCACTCCAATGCCAAGTGCTAAGGATGGATGTCGATGCGTTCCCGACGTGGGTCCCCAAGGCATGGGAATCCTGCTTGGGTAAGGGTGATCCTGCATGTTACTATTCCGTGGTCTCCTGGTAACATGTTCAGAAGAGAGGTTTCATGACAGGAGCCCTTGGGACATCGATAGGGTTATGGGACCCGTGGCATTCCTTAGACTTAAGCGAAGAGACAACACAGTTGTTGTTTTCCTCCCTTCAGTGTGTCGTAGCATAGCGTAGAACCCTACTGTGCTTTGTTGCTCGCTCCTACCTAGGCTGCATCGGCGATGCAGGTCGATGCAGTCCTTTCCTTTCATGTGATCTTCTGGGTTTTGGCGCGCCATTCTTGAGGTGATCGTGGACTTGGAGTTTCGAGGAGTACTTGACGATACTAGAGTTTTCCCTTTTGTTAATAGTTGTACATTTGCAGTTTGATTAAATGTATAATTTCCCTCTTCGAGGATTTGATTATTTGTATTAATTTATGTGATGAGTGTTGGTGGAATTATTGTATAAATAGATGATGTACAAGAACCTGTGTCAGTAAATGAAATGATAATAGTAGAATTGTATTAATGTTGAATTTAAAATTATTTTATTTATTGTTTTAAATCTGTGGTGAATTTGTAAACTGCACAGGGATCAAATTGAGGAAATACAGGGGAAACTCTCGCCGTTCGATTTTAGAAGTTGGTTTAGTCGCCTCATGCCTCGGAGCGGATGTGTTTTCTGGGTCGGGGTGTGACACCCTTCGTCTGCAAGGAACCAGGTACAAATGCCACTTCGTCCCTAGTTTGCCCCGCACCCACTGCAACCTGTCAACAGAAACAAGTACATCAAGTAGGAAGATCATGGAAGGCGCGTACTCGCCGTCCAGTCTCTTACAGGCCCGTACCACTCTACCCCGCCCTGCTTCTCGACAGTTCCAAGCGATCATCCTGTTCATGGTCCACATTCATCATGTACCGGTTGCTCATCCGGCGTGTTGTTCTGTCGTTGCCTCTTCTTCCACTTATGCATCATGGCGGTATCCCCCTCAACCCCTTCCATCCCCATACTCTGTTCTTCAAGCTCGTCCTCCTCCTCCTCCATGGCCTCCGCAAAGCAGAGAGGTTCAAAGACCGGTGTCTTCGCGTGTAGAGCACCCAAAAGCTTACCCATCCCCTCCTCATGCTGAGCGTCCAGCTCCCCCTCCGTCGCTGGCGGACCGGCACCAGTGGTCGGAGGGGGAGGGGCCGCGGGAAACCGTGGCTCAACAAACGGATCCACCCTATTCAAGCTTCCCCACTCTAGTCGCCAGCCCGGCGGCCTGTCAAGGCCCTCCTCCCGCACAGGCTTCCAAGGTCGCCTCACCCCATGGGCGTTTCGGGCCACCCTCGATGCTTCCTGCAGCCCAGGCCCACTACGCACACCACCGGCCTGCCCATGCCCATGCCCATTACCCTTGCCAGCCACCAAGCACGTGTCGACTACCCCCGGCTTGGTGACCTCCACGTGGCCTTGGTCTCGAAGCTTCCCCTCGTCCTATATCACCCCCCGACCGCTCACTGTGCACCACACCCTGGCATGCCACCTTGGCTTCCCCTCCGCAATCACTACCTCCACCGCCGACAAGCTCTGGGTGACGACGCCCCTCCCCTGTACAACCGCCACCACCCCCGGAGCTTGGTCCCGGATCAACGTCCACGATCGCTGCTTTCCCTTTCGCCATGCCACGCGTCCGGTTGAGATCAACCTCAGGTACGACTTGTTCCATCTCCCCTCTGACCTCAGCTCTGACACGTCCAGCAAGAACCTCGCTTCCGCCAGTCTGGAGCCCTCCTCCCCGGGGTGCAGCACGCGCTCCCCGGCGCCCCCTGGGACCTCGCCTGGCGATGTGCCACTCATCGGCAATGGGTCTGACCTCCGCTGGTGCCCAGATCTGGCACCTAGCCTCATCCCGTGGACGCTCCAACGCCCAACCCTCAACCTGTATCCCAGCACCGCCCCCACCTACCTCCTTGTCGACCGGCCACACCTCCACCGATCTGCCCCCAGTGTCCTCCATAACCCCAAGACTCCTCTCAGGATCCTCCATCACCACCTCTGGCCCCGCACCCTCTTCCTAGCCATGCACCTTCTCCATCGCCACCGGACCCCCCTCGCGAACACCACGGTATCCGCCCGACGCCTTCTCCACCGCCACCTTACATGCCCACGCCCGATGTCCAATATGCGCACACCTTCCACAGATTATGATGTTTTCATAGTAGAAGTAAACATACCTCGAGACCCCATTCCTAGTCACCATGGTCCCCCGCTTGATCAGCCTGTCTATGTCTACCTCCACACAAGCCCGAGCAAACTGTCCCCTGGCCACCTCCAGCGTTGGCATATCCACCTCCAAAGGGAGTCCAATGGACGCTACAATTCTCAACACAGCCCCCCTCTCGTACCAGTTGAGAGGAATCTGTGGCAGCCTCACCCACACTTGAATCTTCCTGAAGTAGGATTCATCCGGACCACAGTCCGGGATCCACTTGATCAATGCCAGCGGCCTGCCATTCACCAACCAAGGACCCCCGGTCAAGACGTAGTGCATATCCCTCTCATTGGTGAACCGGAAGACATACACCCCGTTGGTTGTATCAACCACCTGGAACTGGTCGATCATCCACCACAGACTTGCCAGCCGAAGCTTCAACTCCTCTAGAGATACCCATCCTCCCAGGAACCGTCCAAACAAAGCGAACTCCCAATGTTTCTGGCTGGGCGCCATCAACTCGTCAACCAGTATTACCTCATCTACATACAATGAACCCAACCTGGCCATCTCCTCCGGCGTAACAATGGACGACTTAGGCTTAAGTCCAACTGCTGCCTCCGCGTAGGAGAGACTCCCCCTCCATGCGCCACGCACACCATGTCGTCCGGTAGGGTTAGCCCCGCCTCCATCACGCACACCATGACGTCCGGTAGGGATAGCCACACCTTCATGGCCTCGATCACCCCCTTCCTGTGATGTCCAGCCATCTTGACTCCCACCCCCGGCGACACCCCCAGGGGCAGGATTGATACCCCCGCTCTCAGAACCCATTGGCCAACTTCTCCAAAGCCTAACAAGTTGAATACAATGGAGCTCTATTCCTGCCCTTCATGCAAGGAATCGTCCTAAGATGGAGTCCACATCAGCTTGAAAGACCTGAAACTGCATGTTATAGCCCTCTTTTATAGCTGTAAAGCCCCAACAAGAATTTGTGTCGGGCCTCTAATCCATGGTCGAGTCAAAAACTAGACCGGGCTTGAGTAAGGTGAGGCCCATAAAGACATTTGTGGTGAACTTCTGAAATGTGCTTTGCATCAATTTCTTAAAAAACAAAAGCATTTATAAGGAAACAGGAATCCAAGGAATCCACTGTTCTTGTAGATTTGACGCTTGGAATATGAGTCTTGATTTTTTTTTTACATGGTCACATTGCACGTGCCTCCAATCCTCTAATCGATAATGAGATATGATTGATTGATCTAGTCCATTGCTAGAATAATACTGATTGACTAGATCAATTGATCGGTATATATTTACTATTGGAATGTATCAATAATCGAATCAGTATGTATCGATACTGAGATACCGATCAATTGATGTAGTCCATCGTATTGTATTGTCGATGGATTAGATCAACTAATCAGTACCTCACTATCGATTGAAGGCATGTGCATTAGCCACATGTTCATGTACATAAATATTTATTCTTGAAATATATACTGGATTGCAAAAATCTATTGAGCCAAAACTAGATATAGACTACGTAAAATGTCGATGAAACATCCCAACTGGATTTATATTACAGGATGATGAAACAGCCCAACTGGATTATATTACAGGAAGTTCTCAGCTGAACCTATGAGATGCCAAGAGATGAAGGCCTTTATCAACATGGAGAGTGAACATGGTTCTATAAGTCACAGGCTTAGACTCATCCTGAAGCTTGAATCTAAAGAAATGGAGGAGAGCTGCAGCTGAAATCTTCATTTGTCTATATGCAAAGTCCTTTCCTAGGCATATTCTTGGACCAGCCTGATCAGCACAATAACTAGTCAGTCATGTGTTCGACATATTGTCGCAAATAGGATGAGAAATCCTTCGGTATTTTGGATTGGAAAAGAAATGTGGCTTACATTAAAGGCAACGAACTTGAATTGGCTCTCCGGACGAAATGTTCCGTCGTGATCAAGCCAGCGCTCCGGCCGGAAATCCTCGGCGTCTTCGCCCCATATGTTAATCATCCTACCCATGGCATAGGCGAGGTAGTTCACACCATCTCCTTTCTTCACCTTGAAACCGTCCGGGAAGACATCATCCTCATCCGCATTCTTCCCATCCTATTGCACAGAAAGCATATATATTTTAGATGATTGAAGTCGTAACTTTAAAGTTGCATGCGTAAGATGCATGTCTAGTGCATTCATTGACGCTGCATCGGACAAACAATGCAGTTCGTGTTCGATGCACTGCATCAGGTTGCATTGTAGCACCGATCAGATATTGCATCATGAATGATAACCGACTTGGTCAAAGGACAATACATGAGCATGCTCTGGTATTCACACATATTCAAAGAAGAACAAGTCCAGAAGTGTTGTTGGAGAATGCAGACACTAATCTAGTTCTCAAGAAAAAAGAGGAGATGACTTTAGTCTTGAACATGTGAGAGGTATTCCATCCCGGCGGCTAAACAACATAAACAAGAAGAATAAAAGATATGGTAATCATGCCACCAAGGGCACGCTATACCAAATTAAATGGCTCGTTTTGTTTATTATGTTTTTGTCTTCTAGAAAAATTGCAAATAGAGTTTACATATTGACTATATATTATTGTTAATTAAACGAATGACGCACGCTAAGCTATATTATGTATAATATAGAATTAATGAATTATTACCAGTGGAACAGCTGGATAGAGGCGGAGGGTCTCCGTCAGCGCTGCGTGCAGGTAGTGCATCCTCTCAAGCACCTCGTCAGTTAAGCTCGAAGCAAACACTTGGATGTTTGCATCCCTATGTTCCATTAATACTGCTTTCTCTTTAATTTCCATGGCAATCTTCTCCTGAATCAGAGGATTCTTGCAGAGCATGTAGAAGAACCATGACAGTGTGTTCGCCGAGGTGTCCTTGCCTGCAATCAAGAAGTTGAGGATGATGTCCCTTAGGTACCTGTCAGTGATCGTCTCCGGTTCCTTCTCGCTTGCGATTATAAACCTCGATAATATATCCTCTTTTTCTCTCTGCATTGATCATCAACAATCACCTCAAAAGTTTGAGCTGATAAGTAGAAATTAGGGGGTGAGTTTAGCATATTCTCACTTCTTCTGATCTGTTCTTCATCAGCTCCCTCTTCCGGCGGATCAGCTTGAACACATAGTCGTCGATGATTTCGAGGTTTTTAGTCAGCTTGGCCTCCATTCCAATCTTCAGATACCTCTTAGCTTTCCAGAACATATCGACGAAACGCCAAAAGATGATCTGGTTGGAGTCATCGAAGGCCTTGCTGAATTGGATACTGAACTCGTCGGACCCGCCGAGAGCGTCGAGCTCCACGCCGAACCCAACCTTGAAGATGGAATCTAGTGTCGACTTCATGAACAGATCCTACAACATTACAAAGTAATTAAGAATCACAGAGAGGGGATTCATCCATATATTTATATGACTAGATGATGACCTGCATATCCACGGAAGCTCCGGCGGTGGCGGCATCGGAGATCCTTGTTGCTAGTTTAGCGGCGTTTTGCCGGAAGACGACGCTGCTGAAGTCCTTGAGGACCTTGGTGGCGAACTCAAAGCTGGCGAGCTTCCGCTGCTGCCGCCACTTGTCTCCGTCCACCGCGAAGATCCCATCGCCGAGCAGATCCTTCATGACAGTATAGTTGGGCACCCCCTGCACTCATATCCAATTATACTCTGTAATCCTAGAGCTTCACAACCATATGGATAAAAGAAAAAAATAGTTATAAGGCACCTTGCTGTACTTTGTGAAGGCATTCTTGAGCATGTGTTCGACGTTGGCCGGGTCGGTGGTGTAGATCTCGCTGTGGGAGGGCTTGAGCAGCCGGAAGGTGCGCTGCTTGCGGGCGCTGCGCAGGAAGTAGTCGTGGATGGTGTTGAAGTAGATGAGCTGGTGGAAGATGGTGCCGTCGATGGGGTGGCGATCGGCGTTGCCGATGGATTCTTTGATGTAGAAGATGAGGAACGAGGCGAGGGAGGCGGCGACATAGATGACGATGGCCGCGAAGGCGGCGGAGATGAGAGTCGCCGAGATGTAGGTGAAGGTGAAGGTAAGATTCCAGAAGAGAGAGGCCATATGGATGATGATGGATGGGACTGCAATCTGCAGTCAACTATAATTAGATGTGAGGTTGGGGTTTATAGAGAAAATACTGAAGGATTTCAATGTAAGTGAGATCTCTTTTTCCGATCCAAAGTTCTCGAGGATTTCATCATCGGACGCGACGGGGCTAACTCAAATTTTTTTTTTTATTCTAAATAATCATTATTCATATTTTATTTATCATTATTATTTTACTTTTTTTTATTCTAAACAATCATTATTACTTTATTCTCGCTTTTTCTAAGGGTGTGTTTGGCTGCACAATAGTGGTTGGATTGGATTGACTCTTTGGAGTGTTGACTTGTAAAAACTGGTTGGATTGGAATGATTTGTCAGTTTTTGCTATTTGATTGGTGCTTGGAGTGGAAGCTGAGTTTACTAACTTTTGGATTTTCGGCTGTTTTGTTGTTGCCGGAGTGAATACTGAGTTGACAGACTTCTGTAATTTCTAGTGTTTGGTTGGTGTTGAGAGTGAGGATATGGTCACCCCCATAAGAGTTGGTGAGCTTAAACTCTTAAGTTGAACTCTCAACAAAATCATATCATATTTTAATAAGAGATGACTTTATGCCATTTATACTATCCATATTTTAGAATTTGTGAATATATCTTAATTTAATGAGAGGAAATCATTAATTTATTTCCCTTAACTATTTATTCCCCATATCTTAAAAACATCGGTGCTTCCATTTAATTCCAACAAGAACATGTACAACTACAAAGTATCACAATTCACCTACTTCAATAGATCTCGTCTAGTGTTATCAAATTACAACTATACTTAACATGTAATATAAATAATACAATCTACGATCAACACAACGAGCACAAAGATCAGTAAAGAAATCGCCGAATACTGCCTTTCTTTGTTTAGTTTTCCCTTTCCAAACTCAAGCTCGTAATCACCAAATGACGTCAATGCATCGTTATGATTGTGGAACCCGCGATAGCAAGCCCCGCTAAATTTATGCACCTGGGCAAGACACTCTGGCTAGTTGTCATAAACTCCTAGCCGTCTTCTTCTGTAGACGACATAAAATTTCTTCGTCATAACAACACACATGCAATGATAGTTTTCACCGTATTTAAGGAAGAAATACATAATGAGCTCCAAGATAATCATAATAAGGAAATAAATCATGATCTGGATGTTCTTTGACGGCATGCGAAAATAAATCAAACTAGCATTTTGGTATTGAACTTATCACTACAGCGTTGAACATTTCAAACCGGCTTCATAAAGTAATCTACCTAACAACTGTTGCATGCAAAATTGTTGTATTCTAATCTTTCCACATAGAAGCTGCAAAATTGACACAGTCTGCAAAATTAACACAGTCTGCAAAATGTTGCTTCTAAATTGACGTGGGCCATGCAAGGCAGCAAAATGTTAAAGTGAAACTACACCTAGTTCCTTTAACTCATGCATCTTTCTGTGCAATCAAAGCACTAATGGAAATACTATAGACCAATTACTTTCATGAAAAGGCACAACTTAGCATGTTGTTCAGGAAAAAATGTACACATTGATCGCAACATATAGAATTCTAATACAAACCCAAGTTTGAACAGCAATGGCTAACAACTGTTGCATGCAATTAAACAGCGTTCATTAAATTGTTGCAAAATTCACCATAGTCAGATGTGAACAGAAAATACACAAATTCATACTATATGTTGGCAAAGCACAAGAGTGGGGCTAACACATCAAGCATATGCATACTTCACTGGGCTAACAACTCGAAGCTATGCATACTTCACTGGGCTAACACATCATTAGATATCCAAAAGCTGAAAGTGAGAAGCTAGGCATTTGATACTTACAAAATTTTATTTCAAGAATATCCTAGTGTTCCACCTTACAATAAACTGTCAACCTTCACTGTCAAGATTCCATAGCTCTAACAGAATTGCCGGTTTAAAGAATCAAGGGTATGTAATTTCACATGTACATTATCCAAAAATAACCCAAGCAACGCAGCTACCTGAAGTTGCATAGAAGCTGCCAGTTCAAAGAAATGCTGCAAAATTGGAATGCAAGCAAGTGTTGTAATTTCACATGTACATTATCCAAAAATAACACAAGCAACACAGCTCATATTTCCCTTTGACCAAGACAACATACATTCAAAGGGATACAAAATGAAAGAGAGCAAATCCATCACTTGGAGATGCACATCCCTTCGAACATGACCAAAATATCCTAGATAAAAGAGTAGCAAGACAGCCTAAAATAAGTTCATACATAGTAGATAATGATAGTTGAATAGCAGGCTTCCATCACGTTGAGCTGTCATAATGAAAGAAGCGCTTCAACCATGCCCTACGCTTGTTCATACTACGGGCCATAAAAGCACGACCTTCGACTTCATGATGTGCTAGATACTCGAAAGCACTATCAAGATCTTCTTCAGTGAAGCCATCAACCTCCATCACAACTACATTCAGCTTGTCAGTGGCTTTGCAATTGCCCGATTCAATAGCAGCCGTCATCCGACTCAAAACGGTCATAAGTGCTTCATCCCTCACCTCTTTAGGTCTCTTACTTCCAGACCTTTGAGGCATCCGCATAGAGCTCTCAGCACCAACATTAGTGCTCATAGGAGTGGATGGAGGGGCTTGATCAACCGGCTCCTCAGTAGTATTCGGCGGATAAGACGCTTCATCATCAAGGTTGACAGCTTCAGTCTCCTCCACATGCTCATCATAGACAGACCTAGAATATTGGTCAGTGGCCCTTTCCTCCCCACAACAAGCCGTTAGCAGTTCAAGATTATGAATAGGCTTGTTCAGTAGACACTTAGCCTTTGGGTGTGCCTACACGCACAAAACACGTCACTATCATACAATATATATTATAAGCATAAAGTTAATTGACAGATTGGTCTATGAAAACACACCGCAATATATGCCAACAAGATCCAGAAACACAATGATTAGATGACGACCCAACTAGATCCGAATCCAGAGAGAGAAGAGAGGGGGTCAGAGGGTTATCATGAAAACAAAAATGGAGAAGCAAACACCAACAAATCTAGATCAAGCATAAATCCGGGAGGGAGAGTGTACCTTCTAATGCTAGATCAAGCACAAATTCACCACAGAGAACACCTAGAAAAAAAAGAGTAGGTCCTTCACTGAAAATCTCAAAAATTTTAAAAAAATTGTGGATCTTTGGGAGGGATGGAACACCCGAAAAAACAAAAATGGAGAAGCAAACACCATCAAATCTAGATCAAGCACAAATCCGGGAGGGAGAGTGCACCTTCTAATGCTAGATCAAGCACAAATCCACCACAAAGAACACCCAGAAAAAAAAGAGTATGTCCTTCACTGAAAATCTCAAAAAATTAAAAAAATTGTGGATCTTTGGGAGGGAGAGAACACCCGGAAAAACAAAAATGGAGAAGCAAATACCAACAAATCTAGATCAAGAGAACTTAAACCATCAAATCGGCGCTCACCGGCTAGACTAGAAACTGGATCTGAGAACAGCGGAGAACCTCGACGGAGGAATGAGATGACCAAAGAAACGGAGAAGCGAAGCTAAAGAGTAGATCTTTGGGAGGGAGAGACGAGGAAATGGGAGGCGGAGAGGAGATGACACATACCCTCGTGGAGATGGAAGCGGTCTCCGAGCGAGCGAGAGAGGAGTGGCGAGCGTGGAGCGGGGAGAGAGGCGCGAGTGAGAGGGAGGCCCACTCGGATCATCGACGGGCAACCAAGCCGATCCACCACCCTCGGAGAAAGCCGCAAGAGGGAGAGGAGGAGAAAGGTGGTGACGAGAAGAACCCTAGCCCGATACCCAGTTCAAGTGGGTGAAGTAATGGCTGTGTACGGATGAGTGGTTGTCATTTAATTTGAGTCCAACCACTTCAATCGGCCGACTCTCTCGGTTTTTTGGTCGAAGTAAAAACGCTGAAGTAGGCGTGTTTAATCCAATGAGTCCCATCACTCCATTGACTCTCTGGCCAAACCAAACACCCATAAGTGAAGGGAGTATCACCAGTTATCCCACTCTATCTCCACTATTGTGCAACCAAACACGCCCTAACCCAAAATCTCTTATTCTCACTTTTCCTAACCCCATACCAAACGGGGCCATTATGTCAAACATATGACTGAGTAACTATTACACTGATCAGGATGGTCAAAGAATATGCTTCGAAATTAGGAGTTTGCGTACAGTCGAATGAAGATTTAAAGTGTTGTTCTTGTCATTCTATTATATAAAATCTAGTGCATCCTATCAGACGTATAGATGCCCGATCCAAGTTAAATTTGGATATATCAGACGATAAAGATAAAGCCACGTGAAGGGTGATGGTTACCGGAGAATTAGGAGAGTGATGATGACTAATGAGAGATGGTGGTTACACATGTCAGGTGACACGAGGGTCCCACCTAGTTATTTATAAAACCATGTTCACTCTCTATATAAAGGCCTCCATCTCATGGCATCTCATCGGTTCAAGTAAGGACTTTGGGCCGTTTCATCTATTATCAGGCATTTTATCATAGCTTCTTGCAATGTAAGCTCTAGTTTGGCCTCAATAAATTCTACAATATTCTTCTATATGTGTATATTTCAATGGTTAAATATACAAGAATAATGGATGACTTTGGATTCTTATTCCCTTACAAATGCTTTGGTTTCTAAAGAAATTGGTCTTTTAAGTCAATGGTGATCATCTTGCTGACATTACACATTCTTATCCAAAATTTGACTCGGGAAAAGACAGATGGTGATTGATATTAAATGAGAAATATCATAAATAACCCCGCTTGGTTAAGACTTGAAGACTAATCAATGGACCGTTACTTTCTTAAATGATGAGTGCATTGAGTGCACAACCTGGCCAAATCTCACATCCGAGACTGAGCTAGGTGTACGCTAATCTCAAGCTACAAAATTTCAGGTCAGTCCATATCGAAACCCTATCATATGGACATCCTGAGACTGTTTGGTATGAGATTAGAAAAAATGGGATCAAGAGGGGATAAGGTTATATGAGGTTAGAAAAAATGGGGTTAAGGAATGGGGATAAAAAAAGGTAGAGAGGGATGTGATAGGTGAAATAGTAGTAACTCCATAATCATTATTTTGATGTTTGGTGAAAAAGTGAGGATAAATGAAATAAAGTGGAGTTATCCCCCTTAACCCCAAACCAAAGTGGGATAAGGCTCTAACAAGGAACCGCTAATCTGAAATAAGTCCTTTTGTCATGATGTCTTATAGACATTATACTCCCAATGGATATTTTTAAAATGATCCCAAAGAAAATATGAGATGGCCATAATTGTAAAATGCAATATGATATTTAGCAAGGCCGTTGTAGCCGCCCGTCACAATGCAATCATCTGTGTTGCTAGCACCCGCTGCATTCCCACTGGAATTCGACGTTGGGAGCTCATCGCATTCCCTCTTCTTCTAACCATGGCCATCAAGTTTCTCCAATTTCGGGAACTCGGAGTCATCACTGCATGTCAC
>OY986964.1:9269440-9417958 GCA_963920575.1 Narthecium ossifragum | reverse complement strand
ATTAGCAAGTAATAAGGCTTTTCAACTCAACTCAACTTCCTAACTCAAATGGACTCTTAATTAATTCCTAACAATCAAATATTAACTAGGACTCAATAAAAGAATAATAATAAATCATAATTAAATACTCTAGTTTGAACTAGAAAAGTCCAAGTCAAACTAGGAAAGAGGCTGAACCAGTTTGGTTCCTCTTCCGGGTTCGGGTCCAGTTGGTCGAGTCGGATCAACTCGTATCACGGGGCGTGCCACTCTATCATTCGGAGACTGCAAGAGACAAGATGATGTGAATTGTTTGATGCCAGACCATAGGAGAGAAAGTATTTGTATAGTCTTGACCTGGGCGTTGATGGTATCCCTTGGCGACTAATCGAGCTTTGTAGCGAGCAACTGACCCACCAACATGGTGCTTGATCTTGTAAACCCACCGGCATCAAATGACAACTTGGTTGGGAGGTAAAGTTGTTAAAGATCAAGTGCCTTGATGTTGTAGAGCTTGAAACTCTGTACACATGGGCTGACGCCATCACTCTAGTTTAGAGGCTTCAGAAAAGCTACGAGGTTCAATTGAAATAACCTCAGTAGAAAGATTCAGGACAGAACATGGTTTTTGTATACCATCTTTAGACCTTGTCTATATAGGGTGTATGTTTGTAGTAGGTACATAGCAGAGATGACGATGAGCTAGAGTCTAAGGGAGAGAAAAGTGCTAGTAAGGGAGAGCGGGGAACTAATGATGGGATAGATGTTGGTTGGGGAGTGGGTCGTTGGAGTGGTTGGAAGAAGGAGTTAAGGTGCTGGGTAGATAGTGGAAGGGAATAACCAGTTGGTAATGAAGAAGAGGGAGGTGGGTAGGCAAAGGGGAAGGTGGCTTCATCAAAAAGCACATATCTTCATATGTAAAATTTAGGGTAAATTACCGTTTACTACCCTCAAGTTTTACAAATTTAACGATTAAGACCCTATACTTTCAATTTTAACAATTAATACCCTGGACTTCCTAAAACCTTTCAATGTGGGACATGCTGCTGACGCCGTTCCTATATCTAACGGAGGGACGTATACTACAACAACATCAAATCCACTCTGCCATCCTCCTCCCTCCTCCCCTGCCCCTCTCTCTCCTACCTCGACCTCTCAAAATCAAGAAACCATCCCTTCTTCCAATATCAATAGAACCAAGGCAGTGGGGCTCAATGCAAAACCAATACACAGAAGAGTTGGGAACAGAGCGGCTTCAGCCAACACTCCTCCCAAAATCAAGAAACCATCTCAACTAAACAATCCTCACAGAAATCCAAGCCCTTCCCTCTACCCAAGGTAAGCTCTCTCTCTCTCTACCCTTCGAAGTTCAAACCCTGTCTCCTTCCATCCCCACTCCTTAAAACCACCCACCCACTACTCCCACTGCTGATCTCCTTCTCATATATCTACCTCCCTCTCTCCTTTCTCTCTAGCTTCTTCAGAGAGGCAGCCACCATGGAGTTCTCTTTGCTCCTCCCTCTTCTACTCCTCATGCTTGCCCAGCTCACACTCCCAGCTCTCTCTCTAAACCAAGAGGGCCTCTACCTTCTGGACGCCAAGCAAAGCCTGGACGACCCCCAGAGCGCGTTGACCGGCTGGAACCCCCGGGACGTCACCCCTTGCAACTGGACTGGCGTCACATGCTCCGCCAACTCCTCCGTGACCGCTCTCAACCTCAGCAACGCCGGCCTCACCGGCCCCTTCCCCGCCGTCCTCTGCCGCCTCCCGTCGGCCTTGTCCTCCTTGTCGTCGCTGACACACTTGGACCTAGCTGCCAATAATATGATCTCCGGCGAGATCCCGGGCAGGTATTTGTGACCGAGGGTTGCTTATCGAGCTCCTCCTTATCAACAACCAGTTCTCCGGGAGCATACGTGACGTCCCTCCGTTAGGTATAGGAACGGCGTCAGCATCATGTCCCACATTGAAAGGTTTTAGGAAGTCCAGGGTATTAATTGTTAAAATTGAAAGTATAGGGTCTTAATCGTTAAATTTGTAACACTTGAGGGTAGTAAATGGTAATTTCATGGAACAGAATGAGGGTGAAGTTTTGTTGGTTGATATGGTCGAATCCAAGGAAAGCAATGATAACCAAAAGTTTTGAGATGAAACCGATCAGGTGGATGGCCAAATAACTTTTCGAAGGGACTCTTATGATTGAGGATTAGAGTAGCGAGGCGATTGATTAGGTAAGTAGCAGTGAGAACTGCCTCTTGCCAATAAGAAACATGAGCAAAGCGAGTGTGTAACATGGCAATTGTAGTTTCAATTAGGTGGCGGTGTTTGCGTTCAGTAACACCATTTTGCTCGAGTGTATGCGGGCAAGTAAGTTATTGCTGAATTCCTTTGAATTGACAAAGAGTATGAAAGGAGGAATTGATGTATTCTCCTCCTCAATCAGTGCGCAAATTTTTTATTGTTGTGGAAAACTGTTTCTCAACTAGAGACTGGAAGGTGAGAAATATGGTAAATGTATCATATTCTTTTACAAGGGGAAACAACCACTTAAATTTTTTAAAAAATTTCAACATAGATGACATAATAAAGAGAAACAGAATTGGAGGAGACTCGGGAAGGTCCCCATACATTTGCATGGAGAAGTTCCAGAGGCTTGGTTATAGTTGTTAGTGAGGTAGGAAATGGGAGCTTGTGACTTTTACTAGTTGCACAACAGGGGCAGAAAGAAAGCTTGGAGGAGGTGAGTGGAATTTGAAGTCAACAAGCAACTTAAGTTTTAGTGGAGGCAGAGAGATGCCCCAAGCATTGATGCCATCCATCAATCGAAGTGCGAACAGCCGTGTAGGCAGGGGATGTCACACTTCGACTCAGAAAACCCATATGGTTCAGGGCGTGAGGGTTCCTAATCTACTCAATCCATCTATGGTGCATTTATAATAAAAAATAAGACATCTAAATTAAACAATTGATCTGAGGTCAATATTAAAATCTCTATATAAGACAAAATTCTGATACAAATTTAATCATCAAAAGACATATATTTAAAAACCTCAAAAATCCTTACAGAAGGAAATTATATATTTAAATAATCCAGCTAGTTAACTGAACCTCAAGTCCTCAAACACCTTCAGAGGTCGACGCGCCACCAAAAGCATGTCCAGCGGAAGCTATGGAAGAAGAGTTGACGTATGCATCTGTAAAACGCAGCCCGGGTAGGAGTGAGCAATAAGCTCGGCATGATTCTATTCTACGTCACTCACAAACAAAGGAACTGCAACTGTGCCATCTCCCTCTGCCAAGCCTATGGCATAGCTAACTACATTAACATAAACGTAAATTACGATGAGGATCACGCTCATCTCTAAGCGCTCCTCTAGGTGTGCCCAACAGGGATTTCAGTGCATCTCCAATGCAACCAAACCCCAACACTAGTGAGATACCCCCTAAGATGTAACAGTATTTAAACCACCTTAACCCTTGGCACAAGAGAAACGACATGACCTCTAAACCTCAAACAGAGAGATTACAACCAACTAAACAGAAATCCTTAATAACAACAGATTATTATAATAAGTCGCATCCTAGACCTTGCTTCCCATCCTTGGTCCAACGGCTAGATCCGAGCTACCCGAGAGGCTCGGATCGGCGATCAACCCATCACCCATGTCCTAGCCTAATGCTTCTAATGCAATCAAATGCATGCAATTCTCAGGCACAAACATAGAAGTATGAGCATGCAACAGTATGTCAAAGAAACAAGTCTAGGCGTAGACTATAGCTCGCCAAAGGGTGTACATAGCAGTGGTCTAAGGAAACCAGATATTTATTCTACACATCCCAAGGGTTGAGACCCCCTTGGTTCAACCACAAGCCACATGTAGGGCCTACGCATTAGAATAACATATAATAATGAAAAGCTCGATTTAACGAATTTCAGCAAACGAACTACTAACTCCGAAAAATCATAACATTCGATCTAACCGTCCGATTAATGTAACACTTGATATACCTACTAAGTAACATACCCGGTATCACATAACCAAGGATTAGATCAATTAGATAAGTAAAAATCACCTAAATTCACTAATTAAATTGGAAGCTCTGTTCTGCACAGCCTGGCCATTTAATTCACAATAAATCATACATAAATACAAAAAATGTGAAACCCATTGTAATCAAAAGCTACCTCAGAGATATACAACTTTCATGTTGAAGATCAACTTAGATGATGCACATACAAGCCAGACAACCAGTTAGAACATGTGAGGACCTGTCCCTCTACCCCTGTGGCTCGTTGTAGACCACAAGGGCAATTTGGTAAATTGCGCCTTGTTGGTTTGTTTCACACCCGTGTGTGCACACACTGACCTTGTTTGTGTTAGTGCTTTATTAGAATGATTAGGTGGACCCGGGATCGGAAGATCCCAGCTCGGGCGCACGAGAGCCTATTTTTGGGCTGCTGGCGGCCCGTGAGCGATCGATCGCTCCTTGGAGCGATCGATCGGACTCGGGTCGGTGGCTTTTCTGCTTCAAGAGGACGGTCGTCGTTGGCCATCGCTCTCTCCTGTCAGAAGGGGAGGACTTTCCCTCCCCTCCTTTCTTCTTTCCCCTCTTTCCTCGGCTTTCCCCTTCCCTTTTCCCACCTTTTCTTTCTCTTCTCCTCCTCCTTCTCCTTCTTCCTCCTTCTTTCTTCTTCCCAGTTCTGTTTTTCCCCTGTTTTTCGGTAGCCACCTTCTCCTCCTCCATTCTCCCTCCTCCGGCCACCATTTTGGGTGTTCCAAGGCTCGTTGGAACCGTGGCGGCGTGAGGAAGATCCATTGTGTGATTTGGAGCTGCGTTGGAGGCCAATTTGCGGGGAATCAGCCGAGGAGTGCGTTTCCGGTAGGTATCTACCTACTGATGTTTTTAGGTTTTCTCTAGATCTAGCCATTGGATCTTGCTGATCTTTGTGTTATTGGATGCAACCTGCTTAGTATAATTTCTGTAATAAGTTTCATAAGCTTTGGTTGAGATTTTAGTAGGATTTATGCATGTTTAATCTCGGATTTTCCGGTTTCTACTGTTCTTGAAGAACAGCCAGTTTGCGGCGAGTTTTCCGATCCGTCGGTGCATGGTCTTGGGTTGGGATGAACATAAGAGTTGTAGATCTTTGAGTCTACTCGCAAACCCAACTGATTTCATAATTGTCCGATTTTCCTACGATTGGTTATGAATTTATTGCCGGAGGGCTGCGTTGCAGCAAGTAATTGGTAAGTTAGTTTGATTAGCGGTTTTGATTAGTATTGTCCCGTTAATCCAACCGTTGGATGATTATGGATTTTGGATATGTTGATTCCGTCATGTTTATCTACAGATGGCTAAGTTGGAGCTTCAATCCGACGTAGTTTGGATGTCAGGTCGACGGGATCAATTAGCCTCTAAGTAGAGGTTTTGGTGTTTTGAATATAATATTATATGTTCGGATTATAATATTATATGTTTACTGTTCATCTTCGTTTTCAGGGTTGCTTCCTGTTGCAGGAGTTCGCGGTTGACGGTTGCGGTACCGTCGTAATGCTGAAACCCGCTACGGATCGGCTGGCAGCGGTCGGTAGTACCGCTGCAGCGATCCGGTTGACTTATATGATGCCTTATCATACTGTTGCAAGCCTATCTCCTGTTTGTATATGTTCATAGCATGCATTGTTGATTTGTGCATTAGTTGCATCGTTAGGGCGTGGGTGATCTGTGGGTCGCCGTCCCGAGGCTGGAAGCTCGGATTTAGCCCTAGGACCGGGGTTGGGTAGTTTCGACCCGATTCGAATTGTGGTGTCCAGTCGATTCGATGATAGGCTTAGATGACTGGTACACCTGTTGCTTCATGATTGTAGAGGTTGTGTCGGCCTCAAGTCGGATCTGAGGTGTAGCCGGTGTCCGGTGTTCTTAACTCTTGAGTAGTGGAGTTGCCTACTTAGTAGTGTGTCTTCCCACCAAACAGTGTTCTGTGTCCTGTTGAGAGTCAGCAGTGTTGTTTCCTGCTACTGAGTGTGACCTGACATGTGACCAGCCCGGCTGGAAGACCATGATCGTGGGCCTTAGGGACATGCGCTGGGGTTATGGAACCCCTGTATACATCCAGGTTCTACTTGAGGGCGACACTGTTGCGTTTTCCTCTTCCTTCTGTGTGTCGTAGTGTAAAACCCTACTGAGCTTTATGCTCACTCCTACCCGGGCTGTATTTTACAGGTGCAGGCGTCAGTTCTTCTTCTGTGGCCCCTACAGGGCAGTTGGTCGGCGGTGCGGCGGCGCGTGGTGGACTTTAAGAGGTGGCGATCTTTACTGCTTTTATACCTTATGTTAGCTTGTCTCCTACGAAAGTAATATTGTATTTGGATCTTCCCCTCTCCGATGATATGTATATTAAACCTTTTTGGGTTATGTAATATGTGGTTCGAGGTTTCATTAAATCATGTTTTTAATTTGAGGGTGTTTTGTGATAAACTGTTAGTGAGACCAATAGGTTAGAGGGAACCGTCGCCAGCTTTTTTCGCGTTTCGTTAGGTTCCGGTTCGCGTCGCCCGGCCCGGTTGGGCTTTCGCGGGTCGGGGCGCACAGCTTGGTATCAAAGCATAGGTTATAGACCCCAGAGTTAGGATCAGGATTCGGTTGAGATTGAGCATGGAATGGATTAGTTCTATGTGTAGAACATCCGTGCATGCTCCTTTTGTTGTGTTGTGCTTTTCACTTTAACGTTGTGTTGCTTGTTTTCGGTTTCGGATGAGTGGACGCTCGTTTGTCGTTGGTGATTGCGTAGATGTCGGGAGCTCGAGGCCGACCTTCGGTTGTTGGTCGGGTTGGGGCACGACTTGGTCGACCCGCCCGACCAGACAGGGCAGCACATGTCAGGGAGCTCATAGCTAGGCGGACTGATCCATCACCAGCGACGGTTTTGGTTGCACAGGAGGAGACCCTTCTCGCCGAGGAGAGAGTTCTCGCTCCGGTCGACGGGCGGGCCGCGGCGGCGGTCATGATGGATTTCCAGCGGCTGAACCCGCCTAGGTTCAGCGGTGAGACTGGAGATCCGACCACGGCAGACGCCTAGCTCCGAGGAGTCACGCGCGTTCTCGACGCTCTCTTCGAGTGGGGACAGCCAGGGTGCGGCAGTTCGAGTGGGGACTTCGGCCAGAGATCCGGCGGCAGACCAGCTCACACTGCTTCCAGTCGTACTCAGCGATCCTGAATTGCGCCTTGGCAGTAGAGACTCAGTTGCGGGACGACAGGTGCCGGGCAGTTCCACCGGCACCCTCCACCAGCACACAGCAGCGACCCCAGGGCAGAGGTGGGTTAGGCGGAGGGCACCAGCGGCATCAGCGACGCTTTCAGCAGCGGTCGCAGCGCCCGCAGCAGTTCCAGCCATAGCTACCGAGTCCACCAGCCCTGTTTCTATTGACAGCCGGGCCGTCTGGGCAGGCATCGTCGGGGGGAGGCCAGTGTCAGCAGCCCGATAGCGCGTCAGTCACGTGCTTCTCGTGCGGGCAGCTGGGACACTACCGTAGGGATTGCCACTTGCGAGGAGCGCGGGGCGCTATGCCACAGGGGAGTCGAGGCGAAGGGTCCAGTGCATGGCAGGGGAGCATGGGTGGGTGCGGATCGGGGGCGGGACCAGGGCGCCCCAGGGGTGGAGGCGGCCAGCGGGGGCAGGTGTTTGCCCTCCCAGTTCGCGAGCAGCAGGACACCGTCCAGCTGTACCAGCCGCCACCGCAGTACCAGCAGCCTTTGCAGTACCAGCAGCCGCAGCAGTACCTGCAGGCAGCGGCAGAGCCGTCCGTCCTCAGAGGTATCTTTCAGCTTTCTAGTTCTTTGGTAGATGTGCTGATAGACTCTGGGGCGTCTCATTCCTATGTTGCTAGCATGTGTGTGGCATCGCTAGGATTAGAGACGAGTCGGCTAGAGGTGGCACTGTGAGGACCCGTACCTCCAACCCGGTCCGACCGCGTTAGGTCGAGGGTCTGGATTTGTGGTTTGGCTCGGTTGGCCCTGGGATGCGATCGGTTGATCGCATCGCTGTTTTTGACCCCAGTGGCATTTTGGTAAATATGCTCCCTGGTGGTTAGTTTCACACCCGCGTTGCACACACTGACCTTGTTTGTGTTAGTGTTTGTTTAGAATGGCTAGGTGGACCCGGGATCGGAAGATTCGAGCTTGGGCTTGCGTTTTAGCCCAAGTTTTGCCTTCTTGGCAAAGGGGATCGATCTCCTTGAGAAGAAGATCGATCTTTCTGTTAAGAAGATCGATCCTCTCTGATAAAAGGATCGATCCTCCTATTCCAGCAAGTTAGAGCAGTTGGGCAGTTGTTGGACTCGCGGAGGGCAGGTGTTCTCCTTCGTCCTCCTTTGTCAGGAGAGGTCTTCTCCTTCACCCTCTCCCCCACCTTCCCCGGCCTTCCTTCTCCTTCACTTCTCCCTTCTCCTTTCTTCCTTCTCTTCTTCTTTCTTCTCCCTGGCTGTTTCTTCTTCCCGCAAGCAGAGCTTGCTCTGTTTCTCTTTCCGGGCAGCCAGCTTTCTTCTCTCTGTTCTCCCTCCTCCGACTACCATTTTGGGAGCTTGAAAGCTTGTTGGATTCGTGGCAACGAGAGGAAGACTCCTGGTGTGGTGTGGAACCTCGTTCGTGGCTAGTTTGCGAGGGATCAACCGAGGAATGCGCAGTCCGGTAGGTGTTCTACCTACATGCGTTAATTAATGGGTTTAGATTAATCTAGCCGTTAGATTGTGATGAAATTATGTTGTTGAATGCATGTTGCTTAATTTAGTCTCTGATTTAAGTTTCATAAACTTTGGTTAAGATTTCAGTAGGATTTATGCAAGATAAATCTCGGATTTCCGGTTTTCTGCTGTTCTTGAAGAACAGCCGGCTTGCGGCGAGTTTTCCGGCTTGTACATGCATGATCTTGGATTTTTATGAGAGATAAGAGTTGTATAGATATGTGAGTCTACTTTCAAACCCAATTGATTTCATATTTTTTCGATTTTTCTACGAGTTTTGGTGATTTTTATACGAAACTGTGTCAGTGAAGAGTTGCTGATGAATAGTGCCACGGATGATCCGTGGATCAACCGTCGCGGTTTCCACGGTCGACCGTGAGGTCTCCACAGTCGATCGTGAGCCCGAAAAATAGCGAAATTAACCCTCACGGTCGATCCGTTGATCGACCGTCAACCATAGATTTTTCACGGTCGATCCGTTGATCGACCGCCAGCCATGAATAGTGTTTTTTGTGGATTTTTGATGTTTTATCATGTTTGATTCTTCGGGATTTATGTGATTGGTATTCCTAGAGATCTCGATGGCTAGCATGTTCTAATTGGTTGTTTTTAGATGATTAATTGTTTGATTTTCGGCATGTCTAATTAGGTATAAATCATCCCTGTTTAATTAGCAATTAATCACATGTCATGCTTATTTATATGTATATTTAGCTTGTGGTTGAACCAAGGGGGTTGTGCCCTTGGGATGTTTAGCTAATTAAATGGCAGAGGGTGTGCTTTATATGTGGTTGATTATTATCTGTGTGGCCGGGGTTGTGCCCCCGTTGTAGAAATTGCTTGCTAACGGTCCGTTGGCGCCGTTATAATATTGTATAATTGTAGTTTAACCGTTATCTGCTTTATGCATGTTTACCCTCCGGCAAGCTTGACGCTTCGCCTAGCCCGTGTATGTTGTCTTGGCATATTGTTGCATGCTGCTATTCCTGTATCTCTATGCTTGAGCATTGCATGCATCTGTTTGCATTAGAAGCATCAGTCTAGGTGGTAGACGATGGTTTCGATCGTCGATCCGGGGTTCTCGGGTAGCCCGGATCTAGCCCTAGGACCGGGGTTCGGGGTAGTCGAGGATTAGGACGTGATTGTATCAGTGATCATGTTTGATATCATTCGAGGATTATCAGGTAGTCGGACTGGAATATTATATTATTTGAGGTTTAGAGGTCGTGTCGCTTCTCCAAAGCCAGGTGCTAAGGATGGTTGTCGATGTCCCTGACATGTGTCCCCAGGCAGTGGCTTCCTGCTGGGTAAAGGGTGTTCCTACTGGTTCTGTTTCTTGGTTTCCTCCCAGCGTGTTTGGATGGTATTCCCAGCGTGGTCGGTTGAGAAGAGTAGGATCCCTTGGGGAATCGATAGGGGTTATGGGACCCCATGGCATCCTTTAGACTTAGGCGGAGGAACGACACTGTTTTGTTCCCTTTCCTTTGTGAGTGACGTAGCGTAGAACCCTACTGAGCAAGCTTTGTTGCTCACTCCTACCTGGGCTGCATCGGCGATGCAGGTCGATGCAGTCCCTTCTTTTTCAGGTAGTTACGGTGTTGGAGGCGGTACTCCCCTTGGTGGTGCGTGAGATCGAGGATATCATCAGTTTATTATATTCAATTGATGTACAGCTTTAAATGTATAAATTGTAATTTGGAGGAGATATATATTTGTATTTCAATTTGATGTAAATTGATTAGAGATTTTTGTACTAGATAACTTGAATCATTATTATATATTTTTAAAGTTAAATTGTATTATGATTTGATGATAGGATAGTTTAAATTAATTGTGAATATTGTAATCATGCACCAGGTTTAAAATTGATGTTTAAAAGGGGAGGCTTTCGCCGTTTGATTTAGAGTTTAGGACCCTCACGTCCCGGCCTGGATGGGTTTTCTGGGTCGGGGCGTGACAAATAAGTTACTCGATTAATGGCCGAGAACGGCCCTATCTTCCAATTAATGGTTGGAAGAACCCGCGTTCCAATTAATGGCTGAGAAGACCCTCTCAACTATTTTCTTATTGCTCTGAATAATGGAGATTACAAACTTGCCTTCTATTTATAGTGGAATACTGAAACCCCTTAAATTATCTTTGTTAGGCCTAAAATAGGTATATTTGATATCTTATTGTTTGATTTCAGGTTTAAGTAGGATTTGAGAAGAAATACAAGAAATTCGGCCAAAAATCATTAAATTCTGCAAAAAGACTGCTTCATCGACTGTTTGGAAATAAATCACCAGAACTTTTATAGATCTCCATATATTCTGAAATTCTGTGATATGAAAGAAGACGTCAAGTGCTACAACTTTCATGTTGAACACCTTATGAGATTCGCTATATATTGGCACCAGTTTTGAAGCAAAGTTGAATATATGAAAGCTAAAATTTGAGAAAGGCTGAAATTAATTAATGACGTGACAGTGAAGACCCAGTCAAACCGAGTGGAGCGATGGATCGGTTTTTCGTGCGAACGGTCGCTCTGATGATGTCATCAACCTGGAATTTAGAGAAATTAGAGTTTAGTTCAATTATAACTCCTAATTTGGGGATTGAGGGTTATTCTAATACACAAAGGGGTTATTCGCTCTGATGATGTCATCAACCTGGATCACTTTTGGAGGAGAAGGCTAGGGCTTTGAAGATAGAGATCTTCCCATGAGGATCGACGACTTCCTTCCCAACACCTATGGACCTTTCCCAGAAAATGAGTAACTAATTCTAAACATAGGGATATCATGAAACCCTAGTATACCTTTTGATTTTCTTTGGTTTGATTATTGTAAACTTCTTCTCAACATGATCTCATAGATATGGTTTTGATGATTAGAGATTTGAGTGAATAGAGTTCCTTTGAAGTATTTTCAGTCGTATAAGCTTTCTGTGAATGTTTATACAGATTTATGAGATAGTTTTCATGTGATTTATGGTTTGCTTTTGAGATAGTCTATGATATGCTAGGATAGGTTGTGCCAAGGTCATTAGGAGTAGTATAACTTAAAGTAATTGTAGGATCGAAGACAACCTATGCCAAGAAAGATTAGCTATGCCGTTAGGAACATAAATCTTATTTTAGGGATTCATGCGAGCTTGTAGCCATATGATCCAAAATGTTGAGAGAAGGGAACAAGAGGATAACTAGAGAAGATTGAAGGTGAAGCTAGGGTGGATTGAGTAATCCCTAGGTAATTCATAACTTGGTTCAAATCCCGATCACTTTACTTGCTTTCTTAGATAATTTTTAGATAATTCAACCAACCTTTTGATTACTCCGCTTAGGAATCAGTTTCGAGAATTGATTTTACTTTCCAACGTTTTCCCTATGAATCGACTCTGAACTTCACCACTAATCTACCATGTAGGATAGCGAGAGAATAAAGATTATATTTTTGATTGAGGTTAGCAATGTTTAACGACCATGTTTGCAAGCGATCAATTTTTGGAGCCGTTACCGGGGAATTCGACGGTTAACTAATTGATTTTCTCTTAACTATATTTTTTTGCTGATTTAAATTTTTATCTTTCTTCTTTCTCGCTTTCTTTATTTTACATTTTTTAGGAATTTTCTGACAATTTCTGGAGTTTTTGCAACAATGGAACGAATTTTTCTTGAGAAAAACACAACTCGCCAGCCACCTAGAGCGACCGGTTGGACTTCAATCCGATCGGTCGGACCGCACCATCTGCTTTCAAGTGGACTTCGAGTGAAGGAGCTTGTGGCCAGGAGCGACTGATCAGACCGGAAACCGACCGATCGAAACTGCGCAGTCAGCTAAGCCTTTTTGCTTCAAACCTTTTCGTTTCAATTGTTGTTTGCTGGGTTTTATCAAGAAAGATTGAAATCAATTCTCAAAACCCTAAATCTAAGTAAAAGAATCAATGATAGGTTTGAATTAACTTAAACTGTTTAAGGAAAGCAATTAAATATGATCAATTCGAATCAATGGATAAGTGACTTAGGAATTACTCAATCTGCCCTAGTTTTGCTTTCAATCTTCTCTAGTTATCCTCTTATTCTTTTCTCTAAATATTATAGACCCACAACTTCTTAAACTTACATGCATCCCTAAAATAACATTTATGTTCCTAACAACATAGCCTATCTTTCTTGGCATAAGTTGTCTTCGATCTTACAATTACCTTACTTTATTCTACTCCTATTAATCTTAGCACAACCTATCCTAGCATAACATATTTCAAAAATAAATCATAAATCACATGAAAATCATTGTATGAATCTCTACAATCAATCACAGAAATCATTTAGTACTGAAAATACCTTAAGAAAACTCTGTTTCTTCAATTCTATTAACAATGAAAAACATATTCATAAGATCATGTCTTGAGAAGATTACATGATTCAAACAAAAAAAATAGAAAACTACCCTAAGCTTTCATAAATAATCCTAAGTACAATAATTAGCAACTCATTTTTTGGATGAACGCCATCGGATTGGAATAGGAAGTTGTCACAATCTGTGTGAGGACTCGTTCATGTAACCTGGCCTATTTCTGTGTAGGTCGGGGGCCATGCCCTGTTGACTTTTTTTTCGAGTCGAGCGCGATCTGTTTGATCACATTGTTGATTTTGGACCCCAAGAGCAATTTGATAAATTGCACCTTAGTGGTTGGTTTCACACCCGTGTAGTGCACACACTGCCTTGGATTGATATATGCATTTCATTATATCCTTATAGGCGCTCTCGATCTGAAGATCGGAGCTCGATCGGGAAAGATCTAATCGAATGATCGATCAGCACTGTGGCAGGTCGGTTCGTCACTGTAGCAGGCAGGTCGGTTCACGAGTAGGTTCGTAAACACTATGCAAGGTCTGCACAGGATCTTATAAATACCCCCTTACCCCTTCTCTTTCTTTTCCTTCCCCTGCCTCCTGCGTTCCTTCTTGTCCTTCTTCCTTCTCGTCGTGAGTGTAACCTTGAGGGAGAGAGACCTCCGGCTTTCCCCGGCTAGTGTGGAGGTGATGACGACAAGGGAGGAGATGGTTTGACGATGGATTAGCGTAGTAAGGTCAGGTTCTTGCATTTAGCTTGAGTTTAGCTTACGTTATGCTAAATATGTGGATTAGATTGTTTGTTCTTTGATTTCTTCTTGTCATATGATACTTCTAGGGTTGTTTGATTACTGATTGAAGTTTCATTAGGTTTTATCTGGATTTAATCCTGATTTGAGAATCTTTTCCTCACTTAATTTCCTGATTTTCTGTTCTTCACTGAGACTGCTCGTTCGATCCCAAATCAGTGTACGATATCTCGGGAAACCTTCAACATAAAAGTTGGAGATCATTGAGTCTTCTTCCAAATCCAATTGATTTTATAATTTTTTGATTTGTTTTATGAAGTTTGGTGAATTGTTATCCCTAGCTATGTCAGAACAGAGCTTCCTAGATTTCTGACTTACCCAGGCTCCACGGTCGACCATCCCATCAACCGTGAGCCATGAATTCTCAAAATAGCTTCTCAAGGTTGATCCAGGGATTGATCGCCATTCCCAGCTTTTGTTTACCTAAGCTCCACGGTTGACCGTTGCATCAACCGTGAGCCTCTGTTGCCACTTTGGTTCACAGGGTTGATGCTCCGATCGACCGCCAGCTTTGACACACCTCAAGGTCGACCGTGACATCGACCGTTGCATCGACCGCCAGCTTTGAATTGGGATTTTTCATGTTTCTTTGATTGGGTTTCTTTCATGATAGATAGCCAAAGATGTTAGGTAGCATGCATGCTATTATCAGTAGACCTTTGAAAGTTTTGGCGAGTGTTTTGGATGTGGTTTAACTGTAGACATACATTGTGAAATTCTGGTTTTATATCAATGTTTGCTTGGTATAGACTTGCTTTACTGTTGTTAGCAGCCTATGGTCCCATTGTACGAACTAATGCTTATTTATGTATGTTCACCCTTTAGGGGTAGCAGGGATGCTATGCCTAGACATGTATACTGCTTGGCATATTATTGCATGTTCTGATTTAATTATGTGCGCGTGAACACTACGTGCACTGTTGTTTGCATTAGAAGCATTAGGCTAGGACGTGGGTGAATTGGGGTTTCACTGATCTGGGGGCTTGGGCAGCTCGGATCTAGCCTTAGGGCCGACGCTGGGTAGCAAGGTTTATGATCCAATTATAATATTGAATTGTGGTAATCGAGGATAATATCTAGCTGACTAAAACTACTCTGATTGAGGTGTAGAGGTCGCCTTAGGTTCCAATCTCAGTCTCATTTCAACAGGAGAAGTTACGTATCTCCTTGTGTCTTACCCCGGTTGTTCATCGCTGGAGCAATTGGTTTGAGAGGCACGACTGTTGACGGTGAAGGTCATCAGAGTGCGTGCCCTGAGGTAGGCAGAGTTCGTAAGGTGTGTTTGTCCTCTAGAGATGAGATAAAACCTGGGACTTTACTGTTCCCTTTCCTTTGTAAGCGTCATAGTCTAGAACCATGCTGAGCTTAATGCTCACTCCTACCCGAATTGCATTTTGCAGGTGTATGCGTCAGTTCTTCTTTCGTAGCACTTGCTAGACCGGCTCCAGGTGGCACGTCAACGTCGGGAGGCGTTTGAGGTTTCTGGGGATTGTTGTACCTTTTCGGTAGTTTTTGTATAAATCAGTAGTTTTTGACATCTATGCATAAATCAGCAATTTATGACATGTATAATTTCCCTTTTAAGGATTTTTGTATAATTTCCCTTCGAGGATTATGTTAAATGTATAATTTCCCTTTTAAGGATTTTTGACATCTATGCATAAATCAGCAGTTTATGATATTTAATGAATTAGTAGAAATTTCAATCTTGCCCCAGATCAATTCTTAAGTTTTTAGATGTTTTGAGGGATATCTAAAAACATCCCTCCATGATCCTCTGATGACAAGCCGCATACTAGGTCGGTATGTTTTGACGGATTTGCTCTATCCCATACCCGAGGAGGATGAGGAAGCGAATTTAGAGGTCGAGCTCGCAGTTGAAGAGAAGGAAGATGATAGTGGCCCAATCCCCAGGGGGCTGGATAATGAGTCAATCCTGACACAATTCAGGATTCACGTAGCATATCGTATTTGAAAAGAAAATGTATACTATAAGAAATTTTTTATCATTAATTATTTCCTTTAACCGTCTCTAATTTTATTATAATTGCATAATATAGGAATGAAAGTCACTAAAATTCTTAGCTCATGATACAAATGTTAACGATTGGGAGGAGGTGAAGACAGAGGAATTTAGAGTTGTCGTGTATGCCACTGAAGTTGGGAATCTAATAGATTACACATATAACACAAATAATAAGGTAATTGTGTCTGCTTTCGTCGAGAGATGACTACTATAGTCAGTTTTTGATATTTAGATCATTTCTGAATGAATTAACTTTTTTTTTGACAAGCCTGGATAGATGATCATTTGACACCATTGGTGAATGCATGGTGCAATCCTCACTACAAACTAGAACAGTAACCGCGTGTTTTTCATTGGATACCAGTCAAATATACTGGTGATATATCTGATAGCATCAAGATCATGCGTGATGATATCGATGACCTCAACATAACTCGGGTGAGTTATTAATATTATAAGTGTGCATCCAAGTCAATATAGACGTGAGAGATGATTATTGTAATTATTTACCCACAGGTTGAGTGGGATCCATATAGACATGAGATAAGATTATTTTTTCCTCATATTGACATCAGTGTCTATTATGGCACACTGGTGCATTGGATGTCGTGGAGCCTTACCATCCAGATAGGGTCCTGCACCAAATGGGAATTCTTCAGACAATCCCGGCTGAGCCGGTAAAGCCATCACGACAATCTATTGCCACAGGAGGGACTAAGCGAGGCTACACTAGACATTTCAATCATCAACCACGATACCTGCGTAAATGGTAGAACCACAGGATTGAGGAAGCGCAATCCGATCAATTAGTCCAATAAGGTTCTGATTGCTCACATGATTACATGCCCTGGTACAGAAACATTACCCACATAAAGGTTCATAATCCAGAATTCAGGGCAACTTCGTATCAAGCTTGTGTGGATTTGTCTGCACATGTTTCTATAGCTTCACCCCCTAAAGCAATTCACACACTTTTCATTAATGTCTTCATCTATGATATAATATCCCTATGTTTAATGGCAGTTTGAACAAGTCACTAATATTATCGGTGATGCTATTGAACACACCAATGAGTACTCTGTTCATCAACATATGACTTTATGGCATCAACTTGGAGGGATAGTGCATCGGGAGGAGACCTATTTGGGTTGGCCATACCAAAGGCAGAAACACGGGGGAGATGGGGGAGATAGACGACCGTAGTAGTCATGAAGTTGGAACTGTTGTTTGAAGTGATAAAATTGTTGTAGATGTTGACTGTTATGGCATTTAGATGCTATACTAAGTTCATTTATATATAAGTTTGGAATGGTTTTGTGATTTTGGTATGCACCTGGGAATGGTAGAATGAACAATTGGAATGTATAAGTTTTGGAATTTTCAATCATATGTTCATGAAATTTTTTCATTTGGTTCTTATTGATAATGACTTCAGTGTATGTTATTTAGGAAGGGGCATGTATGAAAACATGTTTTTATTCTTGTTGATCGATAGTTATGCACCGCTCAGTAGAGCTCAGTTCTGTCATGATTGACCGTTCCAGAGAGCTCAGCTCGGTCAAGCATGACCGAATCCATATTTGGCCAAGATTGACTGTTCATGATAACTCAATTCAGTCAAGCTTGACCGTGCAAGTGATGAAGGTTCAGTCAAGCTTGATCATTCAAGAAGAGTAAGTTCGGTCATTCTTGACCGAACAAGATAGCATTGTTCGGTCTAGCTAGATTGAACGGGGTGGTGTACGTAGCAATATTAGATGGGAAAAATAAGTCCATAATTTACAAACATGTTCCGTCCATCTAAACCGTAAATTTTAGCTCGAATCGGGAAGTGATATCCGATCAATTGTTTAACATTCGGTTGATTCTGGCCATATATGTCGACTCGGTGCGGGTAGTCTCTAACCAAACATAGCAAAATTGCTGGTAGTCACATACATTTCAAACCACATGCATTCATTAAAGAGTACATAAGCACAAGCATAACTAGCTTATTCATAACCATATAATCCAACTTATTCAACACATACATGAAATGCCAAATATTTGTACATAAACATCCATCAGTAACTTCAAATTACTTCAGTGTATGAAGTCATACATAACTTTGAACAATGATAAAATGACATCATCCACATATACATTGTTCATATCATCACATGTTTTTATCATCCAAGCAATACACCCAATCCCAGGTGTTATGAAATAATGAGCAATTCCAACAATCCCAATTTATATCCCAGTAATCCCAATTTCTAGCTACAAACCCGCATGTAGAAATGACAAGTAATCAATAGATAGGAAAAATCCATAACACATATCAACATATATCCAATTCATGAATGACAAAACATGATCGAGGATGTGCACCATAAATTTTTGTAAATATATTTAGTTCATGACAGAGCTTAGGTTTCGGTGTCGGAGTCCATCTCAATGGTCTCCCTAGTGGCAATATAATCTGGAACGATTCTTTTCAAATGGTCAATCTATTCCTTATAATTGCTCCACCCCTCAGCACTTTGGTGATGGGCCCTAACCCAACTCAGGGCTATAGGTGGCATCGGAAATTCAGGTCTCTTATACAGTATCACAAAGTGCCCCTTATCCACGAAACCGATCACAATGATTTTATGCGAGGAGTTTGGAAGCAGCGCACTTAAAAGTGGCAAGAAGGTTAGACATTGTACCTTAGAGAGGTGGATCAGAACGATAGAGTACCGTGTAGCAATTAGAGGCCCCATGTCTGGCAGGATCATCCAATACTATCAATCAGGATAGTCATCAGAGCAAGAAAGCCTCCTTGTGAGCTCAGTGACAGTCTCTACAATGAGTTGATATATTTTCTCATACTTGGCAGATTTCACAAATAACTCACTGAGGAGGTCACTGCACACTTGGGCCCAGTATCTTCGCCCGGAAAGCACAATTACCATCAGTCCTCACATCCGTAATTTTTTTCAATATAGAGACACAACTCACTTGGAAACTGGTCTATATACTGATCATAAGTGACAGTATGAGTAACCAACTTCGATCTACTTAGTGCCACTGCCACTCTTTCCTTGGGCTTCCTCTCCTTCTTGACCTTCGCCTTAGCTGTGTATACCAGTGTGAGGACCCATACCTCTATACTTGGTTGGACTGCATAGGTCGGACCCGTGGGTTCAGATGGTTTAGTTTTGCATCGGGTGCGATCGTTGATCGCATTGTTGTTTTTGGACCCCAAGGGTAATTTGGTAAAATTGAGTCTTGTCTGTCGGTTTCACACCCGCGTAGTGTACACACGGTCTTGAATTGATACATGTGATTGATTAGACCTTTAGATGCGCTCTCGATCGGAAGATCAAAGATCGATCGGGAAAGATCGAAACGGACGGCTGAGATTGATTTGACCCTTAGAGTCTTGTCTGTCGGTTTCATACCCTTCTTTCCCTTTCCTTCTCTTCTTTCGCTCTTCCTTTCTTTCTCTGTTCTTCCTCCCCCGATGAGAGTTTCAGACGGCGATCCCGATGGTTGGAGGTGGCGACGGCAAGGGGGAAGGCCGGCCTAGGCCATCCTTGGCCGGATTAAGGAAGATTAGGGGAGGATTAGCAAGATTAAGGTAGGGTTCTTGATCTAAACTTTTATTTAGGTGAAATTAGGTTATTTAACCATTTTTAGTGGATTTCTTTGTACTAGATGATTCTCCTAAGGCTTGATTAATTACTTATTGAAGTCTCATAGGATTTGATTTGGATTTTCTAAGGATTTATTCATCTTTTCTCTCGGATTTACTGTTCTTTCTGAAACTTCCATGTTGTAACTTGAATTCAGACTCATGCGTACTTGATCTCGGAAAATCTTCCACATTAAAATTGTAGATCTCCGAGTCTACTTCCCAATACCGTTGATTTCATATTTTTTCTGATTTTTGTATGAAATTTAGTGATTTTTCTTCAAAGCTGTGTTGAAACAGAGAAATGGGAAAAGGTTGTTAAATTCTTTGATATTTCGACATCAAATCGATTCAAATCTTGGATAAGATGTTCCTAGCATGTGTTTCAATATCTGATCTTGTTTAATTTGGAATTTGACATCGTTTGGACGTCGAATTATGAAGATTTCACTTCTCTAACTTAGGGTTACTCTACCAATCTGAAAATGAGTAATTTTGTGGATTTCGATGTTTTTCATATGTTTAGTTTTTCAGAAATTATGAAATTAATATTCCTAGTAATCTCTAGGATTAGTATGTTCAATTTGGAGAACTTTGGGTAGTTAATTACTTAATTTCAGCTTGTTAGTTAATTGCTAACGTTCCTATCCAATTAGTGTTAAATTGAGAATCATGCTTAATTCCTCTTGGATTATGGAATTAGTGTTCCTAGTATCATATAGGATTTATATGCTTAGTTGGATAAAGTTTAAATGGCTAATTGCATGTTTTCCAATATGTTAGTAGTTACTAACTCTTCCTCTCGATTAGCAATTCAATTGTGGATCATGCATAGGTACATATATGAATCTTGTATGTGTGTGTGTGTCTATATATATATATAAGCCACATGTGAGGCTCTTGGGTGAACTAAGTGAGTCATGCCCCTTGGGAATGTTTAGATAATTGAACATGCCGACTGGTGTGCCATGTTCCTTTAATGGTAATTAGTGGCCGACTGGTGTGCCATGTTCCTTTAATTGGATTTAGCGGCTGACTAGTGTGCCACCTGTGTGTTTATGCTTGTTTATTGCTTCCAATTAAATGGTCGGGGGGTGCGGTATGCGTCACCGATGTATTGTTAAATGCATTGTTTGAGGCATGTTTGCCTATTGTTCAGCCTTGTGAAGGCTTGTGGGCATGTTGTGCCCTTTTTATGTTTAATTAGACCCTTATTACGCTTTTATAACTTGTTCACCCTCTTAGGCTAGCAGTATGCTATGTCTAACCCTTGTAAGTTGATTTGACATATTGTTGCATGCATGTAGTCATATCTATATGCACCTGAACATTGCATGCATTTGATCGCATTAGATACAAAAGGATAGGACGTGGGTGAATATGGGTTTCGCCGATCCGAAGGCCGAGATAGCTCGGATCTAGCCTTAGGACCGATGTTGGGTAGCAAGGTCTAGGATTCGATTATTATGTTGAATCTCTGCTTCCTCGAGGATAATGTCTAGTTGGCTACAGTTTGTGTTGATTGAGGTTTCGATGTCATGTTGGTCCTCCGAGTTAAGTGCTAAGGGTGTGTGTATCGGATGTCCTTGACCAGTGTCCCCATACGAGGAGTGGGTAAACGATGAGGGTCGGCAGTGAGCGCAGTGGCGATGTGCAAACCCAGTGTCTATACCCGTAGTATTCATCGTTAGGTGAGGGTAGTGTAGCCCTCTGGGAATTGGTAAGGCCGGGGTAGGCCTTGAGTCACCGTTTAGATTTAGGCGGAGGTCAACACAGTTGTTGTTGCATTTCCTTTGAGTGTGACGTAAAACAGAACCCTACCGAGCATATTGCACACTCCTATCCGGCCTGTGTTTTGCAGGTGCAGACGCCAGTTCTTCATCCGTAGTTCCAGCTGAGTAGGCGTTTGGTGGCCCTTCGACGTCAGGAGGTGATTGAGAACCCTGGGTTTACTTTTGCAGTTGACAGTTGTACTTTTGCAGTTATATTAAATGTATAATTCCCCTCTTTGAGGATTTGTTATATTTATAATATGTGTATTTGAGACTTGAGGTCAGATTGAACAAATTGATGTTGTAATAGTGAGATTGTATTGTATCTGAATATAGATTTTAGCTTGTACCTAATTAGAAATATTATGATAGTAGAAATATAATGAAGGAACATACTCAAATGTTGAAGAGCCACGCCGTGTAGTGATATCGCTCAAATGTGTCTCGCATAGCGGTCACGGTGTAGTACAATATAAGAGAGGTCGAACCCACAGAGAGATAAGCAGGAAAGATCCAGAAACACAGATACAATATATCAAAAACAATCAAGAGTGTAGAATTTAAGAAAGTAGATTGAAGATGTAACGGTAAAATAAAGTTAACGAAAGAAATCAGAATTTGGATGATGCTAGGCTTCAGGAATCCCTCGATCAGACTTGGGTTCTTCTCTCATCAACGGTTCATTCAATACTCAGTTAAGAGATTCACATCCCAATCACCTTAACCGAAAGATATGGAACTATAAACCTAACAAAATATATAAATGTCTCTTCCTACGATTGGTTCTTCCTTTTATAGTTCTAACTTCATCCAACAAAAACCTAAGAATATACGATACCGGCTGTCACTAAAGGCAACGTATAGCAAAAGTTCATCGGGACAAAGCCCTAACTATATCTAACCAGATCTCTAAGAATACACAATACTAACTCTCACAATCGGCAATATATAGCAAAGATTTCATGAGATAAAGCAGGTAAACAATAGATAAAACAATGGGATTATAAGATTATGAAAGAAGCATGACTGGATTCATAATATTAATCATCTACATAGAAATCTATAATCTGAAAATAATCTTTGAAGATCCAATACATAGAAAAGAGTTTAACAATAAAGATTAAAACTATGAACCATTGTTGGAGAAGAAGTCCTAGTTCTCGCTAGATCATCCGTTCGCCATGCCCACGAATTACTCGGTCATGGATGGAGATGTCTTCATCTTCTTCCTTTAGAAAACGTCCAGAAAAGAGCCCCCAAAAACGTCCAAGAACTCCCCTTATATAAGGACATGAAACCCTAGCTTTTATTTCAGCCTTTTAAATTAAATCTGATGGCTCGTATTCAGATCCGTCCGAGTAAGATCATCCTTACTTAAGTGTAGGATCGATCCTTTGAAATCAACATCTTCAATTTCTGGCTGCGCCCGAGGAAGATCGATCATTCCTTAGGTGTAGGATGGATCCTTCTCAGTAGGATAGATGGTAGGATGGATCCTTCTCAGTAGGATGGATGGTAGGATGGATCCTTCTCAGTAGGATGGATGGTAGGATCGATCCTTCGGTGTTTATCCGAAAAGTATGCGTTCTGTCAGGATTAAATGCATTTAGCCAATCGATCTCTTCCTTGGGTGAAGATCGATCCTTTGAGCATCAAATCAATCTTCTTCTTCCGTAACTACTTTGTCTTCACCTCTCGTACTCAAAATAGCATATCTTCCTCTAGAAAACTCGGAATGATGAACCGTAAAGTTCTCCAGAAACTAAACTTCAAGAGCTGTCCAATCATGTATGGCACATTATTTGGTTCGTTCCCAGAAGGTACAGTTTTGGCATTAAAGACCCATATTTGCTTTAATTTCATGCATAATACAAATAACTCTGTGAAACAACATATACGGATGAAATCATCTATATTGATCATGAAAACTAAGCAAATAAGCTGCTCTTAGTCATGTTCAGAGTGCACTTTCATGCACTCATCATGTAGAGGCTTTGGCCTTCTTCTACTTTGCACTTGGATGACAACGTGGCGTCACCTTCACCTCAAGCTTGAGCATATGAGTAGACTATGGTGCTCTCATCTCAGCAAGCTTCATCAAAATATACACCTTCCCCAGATCATCTGACTCATCAAACTGTCTCGCTCTCTCCTCGAATTGATTTATGAGCTTAAGCCTGAGGGTGTTGTCAGTTGGTGTATATGAAAGGTCAAGTTCCTCTAGTGAGGATATATGCATGACAAAGGAATAGGCAGAAGGTAAGCCGTGAGTATGATGGATCTGACAGCCATAAGCGGCCTCATCTAGTTCAATAGAATCTGCCCACTCTACCTTGGTATAGATAATGAAGAGTGCATGTTTCGATATGAAACCCCGTAGCTCCTTAAAGACGGCTAGCTTAAGTTTAAGTTGTACGATGTACTTGCTCTTCTCGGAAGAAGCAAGTATCTTAGGTTGCGTTTGGTTGCACGGAGGGAGAGGGAGAGGAGTGGAGAGGAATGGGATTGCCCTCATCAATGTTTGGTATGACCATAGGAGTGGGAGAGGGAAAGATGTTGCTTGTGTTTGGTATGTCCAAATTAAGATGGGAAAGCGCGGGAATGATATTGAAGTTACTAATATACCCTCGCTATATTATCTCATTAATATGACATATTTTGTGATCTTAAACTTTGTATTTTTAGTAGAAAATATTACATTAGTAACTTTCAAATGAAGGCTTGTTAGGAATCAGTTATGAAGTTATATTATCTCAAATGAAGGCTTGTTAGGAATCAGTTATTATGATGAAGTTTCTCTTGACATGCTCAGTATCCTGCTTCTAGGTTAAAACAGCCTTTCACAAAAATGAGGTACTCTAGCAAGCAAATAAAGCAAGAGTTGATAGATCAGAAAACGAAGACATCAACCATTACATCAAAAAACATGCGAAACAACATTAAATAGAAAAACCCGCATCCAATCAAGAGAGGAGCCTGCAAAAGAAATATGAGGACATGAACCAGCAAAAGAAATCACGTACCATGACAAACAAGGAAGAAGAGCACGTTGGTAGAGAGAGGATGGAGATCGTTGTTTTTTTTACTATGGAGATGTTGCCGGTAGTATTCGTAGTTTTTTAACCTAATCCTATTTAGCATCGATCAGACGGTTGTAATCTAATTCATCCTTTTAGATCTGATGGCTATAGAAAGGATAGATATTTATGAAGGGTGTTTTAGTAATCTAACTTGTGTTGACCAAATAGGAGGGAAAGGAAACAGGATTCCTCCCAACTTCAGGAGGAGTCCGGTTTTCTCCCATGATGGGAGAGTTCGGGTGAGGCGACTCCCTCTCCCGCGCTTAAATGCCAACCAAACACGGCGGAGGGAGTCATGACTCCCTCTCCTATGGTAAAACATGTAACCAAACGCACCATTAGTGTGTTGAGCTGAAGTAATGAATGGATCGTTCCCCACGATGTGTCAAAGCTGCAATTGGATGTACCAAGATGATGCTTTAGTTGTGCATGTGCGCTTTTCACCTTGTTTGTGGGGTTGCGTTTCCAGAATGCATGTACTTATCAGTCCATGCACTCACAAATTGCTCCCTATACCCATCAACCAAGTGTCTTTCACATAATCCCCGGCACTTGGGTACCCAAAGAAGTACGCTTCATGAATTGCAGGTTTCGGGCATAATCCTCGACAGTAGTAAGCCTACTACCAATTCCCATAATGACATGAATATCTTCCCCTTTTCTGCTGATTCGAAATTCTTTTTGCACTTGACGGCAATATTAGTATTGATATGCCACCTGTACAACATATGATTTGCAACTGGAAATACATGGTGCACGACATTCACCAGTCCCAACTCTTTATCAGTCAATATAACACGAGGCTGCACATACCCATCCATCAATAACTTCAGTTTATCAAATGCCCATACATAACTGGCCTATGTCTTGGAATGAAGATACGTGACAGCCGCTATGAATGATATATTCGTCGATGTAACCCCAATTATATGTAATAGAGGGAGGCGGTACTTATTTGTTTTATAGGTACAATTCATGATTAGAACCTCTGGAAAGGCACGCAACAGTTCCACTAAAAATAGATGAGTCCAAAATATGCTTTGAACACAGAATGTGGAATCGTCACTCTTATGCCACTCCACATATCCATTCTTATTCAGATGGGCCAAGAGAGACTGTACCTTTGACCTACCAGTCTTCTCTATAACTCTATGCTTCTACCGTACATTGTATATGGTTTTCATGGTCGAGACATTGTCCTTATCCCTGTTCTTGATGGTGGTCAGGATCTCTCTTGGCCTCACTAGACTCGTTAACAGATAATCTCCCGGCGTATGAGTGCCCCACAAGAGTCTCTGCAATTGGGTGATTGTGCACCCCACACACCACCCTTAACATCTATTCATCATATGTAGAGAGCTTCTGATATGAGTCGAACCGACTCGACCAATCCTAGTTGATATTTGGTTGTTAGTAATTAATTAAGAGTCCATTTGAGTTAGGAAGTTGAGTTGAGTCTGGAAGCCTTATTACTTGTTAATTAAGCAAGGGGGTTTTCTAGTTGGATTAGGACTTAGTCAAGGTCTCTATAAAAGGACCTCAGTAGCTAGGTATGATGTACGAAGAGAATTATGACGAATTAAGACTAGTTTAGTAGAATATCATTGGATTAGAAGTAATGTAGTTTCCACAAAAATCCATCATCGATCCACCTTCTTTCTTGTAACGCCCCGGCCCTCCACTGGGCCCCGGCTCGCGGGCTCCCGGTCCGACCAGCATCCACCCGAGGGCCACACCCGACACAATATTGTCCGCTTTTGGAGCACCGCAGAAATTTGGGAAAACTTTCCAGTAGGTCACCCATCCTGGGACTGCTCCAAGGCAAGCACGCTTAACCTTGGAGTTTTCTGGCGAATCACTGCCAGCACGGCTTTAAAACGCGTTGTGTCTATTAAAGGCTTACTATATACTTATGAACTGGCTCTGATACCATACTGTAACGCTCCGGCCCTCCACTGGGCCCCGGCCCGCGGGCTCCCGGTCCGACCAGGATCCACCCGAGGGCCACACCCGACACAATATTGTCCCCTTTTTGCTCACCGCAGAAATCTGGGAAAACTTCCCAATAGGTCACCCATCCCGGGACCGCTCCAAGGCAAGCACGCTTAACCTTGGAATTTTCTGGTGGATCACTGCCAGCACGGCTTTAAAACGCGTTGTGTCTATTAAAGGCTTATTATATACTATATCGAACCCCGGACCATACCCAGGCGTTGTGGGATTGCTTACCCGGCTACCCGACTCAGCCCCGCCATCCAGGCGCAGGCATCTTGTCCCACGGTAGACCCAGTGGGCCTCACATTTCCCGTCGGTCATCTTCTCCGCAGCCGGCACCGCCTCCACGGACTTTCTCTCTCCACCACATCAGCGCCACGTCATCACCTTCTTCCTCTCCTCTTTCCTCTCCAATGCCCTAACCCAACCTTCACCACCGGCCATCCTTCCTCAGCCTCTCCGGCCGTCCCCGTCGCCAACCAAGGCCACCAACCTCTTCCCCCAAGTTCCACGACCTCGGACAGCACCTCCACTTCCTCCTTCGTCCTCTCAGGCGCTTTCCCCGGCAACCCGACCTCCGTCCCCTTCACCGTCAACCCCTGTCCGACCCCGATCTCACCCCCAAACCTTCCTAAAACCCTTCCCCGGTCTCCCTAGACCCGATCCCGACCGTTCCCGACTACCGCCCAGCCCCTTCATCGTCCCCGATGACGGCATCCTCTAAACCTTCCGGCTGACATCCTAGATCCGGCTGATCCGCCACCTACCTCCCAGATCCGAGCCGTTGGATCTCTTCCCCATCAACCTGCGACTCTTCCTACCAACGTCCTGACCGCCGCCGACGCCTTTAAGCCAGCGATCCACTCCGGCGATGATGAATAAATTTTATATCTCGCAAGTATACGAATCGGTGCAATCAGTATAGTAGCAAGACGAGTATCGTACCCACAGAGATTTGTGAAGATTATTAGAGTAAAACGCTAAAGAGCAGAAAAGAAAGAAAATAAGAAAGGGAAAATAAGAAATATGAAGTCTCGAAAATAGATGATCTAAGAACGAAATAAGAAAACGATAGAAATATGATAGATGAATACTAAGGTTCCGATTTCACCATAACATCCTCATTCTATGCATTAAATCAATTAAGATCTCAGTTTAATTCCAAGGGCTCGCTCTTCCGGTATGATGATCCGTTCGATCGCGGTCTTCACCAAGTACCCCCAATTAACCCTAACTAATGAACCCATAACTAAGTGTTAACCAAGAATCCATTAAGCTCTGAAGAACAATAATGAACCAAGAAGTGTCTTAGCTTGAACCCGGCTTCGACTGAATCTCATTCATTCATAGATCCTGCAAGATTAGGGAATGAATCCTCGCCCAATCTCACATAACATAATTTATAATACTTCTATTGGCCAGATAAAGGTATTTAAGATCTCAGTTATAATAATGAATGAAACAAAAAAAATAAACTGATTAAATAAATATGATCCAAAAACATAGAATGATTCAGTTAGGCTACATCGGTTCCTTAGCAAAGGAATTAGCCACTCATGTTCATTAAAACAATCAAGATATTCATAAGAAAGATAAGAAAGAAAAACCCTAGATCTTCGTGCAGTCTTCTCCCCTCTTTCCGGCCTTCAAAACTCCTCCAATAGTGCTGGCTAACCCCCCCCCCCACACACACACATTAGTCTTGGACGACTTCCTTAAATAGGGGCAAGAAACTCTAATGTTGCTTCAGCTTTTGGATTAAATCTGGTCCGTTCGTTTTCAAGTCATCCGACAACGGATCGATCTTATTTAGGATAAAGATCGATCTTCTTTCTTTTCTCAATTCTCGTAACCTGTTCGCCCCGACTAAGATCGATCTCTTTAAGGAAAGGATCGATCTTCTTTCTCCGTAAACTAGGTTCCTTCCAACACGCCTAGGTTCAGATCGATCTTTTTCAAGAAAGAGATCGATCTCTTTCATCAATTGTTGAAGACACCCCCAAAGGATCGATCTTCCTAGTAAAGAAGATCGATCTTTTATTTCAACTTTTTTGTTTTCGCTCATGGTCGATCTTCGTATCGACCCTGCGAAGTATTTTTTTTGACAGAGGCTGACGGTCGATGCCACGATCGATGCAACGGTCGACCGTGAGAATTTTTGAGCACGACGGTCGACCGTGGGACTTTTTCCATCTCTGCATACATAAGAGATCGATCTTTTGTTTAAGGAAGATCGATCTTTTATTTCCTGCATCTTTCTTCTGCTATTCTGCCATGCGCACTGGTACGAAAAACACTATAACTTCCTCTATACAGCTCCAAATCACGAACCGTAAAATTCTCCCGAAACTAGACTTCAAGATCTTTCTACAGGTGTATGGTACATTGTCTAGTTCTTCATGAGCAGGTACAGTTTAATATTTCAAGTTGATCCATGTAATCTTTTCAGCTTCTTTGCTCCTTTTTCCTGCATTTTCCACACAACTATGTGAAGCAACATATAGATATAAAAATAGTAATAAAGATGTTGATTAAGGATAATAATCTAGCAATTGAGATGGTTATAAGGCTGTTAGAGTGCACTTTCATGCACTCATCAGGCGACCCTCAGCCATCCCATCCGGTCCGGTGCAGCCAGCCAACTTGAATCAGACTCAGCCCAACCCTAACCGATTCAGCCAAGCCACTTAATCCGGATCTAGCCCAATCCAACCGGTCAACCTGATTCATATCAACTCAGACTTGACCCAGTCAAGTCCTATCCAATCAGGCTCAACCAGATCCGATCCAGGTTGCCAGATCAGCCAATTGAACTCAATCAAGTCCGATCAGGCCAATTCTGATCTATTGGTGCAGTAGAGACCCTATACGAGAGGATTACGAGTAGACCGCTCATATCAGCTTCACGCCCTGAAGTCTGAATGTACAGTTGCATTTCTTCGTGCCACTATCAGGCCTCTTTCTCTGACGAGGCTTCAGCTTGCTATTATCAGCCCTCTTCTTCTCCCTATACTTTGCTGAGCTCCTGCACTCACCACTTCTTTCACATGTCAATCTGAGCCTTGGCTTTCGCCAGCATGCCCAAGCAACTGAATGTTTTGTGACCACTAGAAGCCCATTCTACTGACCCATTTCTTGTGCCCACTGGATAAGACTAATACAATAGTGATCAACATGCATGTAATTTAAAACTAAAAACATAATGGATCAATTCTAATATACACACCGTACTAGTTGTAAATTGTGCCGAAAAGTCCATGATAATGGCATTCCCATCACCACTATCAGTAGTAGAAGCATATGCCTGAAACTTTAACAAAAAATATTAGTGAGAATTTAATTGAAAAAAAGACCCTGGTATTTGTTTGATGAAACCAAAAGAACATGAAGTAAATGGTTGGTTTCTAAAAACCAAACATAATCAATATGATCGACCTATACAAACCGAACAAACAAATAATGTTCGGTCAAAAATTATAGACAATTGGTGATAACCCCAGATTAATGAAAGTTTTTGGTAAAAACCCCATTTGCATCTTTTTTAAGCCAATAACCCCATTTGTAAATTATTTTAGTTGATTGTTAATGGTAGATGACAAGAATAGCCCTATGAATTTATCAAAAGACTGATTTGGCTTGGAGAGAAAGGATGGTAGATCTGACGGTTGAGATTTGCCAGTGCTTGATCGTCGGTGAGGAGGGCTCTTTGGAAAGTGGGACCGGTGTAGGAGAGTTTGTGGGGGTCTAAGGAGGCGATCCACTGGATCCGATCATGGAATAGGGCATTGAGGTAGCCGGATTTGGAGGTTAGGTGGCAGTGGTTTTGGGTGAAGATGGTCGGTGCCGGGGAAGTCACCAGCGAGGGTAGTAAAGGGTATTAAAAGGTCTAGGAAGATGCGTTGAATATTTTGCTGTGGTTGGATTGAAGTTTGGTGGAGTGAGGAGCTTTGTAAGGCGGGTCGACGACGGAGGGGATCTTGGCAGTGGTCGACGATGGAGGTGGTGGTGCAGGTGCAGGAGGTATGAGGAAGGTAGAGGAGACGGTAGCGAACATTTTCATGGTTGTTGGGAGGAGCAAGGGTGGTCGGAGCGATGGCGACGGTGAGGCGTAGGTCGTGGCTCGGGGTCAAACCTACTTGAGCCACGAACGAGCAGGGACGATGAAGTCCCGGCTCGAAGGTGAGCCAAGTCGAGCCAATCCGAGAAAAAGAGTGGAAATCAAGGGAAAAATTAAGAAACTTAGGGAAAAAATCCAAAAAAAATTAGGAAAAAACCGGGAAAAATTAGGAAAAAGAGCGAAAAATATGGAAATAAAATATGAGAAATGAATTTATTAATATGAGATCTTGACTCGGTTCGTTGCTGCGAGGTGTGCTGATGACGAGCCATGAGCGTGCCCAGGCTCGAGGAGAGAGAAAATCCAAGTAAAATAGGGAGAAAAGTGAAAAAAAATGGAAAAATATTGGGATTGAAACAAGAAAGGCAAGGACGGATTAGGGCTTGGTGGCTATCTAGCATTCATTTTCATCTTTATGTCTCCTTAATTCATTTTCATTTTTGTTGATTGCAGTAAACCATTCATTTTCATCTTTCTGTTCTCTTGAGTAATTTTCATCAGTCTATTCCTTTGAGTTATTTTCATTCTTTTTTTCCCTTGATTCATTTTTATCTTTTTTTTATTACAGTAAACCATTCATTTTCATCTTTATGTTCCCTTGATTCACTTTCATCTTTATTGATTACAGTAAACCATTCATTTTCCTCTTTATGTTCCCTTCAGTCATTTTCATCTTTCTCTTCCTCTGAGTCATTTTCATCTTTGTTCAATATATAAAACCATTCATTCTCATTTAAAAAGATAAAAATGGAGTTAAAAAGATGAAATGCAAGAAATATAAGAATCTATTTAAAAAGATCAAAATGCATTTAAAAATTTGAAAATTGAGTTAAAAAGATAAAAATAAATTTAAAAAGATAAAAATGGAGTTAAAATTTTGAAAATGCAAGAAAGATAAAAGAAAATGTATTTTTAAAAAATAAAAAAGAATTTTAAAAGATAAAATGCATTTAAAAAGATGAAAATGAATTTAAAAAGATGAAATTACATTTAAAAAGATGAAAATGCATTTAAGAAGATGAAACTGGACTTAAAAGGATAAAAATAAAGTTAAAAAGATGAAAATGGAGTTTAGAAGATGAAAATGCAGGAAAGATAAAACTGCATTTAAAAAGCTAAAAATACATTTAAAAAGATGAAAATGAATATCAAAAGGTGAAAATACATTTAAAAAGTTGAAAATGCATTTAAAAAGATGAAAATGCATGAAAGATAAAAATGCAATTAAAAAGATAAAAATTAATTTGAAAAGATAAATATGCATTTAAAAAGATGCAAATGAATTTAAAAAGATGAAAATGCAATTTAAAGAGATGAAAATGGAGTTAAAAAGATAAAAATAAAGTTGAAAAGATAAAATACAGGAAAGATAAAAATGGAGTTAAAAAGATAAGAATACAGTTAAAAAGATAAGAGAAGGTAAGATAAAAATGCAGTTAAAATTGCAGTTAGAGGAGGGGTCATGGAAGGATGGGGTTCAATCCATTGGGTCGGATCACTGGTGGCGCGGTTGTAGGCGGCGGATCTGGTTCACTCGAAGATGACTAGCCACGCGACGAGGCAGCGGGGTGATGCTACATCGTGCTGGAAAAGGGTCGGGAAGAGGCCGGAGGGTCCTCAGGTATCCAGATTTGAGATTAGCTGGAAGTTTGGAGGTCAGGGGTGATGGGTTTTGAGGGTGGTGGCGCCGGTTCCGGGATGAGGGTTGAGCTTGCGATTGGTCTTCAACTAGGACATATGCCGTGGGGTTTGGGGGCGACGGTGAGGTGGTCTGGGGGCAACGACGTCGACGGCAATGGGAACTAATGGAAGGAGGGGTGGGTGCTCGGAGTGGAGTAGCCGGCGGAGTTGAGGCCGAGGAAGTTAAGCCATGAGCTGGCCAGAGGAGAGAGGAGAGAGAAAAGAGTTTGAGAAAAAAGAAAACATAAGAACTGGTATTTTGGTCTTTTTACGTATTTTGGGCTTAACCCAAAAAAAAGCCAGATGGGGTTTTTAGCAAAGAGGATGGGGTTTTCAACAAAGAGGGGGCATGATATGGGGCTTTGGTCAAAAACCCCTAAAAACTACCATACAATATACATAAATTCGGCTTATAGCAACTGTTCATATTGGAATTTTTTGCCAAATGATACCCCAGAAGTTCAGTTTTAGCATTTCCATCCCCATTCACTGTTTTTTTGCACTTTGATACCCTTTAGCCACTGAAATGACCATCATACCCTCACTTTTAATGATGGCAACATACATGCCATGCCATGCCATAATTAAAAAACCAAAAGAATACGTCGTCGCATGCGACGACAAGCGTGAAAAGACCTCAGTGTCAACGGTACTCGCCTATCTTCCTCCCTCCGCTCCACTGCTCGCCACCATTTCCGCCCCAACCACCATACCCGCCGCCCTCAAACCCAAGTCTCCCTCCCCCTGTCCTCCGGCAGCGACTACACTCTCTCTCCCTCTCCATCGCGCCCAACAGCACCATCTCCCTCTACATGGACACCGGCAGCGACCTCGCCTGGTTCCCCTGCCACCCATTCGAATGCACCCTTTGTGACGATAAACCCCGGCCACCAACCCCACCTCCTCCGCCGCCCTTAAACTCTGTACCCATCCCCTGTGACCACCCATCTTACTCTATCGCCCATTCCTCTCTCCCTTCCTCCAGCCTTTGTGCCATCGTCGACTGTCCTCTGGGTGACCTAGAAACCTCCTCTTGCTCCAACCACTGCCCCCCGTTCTACTATGCCTATGGCGACAGCAGTTTCATGGGCCGGCTTCTTCATGGAGGACAACATCTCTCGATTTCTTCAAGACCACTAATCTCTATCCTCAACTTCACCATTGCATGCTCGCACACGATGCTCATGGAGAGCACACGATGCTCGTGGAGCTTGTCGGCGTCGCCGGCTTCGACGACGGGCCATTCTCTCTGCCCTCCTAGCTCGCCGCCGTCCACCCCGCCCTCAAGAAATATACTTTTTAGCTACGATCTTTATTTCTTTATATGCGTGGTTGTGTGAGTTTCTACCCGTATATAAAGTTATACTCGTATATAGAGTTTCTACACGTGCTCCACAATATACTCGTAGTAAAAATATACTCGTACATAAATTTCTTTATATGTGTTGTTGTGTGAGTTTATATGCGTGGTTGTTCCGGCTCTTCTTTCTTCTCGGCACAACCACGCATATAAACTCGCACAACTACGCATTGAAAGAGTTTATATGTGTGCTGAGAAGAAAGAAGAGCCGGGACAACTACGCATATAAACTCCCACAACCACGCATATAAAGAGATTTATGTACGAGTATATTGTGAAACACGTGTAGAAACTCTATACACGAGTATATTACGTGTATAATACGAGTATAACTTTATAGACATGTAAAAAGTCACACAACCACGCATACGAGTATAACTCTATACACCCTTCAAAGCCAACTCACTCTACGAGCCCTTTGACATCTACGATGCTTCCTCTCCCGATGACGTCGACGTTGGCGCACATAGCCACTTAGGGTAAGCATTGTAAATGCCGTCGACGATGACATCGATGTTGAACTTGAGACCCACCGAAGTCTCCAACCTTTGGCATCGAAGTGGGGGAAGGTGATGCGAAGGTCAAAATAACTGCACAAGTTGAGGTGGAGGGAGTTGGTGGGAAGGATGAGGGGCTTGGTGGGAAGGTGAAGGAAGGAGGAAAGGCTGAGTAGAGAAAGAAAAACAGGGGCTTAAGGGAAGAGAAGGCTAGGGCGGGTCGACGACGGCCCGCTCACCACGGAGCATCGAGGAGGGATGGGAGGTCGACCCAGTTCACCGCGGATCGTCGAGGAGGGATGGGAGGTCGACGGCGGCCAGCTCATTGCGGAGCATCGAGGAGGGATGGGAGCGTCGATGGGAGCGTTGGGCATGGGAGCGTCGATCATCGAGGAGGGTAAGTGGTTATTTTATTATATATGCCATGCCATGTCATGTGACATGGTGGATGGGCATACATGGATCAGGACTATTTTGGTCTTTTAAGTGGCCTAAGGGTATCAAGATACAAAAAAACATGACCAGAGGTATTGTTTTTCAAATTGTGAACATCAGGGATATTGATTGGCAAAAAATCCGTTGATATTAGGTATGTTTGGTTGCTTTCAACCGTTCATATCGGGTGTGTTCGATTGAAAGCAACCGAACATATCTAATATGCTCGGTTGCCTTAAACCGAGCCGAGTCATTATGCTTGATCTAAGGAAACGGGGCGAGGGTTAATGCTCGGTCTAGTTATATACGAACACCACAAAACCAACACGAACACCACAAAACTCACAAAAGGAAGGGGCTGGTACCTTCTTCGGGTCCGCTTCTTCATTGACGACGTTGTCTTCATGAGAGGGACCAACCGCATTTTGATCATCGTCATATACGTCTACATCCAGCATCGCCTTCTTCATCTTCGATCCGTTTTCTCTCTCGACCTTCCAACAAGTAAATAAATATGATATAGAAGGATGAGAGATGGTGGTGTAGAAGTGTGGAAGATAATGTGTAGGAGGATGAAGTAAGTGGTGTTGGATATGGGTTTTATGGAATAGGAGGTAGAAGATGATGGTGAGCAAGAGTTTGGACTTTTCGTCACTTATAGTCAAATCTATAAATGATATGTTCGGTATTAATCAAAAAGGTTTAGGGGTAGAAGACGATGGTGGAGGTTTAGGAGGTAGAAGACGATGGTGAACCAGAGTTTGGACTTCTCGTAACTTATAAGAGGGATAATTTAGTCAAATCTATAAAGGATAAGTTCAGTTTTAATCGAAAAAGATTTTAGTCGGTGTACCTAGCAAAAAGGCCGGTGTAATTAGAATCGCCCTAATGACAATATACAATTTAAGGAGCATATCAAGCCCAATATATGAGGAGAATCAATTATAGAATTTTTGAATATTTTAAATTACAGAAATTAGTCCATACTTATCTCTTGTATCGTGTAATTATTACATTTTTTCTCTTGTACAAATCTGCAGATATAATATATATATATATACACAATTCAAGGCTCCTCCTCACCGATTGTGTGAGAGCAAACCGTTACCAAATTCCTTTCTCTATATTATCGGCCCTTAACCATGATTATGAAGCGAGAGAAAGAGAAGAAAAGTATAATAAAAAATGGAACTGATTTTATATATCATCTCATGCATATCCATATTGCTTTTATGACCAATTGGAACATTCGGAGATTTTAATTGAGTGCTCCGTAGTGACTTGATTCATAGCCACTAAATTCTTTTCCAAATTGACTGATATACAATACTGCTGCTTACTTTGATTTTGAAGCTTCCAATATCACTGCAGTTGATATATACGGAGTTCAAAGCAGGTAAAAAGCAGTAAGTTATAGTTTCAACTTTCATGTATTCCATTTCAAAATATTTACTCTGCTAGATAATTAAACACGGGGAAGACGATGCGATGAAAATATCGTTATAAAACTTCAACATACATGCTTCTTGTTAAAAGGACTTAAAAAATTGCCATGATTCAGTCCGAAGCTCTTTTTTTAATTGTTTTTTTATGAGTTCAGCCTGTTATCAGAAATTTCCATGCATGAGCCCCCATCCACGCCATAAGCTGCTCACTCTTCCATGCCATAGATTGGCCAACATAACTATTTGCACAAGTTTTTGCCAGCAATGCTCGAGCTTGGGTTTTTGGGTTTTTACACCGACGGTCCCAAGCTATTATTACTGCACCATGCACCTGTGTAGAGAGATTTCATGACCAAGTCGGAAATTGAGTTCTATGACCAGGTGAAAATTGCTTAGAGGTAGCTAATCTATGAGCATACCAAATCCAATCCAAGTTCGGTAATTTGGATCATAAACTATTGGAAGCAGGCCTACTCCTAGCTTCTATTCATCAAAACAAAACAAGCAACAAGAAGCCAGAATCACATTAGAAAGATGCTTAGCACCCATACCGCGCAAATATCCTCCATAAGTTTGGTCTCTAATCCCTCTAGGAGGTTTATAGACTCCAATTGCAAGGGATCCTACTGTCAAGTTGCAAGGTTAAAATCTCAAGCCACAAAAAGTCAATTAAGGAAAAGCCAGAACTATGCTTTCAAAGTCAGGCTATATAAACCCTGCATGTTAATGTAAAAAAAAAGAAGCAATTCAATTAAACTAGAGATATGACTATACAAGGACTTTATATGCTGAGGCAGCAAGAACATATTGTCAAACTTGATGGCTTTTACCATATTGTCAATGCCGATTATTTGTATGGATAGGGTAATATTCTAGTGAGGGACCCCTGTCACTTCCCACAACAATCCTATCCTTACTATTATTGCTATGAGCAGCCGATTCCCTGTCACTTATGAGGACCACCAGAGCCGAAAGTCGTTAGAGTCTCTAAAGTTTCCCTCAAGAAGGGGGTTCTCCTGATGGCCAACGACTGGAAGGCCATGAGCAACTAGATTTATTCATAAGATTAATAATCCCTGGTAAGAGGTCCGTTTGTCCATATGATGCACTGCCATTTGCCCACATAGGAATGAAAAGGACTCGCAGAATGTGTGTTGATGAGCTCAGCTCAGAATTATTGTATTTCAATAAACAATATGATCAAGAGTTGCAGATAGTTGGCATTCACTTACTAAAATAACAGGGTTTGGGTCGTTGCGAGACTCTCATATTGATGAAACCTTTGTCCTGAGCAATGACAACAAACAAACCAGATGCAGGCCATGTTAGAATACACAGGAAGGATATTATGCTGATATTAAAAGCGAGCAGTTCGTCTGGCTATTCCATGAGCTGAGCAAGAAGAAACCTGGTCAAAGAGTAAAAGGAAAATTGTGGCTTGCAAAGGCTATATAATATCTGATAGAAATTAAAACATGTACTGTATTGAGCTGGACAATTGCTGAAGAAAGCATCTACAATCTGCCGGCCACTACAGCGACCTCTATGACTATTGATGCTATTGATTGATATAGACCAGAAAGCATACGGATTTCTCAGCTCTAAAACTCTTCTACCTTCAATTCTATGGTCAATGCCATGATAATAAATGAATTAGCAGCTAAATGATTTTTAAGACATGAATCAGGTGATAGGTCATTGATGGTCCAAAAAGGAAGATGTTGAAGGGGCAACCATCACAACGAAACAAAAGCATGGGCACAAGATAAACGATGGAGAAGGCTTTGATGGAAGCTATCAGAACCAGGAACAAAAAGGGTGCCAGTTGAATTTTCTAACCTGTTCCAGATCGAATCCATGCTTTTGTTGATGAACAAACAGGTATCTCAGGAGATCAGCAAAAGCAGTTCCAACAGAAAAGGAACACAACAAGGGAGGACAAAGAGAAGAGAAGATGGAGATGGTATCAGCTTGCATCAATGAAGCCTCGGAAAGCTGCTATCAAGGCTGCTGCCTTTCCCCTTTCTTGGGCTTAACTGAGCCTGCCAACCTCAAGCGCCACAGCACCAACACCAGAGCCTCGAGATCAGATTTTGCAAATACAACCACAACATCCTTCTTTCCAAACATTATGTTCACGGATCATGAGTCCCTTCCATCCTTCACTGATGCCTTCTCAAAGTTCGTCTCAACTTATCCACTGTACGCCCAGACCGAGCAAGCCGACCACATAAGGGACCACGAGTACTACCACTTATCTAACCACACATGCCTCGACTATGCTGGCTCCAGCCTCTTCTCGTATGCGCAATTGCAATCCTCAATACCATCTTCATCCTCCACTCCTCCGCCACCGTCAGGTTTGCTTTCCCCCTTCTTCACCATCTCCTACAAGTCGGCAAGCCTCAAGTCTCAGGTGCAGCTCAATGACCAAGAAACAAAATTCGATTCAGCGATGAAGAGAAGAATAATGAGCTTCCTCAGCATACCTGAAGACGAATATGGAATGGTTTGTACTGCCAATAGAAGTACTGCTTTCAAGTTATTGGCAGAGTACTATCCTTTCCAATCCAACAAGAGGCTGCTCACCGTCTATGATCACGACAATGAGGCAGTGAGCACCATGGCGGAAAGTGCTCAGAAGAGAGGGGCCAAGATCATGTCCGCAAGCTTCTCATGGCCAAGCATGAGGATCACCACTTCTGAATTGAGAAGAATGGTGGTTAATAGGAATAAAAAAATGAGAGGATTGTTTGTGTTTCCACTTCAATCAAGGATGACTGGTGCCAGGTATTCTTATCAATGGATGAGCATCGCGCGGGAGAATGGTTGGCATGTGGCTCTAGACGCTTGTGCATTAGGACCGAAGGATATGGACACCTTGGGACTCTCTATTATCCGACCAGATTTCATCATATGCTCTTTCTTCAAAGTTTTCGGGGAAAATCCATCTGGGTTTGCAGGCCTCCTCATCAAAAAATCAAGTGGTGGAGTCTTGGAGACATCCACTATTGCACGGAGCATCGGAATCGTGAGAATTGTTCCGATGACAAAAGGTCTTTCACAGATAACAGAAGATGACTCTGGTATGGAGCTGAAAGCTCGGCCCAGTGAATCCCAACCTGGGGAAGATGATTCGGAAATCACAAGCCCCTTCTCTAGCCCGTTGCCTGATGAGGTACTTAAAAGCTCTTCTTATGAATTTGATAGCTACCCTGCAAGTTCACAACAGATAGAGATTGCAAGAACTAAACAAGCAAAAACTTCAGAACTACAAAAAGCAAGGGCTGGCAAGGGAGAAGATGATGAAGCAGCATCATCAGAGGTCGTGGACCTAGAAACTGGCGATGCCTTTCAAGAACCAAATAGCAAATATAATGCAGGATTGGAAATTGAATGCAGAGGTTTGGATCATGCGGACTCCATGGGCTTGCTATTGATTAGTTGCAGGCTAAGATGCATAGCAAATTGGCTAGTGAATGCATTGACAAAGCTGCGACATCCTCGCTCAGACGATGGCCATCAACTAGTCAAGATTTATGGGCCAGGAGTAAAATTCAACCGAGCACCTGCAGTAGCATTCAATGTCTTCGACTGGAAAGGAGAAAAAGTAGACCCTGCACTTGTACAGAAGCTTGCTGACAGGAGTAACATCTCTCTAAGTTGCGGTTTCCTGCAAAACATATGGTTCCCAGAAAAGTATGAATCAGAAAAAGAGGCAGTCTTGGAGAGAATGGTCAGTGAGGTAACAACTTCAATTAACAGGAAGAAACAGAAAATTGAGATGGGGATTAGCGTATTGAGTGCATCGCTTGGTTTCCTGTCTAATTTTGAAGATGCTTACAGACTTTGGGCTTTTGTTGCCAGGTTCTTGGATGCAGACTTTGTTGAGAAGGAGAGATGGAGATACATGGCTCTTAACCAGAAAATGGTTGAGATTTAAAGCATTGTCCATGGGATGATTCTGCTTTCTACTTCAATCTGTTTGATAAAATAGCAAAATTCTTTTGTAATACACTATAGCACATAGGATTTGATCTTGTGATGATCAGCAAATGCCTCCTGTTCATTTATTTTGTTTAAATGGAAGTGTGAATGATTTAGAGCCCGTTTGGATTAAGAATAAGTATGCATAAACCTCATTTATGCATCCAAATATTTTATCCACAATCTTATATAACTATTTTTAATGTTTACTTAACTTTTATTTTATCCAACATACAAATTTATCCTATCCTCAATCCAAACGGACCCTTAGTACATGATACTACGACAAAGTGAATTGTTCGAGCCTGACAGAAGCATAACTTGGCGATTGTGCTGATTTAGTACAGGAAGGTTAATTGACTTATGCCTTGGAGAGCAATATTGGATAGATTAAAAATGCAAGGTCACAAGAAAATTCCAATGAGTTGGCTATGTTCTAGAATTGATAAAGCTTTATATTTCTACCCCGAGAGAGTAATGGCAACTGGCACAAATGAAGCAGTCCTAACAACTATAAGAACCAGATCCAATAGCTTCCAATCAAAAAAACCAGATTATAATTAGGTGGCCAACCATGCTTTCCTACCTGCTAAACCATAAAATAAATAATAATAATAATAATAATAATAATAATAATAGAGGCCAGAAAAGGCATAATAACAGAAAGAACTTCAAGATTATAATTAGAAGGAAGCCGGACTAAAATAATTGCTGATTAAAATGATTTGTTGAAGCTACTTGAATTCTCAAGCAGATATATAGGTATGTAGCCACAACTTAATATTAATCTCTAACTACAGAGTCTTACCTGATCCATAACCAACTAATGATCATCGAGAGGTAACTTCTGCCTTCACATCACTTAATCAACAATGTTATCCCATCATTTTAGCCATTGTCTGAAGATACGTGAGATTTTGAAATGAAATGGTATTAATGATGAGCAGGCAAAAGCCCCCGGATCTGCTGGTTCGTCATCTAACAGCCTTTATGGGCAAATTTCAGCCGACTAAGTGCATAGCCAGCCAAAAGTATCAACTTGAAAATCTTATGCAGACTGATTCATATATGAATGCAAGATGATGCATATCCACGATATTTTTAACATTGCAATGATTCACCAGAGTTTTTGCATATACGTGCAGACAGAACTCCAAGTAGAAGGTGATATAGTCCAAACAGAAACGATACCATGCCGACGCCACGTGGGTTCGCTTGTTGCAGACCTGACATGGCGCCGATGTCAGGGCCATCTCCTCTCTCCGTGTATGCTCTTTCTCTCTTTCTCCTATCTCTTCGATCCGCGCGTCTCGAGCTCGTCTCCCACCGCCCCTCCGCCGTCTTGGTCATCCCCCGCCTACCAAGCCATCTCCGCCCATGGTCTCGAGCGCGTCTCCTACCGCCCCTCCGTCATCTCAAGCATCCCCATCCTGCCGAGCCATCTCCGCTAGGGGTGGCAATTCGGGTCATGGCCCGCGAACCCGACCCAACCAGACGAGAAATTAACGGGTTTGAGCTTTATGCTATCGGGTTCGGGTCATAAATGGATCAACCCGTTTACGGCCCGTGAATAAATGGGTCGGATCGGGTTGGCCCGCGGGTTAGTCGGGTTAACCCGTTTACCCGTTTAACCTACCCCTTCTCTACTATCCAAACAACCATCCTCCACCTACACTCGCCGCCGTCACCGGCTAATATCACTCAAATGTGTCACAACACAGCGGTGCAGTGCAGCATAACATAAGAGAGGCCGAACCCATAGAGAGACATACAGGAAAGATCTAGAAACACAGATAACAATATATCGAAAACAATCAAGAGCGTAAAAGTTAAGAAAGTAGATCGAAGATGTAACGGTAAAATAAAGTTAACAAAGGAAATCAGGATTTGGATGAGGCTAGGCTTCAGGAATCACTTCACTCGGATTTAGGTTCTTCTCTTCTCAATGGTTCATATAATACTCAGTTAAGGGATTCACATCCCAATCACCTCAACTGGAAGATATGAAATTATGAATATGATAAAATATAAATGTCTCTATTTATGATTGGTTCCTCTCGTTTTAGCCATAACTCCGTCCTACTAGAACCTAAGAATACACGATACCGGCTGTCACTACAAGCAACACGCAGCAAAGATTTCACGGGATAAAGCCCTAACTTTGTCTTACCAGATCCCTAAGAATATGCAATACCAGCTGTCACTACGGGCAATGCATAGCAAAAGTCTCACGAGCCTAGGTAGGAAAACACAATAGATAACTATGGGATCACAATATCATAAAAAAAGCATGACTGAAATTATAATAGTGTTCAACCACATAACAATCTGTGAAGATCCAATACACATATTGTGAGGCCCGCTGGGTCTACCGTGGGACAAGATGCATGCGCTTGGATGGCGAGGCTGAGTCAGGTAGCCGGGTAAGCAATCCCACAACGCCTGGGTATGGTTCGGGATTCGATATAAGTATATAAAGCCCTTAATAGACACAACGCGTTTGAAAGCCGTGATGGCAGTGATCCGTCAGAAAACTCCATGGTTAAGCGTGCTCGACCTAGAGTAGTCACACGATGGGCGGACAATATTGTGTCGGGTGGGGCCCTCGGGTAGATCCTGGTCGGACTGGGAGCCCGCGGGGCGGGGCCCAGTGGAGGGCTGGGGTGTTACAGTATGATATCAGAGCCAGTTTCGAGCCGGAAATTGTGCCAGCGAGGACACTGAGCCTCCAAGGGGGTGGATTGTGAGGCCCGCTGGGTCTATCGTGGGACAAGATGCCTGCGCCTGGAGGGCAAGGCTGAGTCAGGTAGCCGGGTAAGCAATCCCATAACGCCTGGGTATGGTTCGAGGTTCGATATAAGTATATAGTAAGCCTTTAATAGACACAACGCGTTTTAAAGGCGTGATGGCAGTGATCCGTCAGAAAACTCCATGGTTAAGCGTGCTCGACCTGGAGTAGTCACACGATGGGTGACCTACTGGGAAGTTTTCCTAGATTTCTACGGTGAGCCAAAAGCGGACAATATTGTGTTGAGTGGGGCCCTCGGGTGGATCCTGGTCGGGCTCCCACGCTTGGCCTCCAAGGGGGGTGGATTGTGAGTCCCGTTGGGTTTACCGTGGGACAAGATGCCTGCGCCTGGAGGGCGAGGCTGAGTCAGGTAGCCGGTAAGCAATCCCACAACGCTTGGGCACGGTCCGGGGTTCGATATAAGTATAAAGTAAGCCTTTAGTAGACACAACGCATTCTAAAGCCGTGATGGTAGTGATCCGTCAGAAAACTCCATGGTTAAGCGTGCTCGACCTGGAGTAGTCACACGATGGGTGACCTACTGAGAAGTTTTCCCAGATTTCTACGGTGAGTCAAAAGCGGACAATATCCTGGGTACGGTCCGGGGTTCGATATAAGTATAAAGTAAGTCTTTAGTAGACACAACGCGTTCTAAAGCCGTGATGGCAGTGATCCGTCAGAAAACTCCATGGTTAAGCGTGCTCGACTTGGAGTAGTCACACGATGGGTGACCTACTGGGAAGTTTTCTCAGATTTCTACGGTGAGCCAAAAGCGGACAATATTGTGTAGGGTGGAGCCCGCGGGCCGGGGCCCAATAGAGGGCCGGGGTGTTACACATATAGAGTTTAAACAATAAAGATCAAAACAAGAACCATTGTTGAAGAAGAAACCCTAATCCTCACTAGGTCATCCTTCCGTCATGCCCGCGGATTACTCGGCCATGGATGGAGATTTCTTCATCTTCCTCCTTCAGAAAAAGTTCAGAAAAAGTCCTCCAAAAACGTCCAAAAAGCCTCCTTATATATGGGTATGAAACCCTAGCTTTTATTTCAGCCTTTGGATTAAATATGGTAACTCGTATTCAGGTCCGCCCGACAAAGGATCGATCCTCTCAAGGCAAAGGATCAATCTTCTTCTTCTCTATTTCTCCGTAGCCTGGGTCGCCCCGCGTAGGATCGATCTTCTTATAATTGGTTCTTTGTCAACTCTCCGTAGTATAAAATGATCGATCTTTGGAAGGGTAATGATCGATCCTTTGAAAGTATGCGTTCTGTCAGGATTAAATGCACTTAGAAGATCGATCTCTTCCTTGGGTGAAGATTGATCCTTTGAGCATCAAATCAATCTTCTTCTTCCGTAACTGCTTTGTCTGCACCTCTTGTACTCAAAATAGCATATCTTCCTCTAGGAAACTCCAAATCACGAACCGTAAAAACTCCTGGAAACTAGACTTCTAGAGCTTTCAAACCATGTATAGCACATCAACTGGTTCATTCCGAGAAGGTACAATTTTGGCGTTAAAGACCCATATTTGCTTCAATTTCCTGCATAATATAAATAACTTTGTGAAGCAACATATACAGACGAAATCATCTATATTAATCATGAAACTCAGCAAATAAACTGCTCTTAGTCATATTCAGAGTGTACTTTCATGCACTCATCACCAGCCGTCTCCTCCGGCGAGACCCCCATCTCTGGCACCCACACCACCATTGCCGCCACCCAACCCCGCCATCTCCCTTACCTCTCTACTCCTCCTCCACCCTCTCCTCCTCAACTCCTACCTCCTCTAAACATCGCAGCCATCCACCACGGCCTCCATCCTCTTCCTCCGACTCAGGCGAGCCCACCATTAATGCCGGCGAACCCCCTGTGTGAGGACATGTCCCTCTACTCCTGGGTCGACCGCTTGGGTCGGGCCCGTAGCTAGTTGTGGACCGAAAGGGCAATTTGGTAAATTGCGTCTTGTCGGTTTGGTTCACACCCGCGTGGTGCACACACAACCCCTATGTTTGGTTTATGTTTTTGCTAGAGCCCTAGGCGGGTTTGGGATCGAAAGATCCAAGCTCGGGCACGCAGAAGCCTATTTTTGGGGCAGCTGGCGGCCCGTGTGTGCGGAGCGACCGATCGGACCTGTGTGCGATCGGTCGCTCCTGGGAGCCACCAATCGGACCTATGTCGGTGGTCGGCGCGGCCAACGTTCCGGATAAGGACACGAATCGACTTAACCAGGCCCAGTCCGACCGATCGGTCCCATGACCGATCGATCGGACTCGAGCCTATAAGTAGCCAGAGACCTCCCCTGTTTTTCCTGTTTGCTTCCCTTCTCCTTCTTCACCTCCGTTCTCCCTCCTCCGGCCATCTTTTTGAGTGTTTGAGGGCTCGTTAGATTCGTGGCAGCGAGAGGAAGATCCTTGGCTTGGTTTGAATCCAGTTTGGTGCTCATACATCGGGGATTCAGTCGAGGTTTGCGTTTCCCACAGGTTTCTACCTACTTGAGTTGGTTTAGGGGTTTTCTCTTAATCTAGCCAGTAGATCTAGGTGTTCTTGGTGTTGTTGTGTGCCTCTTGGTTAACTTAATTACTGTTTTAAGTTTCATAAGATTTGATTGAGATTTTAGTAGGTTTGTAGCATGTTTAAACTCGGATTTTTCCGGTTTCTCAGTTCTTGAAGAACATCCGGTTTACGGCGTGTTTTCCGGTCTGTACGTGCATGATCTTGATTTCAGATTAACATGAGAGTTGTAAATATTTGAGCATACTCTCAAACCCAACCGGCTTTATAATTTTCAGATTTTCCTATGAATTGTTATGAATATCCTACGGATGGGCTACGTTACATCAATTAGAGGTAGTTAGTGAGATTAATGGTTTTGATTAGTGTTTGTCCGGTAATCGAACCGTCAAATGTTTCCCGGTTTTGGATATGTTGATCCCAGTATGTTTATCTGTTGTTTTCTAAGTTGGATCTCGAATCTGACGTCTTTTGGACATCGGATCGACGAGGTCGCTTCGCCTCTAATTAGGGGATTTGACGTTTATATAATATTATATGTTCTAAGCATATAATATTATATTATATGTTCATCTGAGTTTTCGGGGTTGCTTCCCGTGGCAGGGGTCTGCGGTTGACGGTCGCGGTACCGTCGTAATGCCGGAACCCGCTGCGAATTGGCAGGCAGCGGTCGGTAGTATCGCTGCAGCGATCCAGTTGGACTTGTGTGTTATTTTATCATACTGTTGCAGGCTTACCTCTTACCTGTGTATGGTCATAGCATGTATTCTGTTGTGCATTAGATGCATAAGGATAGGGCATGGGCAATGGGTTGATTGCCGATCCGAGGCTTAAGGGTAGCAAGGTCCAAGTTGGATTGTAGTACTCAGTCGATATCGATGATAGGCTTAGATGACTTGAATACATATTGATCGATGATTTAGAGGTCGTGTCGGCCTCGAGCTAGGTGCTGAGGGTGCAGCCGGTGTCGGTCCCTCGCCTAGTAGTGTCGGGTTCCTGCTAGTGGGACAGCAGTGTTGGTTTTCTGCTTTACTGAGGGTGGGACCTGGACATGAGCTCTCAGTGACGCGAGGTGGGGTTGTGGGGCCCCGTAGCACACCTAGGCCTAGCTTGAGGGTGACACTGTTGTGTTCCCTCCCTTCTGTGTATCGTAGTGTTGAACCGTACTAAGCTTAGTGCTCACTCCTACCCGGACTGCGTTTTCCAGGTGCAGGCGTTAGCTCCTCTTCAGTGGCCCCTACCGGGTAGGTGTTTGGTGGCTCGGCGGCATTTGGCGGTACTTGAGGAGCGGTGATCGTCTTCTACACCCTTTTTGTTTAGATAGTCTCCTACGACAGCATATTGTATAAATGTAAACCCTTTTGAGGATTTGAATATTATATTATATTTTGTTGAGGTTTGGAGTTATTGTTAATAAGGGTGCTTATGAACTGTTTAGGGAGACCTTTAGATTAGAGGGAACCCCTTGCCAAAATTATTCTGCATTTAGTTAGGTTCCGGTTCGCATCGCCCAGCCCGGTTGGACCTTCGCGGGTCGGGGCACAACACCTTGCATCATCGGGAACTCGTCGATCTACATCCCTCGGCCGTCCTCCTCCTTCCTAACAACGCTGCGATCTCCCCGAGGTCCTCCCAACACCGACGACAGCCCTCCCCATCACTGGCGACCTCAACCCTGAGCTCGGCTGTCGCTGCCCGTTCCTCCATCTCCTCCGGAGCTGGCACCACTCAAAGTCTCCTTCCCTTCCAACGGCACCCAACGACGTCTCGACGCCGCCTGTAGTCCTCCTCGTCGGAAGCTCTACCCTAGCTCCTCAACCCTCTCGGATCTGGCGCCCCCACCACTCTACACCGCCATCCACAGCCTCCCTGACCCCGTCCGGTCCCAGATCCTGATGCCCGATGCTTCCCCGACTCCTCACCGGCCATCCTCTAGCCAGATCCGATGACCAACCGCCGCCTTCTCACTCTTGGATCGCGGTCGTCGTTCGTTGTCACTTAGGCAGGTTAGGCGGGTCGGGTTGACCCGTTTATAAAATGGGTTGGGTTTGGGTTTATAAACCGGACCCGTTTATTAAATGGGTCGGGTTGGGGTTGGGCATATGGGTTGAGATATCTTGCCTCGACCCGACCCAAACCCGACCCTTGACTCGAATTGCCACCCGTAATCTCTGCCCCTGGACTCAAGCTCGTTCCCCCTCCTCACAAGCGTCCCCTGCCTTCCGAGCCATCTCCACCCCCTGGTCTCGAGCTCGTCGAGCCTCCCCGCCGCCCCTGGTCTCCAACATCTCCTTCCACCGCTGGTCTTCCCCACCGCCGCCCCTGGTCTTCCCCGCACGCCCCCGCCCGCTGGTCTCTAACTTCCCCTGCCCTAGCTCTCGCACATCCGCCGCTGCCCCTGGTCTTCCCCGCATGCCCCCGGCCCCCTGGTATCCAGTGTCCCCGCCAACGTCCCATGCTCTAACTCTCGTACATCCGCCACTACCTCTGGTCTTCCCCGCACTGTCACACCCTTACCTAGAAAACCCATCTAGTCCGGGGCGTGAGGGTTCCTAATCTATTCAATCCAACTATGACGCATTTATATAACAATTATCACAACTAAATTAAATAATTGATCTGAGGCTAAAATCGTAATCTCCAATATTAAACCAAAATATAGTGATACAATATTATCAAAACTCCTCCAAGAGGAAAATTATACATTTAACATAATCCTCGAAGGATGTCTATAAGCAAAAACTGCCAAAAGTACAGTAAAGTCTCCAGAAACCTCAAACGCCTTCAGAAGTCGATGCACCACCAAAAGCTGATCCGCTAGGAGCTACGGAAGGGCTAGCGCTGGCGCCTACAGCTGCAAACACAGCCCGGGTAGGAGTGAGCGATAAGCTCAGCAAGATTCTACTCTACGTCACCCTGAAAGAAAGGGAACAGTAAAATCTCTGGTTCCATCTCTTCTCCAGGGAAAAACACAAGTTACGTCCACCACCTACTCCTTGGGTATGCACCCTGATGACCTCCATAGTTAACAGTCGTCCCCCACAAACCAAGCACCCCAGCGCTGAAACAACAGGGGTAGGACCTAGTGAGAACGTAATTTCCCCTATCGTTGTATTGAGAACGAGACTAAGACGGAACCCATGACGACCTCTACACCTCAATCAGAGTAATTGCAGCCTACTAGACAGTAACCTCGATAGCAAAAGATTATCATAACAATTCGCTCTAAACCTTGCTACCCAGCTTCGGTCCTAAGGCTGAATCCGAATTGCACCTAGCCCGTGTGGACCCGTTCCTCCAACCTAGTCCGACCGTATTAGGTCGAGGGTCTGGCTCTATTGGCCTTGTTTCGCGATCATGTTGATCGCAAATCGCGAAGACACCAAGGGAAATTTGGTAAATTACGCCTTTGTGGTTGGTTTCACACCCGTGTTGTGCACACATAGCCCTATGATTGATATATGTGCTTGTTAAAACCTTAGACGAGTTAGGGATCGAAAGATCCTAGATCGGGCGTGACAGCTTGTCTTTAGGATAGTTGTCAGCCCTGAGATGATCGATTTGTCCATGGAACAATCGATCGGTCTCTACATGATCGATCTGCCCGTGAGACGATCTGTCACTCCTGGACCCAAAAAAACCATCCGTTCCGAGGCGTGACAGTTCCTAATCTATTCAATCATCCATTTGCGCATTTATAATAAAGACACCTAAATTAACAATTGTTCCGGGGTCAAAATTAAAATCTCTAGTATGATTAAAAATTCTGATACAAGACAACTTCAAAATATCATATTATAACTATCTCAAAATTCCTTGCAAAAGGAAAATATACATTTATCATCCCAAAAAGAAGTAACTGGACCCCAAGTCCTCAAACTCCTCCAGAAGCCGATGCGCCACCATGTGCCTGTCCAGTAGGTGCCACAAAAGAAGAGCTGACGCCTGCACCTGCAAAACGCAGCCCGGGTAGGAGTGAGAAATAGGCTCAGCATGATTCTATACTATGACGCTCACAAAGGAAGGGAAACAGTAAATTCCTAGGTTCCATCTCATCTCTAGGGGAAACACATGTGACATACACCGTCTACCCCAGGGCACGCACGCTAATTGTCGTGCCCCGACCCGCGGGCACCAAACGGGGCCGGGACACAAGGGGGAAAAACCTATATCTACTAGCCTCAACTGGCGGAAACAGTTGAGACTAACACACAGCTGGCGGAAACAGCTGACAACAAGCACAAGCGGAAGCAAAAGAACAACAACTATTAATATCTATTACAAACAGATATAATAGAGTTAAACAAGGGTTCTAGTACAACAAGTTTACAAGGGATCTACAACAGTCCCCAAAAAAACTACACACCCACCGGGGTCTCCGCAAAGGCACAAACAAAACCATCCTGACCCTCAGACAAGGCCAGGAGCCGGCGCGCTACCACGAGACGACCGAGGGGGAAGCACCGGAGAGGAGCTGGGACCTGCACCTGCAAACAACACAGTCCAGGTAGGAATGAGCAACAGCTCAGCAGGGTCCTACTCTACCACTCTCGCTAAGAAGGCCAACCCAAACGAACAAGCTCTGTGCCAAGTACTGAGGCTTGCCAAGGATCCCATAAATCCCGTCAATAACCCGAAGGACTCCTGTCCCAAGTACGTCACTCCGACAACCACTGCTCAGGGGTGGACAACTCCGACAATCCCTGTCACAGGGTGGACATGGCGCTACTGGTAGGACACCCTTCTCCAAGCGGGATCTCCACACTTGGCGGAACGACCGTGGTTAAGACTACCATCTCTCGCTAAGAAGGCAAACCCAAACGAACCAACTCTGAAGCCAAGTACTGAGGCTTGCCAAGGATCCCATAAATCCCGTCAATAACCCGAAGGACTCCTGTCCCAAGTACGCCCCTCCGACAACCACTGCTCAGGGGTGGGCAACTCCGACAATCCCTGTCACAGGGTGGACATAGCGCTACTGGTAGGACACCCTTCTCCAAGCGGGATCTCCACACTTGGTGGAACGACCGTGGTTAAGACTACCATCTCTCAGTACTCCAAGCAGCAAAGCCAACACGACCCCTAACTCCCGACCAAAGACTAAGTCTAGCCAGGGTGTCCATCGATCCCATCGATGTTCTCCCCCCCTTGGATTCCTGTCCAACGTACGTCCCTCCGATAGCCACTGCTCAAGGACTGGGCGACCTCCGACGGTCCCTGACACAGCGTGGGCCAGACGATACCTGTAGGACACCCTTGCTCGTACTGGACACCAGCACGGGGACACAAGTCGTGTAACGACATCCACCACTTAGCCTCTGATCACCGAAGTCCACGGGTCAACTCCACCCAGTCCAACCTAGCATGTCTAATGCACAGTAAGCATGGCAGAATAAATATAAAGCAGTAACAGGCAACACAACAAAGGCACACCTTCGGCCCATTTATTCTAAGCACTCCCGAGGATCATGACTCCTTCGGTTCACCACAAAGCGGTAAGGGGCATACGGTCAGCCCATTAATTCTACACATCACGAGAGGCATCACCCTCTCGGTTCCACCACAAAGCGATAAAGCATTCAAGCGTGATGAGTAACATGATAAGCCCCAAGGGCAGAACCGCCAAAACCACTTACATGCGAAGCCCCGCGGGCAAAACCGCATTTAAAACAAGTAAAAGTCTTCCCTGCGTCGAAGGAGATCGATCCCATGTAGCAATGGGATCGATCTTCCTCGAGGCTAGCAGTACCCGTCCTGGTCACCCAAACGGGATCGATCTCCACCCATATGGGGATCGATCTCGTATGTGACCCCTCCCTTGACGCGCTGACGCCAACCGCCAAGGGATCGATCTCCCTCCCAGGGAGATCGCTCCCGCTCGGGCGGGGCGTGCCACCCCAAAAGAGATCGATCTCATCCCATGAGATCGATCCCGATGGGTTCATCGGCGGGCGAACAGCGAGGAAAGCCGTCGGAATCCGCAACCAAACCTCACCAAACTTGGTAGGCTGATCGATCCAAGTACCACGAAGCTACTCAAGGCTTCAAAACCGGAAAACATCAACTCCACAAGGAGATCCATCAAAATCAAAACCGGATTTCGAACCTTTAAAACAGCCGGAGTCTTTGAGTGAGAACCCTACCTCCACAGAGCTGCTTCGATCCACGAAGCCTAGCCTAGGATCTTGCTCACGCCGTCACGGTTCCAACGAGCCTTCAAGCTCTAGAAACGGTGGCCGGAGGAGGGAGAACGGAGGAGAAAGGGGCTGCCGGAACAGGAGAAGAAAACAGAGCCGGGAGGAAGAAGAAAGAAGATGAGAAAGAAAGGAAGGGGGAGGGGAAGGGGATAAGGCTGGGGGAAAGCCGGCGAAGGCGGGGGAAAGGCGAAGGAGGGGAGCAAAAGTCTCCCCTCCCCTGACAGGGGAAGCGACGGCCATCGCCGTGGCCGTCCTTCGAATGCCACCGCCAACGACTTCCAGGCACAGAGAGATCGATCTTCCTTGTATGCGGGATCGATCCGGCTAGCCAACGGGATCGATCTCCCTTGACAAGGGATCGATCTCCTATGCCCTGAAAGGCGAACTTGGGCTGAGATACAAGCCCAAGCCCAGAACTTCCGATCTCGGGTCCACCTAACCTTTCTAAGCAAACGCAAGCATCAACCAAGGTTTGTGTGTGCACACCCGGTGTGAAACGACCGCCAAGGCGCAATTTCCCAAATTGCCCTTGGGGTAAACACAAGCCACGGGAATAGAGGGGCGGGTCCTCACACTAATGACCTCTGATACCGTCAATAGTCGTCCCTCTCAACCAAGCGCACCAGCGCTGAAACAACAAGGGTAGGACCCAGGGCGATACCTAACTTCCCCTAACGGTGAAACTGAGACTGAGGCTGGAACCTAGGATGATCTCTACGCCTCAAACAATATAATTACAGTCGACTAAACATTAACCTCAAATCATCAGATTTGTTATAACAGATTCAAACCCTAAACCTTTCTACCCAGCCTCGGTCCTAAGGCTAGATCCGAGTTGCCCGAGCCCCCGGATTGACGATTAACCCATTGCCCATGCCTAGCCTAGGAATGGATCTAGTGCAAACAATTCATGTATGATCATACGCACATATAAGGGTTCATGCATGCAACAATATGCCATGTATTATACAGGGCTAGGGGTAGCACATAGCTTGGCAAGGGTAAACATATCATTGGTCTAGAGTAAGCGGATAAATAGACGCCCGGACCAACAAACAGGATACATGTGAGGACCCGTTCCTCCAACCTGGTCCGACCACATTGGGTCGAGGGTCTGGTTTTGTGGTTTGGTTCGGTTGGCCATGGTTTGGCTCGGTTGGCCTTGGTTTGCGATCGGTTGATCACATCGCTGCTTTTCGACCCCAGGGGCAATTTGGTAAAATTACACCCTGGTCGTCAGTTTCACACCTACGTAGTGCTCACACAGCTTTGATTGATGTACGTAATTGAATAGATCCAGTAGGAGCATTCGCGATCGTCAGATCCGGGTGAGATTGCGACGAGATAGCAATTTAGGGTTAAATGAGATTCAGTCCGATTAGTTGACTCGGCTAGACCAGCTCAGCCACTTAAGTGGCTTAGCTTTCTCTCTCTCCTATTTTCCTCTTCTCTCTCTCCCTCTCTTTCTTTTCCTTTCTTTTTCTTTTCCTTCTTTTCCTCTTCCTTCCCGGCCTTTCCCGCGCCCGACCCCCTTCCCTTTCTCCCCCGCGCCGGCTTCTTCTTTCTCCGGCCACCTTCCTTGGCGACCTGGAGGTGGCGACGAGGGCCCCTCCTCCTTCTCCTTCCTTCCCTTTCTCTCTCCCGCGGCAGCCCCTCTTCCTTCTCCGGTGACGGCTGCGGTTGTGGGAGGACTCTAGCGGCTCTCCTGTGAGCTGGAGACAATGAAGGCGACATAGGAGGGTGGATCACAGCGGATTAGCAAGGATTGAAACTTGGATTTGCGTTTTAAGGTAGGGTTTCTACCTTATCTTTGGGTTAAGCTAGATCTAGAGTTTGGTTTGATTGTTTGTTGATTTCTTTGTGCTAATTAGTTCCTCAGAGCATGCTTAGTAACTGATTGAAGCTTCATGCAATTTGATTTGGGTTTTATCCGTATTTTAGCAAGTTTTTCCCGGATTTTCGTCGATGCTCTGTTCTTCGATGAACAGTCGAGCTAAAGCTCGATTTATGAGCTGTGTGAGCATGATCTCGTGTAACGTTCAAGATGAAAGTTGTAGATCATTGAATCTACTTTCAATTGCCACTAACTTCATAATTTTTGGATTTTCGTACGATTTATTATGAATTTTTCCCTGATCTGCGACGAAACTGAACATTTGATAAAGTTGGGTTTTTGGCTGAATTCTGGTTTTTATCTTGTTTTCTTTGCTTTGATCTTTTCACAGTGCATTAATAAGAATACTAGATAACATGTATGTTAATCCCGGTGGGATTTTGATGGATTTGTGCATGCTTAGTTCTATGTCATGTTTATGGAGGTTCTCTCCTTTTATGCAAATTGACATATCTTATGTGATGAATACTAGTATGCTAGTAGGAGACCTTCAGATGGATTTCCTGTGAATTTAACATGGATTTCTCAAGAGAATAGGCTTGGGTTTTCTATTTACAAAAATGCTATTTTAGATGAATATTCCTCGATTCCTCTTATCAATGTTATGTTAGCATTTCGTAGTATGTTATCTATATGTATTATAGATATGTAGGCCCTATGTGTGGCCCAGCCCTATGTGAGGCTTGTGGTTGAACCAAGGGAGTCATGCCCCTTGGGATGTTTAGTTAATGTGTATTATAACCGTTGTGTGTTGTTTGGCCGGGGTGGTATCCCGTTGTAGAAATTGCGTCTGACGGTTGTGGACGTCGTTTTAATGCCGGATTTTGATCTATTGGGTGTTTGTTATAATAGCTTTGCTACATAGATCCTTATTGCTTGAACCCTTGCTATGTTTACCCTCTGGCAAGCTTGAGGCTATGCCTAGCCCTGTATTATGTATGGCATACTGTTGCATGCCATGATCTATTAAATGTGTGCGTGAGCATTGCATGCATTTTCTTGCATTAGAAGCATTCAGGCTAGATGATAGGCGATGGATTCAATCGTCGATCAGGGGTTCTCGGGTAGCCCGGATCTAGCCCTAGAACCGGGGTTTGAGTAGTCGAGGATTAGGACGTGATTGTTATCAATGATTATGTTTGATATCATTCGAGGATTATTAGGCAGTCGGACTAGAATATTATATTGTTTGAGGTTTAGAGGTCGTGTTGTTTCTCCAAGGGCGAGTGCTAAGGATGGATGTCGATGCGTTCCCGACGTGGGTCCCCAAGGCGTGGGAATCCTGCTTGGGTAAGGGTGATCCTGCATGTTATTGTTCCGTGGCCTTCTGGAAACATGTTCAGGAGAGAGGTTTCATGACAGAAGCCCTTGGGACATCGATAGAGTTATGGGACCCTTGACATTCCTTAGACTTAGGCAGAGAGACAACACAGTTGTTGTTTTCCTCCCTTCAGTGTGTGGTAGAATAGCGTAGAACCCTACTGAGCTTTGTTGCTCACTCCTACCCAGGCTGCATCGGTAATGCAGGTGGATACAATCCTTTCCTTTCAGGTGATCTTCTGGGCGTTGGCGCGCTATTCTCGAGGTGATCGCGAACTTGGAGTTTCGAGGAGTACTTGACGATCATGGAGTTTCCCTTTTTGTTAATAGTTGTACTTGGCGATGGAATTGTTGTATAAATAGATGTTGTACCAGAACCTGTGCCAGTCAGTGAAATGATAATAGTAGAATTGTAAACATGTTGAATTTAGAACTGTTATAATTTTTGTCTTAATTTGAGATGAAATTGTAAACTGCACATGGTTCAAATTGAGGAAATACATGGGAGACTCTCACCGTTTGATTTTTTTTTAGAGTTTAGGACCCTCACATCCCGGTCCGGATGGGTTTTCTGGGTCGGGACGTGACAATACAACCCCACCTAAGCAATTAAATAATATAATAATAATTTAACCAAAACTGAGGGAGTACTTAAGGCCCGTTTACTCCACACAACCCATGAGAGGCGCGACTCCTAGGTTCAATCATAAGCCCCACGCGGGCTTACACAGATTAAATAAGATATATATGAAATAAGATTAAAATAATCGATTTATCGAAATCAAACCAATTATACTACTAAGCTCGAAATTTATCTCTTTCAATCTAGTCGTCCGATCGATATGAAACTTGATATGCCTACTCTATGATATACCCCGAATTATATATCCAAAAATCGGATTGATCTGATAGACTGAACTAGATAAAAACCTACAATTTCGGTAAAAGTCCAAATTTGATAAACCGATCAAAATCCTTTGGAAAATAACTTGGATTGAAACCAAACTTTACATATCACACCTAAACACCACTAGGATCATGTCCACTAAAAACCAACTCAGTTAAATTACGAAAAACCACTTAATTTCTCAAATTAAGCTAACTATCATTTTTCAGCACAGACATCCCGTTTAATTCACCGAAAATCGTAAGTAACTCCAAAAATCATGATATAGGTTGGAAAAGAAGGCTAGATCATAGATATACAACTTCTATGTATAAGACCAACTGATATCATGCACATACAACTCGAAAATCACGTTAGAACACGACTGCTCTAATTAACCCAGAAAATCCGAAAATAACATGAGGAAAAATTGCTTAAATCCCTATCAATTCAAAGCCAAATCCTACCAAACTCTTATCATGTGTTAAGTAAGCTACCAAGCATCATCTAGCATACTTTAATTGAAGAACAATCAATTAAACAACTCAAGAACATCAAATCAAGGGTAAATGATGAATCCTACCTTACTAAGCTAAATCCACATTTAATTTCCAATTAAACTATGTAGAGGAGATCTAGAGCAGCTCCCTTACCTCCTGGCAAGCTTGCCAAGCGATAGCAATAATCCCAAACCACGGATCAGAGAAGAGAAGAAGAGGGAAGAAGAAAAAGAAAAACATAGGCCGTCCGCGGGTTATTATAAGCTCTCGACCGATCGATCACCCCCACAGCCCGATCAATCATCTATGTCGCCGATCAATCGTCCCACGGACCGATCGATCGTTGCACATTGGTTCAGTGTCCTTATCAAAACACGTCACGTCAGTGCCGACATCGAGCCTGATCGATGGCCATTGATCGTCCAAGACAGGACGACTGTCCTAAAGACAAGTTGTCGTGCCTGAGCTAGGATCTTTCAATCCCAAGCCTACATAAGGTTCTAACAACCACAATAAACATTTATAGGGCTGTGTGTGCGCTACGCATGTGTGAAACCAACCGCCAAGGTGCAAAGTACCACATTGCCATTGAGGTCCCAAAAGCAACAATGCAATCTATCATATCGCGCTTGACACGGAAACAAGCCAACAAGGCATGGGCCCTCGACCTACGTGGTCGAGCCAAGTCAGAGGAATGAGTCCTCACACGATAGATGTCCGAATAAGGGCGCTGAACCGACATGACATGCAATGATCGATCGGTCCGTGGGACGATCCATCGGACTCGGGGTTATAAGAACCCGCGAACCGCCTCTGTTTTCTCTTTTCTTCTCCTCTCTTCATTGCTCCATTGATCCGCGAGGAGGGCTTGATCAAGTGCTTTGGGGACTTCACCAGTGGGTAGGGGAGCAGCTCTAGGCCTTCCCTACACGGATTAATCGCGGATTAATCAATGATTTGCGTAGTTAGGTAGGATTCTTGACTCTAGGGCTTGTTTATGTGTTCTACGTTAATTAGATGCTTGTTTCTTTGATTAAATTGCGTTAGATGCAGCTCCTATGTGTGTTTAATAACTGTTGTAAGTTTCATTGGATTTTTACTTGATTTTCAACATGAAGGTTGTACATCTGTGAGTTAGCGTTCGATTCCAACTGGTTTCACATTTTTCACATTTATGTATAATTTATTGTGAATTAAATGTTCAGGCTGTGCAGAACATAGCTGTCAATTTAATTAGTGACATTAAGTGGTTTTTCATTATCTGATTGATCCAATCTTTGGATATTTGATTTGGGGTATGTCATTGAGTGGTCATATCAAGTTTCAAGTCAATCAGACAATTAGATCGAAAGTTATGATTTATCGAAGTTAGTAGTAGTTCGTTTGTCTTAGTTCGATTAATCGTGCTTTTCATTACTGTATTATATATGTTATTATATTTGCGTAGGCCCTGTGTGTGCCCTGTGGTTGAACCAAGGGGGTCACGCCTCTTGGGATGTGTAGAATAGATTATTCGCTTTTCTTAGACCATTACTATGTTCACCCCCTTGGCGAGTTATATCCTATGCCTAGCCCAGTATAATATTTTATCATATTATTGCATCTCTGGAATCTTATCTTTGTACGTGTGTGTATTGCACGCATTTGATTGCATTAGAAGCATAAAGGTTAGGACGTGGGCGATGGGTTAATCGCCAATCCGTGGACTAGAGCAGCACGGATCTAGCCGTAGGATCGAGGCTGGGTAGCAAGCTTTAGGATGTGGAATTGTCATGTTAATCTTATGTTATCAAGGATTTCTGTTTAGTTGGCTGCAATTATTATGATTGAGGTTTAGAGGTCATGTCGTTTCTTCAAGGCCAAATGCTAATGATGGTTGTCGATACATTCCCGACGTGGATCCCCAAGAGTGGTAATCCTGTTTAAGTAAGGGTGATCCCGCATGGTATTGTTCCCCAATTGCTATGGGTGATCTTGGTAACATGTTCAAGAGATAGGTTCATGACGGGAGGCCTTGGGAAATCGATAGGGTTATGGGACCCTTTGGCATACCTTAGACTTGGCGGGGCAATGACACTATTGTTGTTTTCCTCCTTTCAGTGTGACGCAGAATAGAATCATACTGACCTTATGGCTCACTCCCACCCAAGTTGCGTCTTGCAGGTGCAGGCGGCAACTCTTCTTCCGTAGCATCCGCTGGACAGGCTTTTGGTGGCGCGTCGACCTTTGGAGGTGTTTGAGGACTTGGGGTTCAGTTATCTTGTTGGATTATTTAAATATATAATTTTCTATTGTAAAGATTTTTGAGATAGTTTTATAAATGTCTTGAGGATCAATTCTGTATCAGAATCTTGAATTATATTAAAGATTATAATATTGACCCCATATCAATTGTTTAAATTAGTTGTATTATTTTATTATAAACGTTCATGTGATGGATTGAATAGATTAGGAACCCTCATCTCCCGGATCATATGGGTTTTCTGGGTCGGGTGTGAGAACTTAGTATCATAGCATGTTGTAGGTCCCGGGAATAGGATTAGGCTTGCGGTTAAGTTTTTGAGTCTGGGTTGGGATAGTTCTTGGGTTAGAACATCCCTACATATTGTTTGTGACTGTGTGATGTGTTTATTTAATCTGTTTGTTGTTTTTTTTTGCTGCTTTCCGGCTGTGACATGACATCTCTAGGGGAGATGTGCATGCACACTGGTGTCGTCCGTTCCCTCACCTGACAGTGAGTCTCCCCTCATGCTGGAGATGAGTGAGTAGGGAATAGAACATGTGTCGCCTTGTTACTCTCGAGATCTTGAGAGGTGAACCGGTTGAGGTTCAGAGGCGGTGTTGGAGATCCTTCATATATAGTAGAGGATTGGTTGAAGGAGGTGTCCCGGATTCCGGATGTTTTGAACATCCTGGAGGATCGCTTGCTTGGGAAGCTGTTGTTTTCTTGCCTTCCCTTGGAGTGATGCATTAGTGACGCTTATCAGGGTCACTAGGGACACTGTTAGTTGTGTTTTGAGAATAGTTTCGCGTACTGTTCTCCGGCACCTACCCTTGGAGGGTGGTCTAGTTGCAAGTACCCTCCTCTGTTCTGGGTATTTGCACTGTGTGGCGGGGGGCACCCTAGACTGTGCTCTAGCTATATAGACATGTGACTCAAGGGTTGACACCGGACAGTTGGTCGGTGGTAATGGTGAGTTTCAGGGTTGTCGGACCCGCTTCTGGGGAACGACAGGGTAGCTGTTGGTAGAGTTCAAATGTTTCAGTGGTGGCGTCGTGCCAGTATTTGTTCGAGGTAGCCTGGACCACCATATTAAGAGGGATCCCACCGGGTGCTCGAGTGCTAGCCGTCGGGAGTTGTTCTACCAACGGTACTAGTAGCAAGGGGCGATGGGCGCTTGCCGCAGAGCAGTCGGGGGTGATGCACAGCGTAGGCCTAAGCAGTGTGTTGGTTCCTCAGTTGGGGTAGGTACCTGGGGCAGACGCGGGTGTTCAGATTCCAGGTAGAGGCTAGCTGGAAACGTTGCGGCAACCGGTCTGGCCAGCGGTTCGCGCACTCCTGAAAAGAGGGTAGCTTCAACAACAGCCGATTTCAAAGCCACCAGCTTTGACTTTCAGCTTCAGCTTTCGGAGCATCTCGCTGCTTGTAGTTTCTTGGTGGCTTGGGGTTTTTCCCCTGTGACTCGTCCCTGTGTGGCCGTGTTGGCTTGGGACCGAATTCAAGTGTGGCTTTGGGAGTAGCCACCGTTTGGGACAAGAGCTTGGGTTGGTAGCTCTTGTCGGGGTGTTTGCTAAAGGTTGGAAACCTCTAGGTGTTCGTCGCCCAAGTGTGGTACACGTTGGGGGTTCGACGGTTTTCTCGGTGGCATTGGTTAGCCGCGCACCGGGTTGTATTTCCCTGGCCATGGAAGGGTGTCACGAGTACATCTGACGGCGTCATTTTGCTCTCGTTGAAGGCCGTGGGTTGGCGCGCCTTCTGGTTGTCGAGAGCTGACGCATGTTCACCGGTTTGTGCTGAACCCTTTTTCACCTGTTTTTTTGTCGGCGTTGGTGCCCTTGGTATTGTGTGGTCGCTCTGGTTGTGAGCTTCCTACCGCTTCTTGTCTTGTACAGATGTGCTTCTTTCTGCTTTGTTATTTTCGGCCGTACTCTTATCGAATTTCGAGACGAAATTCCTTTAAGTGTAATAGGTTGTGAGGACCCGTTCCTCCAACTCAGTCCGACCACGTTAGGTCGAGGGTCTAGCTCTCTTGGCCTTGTTTCACGATCGGCTTGATCACGAAGACCCCAAGGGCAATTAGGTAAATTACGCCTTAGCGGTTTGTTTCACACACGCGTTATGCACACACAACCCTATGATTGATATGTGCTTTTTATAACCTTAGGAAAATTGGGGATCGAAAGATCCTAACTCGGGCCCGACAGCTTGTCCTTAAGACAGCTGTCAGCCCTGGGACGATCGATCGGCCCACGGGCCGATCCATCGGCGTCGATGTCGGCACCGCATTTGTCGTGTCCAGATAAGGGCGTTGAACCGACCGGCAACGATCGATCAGTCCGTCGAATGATCGATCGGTATCTGGACGATCGATCGACCCGTGGGATGTTCGATCAGACTCATGCTTATAAGAACCCGTGAACCGCCTCTGTTTTCTCTTTTCTTCTCCTCTCTTCATCGTTACTTTGATATGCGAGGAGGGCTTGATCCAGTGCTTTGGGGACTTCACCAGCAAGTAGGGGAGCAGCTCTTTGGCCTTCCCTAAATGGATTAATCGAGGATTAATCGATGATTTGCATAGTTAGATAGGATTCTTGACTCTAGGGCTTGTTTATGTGTTCTATGTTAATTAGATGCTTGTTTCTTTGATTAAACTTGTTTAGATGCTGCTCCTAGGTGTGTTTAATAACTGTTCTAAGCTTCATTGGATTTGGTTTTGATTTATACTGGATTTAAGCATCTTTTTCCGATCTAATTTTCGGATTTCTATTTTAGCTAGAACATCTATGTTCTAACATGATTTTAGAGTTGTACGTGCTTGTTCTTAGTTGATTTTTAACATGAAAGTTGTAGATCTTTCAGTTAGCTTTCGATTCCAACTGGTTTCACATTTTTCGGATTTATGTATGATTTATTGTGAATTAAATGTTTAGGCTGTGCACAATAGGGCAGCCAGTTTAATTAGTGAAATTGAGTGGTTTTTCATTATCCGATAATCTTTGGATATGGGATTTGGGGTATGTCATTTAGTGGGCATATCAAGTTTTCACGTCAATCGGACGGTTAGATCAAAAGTTATGATTTATCGAAGTTAGTAGTAGTTTGTTTGCCTTAATTCGTTTAATCGAGCTTTTCATTATTGTAATATATATGTTATTATATTTGCATTGGCCCTATGTATAGCTTGTGGTTGAACCAAGGGGGTCACGCCCCTTGGGATGTGTAGAATAGATTATTTGCTTTCCTTAGACCATTGCTATGTTCACCCCCTTCTCGAGCTATATGCTACGCCTAACCCAGTATAATATTTTATCATATTGTTGCATGTCTGGAATCTTATCTTTCTGCGTGTTTGCATTGCATGCATTTGATTGCATTAGAAGTATAAAGGTTATGATGTAGGCGATGGGTTAATCGTCGATCTGAGGGCTCAAGTAGCTCGGATCTAGCCGTAGGACCAAGGCTGGGTAGCAAGGTTTAGGATGTGGAATAGTCATGTTCATCTTATGTTATCAAGGATTTTTGTTTAGTTGGCTGCAATTATTTTGATTGAGGTTTAGAGGTCGTATCGTTTCTTCAAGGCCAAATGCTAAGGATGGTTGTCGATACATTCCCGACGTAGAACCCCAAGTGTGGTAATCCTGCTTGGATAAGGGTGATCCCGCATGGTTCTGTTCCCCTATTGCTATGGGTGATCTTGGTAAGATGTTTAAGAGAGAGGTTAATGACGGGAGCCCTTGGAAAATCGATAGGGTTATGGGACCCTTGGCATACCTTAGATTTGGTGGGGCAATGGCACTGTTGTTGCTTTCCTCCTTTCAGTGTGAAGCACAATAGAATCCTTCTAAGCTTATCGCTCACTCCTACCCGGCATGTGTTTTGCACATGCAAGCGTCAGCTCTTCTTCCATAGCATCCACTGGACAGGCTTTTGGTGGCGCATCGACCTCTGAAGATGTTTGAGGACTTGGGGTTCAGTTATCTTGTTGGATTATTTAAATGTATAATTTCCTTCTGTAAATATTTTTTAGATAGTTTTATAAATGTCTTGAGGATCAGTTATGTATCAGAATCTTGAATTATATTAAAGATTATAATATTGACCCCAGATCAATTATTTAAAATAGTTATGTTATTTTATTATAAACGCGCTTGTGATGGATTGAATAGATTAGGAACCCTCATGCCCTGGACCGGATGGGTTTTCTTGGTCGGGGTGTGGCACACACCCCCGTCCCCTGGTCTCCAGCGTCCACGCTAACGTCCCCTACCCTAATTCTCGCACATCTACCACCGCTCCTAGTCTTCCCCGTCATCCCTAGTCTTCCCCGCACACCCCCGCCCATGAGAGCTCGTAGCGTCTCCGCTCCCCTCACCGTGTCGTCATCTCAAAAACCCCCAAACCCTAACGATCATCTCCACGCCCATCAAATAGCACCATGTCCAGGAGGACAGGATCGACCATGAGTCCACAGCTCAGCGCCGGATCATGCTCATCCATGAGTAGGGTGGAAAGGATGGAATACTACTATTGGTGTGATATGGAGGCCAAATGATTGACTTCTCGGATGGATCAGAATCATGGTAAAAGGTTCCTGGGTTGTGCAACACCACGAGTAAGATTCCTGAAATCATTTTAGTCCATTCTTCATGCCCTGTTCAACAATGCTCTAGCTACCCCCTTGTGTTGGCTTCTACAGCACTGTGGTGGTTGCAACTTCTTTATATGGTATGATGAAGAGATGTGCAATAGGGTGGATCATGAGATGGTAAGGAAAGCATAATCAAGTGTTGGGATAAGGTTAGGGCATGTTTGGCTGCCTTGGATCCGCTGGGATCCAAGGGATGAGAGGGATGCGCGGATCCCAGGCGAATACCATTTTCGGCATCCGCTCTTCCTGACAAGATGTCGTTTGTGGAATCCGCCCATTAACCAAACAGCCCCTTAGTGGGTGAGAGAGATGTGATAGTGGTCGGGCTGGAGCAGCAAAACCATCAATTGAAGGTCAAGGCCATGACATACCAGATTGCTTTAATGATGACCTGGGCATTTGCATTTACTGTATTATATTGCTATCACATGTCTCAACAGATGTAATGTACTGTATTACATAAGGTTAATCACTGGCACATGTGTCTATGATTGCTATGTAGGACCTCAATCTTGGGGTCATCTGTATTTTGTTGTATCTGAATGTTCCTGGCAGATGTACTATTTTTTTGTTGTATCTGAATGCTTCCTCTATTATAATTAACATGGATGTTACCTCTATTTCAATCTTAAGCTACTCTTTTTGTTTACATCAGCTGTACAAAATGACATAAGACAAGGCAGATATATTCAGTCATAATTATAACATGTACATCATAAATAACATTCCAATTGCAGCTGTTCAAACATCAAGTCAATTTCATTCCAATCCACAATTGCAGCTTTCATACAACATCCATTATAATCCCCTTAGTTCTTACGCAAGTTTACAACATTTTCTTTCTTATACTTGAGCTTCAAAACGTTCAAAAATAGCCTTCAATTGCTCTATTTTTTACTCTACGTATGCTGACGATCGATCCATGCATCGACCGCCGCTTCAGCCGTCTAACTCAAAATGCAGCCTTCAAACTTCACAGTCGATCCAAGCATCGACCATCACATTGACCGTGGGAAGAAATGAAGCCTTCAGCTGAGTCAATGCTTCGATCAACCTTCAATCTTCAATCTTGATCAACAAAGCTCACGGTCGATCCTTGTATCGTCCGTCGATAGTCTAACCATGCATCATCCTCCTTGATTCACTGATGAGTGCATGAAAGTGCACTCTGAACATGACTAAGAGCATCTTATTTGCTTAGTTTTCATGATTAATATAGATGATTTCATCCGTAGATATTGCTTCACATAGTTATTTGTATTATGCAGGAAATTGAAGCAAAGATGGGTCTTTAACGCCAAAATTATACCTTCTCGGAAGGAACCAGATGAAGTGCCATATATGGTTGGCAAGCTCTGGAAGTCTAGTTTCCGAGAGTTCTTACGGTTTGTGATTTGGAGTTTCCTAGAGAAAGTTACGGCAATATTAGTACCAATGGCGCAGTCTGGATGGCAAAACAGTAAATACTAAGGAAAGACGGATCGATCATGTTCCCTACAAGGATCGATCCTTTTATGCAAACAGACCTGACAGAACACACACTTTTTGGATGATCACAAAAGGATTGATCCTCCTTTCACTTGAGAATATTGAGGAGAAAGATCGATCTTTAACCTATAGAAGGATGGATCCTAATCGGGTGACCCAGGTTACGGAGAATATTGAGGAGAAGGATCGATCTTTCTCCTATAGAAGGATCAATCCTACTCGAGTGACCCAGGTTACGGAGAAATAGAGAAGAGGAAGATCGATCCTTGGCCTTCAGAGGATCGATCCTTTGTCGGGAACTGAATATGAGCCATCAGATTTAATCCAAAGGCTGAAATAAAAGCTAGGGTTTCATGTCAATATATAAGGGGAGTTCTTGGACATTTTTGGGGGCTCTTTTCTGGACATTTTCTAAAGGAAGAAGATGAAGACATCTCCATTCATGGCCGAGTAATCCGCGGGCATGGCGGACGGATGATCTAGCGAGGACTAGGGTTTCTTCTCCAACAATGGTTCATAGTTTTAATCTTTATTGTTAAACTCTTTTCTATGTGTTGAATCTTCAAAAATTGTTTTCAAATTATAGATTCCTATGTTGATGATTAATATTATGAATCCAGTCATGCTTCTTTCATGATCTTATAATCCCATAGTTTTATCTATTGTTTACCTACTTTATCTCGTGAAATCTTTGCTATGCATTGCCGATTGTGAGAGTTGGTATTGTGTATTCTTAGAGATCTGGATAGATAGAGTTAGGGCTTTGTTCCGATGAACTTTTGATATATGTTGCCTACAGTGATAGCCGGTATCATATATTCTTAGGTTTGGATTGGATGAAGTTAGAACTATAATAAGGAAGAATCAATCGTAGGAAGAGACATTTATATATTTTGTTAGGTTTTTAGTTCCATATCTTCCGGTTAATGTGATTGAGATGTGAATCCCTTAACTGAGTATTAGATGAACCATTGAGAAGAGAAGAACCTAAATCCGAGTAAAGTGATTCATGAAGCCTAGCTTTATCAAAATCCTGATATCTTTAGTTAATCTTGAATTATCATTAAAGCCTTTGATCTAATTTAGTTAATTCGTAAGTTCTCGTTTTTCTTCAATTCATTGTTATTTGCGTTTTTGATATTTTCTGCTTGTCTCTCTGTGGGTTCGACCTCTCTTATGTTGTACTACACCGCGACCGCCGTGCGTGACACATTTGAGCGACATCAAAAATTGACGCCATTGCCGGGGAGACGGTTTAGAAAAGCGCCAGAATCAGATTACAGTGATTGTAGACATCGAAAGCGGTAACTTCATTCATTTTCTTTAGTCTTTATTTCTTTATTTTGGCTTTGATTTTTCTTCTCTATTAGGATTGTTTTCTTTTATTCGGTTTTAGTTAGTAAGCTTAGTTTCAATTATTGTTTTTGCTTATTTTCTTTAGTTGGTTTGCATCTTTTGGATTGCGTGTTTGTTGGTGTATGCCTCGGTATAGAGACGAACTAGGCAGATTTGTTAGACGCCCCGAGGGTGATTCTGAAACTTCTGATAGTGAGATATATATTGCTGATCTCTTTGACGCACAGTCACAAACTTCACATCATACTTTCATTATGGCTGAGCACGAGGAAGAACAAGCTCGTAGGAGTTTGCAAGAATATTTGCATCCCATACGCACTGCTACACCTTCATGCATCATGTTTCCACCTAATGCAGCACACGTTGACTTTAAACCTGATATGATTCAGTTGCTTCCTACCTTTCATGGGTTGGAAAATAAAAATCCATATGTGCATATAGGCAGTTTGAGGAAGTAGTAGCGACCTTCCATGGTCAACCAGGTGCACTAGATATGATCCGACTTAAGTTTTTTCTCTTCTCACTGAAGGATAGAGTGAAGAGTTGGTTATATTCCTTGAAGCCACGATCTATAGGATCTTGGGTTGAAATAACACAGATATTTTTCAACAAGTATTTCCCACAGCACAAGACCAATGCACTTAAGAGACAGATTTTGACCTTCACACAGAAGGATAGTGAAACTTTGTATCAGGCGTGGGAACGATTTAAAGACATGTTGAATTTATGTCCTCATCATGGATATGAAAGTTGGCGTCTTGTAAGTTATTTCAATGATTGTTTAACTGTTAGAGAACGCCAATTTATTGAGATGATGTGTAATGGTGAATTTTTGCAAAAAGAACCTGATGCAGCAATTGAATATTTGACTGAGCTTGCTGAGAAAGCTCATACATGGACTGGACCGAGTGCAACAGAAAGTACAAACAGGGCAAGACCACCACCGCAGCAACAAGGTGGAGGAATTTATCAGCTGCGGGAGGAGGACGCACTCAAGGTTAAAGTGGAGAGTCTAACAAGGGAGCTGGAGCTATTAAAGACCAAATATATGATGGCAGCCCGGACCTTTCCATACAACGAACCTACAAGGCCGGCTATGCCGTATGCGATATGTCATGACGTGGACCACCAGATTGACGGTTGCCATACTTATGTTGATATGAGAGGTGTGTACGACGAGCATTGCAACGCTGTAGGCGGATTCAGGAGGCCGTACACCCCTTACTCGGAAACGTATAATCCAGGATGGCGAGAGCATCCGAACGTCAGCTGAAAGTCGAATGCTCCACGAAGCAACGAGCATCATCAACCGCCACCTAATAAGCCTTTTTCTAACCCTCCTTATAATACATCTAGTTTTCCTAGGCCTACATTTAATGACAGTTTGTAGGAGCTGAAATTTATGATTGTGCAGGAATCCAAGGAAAGAAAGGAGGATATTTAAGAGATCAAGAGCCAGATCACGAAGCTGATCGACTCATTGAGCGTGCACGAACGAGGGAAGTTTCCAGCTCAACCTCAATAGACGTAGGTATCTAGTGCTGAGCAAAATAATGTGAAGGAGATGAACGCCGTAACTACAAGAAGCGGGAAAACAACAAAAAACCCTTCAAAAGAGCCCACCGAACCTCCTATTGCATTTGAAGAAGAGGACCGAATTGCGGAGAACCATGCAGAGGCTGATCATCCAGATGGCCCTACGCCAGGTGACTTTAAGGTACGTGTCCCATTCCCTCAGGCATTGAAATCCACTAAATTGACTATGGAGCCCAACAGTGAGGTTTTGGAGCATCTTTGGCAGGTTAAGGTAAACCTTCCTCTTTTGCATGTTATTAAGCAAATTCCTACATATGCTAAAGTGATTAAAGATTTATGCACTATGAAGAGACGACATCATGTAAAGAAAACTGTATTTTTAACAGAGCAGGTTAGTACACTGCTTCAGCATAGGATTCCTCCTAAATATAAGGATGCTGGTTGTCCTACTGTGTCTTGTTTCATTGGAGAGCATGAAGTAGGTCAAGCTTTATTAGATCTTGGCGCAAGTGTTAATTTTATGCCATATTCTGTTTACTTGCAACTTGGTTTAGGACAGATTAAGTCGACATCTGTGGTTTTGCAATTGGCAGATAGATCCACGAAGACTCCACGAGGAGTAGTAGAGGATGTGCTTGTTCAAATAGATAAATTTTATTATTCTGTTGATTTCTTAGTCTTGGATACTCAGGCTGTAATAACTGCTGATTCTAGAATTCCTATTATTTTAGGTAGACCGTTTCTTGCTACTGCTAATGCTATAATTATTTGCAGGAATGGCATAATGAAGTTAACTTTTGGGAATATGACTTTAAAAATTAATGTTTTTAATGTTGCTAAGCAGCATGATGAGGATGATGAATGCCAGCAGACTTACCAAATTGATTTGCTCACTGAAGAGGAGTTTGCTACAACTGAAATTAATTTTCTTGGATTAGATTTGGATGCAAAAGTTGATGTTAATGGTATGCACAAAAATTTGAAAGATTGTTCATTTACAGGTCCATGGAATCCAAAGTTTGAAGAACTGTTAGAAAGAGAACAGCCACCAACACCATCAGTAGTAGAGCCGCCCAAGCTGGACCTAAAGCCGCCACCTCAAGGTTTAAAGCACGCCTATCTTGGTCCAGGTGATACATACCCAGTTATTATTTCTTCAGCATTAACTGCAGACCAAGGTGAGCAATTACTTAACGTTTTAAATGAGCATAAATCTGCTATTGGATGGAGTATAGCAGATCTGAAAGGTATTAGTCCCTTGATATGTTCTCATATGATTAATCTTGAACATGGGGTTGTAACTCGTAGGGATCCTCAGTGTAGGTTGAACCCTACAATGAAAGAGGTAGTAAAAACCGAAGTGTTTAAATTATTAGATGCAGGGATTATCTACCCCATTGTTGATAGCAAATGGGTGAGCCCTACACAGGTTGTGTCTAAATAATCTGGTGTCACCGTTGTTAAGAATGAAAGTGGTGACTTTGTCCCCACTAAATTGGTGACCGGATGGCACAAGTGCATAGATTATAAAAAACTGAATGCAGCCACCCTTAAGGATCACATTCCATTACCGTTCTTAAACCAGATTTAAGAGAGAGTAGTTGGACATCCTTATTATTGTTTTCTTGATGGTTATTCTGGATATTATCAGATTGAGATTGCTTTAGAAGATCAGGAAGAAACTACTTTTATAGGTCCTTTTGGTACTTATGCTTTCCGTAGAATGCCATTTGGATTATGTAATGCTCCTGCTACTTTTCAACGTTGTATGATGAGTATGTTTGCTGATATGATCGAGGAATGTATGGAAGTATATATGGATGACTTGACTGTATTTGATAATACTTTTGATGCATGCTTGCAAAACTTAAAGAGAGTCTTGGACAGATGTGAAGAGAAGCATCTTGTGCTTAATTGGGAAAAGTGTCACTTCATGGTGCCCTCAGGCATTGCGTTGGGCCATATTGTCTCTTCCAAAAGCATTGAGGTAGATCGATCAAAAATTGATCTCATCTCAAAACTTCCTGTGCCAAAGACTGTTAAAGATGTTAGATACTTTTTAGGGCATGCTGGTTTTTACAATAGATTCATTCAAAATTTTTCTGCTATTGCTCGTCCTTTATGTACTCTTTTGATAAAGGATACCCCTTTTGAGTGGACTATTGCTTGTCAAGAGGCTTTTCAAGCCTTGATTGATAAATTGACTTCCGCACCTATTGTGCAACCACCCGATTGGAGCCTTCCTTTTGAATTGATGTGTGATGCAAGTGATTTTGCTGTAGGAGCTGTTTTAGGGCAGCGAAAAGATGGTAAACCGCATGTTATTCATTATGCTAGCTGAACCTTGAATAATGCAAAGATGAATTATTTTACCACCGAGAAAGAACTGTTAGCTATAGTCTTTGCATTAGACAAGTTTCGTGCTTATTTGATTGGTTCTCCTATCACTATATTCACTGATCATGCCGTACTTAAGTACCTTCTCACCAAAAAGGATGCTAAATCGTGCCTAATTTGTTGGATATTAATCTTACAGGAATTGATATTTCTATAAAAGACAAAAAGGGCTTGGAGAACGTTGTCGCTGATCACCTATCGAGGTTGATGGTGGAAGTAGCGGAAAATGAGCCATCGATCATGGATGACTTCCCTGATGAGCAACTCTTTTCAGTTGCACGACTGCCCTAGTATGCGCACATTGTTAATTATTTAGTGACAGGTGAGATCCCTTCCTTTTGGAGTGCGCAGGATAAGCGTAGATTTTTTGTTGAGGTAACGAAATTTTATTGGGATGATCCTTGTCTGTTTAAGTATTGTCCTGACCAGATCATGCATCGTTGTGTTCCTGATTATGAAATAGAAAGTATCATTACATTTTGTCACTCTTATGCAAGTGGAGGCCATTTTTCGATGAAAAAGACTGCTGCTAAAATTCTTTAATGTGGTTTTTACTGGCTTACTATATTTCGTGACGTTAACAATTTCTGCAACTCATGTGATAGATGTCTAACGTTAGGAGCTCTATCTAGGAGACATATGACGCCTTTGAATCCCATTCAAGCTGTAGAGATTTTTTATTGTTGGGGTATAGACTTTATGGGACCCTTTCCTTCTTCTTTTGGTTATTTATATATATTGTTGGCTGTGGAATACGTGTCTAAGTGGGTGGAGGTTATTGCATGTAGGAATAATGATCATTCGATTGTCATCAAGTTTCTTAAAGAGCATATTTTATCCCGGTTTGGTACTCCTGGAGTTATTATTAGTGACCAGGGATCGCATTTTTGTAACCGCTCTTTTGAGGCTTTGATGCGCAGGTATGGAGTCACACATATGATTTCCACTACTTATCAGCCATAGACGAATGGCCAAGCTGAACTAGCCAACAGAGAGATCAAGTAAATTTTAGAAAAGACAGTGAGCCCCAACCGAAAAGACTGGTCCTTGAGGTTATCAGACGCGTTGTGGGCATATCGCACTGCTTACAAGACTACATTGCGGATGTCGCCGTTTCGCCCTGTCTATGGAAAACCGTGCCATCTTTCAGTAGAATTAGAACATAAGGCATACTGGGCTATTAAGTCACTAAATTTTACTTTGGATGTTGCAGGTCAGGAACGGAAACTCCAGCTGTCTGAGCTGGAGGAACTCAGGAATGATGCTTATAAGAGTTTCAGGATATTCAAGGCAAAAAGAAAGGCCAACCACGACAAGCGGATCCTAAGGAAAACATTTCAAGAAGGGCTGCAAGTCTACCTGTATGACGCGCGACTACATCTAAATCCTGGGAAGCTGAGATCACGCTGGACAGACCCCTTCACCATTAACAGAATATTTGAGAATGGGGCCGTGGAGATTGAAGAGCCAAAGGATGGAGGCTGTTCAAGGTTAATGGACAGCGCTTGAAGCCGAATCCAGAGAAAGCGGACCCTGAGGAGCACACCGTTTCTCTCGTAGATCCTGTCTACGTGGGATTATCTTTCTACTATCTATCATTTCCATTTTGTTAGGTTAGGTTGTTTTAGTTTGTTCGCTTTTGTTTTCATTTGTTTTCGTTTGCTATCTTATTTCTTAGGATATTTGGACCACCGTCTGCCTTGCTTGAGAAATTCGGCCACAATGAGGAGCCTTGTGCAAAATTTCAGACATTCTGTCAGGTGGCATCGCTCCTATTTCAATTTTCTATTCTTATTTATGCTATATATGAACATTCAGCCAACACCTTTCTGCTTATTTACATGATTAGCACACATTGAGGACAATGTGAATTTCAGGTTGGGGGGTGTAGGCATTCATGATCTCATGCATGCTACCTTATTGAGTTCAATCGTGTTGAATTGAGTATGTTACTAGAAATTATACATGAGCTGAAATTTTTATGCTTATTATATATGTTGCTTTCATATGGATTGGCCTATATATTGATTACATGCGTGATAACCTGAAGGCCGAACATCCTGTGATTCACACACGAACACTTTATGTGCAGTGGCAATTATACTCACCAGAGGAATGAGCATGCTATTGTCAATTTAGACCATGATTTCAGCATTAGCTAGTGTTAAGTATTGCATGCAGAGAGAGAAAAAAAAGAAAAAAAAAAAGTTCTGGAGCTTGATCAAGCTGTGCCTAAACAACTATTAGGTGATCTACTGAGTAACCGGGTGTTCTTGCCTCAGGATGCGGGGAGCTAGCGTAAAAAGGTAGAATCACTAATAGCTATAAAAAAAAATTATTCAGTGTTTTGCTAAGTAACCGGGTCTCTAAGCCTCAAGAAGCGGAGAGTGTTCGCGTAAAAAGGCAAAATGTCTGATAGTTGAAGAAAAAAAAAAGAAAAAAAAAAAGAGCATGTTGTACTTAAAGTGCGAGGGTTGGATGAATGGTCATGAAGATAGTAGTGTGTTTGGACTAATGGTGGGTAAAAGTTGCTTCTGTACGTAACATTTATTTGTCACGTCACATGTGTTCTTCTGGATGGTGATTAGCATGTTTGATGTGTAGAAGTTAATTTCATATGTTGGTAGTATGTGTATGAGTATAAGAAGTTTTCGTGTTATGTACAATATAAAACACTATTGACCTGATAAGTTAGAACTCTTATTATGCATGTCTACATCCTTAGACCATTAGTGTCCTTAATTATATTTTATGTGCTTTGAATTGCTAGAGACTAGCAATAAGCTTGTTGGGGGTTGTGATGAGTGCATGAAAGTGCACTCTGAACATGACTAAGAGCAGCTTATTTGCTTAGTTTTCATGATTAATATAAAAGATTTCATCCGTAGATGTTGCTTCACAAAGTTATTTGTATTATGCAGGAAATTGAAGCAAAGATGGGTCTTTAACGTCAAAACTGTACCTTCTCAGAATGAACCAGATGAAGTGCCATATATGGTTGGTAAGCTCTGGAAGTCTAGTTTCCAAGAGTTCTTACGGTTTGTGATTTGGAGTTTTCTAGAGGAAGTTACGGCAATATTAGCACCAATGGCGCAGTCTGGATGGCAAAACAGTAAATACTCAGGAAAGACGGATCGATCATGTTCCCTACAAGGATCGATCCTCTTATGCAGACAGACCTGACAGAACACACTTTTCAGATGATCACAGAAGGATCAATCCTCTTTTCACTCGAGAATATTGATGAGAAGGATCGATCTTTCTCCTAGAGAAGGATCGATCCTAATCGGGTGACCCAGGTTACAAAGAATATTGAGGAGAAGGATTGATCTTTCTCCTATAGAAGGATCGATCCTAATCGGGTGACCCAGGTTACGAAGAATATTGAGGAGAAGGATCGATCTTTCTCCTATAGAAGAATCGATCCTACTCGAGTGACCCAGGTTACGGAGAAATAGAGAAGAGGAAGATCGATCCTTGGCCTTCAGAGGATCGATCCTTGGCCTTCAGGAACTGAATATGAGCCATCAGATTTAATCCAAAGGCTGAAATAAAAGCTAGGGTTTCATGTCCATATATAAGGGGAATTCTTTGACGTTTTTGGGGGCTCTTTTCTGGAGGTTTTATAAAGGAAGAAGATGAAGACATCTCCATTCATGGCTGAGTAATTCGCGAGCATGGCGGACGGATGATCTAGCGAGAACTAGGGTTTCTTCTCCAACAATGGTTCATAGTTTTAATCTTTATTGTTAAACTCTTTTCTATGTATTGAATCTTCAAATATTGTTTTCATATTATAGATTCCTATGTGGATGATTAATATTATGAATCCAGTCATGCTTCTTTCATGATCTTATAATCCCATAGTTTTATCTATTGTTTACCTACTTTATCTCGTGAAATCTTTGTTATGCATTGCCGATTGTGAAAGTTGGTATCGTGTATTCTTAGAGATCTGGTTAGATAGAGTTAGGGCTTTGTCCCGGTGAACTTTTGCTATATGTTGCCTGTAGTGACAGCCGGTATCATATATTCTTAGGTTTAGGTTGGATGAAGTTAGAACTATAATAAGGAAGAATCAATCGTAGGAAGAGACATTTATATATTTTGTTAGGTTTTTAGTTCCATATCTTCCGGTTAAGGTGATTGGGATGTGAATCCCTTAACTAAGTATTAGATGAACCATTGAGAAGAGAAGAACCTAAATCTGAGTGAAGTGATTCCTGAAGCCTAGCCTTATCAAAATCCTGATATCTTTAGTTAATCTTGAATTATCATTAAAGCCTTTGATCTAACTTAGTTAATTCTTAAGTTCTCGTTTGTCTTCAATTCATTGTTATTTGCGTTTTGGAGATTTTCTGCTTGTCTCTCTGTGGGTTCGACCTCTCTTATGTTGTAATGCACCGCGACTGCTGCGCGTGACACATTTGAGCGACATCATTCACTCACGGTCGATCCACTCATCGACTGTCGCATCAATCGTCAGCCTCTATGAGGAAATGATGCACTTAGGGTCGATGCTTCGATCGACCTTCAATCTTCAATCTTGATCAACAAAGCTCGCAATTGATCCATGCATCGTCCGTTGATGGTCTATCGATGCATCATTCCTTATTCACTCATGGTTGATCCACGCATCAAACGTTAGCCTCTTTGATGAAATGATGCATCCAGGGTCGATGGTCGATGATTTGATCAACCTTCAATCTTGATGAAGAAAGCTCGCGGTCGATCCATGCAACCTCCTTGATTCACTCATGGTCGATCCATGCATTGGTTGTATCATCAACCGTACATCTCTTTCAAGAGAACATCACTCCAAGGTCGATGCTTGGTTTGACCGTCAGATCAGCTCTAACTTGGCTGAATTAGGAGCGTCGACTGTGCCAACTCAATGTAAATCCTGACATCGACCGCGAGCCTTGTTGATCAAGGTTGAAGATTGAAGATCGATTGAAGTATCGACCTAGAATGCATCATTTCTTCACAGAGGCTGATGGTAGATGTGACGGTGGATGCGTGAAGTTTGAAGGCTGCATTTTGAGCGAGACGACTGAAGCACCAACATACGCAGAGTCAAAAATAGATTAGAACCAATCACATGCATTCTAACAACAAGGCACATACATTTCAACAAGTATTAGAACCAAGTGAATTCATTCCCAAAAGTATTACAGTCAAGTACTTCCTTCAACTCCAAGCCAAAAAATGAGAACAAGTAAACAATATTACCAAGTAACTCCATCAACTTAATATCATAACATCCGTTTCCAACCATCACACATGACAAATTTGTCCTCATACACAGGATGCTTGTTGGACAACAAGTATACATATTTGATTCACACAATACAATATTCAGTCACCAACTTGTACACACAATAATGCATACAGTCATCACACATAATGCATACAACCATCATAGCAATAGATTGCTAGCATCTCACATCTTTATTTCTCCACGCATCCTCGTAAGTACTCCTATGCTGCAAGTGACCAAAAAATTAGGTTAGGGACATACTATATCGATCATGAATTGTCCTATACTACTAATAAACATGCAAGTACATAATTAATACCTGAAGGAGATCAAAAAGGGATAGACAGCGACCCTGCTGTATTATTCCCTGCTGGTTTGTGTAATTTTGGTGCGTTTCTATTGCTTCTAATGAGGCAGCAACTGAATTGTGACCCATAAAATTCGGAGTTCCCATCCATCCACCATGCGTCAACTGTCAAAATAGTTAGACAAATATGACGAGAAGGAAAATAAAATGCAAACAAGTAAATTAATAACACATACGTTTATGCTCTCATGAGTGCCAATGTCATATACAGCTAGGAAATGGACATCTTGCACACATTCTAAAGGGTGATGGACTTGTACATTCACATATCATGACATAAATCCAGAATCACAAATATAAATGTCTATTGTTAATTGCAACAAATATATTTACAAATTACACATTTTTGAACACAAATGCCTGCTGTTTTTCTCATTTTTCATTTGTTTTTCGTACAGCTTTGTCAGTCACTGAGTCTTTTCTCTTCTCCGAAGGTTGTCCTTTGTGTCGCACTTGTACATGAAAGTTTATCCTCACTCCGGTATTGTCTTCACCATGACGGGTGGCGTAGTATTAGAACCAACATGTCGTGGAAATGTGCCACTATCATGCGTGCCGGCTATTGATAATTTCTCTCTTTTGTCCTTCAAACATAAGACGACCATGTTCTTTTTTTCATCTGAATCAATGGCTTCGTCAGCTGTTTCACAAAATTCAGCATACATCTCTCGTCAACATTCAGCCTCGGGCATACCTCTTGTGATGCCGTGTCCAACTGTCACGCTCCGACCCGTGAAAGCCCAACCGGGCCGTGGACACGAACCGAAACCTAACTAACTGCAGAAATTATGATGAGGGTTTCCTCTAACCTATTGGTCTCCCTAAGTAATTCATTAAACACCCTCAATTAACTATTCTAAAATTAACAGCAACCTCAAACTGAAAGATTATAAATCCAAAAGTACAATAAACAAAACCTTGAAGAGGGGAAATCAGGTACAAATATTTATACACTCCTGTAGGAGGCTAACTATACAAGGGTTCAGGAAGCAGAAAGATCACCACTCCTCAAACTCCGCCAGAGGCCAACGCACCGCCGACTAACTGCCCAGTAGAGGCCACCGAAGAGGAGCTAACGCCTGCACCTGTAAAACATAGCCCGAGTAGGATTGAGCAACTAAGCTCAGCAGAGAAACTACACTACGACTCACAGAAGGAAGAGGGAAATGCAACAGTGTCGCCCTCTAGCAAGGTCTGGGTGTACACATAGGTCCCATAACCCCACCGGTGTCTCTAGGTATCCAACCACTGTCACCCTAACGAACTCGGCCCATCCCGGAAAAACCTAGTACATCAGGAAAAAGACACTACTGGGCAGACACACCCTCTTCCCAAAGATGAGATAACGACACCGGCTACATCCCAGAACTAGGCACGAGGCCGACACGACCTCTAAATCATCAATCAACAAGTGTTAAAGTCATCTAGGCCTATCATTGAAAACGACTGAACACAACCATTCAGACCTGGACCAAGCTACCCAGCCCCGATCCTAAGGCAAAGTCCGATCCTCCAAGCCTCAAGACGGTGATACCAAAGATCGCCCACGCCCTAACCTTATATAGCTAATGCACAACCAAATGCATGCTATGAACACACGCAGGGGAACAGATAAGCATGCAACATATGTGACGATTAAATAAATAAGGTCTGGGATCGGCACCCTGCCGGCCCGGGGTGGTGAACACATAATACATGCCAAGAGACTGCTGTAGTGGTAACCCCACTCACTACAGCCAGCCTACAAAAAGACAACATGTTACGGGAAGCAACCCCGGCAAACAAGACTAACAATACAACATGCTATCTACACATCCCGGAAGTCGTCACTTTCCCGGTTCACCACTACCCCTCATTATGGGGCTAACATGCTCAAGGATATGTACAAGCTATACAACGGTAAAGAAAAACCGCACATACAAAGCCCCACGGGCAAACCCCAACAAACCGCACATACCTCCCTACGACCAAAAGGATCCATCCATTCCAAGAAAGGATCAATCTTCTTCGCAAACAGGGAGTCCATTCCTTGTCAAGTAAAAAAGGATCGATCTTTCCTCCAGGAAAATCGATCACCTTCATAACCAAGGACCTTGTCCATACTGCCAAGCAAAAGATCGATCTTCTACCACTAGAAGATCGATCATGCACATGCCAGGCATGAGGCCCCAAGAATGATCGATCCTTCCTCAAAAAGGATCGATCCCTTTGGGTTCTCCGGCAACCGGCCGGCGAGAAATACCGTCGAAAAACTCTACCAAACCCCACAAAACCTTGGGATCTTGTAGTACGAAGGACCACGAGTTCAAAACTAGTACTTATACTAAAAACCATCGAGCATATAAGGAGATCTACTCAAAACAACCACAGTCAAGCTCAAACCTCACAAAACCGAAAAAGTAAGTAGGTAGCATCCCTACCTCGACTAGAGCAGCTTCAATCCCAGCTGGCAAGCCAAAAATCGCCCTCAACCTCTTCCAAACCCAGCCAGATCTGAGTTCAGGAACAGCGAATTTAAAAAGGATTAAACAAGAAGGTCGCATCCGTTTTATAGACGGACGAACCGACTTATGAATGATCGATCATTCCTCAAGAATGATTGAGGAATGATCCATCCTTCATGACGATGCAAAGACTTTTTGGCACCAAATGATCGATCATTTTGTGCAGAAAAGCTAGACTTGAGCTAAAACACAAGCCCAAGCCCGGATCTTTCGATCCCGGATCCACTTAACCGTTCTAAACAAATATTATCACAAACATGGTCAGTGTGTGCGCACGCAGGTGCGAAACAAACCGACAATGCACAATTTACCGAATTGCCCTTGCGGCTCAAGAAAAACTGCGATGCACCGGATCGTGCGCTCGACGCAAAACAAGCAAACGAGCCACGAGCCCGACCCAGTCGGTCGACCCAGGAGAAGAGGGACAGGTTCTCACACCAACACTCAATTTAGTGTGACGTCGTTTGATATCTTTCCTCCACCTGTGTAAGATATAATGATCTAGGATCTTACTTATACAATTTTTCTTCATCACAGCAATTGCATGTCAACACAAGATACCATGGCACTCCCACAGTTGACAAATACATCGGATAATGCAGTCATTTCATTCCAATAACACATAGCAAAATTCTATTATTTGGAACGGGGCCATAGTTTATCATTTCACCGACAAAATAACTTGATGTGCAGCAATAATTGGAGACTCTGTGTACATCACAATACATAATTTTTCACAATTCATCCTAAAATTCCTTAAATTCCACACTCGTATATAGTTCTTGCAACTGTCTTTCAAATGCAAATTCTATAATATGTGGGATCACAAATTGAAAGGACCTATAATCTGCTTGAGCCTCCTTTTCTTCTCTGCTTCTCAATGCATTATCATATTGCTCTACAAATTGTATAAGACTGGTCTTGGAATGTACGAAGCCATAAAAAAAGAGTTTATGCTTTCACTGTTAGCCCTAATATTGTTTCGATGATGTCAATATATAATTGATGATAAAACATTGGTTTAATATTATTATCCCTTAATTTGGAAAGCATTAAAATCATATTTAATGTGTTTTTATACTGACGGACGATGCATGGATCGACCATGGGGTATGGCGGTTGATGCAAGGATCAACCGCGGAAGATGTTCTTGGGAAAATAGGCTGATAGTCGATGGACCGATCAACCGTGGCCTATGTGACTTGGCTCAGAGGAGCGACGATCGATCGGTGCATCGACCGTGGGAAGCGGTTTTCGTAACAGAGCCTGACGGACGATGTCACGGTCGATGCGACGGTCGACCATGAAGCTTGACGGACGATGTGTGGATCGACCGTGGCCCAAGAAGAACCTGGCGGACGATGTCACGGACGATGTGACGGTCGATCGTCAACCCAAATAAGAGCCGTTAAAGAGCCGTTGCAGGAGAAGGAAATAGCCATTGGGAGGCTATTTGGAGGGGTTTGAAGCTCAGCTATAAAAGGGAAAGTGCAGCAAACTTACCCAGTACTTAAGGGGAGCTAAGGTATTATTATAATCATATTCTAGCAAGTTTCTATCTCTTATTAGTGAGCTAAACCTTTGTAAAACTACTTCAAGTGTGAAGTAGACTTTGAGAGAAATATCCTAGAGAGATTGTAAGGTTGTCAAGCACCCATAAGCTTGGTGGATAGGTTGCCAAGCACCCGGAAGCTTGGTGGACAACTTGTAAGAGGTCTTGCAAGTAGTGGAACCTCAAGGAGTCCCTTGAGTGAAGTGGACGTAGGCAAGGTTGGCCGAACCACTATAAAAATTCTGATGCAATCTCTCTAACTCTCATCTCATATCCCTTGCTTAAATATAATATCTGCTCTTATCTTTAGCAAGCATATGATTTAATTAGAATCCTCCTATTTCGATTTCATTAATTGATTTTATCGCATAAAGCCTAAGATAAACCCCCCCTCTTAGAGCTTCATTCACCTCATTGTGTTGTCGACATTCCCGCCCAAAATGTGTCCTTGACATATGCCAGAACCCATCTACTTCTCTCCTCATACATGTCAGATAACCATTTATCCTTTCCAAGATCAAATTGTCTAATCATATTTCTCCAATTATCCATAAAGGCTTCTAGAGTAAGGGCTTCATAAACGGTACGCTTCAAAACTTTCTTAATAACTTTGTAATCTTTACAACCTCCAAGCTTCTCAAGAAATTTTTTAAAATATGTCATAGATAAAGGTCCAAGAGGGGGGGGGGTGAATTGGACTCTTTTCAAAAAACTAGATCAATGGAAAAACCAGGTAGGGGAGATATAAGACCTTAAATGCTTGTAAATGAGATGAAATAAATGTAAAGTAAGCATGCAAGAATATATGAGATGAGAATAAGAAGAATTGCACCGATTTAAAGTGGTTCGACCCAACTCTTGGTCTACGTCCACTCCTCTCAAGGTCCTCTTTGAGGTTCCACTCCTTGCTAATCTTTTACAAGCTTTTTGTCCAAGCTTCCGGGTGCTTTGTAACCTTACAATCATTCCAATCAACTGTTGGATGCTTCACAAGATCCTTCTTCACACTCGAAGAAGATTTACAAAGGTTGTAGCTCAAGAGAAATGAGTAGAAACTTGATCTAAATCTTGCCCAAATGATCACAAATATATCAACAAGTGTTGTGGCAAGTTTACAAAGCAAGACTACTTATATCTTGCCTTCAACCAGCTCTCAAAGTAGCTCCAATGGCTCCCTGAAACTCTCCAACGGCTAGTTTTTTTACTCTGCATGTTACTGAAGGTCAATCTATGCATCGTCCACCACATCGACCGCCAGGCTCAAAACATTGCCATCTTGAGCCTCGATTGATCCACGTATCGACAGCCAGATCGATCGTGACCCTTGATAAGTGCATGAAAGTGCACTCTGAACAGCCTTATAACCATCTCAATTGCTAGATTATTATCCTTAATCAACATCTTTATTACTATTTATATATCTATATGTTGCTTCACATAGTTGTGTGGAAAATGCAGGAAAAAGGACCAAAGAAGTTGAAAAGATTACATGGATCAACTTAAAAGATTAAACTGTACCTGCTCATGAAGAACCAGATGATGTTCCATACACCTGTAGAAAGATCTTGAAGTCTAGTTTCGGGAGAATTTTACGGTTCGTGATTTGGAGCTGCATAGAGGAAGTTACAGTGTTTTTCGTAACAGTGCGCAGACTAAATAAATAGTGACGGTCGACCGTCAGATCTCACGGTCGACCGTCGCGCTCAGAAATTCCCCCGAACGACCGTCGCATCATCCGTGGCATCGACCCTCACGCTCAAAATTCTCACGGTCGACCGTCGCATCATCCGTGGCATCGACCGTCAGCCTCTGTCAAGCAAAACACTTCTCAGGGTCGATGCGATGATCGTCCGCCGCTCTTCCGAATTAATATGTACAGTTGACGGTCGACCATCAGATCTCACGGTCGACCGCCAGATCAGCAGAGAGCATATAATGGACTCAGATCTAACCCGAGTTTAGTCCTATAAATAGGATACTTAGGGTTATCAAAGGGGATCTTTTGGGAGGACTTTTTTGGAGCATCTGGAGGAGAGGAAGCCGCGTTAGGGTTTTGTTTTCTTCGTCTGTTTTTCTTTATTTTTCTTTGAACACTTTTGTCGTCTTCATGATGAACATGAGTGGCTAGTTTCTTTTCTAAGGTACCGATGTAGCCCTAACTGAATCATTCTATGTTATTGGATCATGATTATTTAATCAGTTTATTTTCCTTGTTTCATTCATTATTATAACTGAGATCTTAAATACCTTTATCTGACCAATAAAAGTATTATAGATTGTGTTATGTGATATTGGGTGAGGGTTGATTCCCTAATCTTGCAGGATCTATGAATGAATGAGATTTAGTCGAAGCCGAGTTCAAGCTAAGACACTTCTTGGTTCATAATTGTTCTTCAGAACTTAATGAATTCTAGATTGACCCTTAGCTATGGGTTCATTAACTAGGATTAATTGGGGGTACTTGGTGAAGACCGCGATCGAACGGATCATCATACCAGAAGAACGAGCCCTTGGAATTAAACTGAAATCTTGATTGATTCAATACATAGAATAAGGATGTTATGGTGAAATCGGAACCTTAGTATTCATCTATCATATTTCCATCGTTTTCTTGTTTCGTTATTAGATCATCTATTTTCGAGACTTCATATTTCTTATTTTCCTTTCCTTATTTTCTTTGTTTTCTGTTCTTTAGCGTTTCACTCTAATAATCTTTACAAATCTCTGTGGGTACGATACTCGTCTTGCTACTATACTGATTGCACAGATTCGTATACTTACGAGATATAAAATTTATTCACCAAGCTTCTGTTGTGAAAAGCATGCTCCAGGGTCGATACTCCGATCGACCGTCTCTTCTTCATATTGAGTCACCATAGTCCGCAGTTGATCCACGCATCGTCCGTCAGATCGTCCGTGAGCCTACAATATTTAAAAACAAGGCCAAAAAGTAGTTCAGTACCCTGTAGTTTTCCAGTTTTGCAGTTTAGCACCACGTACTTTCAAAATCATAAAAAAATGCTCCAAGTTACATAATAGTTGTAGTTTAGTACCCATCATCCGACGCCGTTACATATTTTAAGGCCAAAATGTACTTTGGCACCTTGTAGTTTAAAAATTTTGCAGTTTAGTACCACGTTGTTTAAAAATTACAAAAAAATGCCCGAAGTTACAAAACTGGTCATTTTGGATCCAACGTACTTTTAAACAACGTGGTACTAAACTACAAATGCTCCAAGTTAAAAATGCTCCAGGTATAAATCCAGGTTAAAAATGCTCCAAGTTTTGTAACTTCAGGCATTTTTTTGTAATTTTTAAACAACGTGGTACTAAAATGCAAAATTTTTAAACTACAATGTGCCAAAGTGCTTTTTGGCCTTCAAATATGTAACGGCGTCGGATGATGGGTACTAAACTACAACTATTATGTAACTTGGAGCATTTTTTTATAATTTTTAAAGTACATGGAACTAAACTACAAACCTTGGAAACTACCGGGTACTAAATTGCTTTTTGGGCCTAAAAACGATCTCCCTCCAACCAATACTAAGCTAGAGTATAAAAACTCATAACAACCTCCACAGTCGATCTGCGCATCGACCGCCGCATCCACCGAGAGGCTCTGTGAAGAAAAGGGCTTCTCAGGGTCGATGCCTAGACCGACCGCGAGCCAACATTTTATTTGGCCAATTTTAGTGCATCCACCGTGCAACTCCTCGGTCGATCCATAGATCGACCGCCGCATCCCGCGATCGATCTATGCATCAACCGTCAATACCAAAAATTCTCAAATATGAATTTTAAGGCTTTCAATTAAAGGGGAAATTAATATTAAATATATATTTTATCATTTAATATATATTGACATCATCAAAAAAATGTTAGGATCAACAATCTCCCCCTTTTTCATGATGACAACTCTTTTATATGTGATGATAAAATATTAGGGCTCTCCCTTAATCTATACATCCATTTCTTTCATAAAATGTGTTCTAAAATGAATTCTAAGGATGCACATAAGTCATATATCTTTAAAATGATATGAAAAGTTTCATTTACGATATAATGACAAGATAGCTTGGATTTTAGCATGTTCACTTCTTTAAAACAAATACATATAAGCTTTCATGAAGTGATTCATATGGAAATTGAGATCAACAATATACCAATACAACTTAACAATATCCAACAACTTTGTATTGCAACAATCCAACAACTTTGCATTACAAAACTTTCCTTCAAAACATTCCAACAACTTTACATTACAAAAGTTTCATTTCAAAAAGAAAGTTTTCCAACGTATACAAAAAACAAGAGTCAAAATATGAAATGTAGGGCATTTTCTTTCATCATTCATCACAACTTTTTCTCTCCCTTTGGTGTCATAAAAAAGAAACAAGGAAGGAGTTGTAGGATCAATCAAGTGAAGGTGTGGAAGGGATAGGTGGAAATTTGTCCTTGATGTAGGTGAAGATGTCTTCAAATTGCTTGGACATTTTTTCTTGATTCTCCTTGAGCTCTGTTTTGACATCACCATAATGTTGGACTTGATTGACTTCCATCCTTCCCAATCTTGCTTCTAGCTCATCAAGTCGTTGTGTCGTGGTGCGATGAGCTTGGCTATGAGAGGATTCGCCTTGATGTCCTTGAAGTCTAGGTTCACCTTCCTCTTCCTCCAAATTTCCCTCATCTTCCTCTCCTTGATTTTCTCCTTCCTCATCAATGCTCATATTGTCATGAACATTAAATCCTAAGCCTTGCTTGGTTTTCAACATTTGCTTATAGGTGGATTTACTTATGGGTTGAGCAAAAGGCCTTTTATCATCAATGGCAAGGTGGAGGGTAAGGGCTTGGAATATTTTGGTTATGAGTCCTCCAAAGGGTAGGGATTGCCTAGCCGTAAGGTTAAGCATCTCCTTGATGATGATATAGCCTAAGTTTTGAGGCTTCTCCCTAACCATGCATGAAAGGGTATAGGCATGGATGGATTTCAAGTGATCATCGCAACCAACCTTGGGAAATAAATTTGTTCCTAGGAAGTGGGTAAGCTCCTGATAGTTTTGATTTAGGTCATTTAATTCAATGGGAATTTTGTCAACTCTATTAGGTTTAAGGATGGCCCTTCTCCCATTCCTATCCCTATCAAATTTTAGGAGATCCTCATATGAAGTAAAATAGGTGCATTGAGTATCTCATTCAACCATTCAATTGTAATTTTGACTTCATTTCCATAAACATAGCTACTAATGGCCACTCTTCCTTCATCATCAATGTTTTCAATGATATTGTAATAAAAATATCGAACCATTTCGGGATACATGAACTTGGGCAACTCCAAGAACTCCTTCCACCCCATTTTTGTGAAAAATCTTTCAAGAACATATTCCTTTCCTATCGGCATCTTAAGGGCTTTACCCAAAACCACTAGTTTATCATTAAAATCAGGCCAAGAGTTGTACCTATCCTTATCTAGGAAGAAATTTTGACCAAAGCTTGGGGTAGATGTGGATCCTCGAAGAGACTCTTTGATTTTCTTTGTTCCGCTCTTTGCGACAGTTTGCTTCTTCCTCATTCCAGCTTGACTCGGTTCCGCAGATGGTGCAGGTGCCGCATTCTTGGTGCGAGGCATGGTGGAGAAGGTAGATTAGGGTTTGAGGTGGAGGGAGGTGAGAAGCGACAGACGAGCGAGAGGTCCAAAGGAGCTAGGGCACAGTCGAATGAGGAGAGTAGGTGTTAGATCAAGGGAGTGGGTATATAAGGGGAGATGTGACAAATGACCAAAAAGCCCTCATTTAAGTTCGTCACAATCCATGGCATTCAACCCTCATAAATTGGCGGTCGACCGTCAAGTGCGATATGTGAATACAAAAAAAAATGTACTCACGATCAACCTTCAAGAAGTCTGGATTGACCGTCAGTTCCAAAAATGAATTTTGAAATTTAAAATAAAATCATTTTTAAATCGAAACATCACAAAACTTTGCATACACATGTAACTGAATATTATAAGCTAAAACTGTCACACCCCGACCCAGAAAACCCATCCAGGACAAGGCGTGAGGGTTCCTATCACTATTCACATCCAATTGGCTACGATACATTGCGGAAAACAGAAATAATCTTTAACAATTTAACTCCAGAGGTAAGGCTGTAATTCAATTCATAAATACATCAAGTTGTACTGTTTAAACATCTGATTACAATTCTTATCAAACTCCTCAAAGGGGAAAGATATTATACAAATGATCCAAAAAAAAATCCTCGAAAGATGTTTATAATATACAAACTGCCAAAAGTACAACAGTCGTCCTGCAGCAACCTCAAACGCCTCTGGAAGTGGTCGCGCCGCCAAAGACTGATCCCGCCGGTTCTATTGCTAAAGAACTGGCACCAGCACCAGCAAACACAGCCCGGGTAGGAGTGAGTGATAAGCTCAGTAGGGTTCTACTCTACGGCACACTGAAAGGAGGAAAACAACAACAGTGTTGTCTCCCCGCTCAAGCCTAAGGAATGCCATAGGGTCCCACAACCCCTGTCGATGTCCCAAGGGCTCCTGTCATGAAACCTCTCTCCTAAACAAGTACCAGGAGGCCAAGGAACAATAACATGCAGGATCACCCTTACCCAAGCAGGATTACCATGCCTCGGGGACCCATGTCGGGAACGCATCGATATCCATCCTTAGCACTTGGCCTTGCGAAGACGACACGATCTCTAAACCTCAAAGCAAAGATCTCAGCCAACTATCGTACATCCTTAATAACATGAGATTCTGATTAAACAATCACGTCCTAATCCTTACTACGCAACCACGGTCCTAAGGCTAGATCCGAGCTACCCGAGAACCTCAGATCGACGACCAACCCATCGCCCGCCTAACCTGATATGCCTCTAATGAAAACAAGATGCATGCAATACTCAGGCACATATAACGAGATATAGGCATGCAACAACATGACAATAATCATACGGGGCTAGGCATAGCCTATAGCTAACCAAAGGGGTGAGCATAGCAAAGGCCTCAAGTACAAATAATCTATACTAACCAAACAATGATTAGCGCAAAGAGATAGATACAGATATACAATAGTCTTCAGTGCTCTCTTGCACCTGACAGACTAAGGTTCAACAGTTACCCCGTAGGTAACTGGCCAACAGTTATACAATAGCCCTCGGCACTCAACGGCAATGGGCTAAGGTTCCACAATACCTCGTTAGCTAACACTCATAGTTAGCTAATGGTTAGAGAAGCGATAAGCATTTAAACTACTATTCAACTAAGTATTTAAATGCGAGGAAAACCGTAAATCCGCTCAAAAGAGGAAGAAAGCGGTTCAATCCATAATCTTGATAAAAATCCATTAATATCCCTTGAAAACCACGTGTATGCTTCTAACATGATTGGGTATCTATCATGGATGAAAACCAATCAAAGGAAACCAGAAAACACGGTTCAGTGGCCCACGGTCGATGCGATGGTCGATCCGGCGGTCGATCGTGAGGCCACGGTCGATGCCACGGTCGATCCAACGGTCGACCGTGAGGCCAAACAAGGGAAAAACATAGAGCCACGGTCGATCGGTGCATCGACCGTGGGAGGCCCAAAACAAGACAGAGCCTCACGGACGAAGCGACGGTCGATCCGACGGTCGACCGTGAGGTGGAATGGGAAAGAAGAAGGAACCACGGTCGATCGGGGCATCGACCATAAGAGGTCAAAAACACAACAGAGCATCACGGTCAATGCGACAGTCGATCCGACGGTCGATCCGACGATCGATCCGACGATCGACCGTGAGGCTAAGAAAGAGCGTATCAACGCTTGACGATCGATCCACCGATCGACCGTCAGCCCCACGGCACAGTTCCTCAGAACAGTGCCGGAAATCCAATTTCTTGGATTTGAATGATCAAATCTTGTTGGAAATCAATGAAACTTTGCAAGCATGCGTAAAAGATGATGCGGAATCCATTGGTGTGAAGAAAACATGATTTTGATGGTTAAATCTCCAATCTAGGTTGAAATGGCTGAAAACCGACAAAACGGCGATAATACGAAAATCAGCCGATAAAATACGGAAACCACACAGTAGGAAAACTCGAAGCAAGCTATAACACACATGCTACAAGCTACACAACATTCTAACAAGTATTCCTACAGCGAAAACACACTAAACCTATCCTAGGAGAACCCGATCACAAGATCGAGGTAGAAACACCTACATGAACAAGCAGGGCAGCTCCTCCACACATCCTCCAAGTCCGATCATCAAGATCCGCTCCTCGAAGATCGCGCCTCCAAGCCCTAGCTCAGCCGGTTGGAGAGAGAGAAAGAGAGAACGGCAGGAGAAGAAAGGAGAAGCCAGGAAAGAGAGAGAAAAGAAGGGTTTAAATAGAAAGCTGGAATCGATCACAACCGTCCGATTCGATCTCTCCCGATCGAGCTCCGATCTTCCGATCAGAAGTGCCCTTAAGGTTCTAATCAAACACATACATCAATCTAAGGCCGTGTGTATAACGCAGGTGTGAAACTGACCTCCAGGGGACATATTTACCAAAATGCCACTGGGGTCTAAAAACAGCGATGCGATCAACCGATCGCATCCCAAGGCCAACCGGGCCAAACGAAAAACAAGACCCTCGACCTAACGCGGTCGGACCGGGTTGGAGGTACGGGTCCTCACAAAAACAACTCATCAAACATCAAAATTGATCAATAAATCAAAAATTTGGCACACAAGTAGGACATGGCATAAAATGGTAGATAAAGATGTGGTCACACCTTTCGCTTTTAGCTCATTTACTTTGGACATCCATTTGGCATCCCAAGCTCCCTTAATAGATATAAAAACATGTCTTCACTTAAGGGTTTGGTTAGAATATTCGTAATTTGATACTCGGTGCTAATAAATTCAAGTGCAATATCTCATTTTTGTGTATGGTCACGAAGGAAATGGTGTCGAATTTCTATGTGCTTTGTTCTAGAGTGTTGGATGGGATTCTTGGATAGGCTTATGGAATTAGTGTTGTCACATCTAATGGGCATTTTTTTCTAAATGTATGATGTAATCTACCAGTTACATTTTCATTTAAAGTAATTGTGCACAATAACTACCTACCGTGATGTATTCTGCTTCAACGGTGGATAAGGCAATTGAATTTTGCTTCTTAGAGAACCAACAAGTGTATAACCAAGGAAATGACATGTTCCACTTGTGCTTTTTCTATCAAGTCTATATCTGGCAAAATCCGCATCAGAGTAGCCAATTAGATCAAAAGATAATCTTCTAGGATACCACAAACAACAGTTTTGGGTTCCTATTAGATACCTAAAGATCCTCTTGACCGCAACCAAATGAGATTCCTTAGGACAAGATTGATATCTAGCACAAAGACAAATACTAAACATGTTGTCCGGTCTACTTGCGGTCAAATAGAGTAAGGACCCAATCATCCCTCTATAAAGTGTTTGATCAACGGGTTTCTCATCTTCATCCTTATCTAATTTGAGTGTTGTACTCATAGGGTTCTATAAATTCTGGATTGGTTAAAATCATACTTCTTGAGCATGTCTCTAGTGTATTTTGCTTTTGAATTGGTTTTAATCTTGGATCTCAAGCGCTTCTACAAATCAAAATCAAGTCTTGATTTTTGGTACCCAAATCTTTTTGGGTCCTTTAGCATTAGCTCTAGATATATACATAGATGAAGCATGCCTTTGTGTCCAAAAGGTGTTAGCCCTAGCATATCTCATGAGATAGCAACTAGGTGCAATGTGACCTACTTTGTAACAATAGTAACAAGTTGGTGCTTGTGCTACCTTAGAAGGATGGGAAGAAGTTTTAACAAAGTTAGTCTTTTTTTGCTTCTTCATCTTTCTAGGGTTATAGCAAATTTCTTCCTTGTTTAAGGAGCTCCGTTAGCTATCAAGGATCTCATCAAGCTTACCTCTACTGTTCATGAATTTTGAGAGAGTAATCTTCATCTCATCAATCTCAAGAGTGAGATCTCTCTTAGATTTCCTGAAGTTGATGAGTTCCTTTTGCATATCATAATTTGTGTTTTTCAATATGATGAGCTCATATTGAGTGTCATTGAGTTCCTTCTCAAGTGTGTCATGATTGCCACAAGTATTTTTATCTAACATGCATTTGTTTTCTTTTTCTAAAGTGTCAATCCTATACATGACATCTAATTTTTCTTCCTTTACTTTCTTCAAGTCATGTAGCATAGTATTTCTTTTTAAGGAACTTAAAATCCCTAGCTAATGAGTGATAAGCATAAAATAATTCATCAAAAGCAAGCTCATCTTCTAACTCATTGTCCTCTTCTTCCTCATCACCGTGTGCCATCAAACATATGTTGGCTACCTCTTGTACTTCTTCATCGTATAAGGTCTCCACATCACTTTCTCCCCAAGTAGCCATCATTGCTTTCTTTTTCCTAAACTCCTTCTTTGTAGGTTTCTTAAGTTGAGGTCAATCTTACTTGTAGTGTCCGGGCTTCTTACACTCATAACATATGACATCGTTAGAGTTAGAAGAAGTAGCATTGTGTTTTTCACCTTTGGGGAACTTCCTCTTGAAGAATTTCTTTCCTCCTTGGCGCTTGAAGATCTTTTGAATTCTCCTTGAGATCGTCGCCAATTCTTCATCATCGTCTCCTTTTCTTGAATCTGATGACTCTTTATTTGATTACTTGAACGCAACAACCTTCTTCTTCTTATCTCCCTTGTCGTTGTTTATCTTCAAGTTCATCTCGTAAGTCATGAGTGAACCATGACTTCGGAAGACACCTATGTATCTTTCTCACAACTTCATCGTTAGCATAAATTCTCCCAAGTGATTCAAGTACATTTAGTATATTAGTAAAATGTATAAACATCTCACTAATGGTTTCATCATTCTTCATGCAAAAAAGTTCATACTCATGTACAAACATACTTATTCTAGATTCTTTAACTCGGCTAGTTCCCTCATAGGTAACCTCAAACTTGTCCCACATTTCCTTTACTGATTTACATGCCAAGACCCTATTGAATTCACTAGGGCTAAGGGCACAAAATAGGAAACTTTTGACCTTGAAATTGGTTGAAAGGGTTTTGAGATCGGTCAGGGTGTAGTCATTCTTTGTTTTTGAGACTTCTTTTCCTTCAACAATCTTCATAGGAATAAGAGGTTCATCCTCTGTCACCATCCAAGCCTCATAGTTCATGGATTGAATGAATATTTCCATTTTGATCTTCCAATACATATAATTCGATCCATTGAAGTATGGTAGCCTATTGGTAGCTTATCCCTCTGTATTTTCCATCTCTAAATAGGATCCTTTAGGGTCGTTAAACCTCTAAAATAGAGACCTAACTCTTATACCAATTGAAGGTCCGAGAGGTGGGGTTAATTGGACTCTTTTTAAAAAACTAAATCAATGAAAAAACCAGATAGGGGAGATCTAAGACCTTAAATACTTGAAAATGAGATTAAATAAATGTAAATCAAGTATGCCATAATATATGAGATGAGAGTAAGAACGATTACACCGATTTATAGTGGTTCGACCCAACTCTTGCTCTATGTCCACTTCTCTCAAGGTCCTCCTTGAGGTTCCAGTACTTGCAAATCCTTTAGAAGCTTTTTCTCCAAGCTTCCGGGTGCTTGGTAACCTTACAATCACTCCAATCAACAGTAGCTCAAGAGAAATGAGTAGAAGCTGGATCTAAATCTTGCCCAAATGATCACAAATATATTAATAAGTGTTGTGGCAAGTTTACAAAGCAAGACTACTTATATCTTGCCTTCAACCAGCTCTTAAAATAGCTCTAACGACTCCCTGCACCTCTCTAACGACTAATTTTTTTACTCTACGCGTTACTGACGGTAAATCCATGCATCGTCCCCCACATTGACATCCAGGTTCAAAACACTGCCTTCTTGAGCTGCGGCCGATCTACGCATCGACTGCCATATTAACCATGAGCCTCTGTTGTGAAAAGCATGCTTTAGGGTCGATGCTCCAATTGACCGTCGCTTCTTCACATTGAGTCACCATAGTCTGCGGTCGATCCACGCATCGTCCGCCATATCGTCTGCGAGCCTACAACATTTACAAACAATTTCCCTCCAACCAATATTTAGCCAAAGAATAAAATCTCATAACAACCTCCACGGTCGATCCGCTCATCGACAGCCGCATCAACCGTGAGGCTCTGTGAAGAAAAGGGCATCTCAGGGTCGATACTTAGATCGACTGCGAGCCAATATTTTATTTGGCCAAGTTTGGTGCATCCACCGTGCAATCCGGCGATAGTACCAAAAATTCTCAAATATGAATTTTAAGGCTTTCAATTAAAAGAGAAATTAATATTAAACATATATTTTATCATTTAATATATATTAGCATCATCAAAACAAGGTTAGGATCAACAATAGACACCACCGATGCCCTGTAGTAGGCAAAAATATTATTTGCACGGCGTTCTGCATAGCTCTATCTTGGTCCGTGATAATGCCTCCGAGAGGTTTGTTATTCATGCAACAGAGCCAATTATGAAAAAGCCAACAAAATGTATCAGTGTCTTCATTTGACAATATACTATAACCCAGTAAAACTGACTGTCCATGGTGGTTAACACCCACGAAAAGGGAAAAAGGCATGTCATACTTGTTTGTGAGATAAGTTGTATCGAACGTTATGAACTTCCCAAAAGATTCATTGCCGCTCTACTTCGGCCATCTGCCCAAATATATTGCGTAATCTTGATTCTTTATCAATATCATGTGTATGATAGAAACCATGATCAACTTGTTGCATCACCCTGAAGTAATTGCACACATCTTCTGCATCTCCTTCACCCAATCGTAGACGTCTTGCTTCACTGATGTAATTTCTACACTCTCTCTCATCAAAAGTAAAAATTCTCATACCCACCTGCTTCGACAACAAATGTATTAAAGTTATGATTCATCGTTATTGCATCATCATTGATGAGTCACTAAATATTCATGATTAAACCCCTTAATTTACCCTTCTTAGTCCGAGAGTATTTGTATTTGATAGTTTGTTAGTTTATTTCAGGGTTAACGAAGATTCATTAGAAAATACAGAAAAAGGCTAATATGTTGAAATTACGTCGTTTCGCTGTCAATTTGAAAAGAATTCATCAAAATCTTCAAATAAATCCTACATTCCTGAAATTTGGATGCTTTCTAGAAGACATAAAGACGAACAACTTTCATGTTGGACACGTTGCGAGATTTTGGACAGATTAATAGCAGTTTTGAAGACTATGAAGATAAACAGATGCTGGAAAACTGGTCCGTCGATGTTCAGGAAAATATTCTTAACATATTCCAGATAAGTCCAAATATTATGAAATATTCAGGATATGAGAGAGGACGTCCTAATATACAACTTTGGTGTTGGACAAAGTTTCAGATTCCGAACATATTGGACTCAGTTGCGTTCGAAATAGGCTGCCAGGAATTAATCTAGGAAATCGGAGTTGTAATAGAAGTCCAACTTAGCCAAAACCCTAATTTCGGGAGTTCTCCTATAAATAGGATTATTCCATTCGAATTTATCATCTTTTGGGGGAGAAAAATCAGAAAGAAAAAGGAGAAGGCTGAGGTTTGAAGACGGAGATCTTTCCGCGGGGATCGATGGCTTCCTTCCCAACACCTATGGATCTTTCCCAAGAGATGAGTAGCTAATTTCTAAACTTAGGGATATCATGAAACACTAGTGTAATTTTTTGTATTCTTTGGTCTGAATCTTGTATTCTTCTCAAGACATGATCCTATGAATTTGCTTTTTATTATTAATAGAGTTGAAGGAATAGAGTTCCACGTACTTTCAGTTCTACATGATTTCTGTGATTGATTGTAGAGATTCATACGATGGTTTTCATGTGATTTATGGTTTGCTAGTGAGATAGGCTATGCTAAGATAGGATAGGTTGTGCCAAGGTCATTAGGAGTAGTATAACTTAAAGTAATTGTAGGACCGAAGACAATCTATGCCAAGAAAGATAGGTTATGCCGTTAGGAACATAAATCTTATTTTAGGGATTCATGTGAGCTTGTAGCCGTATGATCCATAATGTTTAGAGAAGGAGATAAGAGGATAACTAAAGAATATAGAAAGTGAAACTAATGTGGATTGAGTAAACCCTAAGTATCTCTCTCATTAGTCTAATAACTTTTACTTGCTTTCATTAGATAGTTTTAGTTAATTCAAACTTATCATTGCTTCTTTTGCTTAGATTTAGAGTTTGAGAATTGAATTCAATATTTTCTGGTAAATTCCCTGTTGTTCGACTCCGGACTTCACCATTATTCTACCTAGTAGCGTAGTGATTGAATAAGGATTATAAATTTAATATTTGATTGAGTTTGCAACGTTTTATTGACACGTTCGCAATACATCAATCATTCAATTCAAGTTACCGCCTAATATTAGGTCGCAAAGCTTTATTGCAACGAAAGAATCCTGCCTTCGATGGACTCAATGCATGATTGTGTTTCAAAATAATTTTCATCAATATGAATTTTCCATCGGCACGTAAACTTCCATTTATTTTTGTATTACAACTTGTTTTACAATTTGGCCTCGGCCTCATTAACGTGCTCTCAGCTTGCTCAATTTTTCCGCCACGTGAGCAACAAAACGTTACATAATTTATATTTGTTTTATGACTCCTTTTATGAACTGAAAGGCCTTTTTGTTTACCGTAACCTCTGTAATATTTTTGCACTTCATCTACATAATCAAATGTCATGTCAAAGCTTGGATCATCTATTTCCTCAACTGTTGTTATAGCTTCATTGTCATCTCCTTCAAATTGTGATTCATCGAACTCCTCATTTCAATGTATATTTATGCTTCAATTCACAAAAAAAAGAGTAATTTACTAATGAGGTTTAAATAAATAGAAGAAGAACTCATGATGCATTAACTACAATAACTCCACCTCATATGCCATGAATAGATGGAACATTTGAAAGGCATAACTTAGTATACTTAGAAAAAAAAAAAAGATCCATCGTCATAGACACTAAAAACACTAGCAGAAAATTAAAAAGAGGCCTCTCCAAAGCTCTTCTATTTCATGGATGTTAGAGTTATTAAGAATGTGCAAGCCTTTTCTAATAAAGACAAAGGAGTGAGATTGAACAAAACATGGAAGCTAAATAATGGAGCTTGCCCTTTATAAAGTCACTCATTCAGTTCATTAGCATACTCGTCTCGTCATAATTTTTCAACTGTCGAGAAAATTCTACGTAGGTTAAACAATTTACCTAGCATCAGGACTTGGGCAATGTTCAAAAGTACAATTGGATAACATTCTAAAAGAAGATACTACAATCTGTCAACCAAGTTCATCCAATGATGATACTAGTAAAGAGAACTCTACTAGCAAATGGTGAAAAGCATATCATGATAAATATATACTAGGGGTATGATTCCTATTTACCTCCGCATCCAATACTTGTATTCCTGGATTCGGATGTGATCCCTCTCTCCTTCCTTCAGCTGATGCAACCCACATCCCAGTTAAAATACAAAAAAATACAACAAACAAGAATTTCTCAAAGAAGAGTAGAAATTTAGATTGTTTAAGAAACTAATCAAATGTAGGCAACACTTGGGGAAGAAAAAAATGCATCACCAGATTGCTCTCGTAGATGAGATCATAGCGCATGGGCGAGAGGCAACTCAGCACGCAGTTCTCCTTGTCGATCACCAAAGCATGAAACAATGAGGGAGACACTCGAGACAGTGAGGGGGGGGGAGACGGCTAGATGGCGAGGGGAGCGGAGACTATGCGAGCTCTCACGAGTGGATGGGAGAGCTAGGGCATCGCTCGAGTGGATGGGACACTCGAGACCAAGGGGCGGGGGCGGCGGGGGCACTCGAAACCAGGCGACGGGGCGGTGGGGACGCTCGAGACCGGAGGGCGGGGGCAGGGGCGGCGGGGACGCCGCTCTCGCGGATGGAAGGAAGAGAGCTAGGGTTAGGGGCGGGGGCGATGAGGACGCTCGAGACCAGGGGCGAAGACACTCGAGCTGGCGGGGGATGAGCTCAAGACCAGGGAGCGGAGATGGCTCGGCATGCGGGGGATGCTTGAGATGATGGAGGAGCGGTGGGGGACGAGCTTGAGACCGAGGGGCGGAGACGGCTCGGCAGGAGGCACTACAAAAAACATTGCTTTTGCCGACACCATATTACCAACGCTTTAAATAAAGCATTGCTGCTTGTTACAGTTCCCGACACCCAAACTGCGAGCGTTGGTATAAGTTAACTGTATAGCGGCGCCTACAAACAGTGTCGATAAAGATACCTGTTACCAGCACTTGTAGTCTGTGCGTCGGTATAAATTTCCCTTTACCGGCGGTTTACGTCTGTGCATCAATAAAGTGAAATATAATGCAACACTATATCATAAAAGCGCCGGAACTTTATCTTTAGTACCGACGGTTTCCGCAATTGCCGGTATTGGAGCCTAAACAAAAGTATTGAGAGTATTTTTCCCGACGATCACTTGATTTGATGCCGGTATAAGCAATCTATTTAGCAGCACGTACGTTATGTGTCAGTAAATGGTTTTTTTGCCCCAACACCTCCATATAAAGCGCCGACCCAGATGAACATCTACCGGCAGTTTCGACATTTGTCGGTATTTTTATCATCTAAATTGTGGCACATGAGTCAAGCAGTGGTGTCATGTACAATCTAAAAGCACGGCATGTTAGAAAAGAGTCGGTAAATGTCTATTTTACCAACGCTTCATCTCTAGAACCGACGGTAGTAGTGCATATATATTGGCACTTTGATTGATTGTCGCAAATACTCTTTAAAGACGGAACTATGCAGACATGCTGGTATCGGGTGTAGTTAGTATGTTTTGTTTTTTTGCTTAATTTTATTAATTTTATTTTTATGCAAGATATGTATTTGATGAAATCAATTACTAATAAAATCTGCTTGAATTCAACTTTAATAAATTAAACTTGAACAATGTTGGATTTGAAACTTGATTTGAATTTATTATATGTTAAGGCTTGTTAAGTAGACTCATTAACTCGTTAAGCTCGACTCATCAGTTACGTTGTATTCAAGCCGAGTCGTGCTAAACTCGAGCTTACTCAACCTCGACTCATATTGAATACATTACGTTCGAATTCAAGCTCAAGCTCAATCCCATCTTTAAGATGGAGCTTCCAAAAGCTGAGCATGTAAGCATAATTTAAATTACATATAAGATATATATAAAAGTGGTAGATTATACTTATATATAAAAGATTATGATAATTAGTTGAGCTCTGCTTTTGAGTCTCCAAGCTGAGCCTGATCATAGACGAACGAGCTTGAAACATATTTAAGCCTATATTTACAGAAAATGACCCCCTATTGCAGTGGTTTTTTTTAGCGAATATGAAATTGCGACTATAAGATGAGATAGAGGGTCGATATTTTATTCTCTAGTAAACCACATAAATCTCATTACTACAAGGAAACATAGATTTTATAGCACGTATTTCATAGCATTTTTTGTTAAATGCTATTAGGACTGAATATTAATAACATAAACTTAGAAAATGCTATAAATTTATAATTGAGCGATGACATTTAGTAGTCAATAAAATTTTATAGAATTATTTATAGTATTTTTTTATATATATGTTATTAATGATAGTTATTATTTGGGGTAAAATCTCAACTTTTATAGCATTTTGTAGAAGCAAAACCTTTTTTTTCATGTCCCAAAATTAAAAGCCAAATTCTCCTCCATTACCTAATAAAATATATCTAATCTTTCTTGTTTTGGTGGGAAGGAAACAGCCAAAATCTCATTTTCCCACCAAAATGTCATCTCCACCCCCCCCCCCCCCCCCCCCCCCCCACCAAACCCTTGGTTCCCCACTTCCTCCAAGCTCATTCCGTCTCTTTTGTGGTGGGCTACATGTGATCAAGGTGCTCCAACCAGGTTCTGTCTCTCTCTCTCCCTCCCTCCCTCTCTCAATCTCTGTCTAGGGCAAAATGGGGGACCATCCGATTGGGGACCATCTCTTTCTTTAAGGAAGGTCTCCTTCAAACCCTAGAATGTAGGGACCATGGATGGAGACCCTTTAATCCTTTTTTTAACCCTAGAATGTCATTTTGGCATGTGACCCTTCATTTTTTTCACATTATGTGTTCTCCTATTTATTTTTAGTGGGCATTTTTTTCTCACAAAGGTCTAGAACCCATGCATTTTAATAAATCAATTTATAAAAATGATGTTCTTGATCATGATCAATCTCTTGCATATTCCATGACCTAATTTTATGACAAATTGAAAAATTCTCACTTCCGTGTTGCCATCTTTGAAAATTTATTAGGCTAAACCAATTGGAATTCCTTTGTTTGGTTATCAACAAAAACAGAGTGGTTAGAGACTAAGAATGTGAAAGTATAGTTAGTGGGGAATAGCTTTTTAGAAATAGGGCATTATGAGGTAGATTTTGGATGTGATTAGAGACTAAAAAATGTGAAATTATAGATAAGAGTAAGCTAAATATTGAAAATTTCACACATGCCTAGTCTCCCTAAAATGTTTGAGAGAGTTTAGTTTATCTTTTTTATGCTTGTCATAATTCATGTGCTTGGCCACATATCTTTTCTGTGATATTAATTCATTTATCACGTTTGAACGTAGGGGCGACCAGAGACGAGCTTGAGATGCACATGAAAAAGATGAGGAGAAGAAAAAAGAAAGAGAATACATGTGAGAGGGGAGGTGGCCCACCACGTCGGCTGTCACATCAGGTCAGCAAACAGCCTACCCACGTGGCGTGGGCATGGCATCGTTTCTCTTGTCCAAAATACTTGCATTGTTGCATAATATAAAAAGAAGAGAAGCCTACGCGGCTACACGCAAACCATTTCTCATAAAAGTGATAGAAAATAATAAAACTTCACTAGTTTCATTGACCCAAGCATTGATTACCTTATATGCGATAGTAAGCATGATGTTGTAGCCGCCAAACAATGCATCTATTGTTAAACATGAAATAAAATAGCAACTATTTTATCGTATCAGGTCACATCATACAGCAAGTTTAAGGCACCCAGATTCTAGAAACTCTGGCATCATATGTTATTGCTCAAAGATACTATACATTCAAAAACGGGGCCAAAGAAAAAGATTTCCACTCTGGTTAGTCCTCAATTTGGTTACGTTATCAACACATTCCACTCTTATATAGAGAAACAAAGTTTAATTTAGGGGAAAAACCTGACCATCCAAACCCAAGTAAAAATACGAGCTTTCTACACTGTAATTTCATATACGAATCGTATGAACAGTAACCAAATTGGTGGTCATAATGTTTGGAAAAAGAAAAAGAAACAGCTCAACCTTAGTAAGATTCAGATGCAGCTCTGCTTCTTCACTGCTTCCGGGATTCCTGAAGAGTTGATTAAACGAAACTCTACAAAAAAATCCCATTTTTCCATTGATCCATGGAAGCTATGGAACAGAGAGGCAAGGTAACATCCATCCTTACATGTTAGTATTTGATTGGGCCGGGAAAGTAACTATGAAGTGGGTATTAAGCATGTGAACAGTGAGTGGAAAAGGTAACTCCTATTGGAGTAGCGATAGATGGGAAGTGGGAGGCCTTTTCTTTTCCATCACACTTTCTACCCTCTGATTATTAAAAACTTTTGTTGATTCCTTGTCCACTCTCCTACAACCATACAGACTGAAGTTGATTCCATATTTAAACCATCTATGATTCAGTCCATTGGCACCTCTACATGCAAAATTTTGTCTTAAGTTGATGAGTCTCTGTCTTGAGTTTCAGGTTCATGTATCTAAAAGTTATCACTGTTCAAGGTCAAGCAATAGCTGTGGGTTTCCAACTTTCTATATAAACACGTAACAATTGCTCATGAGGGACCTCTGGTTCTGCTACCTTAGCAAAATAAACGTGGGGGGCGTGGCTGAAATTTCAATGAAACTCCTTGACCTTTGCTCAAGGTCAAGCAATAGCTATGGGTTTCCAACTTTCATGCTCAGTACTGCTGAAGATAAACGTGGGGGCCGTGGCTGAAATTTCAATGAAACTCCTTGACCTTTGCTCAAGGTCAAGCAATAGCTGTGGGTTTCCAACTTTCATGCTCAATGCTGAAGACTTTATATTAGAAACTTTTGGGATTTTTTCTCCCATAAGGATCCACGGCGGCTGACGAAGAATACGAATAAGATCAAGATTGTTGGATATGTGGGTCATGATGTCCATCAGACGGGTAACAAGTGAGACAATCTTTTGATCATGATGAAAGGTTAGCGATTGATGGTGTCGTCAACTACGAAGACTCGCGGAGTAGGCGTGGGGCGCCCGTTGCTCAAGTCGGAGGAGCCCAGGAATAGGCGTGAGGCGCCCGTTGCTCAAGTTGGAGGAGCCCACCTGATCTTTAGCTGGGTTGAAGACCAAAGCATGGGTAATGAGAAATTACATGGGAGCGGGTCCCACTTCACTCCCACTTCATACAAGTGCTCATCTAAAGTCTTTTAAAACCTTTGCTTGGCCGGGGGTTACCCTTTTTATTTTTTTTTACACTCATTTTTTTCTAATCCCATATTTCTCTCAACCCCCTTAACGTTAACCACGAATCAAACGGAGGCTAAAGGTGTAATTATTACTTTGAAAAAAAATTACAATCATAACTTTTATGATAGTAATAATTAATGGGGTAACATTTATATGTTACTCAAGTTTTGATAGAAAAGATAAAATTTAACTTGTAATACTCAATATATTAGTAAAACTCAATATACTCTCTCTCTCTCTATGTACTTTCTCTCTTATATTTTCTCTCTCTACATTCTCACACTTCTTTCTCTCTCTCGATTTTCTCTCTTCCTTTATCTCTCTAGTTTCCCTCTCTATTTTCTTTTTTTTTCTTTATCTCTTTTTCCCCTCTCTATTTTCATAGAGATAAAATAGGAAAGAAAAAACAGAGAGAAGAAATAGATAGAGAAAATAGAAGAGAAGAAATAGAGAGAGAAAATATGAGAAAAGAAGTAAGAAAATATGAGAGAGGAGGTAGAGTGAGAAATTAGAGAGAGAACATAGGAGTGAGACAATAGAGAGAGAAGGTAGAGATAGAAAATTGGAAAGAGGAAGTAGAGAGAGATAATATGAGAGGAAGTAGAGAGAGATAATAGGAGTGAGGAAGTGGAGAGAGAAAGTAGGAGAGAGAAAATAAAGAGGGAGGAAGTAGAGAGAAGAAGTAGAGAGAGAAAGTATGGAGATAAAATAAGAGAGAAAAAGTAGATAGAGAAAATAGGAGAGATGAAGTAGAGTGAGAAAATAGTAGTGCTAAAGCGGACAGAAAAAAATAGGAGAGAAATTAGAGAGAGGAAATTAGAGGGATTAAGTAGAGAGAGAAAATTGGGGAGATGAAGTAGAGAGATAAATTTTGAGAGGGAAATTTGGAGAGGAAGAGAGGAAATGGGAGAGAGAAAGTAGAGAGGGGAAGCGGAGATATCATGAGTCAAAATTTAGTTAAATTATTAAAATAAACTAAATGATGGTTTCTCAAAGAAAGTAGAATAAAGAGAAAATTAGTAAAAATATAGATATAAGTAATTCTTTTTTACCCTATCATTCACCTTTCATGGATAGTAAAATTTACGTCCTCTTTATCTTCATATTAAGATAAATTTGAACAACTGGGACAACGGCGACGAAAAGAGCGTGAAAGGTAAGAGAGACTTATGGTGTGTGTACCATACGATGACATTTCAACAACTCAACCCGGGCAATTTTCATATGGAACTAGATCAAACGTTTCTAATGCGCCATTCATAGTTCATGAGGAGGTTGAAGATACAACTGTTGTGACTGAGGCTTTGACAACACGACAATTGGCCCAACGACGACGAAGAGAACGCGAATGGCAAGAGAGTCTTATAGCGCGTGGACCATATGATGGCAATTTGACAACACACACAGGTTGTTCTTCATATGGGATTGCATCAAATATTTCTAAATCTCCGAACATACTTCATGATGAAGTTGTTGTGACTGAGTCTATGCAAGAAATCTTGGGTGCGTCTGTGACAACCGGGCTATCTCTACCCCGATTTATTAATGCTCGACAGTTAGGCCAGGACCGAATGAGGGAACGCTTACATTTGAAACATGCAGAATACCTTGCTCCGTCATCAAGTGGTCGCAATAAAACCGGTAATCAGGCACCAGTTGAAAATCAAACGATTTTAGTTATTGCACCCTCACCGACGCTGGACGAGGATACAACACCCGTTGATGTGTGAGAACTTCCTCATCCTCCAAACTTTTAATATTGATAGCTTTCCTAATGAAACTTAAAATGTTTATTCTTTTAACATTAATTCAACTTTTCTACAGTCCCATAGATGAAGATGTATTAGAAGTAGATACAGCTACAGATCACCATGCTGGCATGTACCCATGTCGTCATTGGCTAGGTACAATGGATGTAGTGTGCGTCCATTGTAACGCCAAGCATTGGCTTGTCGAGAGATTGTATGAGTCCTCAGTCAATGATCCAAAATTTGAAAATTGTTGCGGGCAAGGTAAAATCAAGCTGGCACCTTTAACATATCCACCTCAATCTCTCAGAGATCTTTTCGAGGGAGATGATGCAAATGCGCGTTCATTCCGCACAAACATTCGCCAATACAACATAGCAAATTCCTTTACCAGCCTCGGTGTGCGTATCGATGATAGGATTAGACAAAAAACCGGTCCTATGCCATTCAGCATCCATGATGAAGTAAGACATTTTACACGGGCATTGTTGCCGGAGTCAAGAACTGATCGGGTGTATGCTCAACTTTATATCTATGATCCAGATGAAGCAGTGAGGATACGCATAAATAATAATCCAAATTTAAGTCCGGCTGTTCTTCAAGCTATCCAGAACATTCTTTTGCATTGTAATCCTTTTATCCGAATTTACTGACATGCACATGAACCTATCGAATACAAGTAGGACTGCGCCACCTCTCCCCGTGCGCTTGCAATATAGACCATCAACTGATCGCCACAGGTTCAATTTGCCAATTGTTAATGAAATCGTTGTTATTTTGCCAAGCGATGGTATTGAAATAGCTACGAAATGTGATATATTGCTACATCTTCGAGGTGATGGGCCCTTAGAACGAATAAGTGAATGCCACCCTGCATATCTGCCCCTGCATTATGTTCTTTTATTCCCAAACGGTGATCTTGGATGGAGTACAGACCTCAAGCAATGGGATGTTAGTCGTGGTTGCCCTTCAGCGAAGAGATTAACAATGTCAGAGTATTATTGTTACCGTTTGTACGAACGAGACGGGGAGTATTCAACTATACTTCGTGGTAAAAGGTTGTTCCAAGAATTTATTGTTGATGCATGGGCCTCATCTGAACAGAACAGACCCTTTTGGAACAGAACAAATCAGGGTAAGTTAAGATCGGACTGTTATCAGTGCCTTAATGACTTGGGAGGTGTTATAACTGACACAAATCAGATTGGGCAGAGGGTAGTGCTGCCTTCATCATTCACAGGTAGCACTAGACATCTAAACCAGATCTACCACGACTCAATGGCGATAACCCGATATTTTAATCATCCTGATGTGTTCCTTACAATGACAGCAAATCCAAAGTGGCCTGAGATTCAAGAAGCTCTGCTCCAGTATCAGAATGCTATGGATCATCCAGATATAATTGTGCGCTTTTTCAATGAGAAAAGAAAGGCATTGCTCAAAGAGATTAAGGATAACAGAGTCTTCGGTAGTAAAGTAGCGCATGTTTATACCATTGAGTTCCAGAAACGTGGACTTTCACACATGCATGCCCTATTTTTCCTACAGGGAAGGGACAAGATAAGAACATGTGCACAGGTTGATTCCATCGTTTATGCTGAATTCCTAGACAAGCAAGCTGAGCCAGCGTTGTTCGACACTGTAAAAACTTGCATGGTACATGGACCATGTGGTGCTCGAGCTGCAACTATGGGTATCACAGCACCAAGTACTGAGAATGGTCGTTGTACGAAAATGTACCCGAAGCCACTCACCGACAGAACAAGTATGGATCAAGATGGATACCCTGTATATCGTCGACGTCTGAGTGACCTGGAAATATTAGTTCATGGGGTGCCGGTCAATAATGCAGATGTTGTGCCCTACAATCCATATTTATCAAGGATGTTTAACTGCCACATCAACGTTGAAGTCTGTGCAGGTGTTCACTGTGTGGCTTATATTCACAAATATATCTACAAGGGTCATGATCGAGCAACAATGGTTTTGGGAGGAGACGATGAGATTCAGCAGCATATTAATGCACGATATATAGGCCCGTGTGAAGCGGCATGGCGTCTTTACGAGTATCACATACACGAGGAGTATCCTGCAGTCCAGCGGCTAGTTGTCCACTTGCCGGGGGAACAACGTGTGCTCTTCAACGCATTGGAACCAGTCTCAGTAGTACTTGAACGAGGATCGAATCAACAAACAACTTTGACTGCATACTTCTCCTGTTGTGCTAATGATTTGTCTGCACGCGCCTACTGTTATCAAGAGTTTCCTGAACATTATGTCTGGAATAAAAAAGATGCCGTGTGGAGACCACGTAAACGTGGGTTTTCCATTGGAAGATTGTATTATGTCTCACCAACTGAAGGTGAGCGCTTCTATCTACGGCTGTTACTAACTACAGTTAAAGGTCCGGAATCATATGAGCACCTACGAATCGTTGCTGGGATCCAACATGCGACTTTTAAAGACGCATGCCAAGCATTAGGTTTGTTGGAGGACGATGGAGAATGGGTCCAATGTATGCAGGAATCGGTTGTTGTGAATACGGGGTACCAATTGAGACAGTTGTTTGCTACCGTACTTTTATATTGTAACCCGTAAAATCCATCCGCATTATGGGCACAATTTTCTACTCAAATATGTGATGACATCCCACATCTCTTACATGCTCAATTCCAAATAGAGTTGCCATCAGATGAGCAAGTCAAGGACTATGGATTGTACATATTAGAGCAGATGTTACAAGAACAAGGTTCATCATTAGCAAACTATCCGTTGATGCCTCACCCTACAGGTAATTGGACTGCGCATTCTCAAAATAGGCTTATGATGGAACACCAAATTCTAATTGATAATGCTAAGAATACAGACTTCGAAAATGATGTACAAATGTTGAACCCGAAACAACGTTCTGCATACAATGCTACAATGGCTTCTGTAAATTCTGATGATGGCCGATCATTCTTCCTAAATGGGGGTGCTGGTACAGGAAAGACATTTCTTTACAACATCATCGCTGGAAAGTGTCAGGAGCTTGGTAATATAGTTGTCACCGTTGCTTCTTCGGGTATTGCTGCTTTATTGTTAACAAGTGGACGCACAACTCACTCGACTTTCAAAATCCCCCTTAACATAGCACATGATTCATACTGTACATTTACTAAGCAATCCATTCACGCGGAACTTCTAAGAGCAACCAAGCTCATAATATGGGATGAGGTGCTAATGCAGCACAAATATTGTGTTGAAACTGTCGAGCGGACGCTTCGTGACATATGTGACAATGAATGCCCGTTCGGTGGTAAAACTATTGTATTAGGTGGTGATTTTCGCCAGATTTTGACAGTTGTCCCTAGAGGGAGTCGTGAGGAAATTGTACATGCGTCATTGCGAACTTCTTTTCTATGGACTAAACTAAATGTTTTGAAGCTGACTGCAAACATGCGCATGCGGTCTTCGGATCATGTGGCATTTCCTTTCATGAAATTCTTAAATGAGGTATGTCTAATACAACCAAGTTATTCAAACTAGATGTTGCTTTTCTATATTGCATGAGTAATTTGCTGCATCTCTTCTGCAACACAGATAGGGGTCAATCCACATGAGACTGTGACTTTACCACATTCTGTGAATCGGTGTCAGAGTATAGAGGCCCTGTTGTCCACGGTTTATCCTCAATTGGATGTGGTATCCACTGTTACTCCAACATTTGTGATGGAGCGGACAATCCTCTCTGCACGGAATGATGATGTTTTTGCTATTAATGTGATAGCCTTGAAAAAGTTCCCCGGAGAGATAGTCACGTACCTTGCGGCTGATAAAGCGGTCATCGAAGAGGGTCAGAATGTGGACATGAGCGGATACCCGACCGAGTATCTTAACACGTTGGATCCACCAGGATTGCCACCATTCTGATTGGACCTGAAAATAGGCGCACCGGTAATGTTGTTGAGGAACTTGGCGCCAAAGGATGGGATTTGCAACGGTACACGCCTACTGGTCGTAAAATGCTGCCAACGCGTTATACAAGCACGGATAATGACTGGGGCCAAAGCTGGGGAGGTTTTTTTCATACCCAGAATATCGTTGGTGTCGTCCAGTAAAGAGATGCCATTTAAGATGTCTCGCCGTCAGTTCCCTATTAGACTGGCTTACGCCATGACAATTAATAAATTACAGGGCCAATCGTTGAAATTTGTAGGGGTCGATTTACGCACTCCGGTGTTCAGTCATGGTCAGCTCTACGTTGCATTGTCCAAATGTACTTCGGCAAACCGTATTAGCTTCCTAACTAATGATGTTGGCGTAAATACGACCATAAATATAGTTTACCCAGAAGTCTTGATTGATACTTGAAAATTATGAACGTAAGTTTCCAAATGGAATTTTAATTGTAATCAAGACAAATAAATTAAAGAACACTATCTTAATTCAATATAGGTTTAAAATGTTGCTTGAATTTAATGTACTTTTCTAATGCAGGATTGCGATAGTCATGCTCGAAGCATTGCGTACAATAGCAGAACAATTCTGATCAATTGGACCTTTAACAATGTACATACCATACTTTACCTTTCATATACCACGATCTATTAGTATTTTTTAATCGTTTCACTCTGAATATTCTGTTACAGGTCGTATTTCATGTGCCACGTGTGAGCATCTCCATCGTGATAGAGACCTACACTCTCAGATGTGTTATCGGCCGAATGTTAGGGATGTCGTGGTGGTTATGTCCTGGAAGGATAGAGCGAAGGAATGCATTGGCAGCATAGCATGTTGTAAAAACACTACTGGTTTGATAATTTATTTCAAAATTATGTGATTCCCTTATCTCTGAACTTGCTGAAATAAGCAAATGACATTGTTGGCTACTGATATTTGGTTCTATTAATATTCACTGTAATTTTGTGCTTTCTTAAGCAAATACTTATAATTTGGCATGTTTGCATCACTTTTAATGGGAACGGATAGGTGGAAATGTTACTGCAACTTGCTGAAAAATAGAAAGTGGGATAGCGAATTGTACGTTCTCATGTTGGCGATAAATTTTGAGTCGTCGTTGATTGCATTGTACATATTGTATTGTTGTCCGACTTTGAGTACAAATTTATCTGAGATATTTATATCAAATAGATTAGTCTTCTCAATATGAAAGAGTTAAAGGCAGGTGTGAGATAGAGAACCGTGTCTAACCGTGCCAGGATCATGGGTTCTCACTATATGTGTTGTTTTAATAGTGACCAATAAGTTTTTAATGTATACCAATCTTAGCCATCATGGCCTATTTGAATTATTTGTGCAAGGTACCATCATATGTTATTTATGCACTGTACATATTGTAATGAAGTATCGTTGGAAGGATATGAGTATCGGCGTTCGTTGGCACATGAAGTATTTCTGCCCATCATTGAAGCTGCGGAAAGTGGACTACGTGATGCTGAGAAAGAACTGCCCTTCATGATATCAATGAAGAAGTACAAATTTTATACAATTGTTTGGTTTATTAATAAGAAAAATGCAAAACCGTGCCAGGGGCACAGATGAGTACTAGTATTTAACTCAAAAAAAATTTATATTGTTATCTAAACATGAATAAAAGAAGTGAAAATTTAGACCCACACGCGCACACACACGTGAACATTTTACTCGGTGCTTATTTTTAGGACAAGTTGGTCACTCGTGTCAGAATAACGACAACGTCTGCAGGACGATAGACGGTGGATAAGTGGGCGATTTCCTCGGTCTCTTTAAGAGTGATTAAAACAGTCTGCAGAGAAGCGTGGTCCACCACGTGTTGGCGGACTTAAATACTCCACGTGACAAATCACGTGCGCTTCCAACCCCGGAACGGTCCCCGAGCGCCTTTTGCCAGTCCCAGTCTCAGTAGACCGCATAGGGATCACAGTCCTTTTGATTCCGATCCGACGGCCTTGATCTCAACCCTCGCGCCGCTTCAATCTGCGAGTCACGTGCAAGAATCTCTTGGTTCCAAGTACATATGCAACAAATCCAGTCCTTTTGATTCCGATCCAACGGCCCTAATGCCGCTTCAATCTGCGAGTCACGTGAGAATCTCTGGTTCCAAGAAATATCCGCAACAAATCCACGACTACTAAAATCCAATGGGTCTTTTCCGAGAAAACCCTTGTCATATGGCTATATTGAAAAAAAACCCATATGATTACTATTCACATCCGACCTAGTTGCATAAAATCCTTGTACACTCGTTTTTTTATCTAACAAAAAAAGTCTTAAATTATCCTATCATATAAAATTAAAAAAAAACAAAAATAGTAGTATTCAATAGATATTTTATATTATCATTATAATTTGACCCAAAAGGCTTATCATTTCATCTACTAAAATCCAATAAAAGATGGGTGGGGATGTGGTATTCGAATACTCCATTATACCAATAAGCCTGAAAATTTTGAGTAATTTGTATATTAGTGACACACCATGTTATTTTTTATAATATGGTTTCACTTTCGTTGTTAGTTGTATATTAGTGGCACTTCTATTTTATAAGAACTATCATCACTTGTTACGTAATTTCACTCGTTACGCAACTTCATTCATAATATGATTAATAAGAAAAATAGTTGCGCAACAAGTCAACGAAGTTACGGCAATATGTGAATGAACCTGCGTAACAAATGAATGAAGTTGTGTAACAAGTGAGGAGTGCACATAAGTGAGGGTGATTTCATCCTATTAAATAAAAGTATCACTAATATAAAAAAAAACCCAGAAGTGACACTAATATGCAAAATACAACATTGAGTGTCATTAATATGCAAATTACTCAATAATTTTTCTAAGGATTTTTTATATATATATCACCGTCTACATTTTAGCCTTATCGTAGAAAACTACCTCTATTATCATTTATTGTAGAAAATGATTAAACTTAAAAAAAATGATAAAAGAGATGTGTATATTTTTACGAGTTTAATTGATATGAATGTAATCTTATTTCTTTAGAAGTTGATGACATGTAGTTTTTTACGAGTTTAATCGATAAATAAGTTAGTTTCTACGATAAATTACCAGGGAGTTAGCGTTCTATGATATTGTTAAATTGTAAATGGTGATATAGAAACCTTTTTTCTAAATATAGCCATAAAATAGGGGTTATTTGCCAAAACGTCTACATATCCAATGTCAAGAGGGAAACGGGTGTCCAGAGAGGTGTATATTTCTTGGAATTTTTTGCCAAAATGGACCCCCAATGTCCATATTTGGCAGATTCAGACCCCCTCCACTGATTTTTTGCAACAGAGGACCCCAAAGTATATAAATTCCTAAATTACCCCTCCCTTCACATGCCATGATTGGCCATCCATCTCTCCTTATCATTACAGCATTTAATGCATAGGTTTAAAAAAAAAACCTCCCGTCGCATTTAATGCGACGGGATGTATCTTCTTGTTCCTTCTTCCCAAGCCTGGTCCTCCCTCCCGCCATCTTCTACTCTCCCTCTCCATTGCCTTTTCTTCTCTTTTTCATTTCCAGTTTCTCCCTTATTCTTTCATGACTCATCCATTTCCACTGCCTCATCTCCTCCATTTCCACTGCCTACTCTTCTCTTCTCCCTTATTCATTCATCTCTCCTCTCTATCAACTGCCTCCTCTTTTCTACCTTCGATCGTCGCAGTTTTCTTTGCCAAAATAGTTCATCGGAGAGAGCTCTCCACACATGCAAGGGGATGAGAAGCGTTCCGCTGCATTGCCACTTCAACGAACGGGTTATAAATCATGAACGCGATGCTGCCACTTCAACTCGATGCACTGTACGTCCTGTAACTGTGTCCGGTACATCACCAGCTCCGTCCGCTGCATGATGTTGGTCTATCTTGTTTGCATTGTATACTGCAGTGTAGTACACGTCTTGGTGCAATGTAAAATGCAGTCATTTTAACGCTACACGTGTATTTGTTATACCGATACGTGTATTGTTTGAAAACGCGTGTTACAAAAGAAAGGTGTAACTCTATGATGGAAGCACTGGTTTAATGTTTAGATGCGTGTGTGTGAAATTCTACATACGTGTATTTGTTACAACGATACGTGTATTTGTTATAACGATACGTGTATATTTTATAGCGGTATGTGTATGTTTTATACCGGTACGTGTATTGTTTGAAAACGCGTGTTACAAAAGAAAGGTGTAACTCTATGATGGAAGCACGGATTTAATGTTTAGATGCGTGTGTGTGAAATTCTACGTACGTGTATTTGTTATAACGATACGTGTATGTTTTATAACGGTACGTATATGTTTTGAAAACGTGTGTTTAAAAAGAATGTGTAACTCTATGATGGAAGCACGAGTATAATTTTTAGATGCGTGTGTGTGAAATTCTACATACGTGTCTCCACTTCCAAGCACGCGTATTGATGAATGTGTATGAGGTTTGTTACATACCACCCAAACAACTTAACATCAACGCAAACAGTTTGTTACAGACCACCCAAACAACTTAACATCAAGGAAAACAATATGATACATCAACTAAACTACTTCTTCTTCTTTGCGGCTCGTGTTGGAGCAACCTTTCTTTTATCCCCACCGTGTTTCCTCGTAGTTTCCCCATGAGCTGGCTCGGTGGGCAATTCCGCTTCAGTAGGTATCGGGAGGAGCCATGCCCAATGGGAGGGAGGAAGAGGCTTCGGCCACCGTGTTAAGTTGTTTGGGTGGTATCCCCGTCGAAGCCTCTTCCTCCCTCCCACGGGGCATGACTCCTCCCGATACCTACTGAAGCGGAAATGCCCACCGAGCCAGCTCATGGGGAAACTGCGAGAAAACACGGCGAGGATAAAAGAAAGGTTGCTCCAACACGAGTCGCAAAGAAGAAGAAGTAGTTTAGTTGATGTAACATGTTGTTTGCCATGATGTTAAGTTGTTTATGTGATATGTAACAAACTGTTTGCCTTGATGTTAAGTTGTTTGAATGGTATGTAACAAACTGTTTGCGTTGATGTTAAGCTGTTTGGGTGGTATGGAACAAACCTTGTACACATTCATCAATACGCGTGCTTGAAAGTGGAGACACGTATGTAGAATTTCACACACACGCATCTAAAAATTATACCCGTGCTTCCATCATAGAGTTACACATTTTTTTGAAACACACGTTTTCAAAACATACACGTACCGTTATAAAACATACACGTATCGTTATAACAAATACACGTATGTAGAATTTCACACACACGCATCTAAACAATAAACTCGTGCTTCTATCATAGAGCTACACCTTTCTTTTGTAACACGCATTTTCAAACAATACACGTACCGGTATAAAACATACACGTATTGTTATAAAATATACACGTACCGTTTTAAAACATACACGTACCGTTATAAAACATACACGTATCGTTGTAACAAATACACGTTTGTAGAATTTCACACACACGCATCTAAACATTAAACCCGTGCTTCCATCATAAAGTTACACCTTTCTTTTGTAACACGCGTTTTCAAACGATACACGTATCGGTATAACAAATACACGCGTAGCGTCAAAATGACTGCGTTTTACATTGCACCAAGAGGTGTACTACACTGCAGTATACAATGCAAACAAGATAGACCAATATCATGCAGCAGACGGAGCTGGTGATGTACCGGACACAGCTACAGGACGTATAGTGCATCAGGTTGAAGTGGCAGCATCGCATTCATGATTTATAACCCGTTCGTTGAAGTGGCAATGCAGCGGAACGCTTCTCATCGCCTTGCATGTGTGGAGAGCTCTCTCCGGTGAACTATTTTGGCGAAGAAAACTGCGACGATCGAAGGTAGAAAAGAGGAGGCAGTTGATAGAGAGGAGAGATGAACGAATAAGGGAGAAGAGAAGAGTAGGCAGTGGAAAGGGAGCAGATGAGGCAGTGGAAATGGATGAATCATGAAAGAATAAGGGAGAAACTGGAAATGGAGAAGAGAAGAGAAGAGAAGGCAATGGAGAGGGAGAGTAGAAGATGGCGGGAGGGAGGACCAGGCTTGGGAAGAAGGAACAAGAATACACATCCCGTCGCATTTAATGCGACGGAAGGTTTTTTTATTTAAACCTATGCATTAAATGTTGTAATGATAAGGAGAGACGGATGACCATTCATGGCATGTGAAGGGAGGGGTAATTTAGGAATTTTTTTAAACCTATGCATCTATAATATTGTTAAATTATAAATGATGATATGGAAACCTTTTTTCTAAATATAGTCATAAAATAGGGGTTATTTGCCAAAACGTCCACATATCCGACGTTAAGAGGGAAACGGGTGTCCAGAGAGGTATATTTCTTGGGTTTCTTCGGTTATAAATATACGTTGGAGGTACCTGAGAAGGAAGCGTTAAAGCTCCCTCCCGCCTTCCAGTCCCTTGGCGCCCGCGAGATTCAAGGATCTCGTTTCTGGCCTCCTCTCCGAAATAAGAGAGAGAGCTGAAGACAAGTTTAGCTATCCATCTCTCCGTCACTCTCGAGAATCGGATCTAGGGTTTCGAGGAGGAGAGGAGATGGCTTCGGACAGGAGGGATGTGGGCATCGTCGCCATGGATATCTACTTCCCTCGTAGCTGTGTTCAGCAGGTATCGGTTTCTTGAGCTTTTTTTTGGGTTTTTTTTTGTGTTTAATCGAGCTCTTGGACTTTGTTTCCTTTTTTGGAAGTTTTCTTGAGCTGTTTTTGGAAATATTGGTTGATTTTTGGGCGTGGTGGCATAATAGTGTGAGATTTATGGCGCGATCGTTTCTTTTTCTCGGGCTTTGCGTGTTGTTGGGTGTTCGGGTGTGTAGAGTTTTTAGATTTTGCTCTGGTTCTTGCGTTCGAGGAAAGAAATTTCGGTTGAATCGGCGGGCATTGGTTGAAGTTATGTTTTTCTGAAAGCGGATGAGAGATTTCTTGAGGAAAAAGAGTGAGATCGATGCATTTGATACAGGTGGAAAATGATTTGGCTTTTGGGTATTGTTATTGTGGTATATTGGGGGTGGGCCAATGGAGTAAATCGGTGGCGTTGGATGTGCCGCTGTCCAGGGGATGGGTTTCTTGTCGTCTTTGATTGGCTCTTGTGTCCTAAATTAAAACAGTCTGCAGAGATGCGTGGTCCACCACGTGTTGGCGGACTTAAATACTCCACGTGATAAATCACGTGCGCTTCCAACCCCGGAACGGTCCCTGAGCGCCTTTTGCCAATCCCACTGTCAGTAGACCGCATCGGGATCACAGTCTTTTTGATTCTGATCCGACTGCCTTGATCTCGACCCTCGCGCCGCTTCAATCTGCGAGTCACGTGCAAGAATCTCTTGGTTCCAAGTACATCTGCAACAAATCCAGTCCTTTTGATTCCGATCCAACGGCCCTAATGCCGCTTCAATCTGCGAGTCACGTGAGAATCTCTGGGTTCCAAGAAATATCCGCAACAAATCCACGACTACTAAAATCCAATGGGTCTTTTCCGAGAAAACCCCTGTCATATGGCTATATTGCAAAAAAAAACCAATATGATTACTATTCACATCCGACCTTGTTGCATAAAATCCTTGTACACTCATTTTTTTATCTAACCAAAAAAGTCTAAAATTATCCAATCATATAAAATTAAAAAAACAAAAATAGTAGTATTGAATAGATATTTTATATTATCATTATAATTTGACCCAAAGGGCTTATCATTTCATCTACTAAAATCCAATAAAAGATGGGTGGGGATGTGATATTCGAATACTCCATTATACCAATAAGACTGATAATTTTGAGTAATTTGCTTATTAGTGACACACCATGTTATCTTTTATAATATGGTGTCACTTTCGTTGTTAGTTGTATATTAGTGGCACTTCTATTTTATAAGAACTATCCTCACTTGTTACGTAATTTCACTCGTTACACAACTTCATTCATAATATGATTAATAAGAAAAATAGTTGTGCAACAAGTAAACGAAGTTACGGCAATATGTGAATGAACATGCGTAACAAATGAAAGAAGTTGTGTAACAAGTGAGGAGTGCACATAAGTGAGGGTGATTTCATCCTATTAAATAAAAGTATCACTAATATGTAAAAAAAATCAGAAATGACACTAATATGTAAAATACAACATTGAGTGCCATTAATATACAAATTACTCAATAATTTTTCTAAGGATTTTTTTTATATATCACCGTATACATTTTAGCCTTTTCGTAGAATACTACCTCTATTATCATTTATTATAGAAAATGATTAAACTTAAAAAAGTGATAAAAGAGATGTGTATATTTTTACGAGTTTAATTGATATGAATGTAATTTTATTTCTTTAGAAGTTGATGACATATAGTTTTTTATGAGTTTAATCGATAAATAAATTGGTCTCTATGATAAATTATCAGGGAGTTAGCGTTCTATAATATTGTTAAATTATAAATGATGATATGGAAACTTTTTTTCTAAATACAGTCATAAAATAGGGGTTATTTGCCAAAACGTTCACATATCCGACGTTAAGAGGAAAACGGGTGTCCAGAGATATATTTCTCGGGTTTCTTCGGTTATAAATATACGTTGGAGGTACCTGAGAAGGAAGCGTTAAAGCTCCCTCCCGCCTTCCGGTCCCTTGGCGCCCGCGAGATTCAAGGATCTCGTTTCTGGCCTCCTCTCCGAAATAAGAGAGAGAGCTGAAGACAAGTTTAGCTATCCATCTCTCCGTCACTCTCGAGAATCGGATCTAGGGTTTCGAGGAGGAGAGGAGATGGCTTCGGACAGGAGGGATGTGGGCATCGTCGCCATGGATATCTACTTCCCTCGTAGCTGTGTTCAGCAGGTATCGGTTTCTTGAGCTTTTTTTTGGGTTTTTTTTTGTGCTTAATCGAGCTCTTGGACATTGTTTCCTTTTTTGGAAGTTTTCTTGAGCTGTTTTTGGAAATATTGGTTGATTTTTGGGCGTGGTGGCATAATAGTGTGAGATTTATGGCGCGATCGTTTCTTTTTCTCGGGCTTTGCGTGTTGTTGGGTGTTCGGGTGTGTAGAGTTTTTAGATTTTGCTCTGGTTCTTGTGTTCGAGGAAAGAAATTTCGGTTGAATCGGCGGGCATTGGTTGAAGTTATGTTTTTCTGAAAGCGGATGAGTGATTTCTTGAGGAAAAAGAGTGAGATCGATGCATTTGATACAGGTGGAAAATGATTTGGCTTTTGGGTATTGTTATTGTGGTATATTGGGGGTGGGCCAATGGAGTAAATCGGTGGCGTTGGATGTGCCGCTGTCCAGGGGATGGGTTTCTTGTCGTCTTTGATTGGCTCTTGTGTCCTAAATTAAAACAGTCTGCAGAGATGCGTGGTCCACCACGTGTTGGCGGACTTAAATACTCCACGTGATAAATCACGTGCGCTTCCAACCCCGGAACGGTCCCTGAGCGCCTTTTGCCAATCCCACTGTCAGTAGACCGCATCGGGATCACAGTCTTTTTGATTCTGATCCGACTGCCTTGATCTCGACCCTCGCGCCGCTTCAATCTGCGAGTCACGTGCAAGAATCTCTTGGTTCCAAGTACATCTGCAACAAATCCAGTCCTTTTGATTCCGATCCAACGGCCCTAATGCCGCTTCAATCTGCGAGTCACGTGAGAATCTCTGGGTTCCAAGAAATATCCGCAACAAATCCACGACTACTAAAATCCAATGGGTCTTTTCCGAGAAAACCCCTGTCATATGGCTATATTGCAAAAAAAAACCAATATGATTACTATTCACATCCGACCTTGTTGCATAAAATCCTTGTACACTCATTTTTTTATCTAACCAAAAAAGTCTAAAATTATCCAATCATATAAAATTAAAAAAACAAAAATAGTAGTATTGAATAGATATTTTATATTATCATTATAATTTGACCCAAAGAGCTTATCATTTCATCTACTAAAATCCAATAAAAGATGGGTGGGGATGTGATATTCGAATACTCCATTATACCAATAAGACTGATAATTTTGAGTAATTTGCTTATTAGTGACACACCATGTTATCTTTTATAATATGGTGTCACTTTCGTTGTTAGTTGTATATTAGTGGCACTTCTATTTTATAAGAACTATCCTCACTTGTTACGTAATTTCACTCGTTACACAACTTCATTCATAATATGATTAATAAGAAAAATAGTTGTGCAACAAGTAAACGAAGTTACGGCAATATGTGAATGAACATGCGTAACAAATGAAAGAAGTTGTGTAACAAGTGAGGAGTGCACATAAGTGAGGGTGATTTCATCCTATTAAATAAAAGTATCACTAATATGTAAAAAAAATCAGAAATGACACTAATATGTAAAATACAACATTGAGTGCCATTAATATACAAATTACTCAATAATTTTTCTAAGGATTTTTTTTATATATCACCGTATACATTTTAGCCTTTTCGTAGAATACTACCTCTATTATCATTTATTATAGAAAATGATTAAACTTAAAAAAGTGATAAAAGATATGTGTATATTTTTACGAGTTTAATTGATATGAATGTAATTTTATTTCTTTAGAAGTTGATGACATATAGTTTTTTATGAGTTTAATCGATAAATAAATTGGTCTCTATGATAAATTATCAGGGAGTTAGCGTTCTATAATATTGTTAAATTATAAATGATGATATGGAAACTTTTTTTCTAAATACAGTCATAAAATAGGGGCTATTTGTCAAAACGTTCACATATCCGACGTTAAGAGGAAAATGGGTGTCCAGAGATATATTTCTCGGATTTCTTCGGTTATAAATATACGTTAGAGGTACCTGAGAAGGAAGCGTTAAAGCTCCCTCCCGCCTTCCGGTCCCTTGGCGCCCGCGAGATTCAAGGATCTCGTTTCTGGCCTCCTCTCCGAAATAAGAGAGAGAGCTGAAGACAAGTTTAGCTATCCATCTCTCCGTCACTCTCGAGAATCGGATCTAGGGTTTCGAGGAGGAGAGGAGATGGCTTCGGACAGGAGGGATGTGGGCATCGTCGCCATGGATATCTACTTCCCTCGTAGCTGTGTTCAGCAGGTATCGGTTTCTTGAGCTTTTTTTTGGGTTTTTTTTTGTGTTTAATCGAGTTCTTGGACTTTGTTTCCTTTTTTGGAAGTTTTCTTGAGCTGTTTTTGGAAATATTGGTTGATTTTTGGGCGTGGTGGCATAATAGTGTGAGATTTATGGCGCGATCGTTTCTTTTTCTCGGGCTTTGCGTGTTGTTGGGTGTTCGGGTGTGTAGAGCTTTTAGATTTTGCTCTGGTTCTTGTGTTCGAGGAAAGAAATTTCGGTTGAATCGGCGGGCATTGGTTGAAGTTATGTTTTTCTGAAAGCGGATGAGAGATTTCTTGAGGAAAAAGAGTGAGATCGATGCATTTGATACAGGTGGAAAATGATTTGGCTTTTGGGTATTGTTATTGTGGTATATTGGGGGTGGGCCAATGGAGTAAATCGGTGGCGTTGGATGTGCCGCTGTCCAGGGGATGGGTTTCTTGTCGTCTTTGATTGGCTTCTTGAGTCCTAAATTGTTACCAATTTATTGTCTATGTTAATGTGATGGCTAGAAATACTTATTCAGTGGTTTGCGCTGGTTTAGAAGTAATGATCTCTCTTGCATTTAAATGTATGAGAAAATTCTTGAGAAAAATTAACTGAGCGTAGATGATGTAGACACGGCAATGCATGTGATGCTGTAGAAAGGAAGAAATTTCCTGGCCAATGATAATAAAAATTTGACTTCTCAATTTTGTTTTGTTATCTAAGGCTTTATGGCATCTATTTATTTTCGTGAAGGAATCCCTGGAGGCTTACGATGGTGCAAGCAAGGGAAAGTACACCATCGGCCTAGGCCAAGAATGTATGGCCTTCTGCACAGAACTGGAAGATGTTATTTCCATGAGGTAATGGGATCTCATCGCATTTTCTTACAGAGTTCTGCTATGTAGAGATATCTAAGTTTGGGTGCTGGTTGTATTTTTCTGTGAGCAATTAGGAGTTAGGAACTAACAGACATGGTCTCATTTTCAGACTGTATATTCTACTTCCTGCCCCAATGCTAATGCATTCTTACAGTGATTTTCATTTTTTCTCTTGGCATTTGCTGTTCAGCTCTGTTCTCAGTGTTACGAGAATACAGGAATCTGATATCCAATTTCATAGGCATAGGAAGAGTGGAAAAGGGCTAAATGATAGACACGCCACAGCAACTTCTTTGCAATCTTTGTTCCATAGCTTTCTTTTGTGTGTCATGACCATTTTACTAATGATCGTGCATTTTAAGCATTAGAAAGAAAATAAATATGGCTACCCTAGGTTATGGCAACCTAAGATGTTATTGGGTGTCAGGAATTTAGATTATGGCCATCATTGGCTCAGTCCTATCTACTGTTGTTTGTTTTTGTTTTCTTGAACAATTTTTTCCGATGAAATATCAGGTTCTTCTCAGCTTTTGGCCCGCTTTCTTTTTCTTGGAACTAATAGGCACTTGACCTATCTTTTATAGGATGCTTAGGTTGATATATTTCATTGAGTACAATTATTTTTCAGTTTGACAGTTGTTACTTCACTCCTTGAGAAGTATAATGTTGATCCAAATCAAATTGGTCGCTTGGAAGTTGGCAGTGAGACAGTGATAGACAAGAGCAAGTCTATAAAGACTTGGATTATGCAGATTTTTGAGGTTTGCCCTTTTGTTCCACATTCTTTCCTACAACTTTATACGTTAGTAAATATGCATGAGGTCTACCAATGCTAAATCAATAAAATTTGATTTGTATGAAGGTTTAAAGTTTCCTATAATTTTCACTTTGGAAGCAAATTACTCAATATTTGATATTTAATGATGTCATTGAATCCTTCTGTGATTCAACTTGATGAACACACTTATTCCTGCAAGGGTCTTGAAAGGTTGGAATGAAAATGAGTCCTTAAGCTTGTTATGACTTTGTTGAACCTTCTGCTCTAAAGTCGTGCTCCAAACAAAATTGTTGGATTACGCCTCAGTGATGATGATGATAATGGCCATGACTGAGATTTTTTGTATTATCTTGAATAATTCATTCAAACTTGAAGATAGGCTTTCAGTTCTTTCATAGTGATCATTATCAAGCATTAATGTGTGTTCTTCCACCTACTTTAAATCATACAGGAAGGTGGCAACACAGATATTGAAGGAGTGGACTCAACAAATGCATGCTATGGAGGAACAGCTGCTCTTTTGAACTGTGTTAATTGGGTCGAGAGTAGTTCATGGGATGGGCGTTTCGGACTTGTAGTTTGTACAGACAGTGCGGTATGCTTACTCAATTGTTTTCTTTGTCTAGTCCTGGATAATCTAGGTTTACTTATTGTCCGTTTTGGGAGAGGCTCAGCTATAATCTGATAGAGCTATGCTTATCTTAGTCAGTCCAAAACACGTCTGTTGCTGCTGATGATATTTTGAAAATGATCCTAACTTGAGTCATTGGATATGATAAGATGCATGTACCTTTTATTTACCTGAGATTATGGCTTACTTCATTAAAAGGACTATGCTCCTCCATGCCATGTAATTTTATACTTACATCTATGAATTTGCATCCATCCTCACATGCAGAAAGTTCGTGCTTATCATACTGTTTCTTTTTTGCAGGTTTATGCTGAAGGGCCAGCTCGGCCTACTGGTGGTGCAGCTGCTATTGCAATGTTGATTGGGCCAAATGCTCCAATTGCTTTTGAAACCAAACATAGGGGGACTCATATGGCTCATGTATATGACTTTTACAAGCCCAATCTCGCCAGTGAATATCCGGTATGTTTGCTGTTCATCCTTTATTTAATTTACACTGTTATGGAATCCCATCTTTTTGAAAGAATAGACAGCGATTTTAAGGAAATAGCTTTTCAAGATGCCCAGAATGCAACAACAGGAAATAAATGAAGATGGATTTTTAAAAACTTTATTTTTATGCATATATTAAACATGGGAAACCATTTATTACCCATCATATGCTTTGAATTTTTTCTTGGTTGCTAAAACTTAATCTTTTGTGATATGAGTTTTAGGTCTCATCTTTCTTTCTGTTTTTAGCTTTTTTTTAAAACTGTTTTCATGTCAACCCAAAATTTGAAAGGCTTTCTGAAGTTAAAAACAGAAATCTCAATGTTTATGATGCAAATTTATTTCACTTATCACTCAATTTGATACAGCTTTGTGCATTTTTTTGTACTATACTTGACTCATAAGCACGGATTTGAAAGTGGATACATGAATGTAAAACTAAACCGGCTTTAGTAGACCAATTTTTCTGCCCTATGATTCACTCTCTTTTAGCTAGCAAACTCCTCTGAGATAATTTCTCTGAAAAATCTTGTATAAACTCTACTTGCTATACCATGGTTTATTCCTTTATAACTAAGGTAAAATGCTTGTAGGTCGTTGATGGAAAACTTTCCCAAACATGCTACCTCATGGCACTTGATTCATGTTATAAACGCTTTTGTTGCAAGTAAGTTGCATTTGCCCACTGAAAGATATTGTACTACTACGTTGCTTCAAATTATATCTGTGACACTGTATACCATTTGCTGATAATCTCTCCCCTTTCATTTTCTTAGGTATGAAAAAATTGCAGGAAAGCAATTTTCACTTTTTGATGGAGATTATTTCGTATTCCATTCTCCATACAACAAGGTATGCATGTTTGCTGTAACCTGTGCTTCCAGCTACTCCTTACAAGTTATAGCTGATATTATTATTTTTTTCATCTTGAACTTTTGTCACAGCTTGTTCAAAAGAGTTTTGCCCGGCTCTACTTCAATGATTTCCTGTGCAATTCCAGGTGCTCCTTCTTCGTTTCTCTTTAACCCGGCAGTGCTTTTTGGTAGTTGACAGTGAAATTGTTACATTTCCTCTTTGCCAAAATGGAGTTGCCTATTTAGTCAATTTTGATGTGTGAACATTCAATTCCTTGCAACCATGCATTGGCATAAAAGCTGAGGTCTAGGTATTCTTTTTCTGAGAAGTTGTCAAAGAATTTGGATACTGGTCGAAATTTCTAAAGCGTCTCAATAAGTGATATTAACCAGTTTTTTCAGTCCAATGAATTCCATTATATAAGTGGTCCCTCGTGATCACAACTCTAGGACATACAGCCAATTGGGCACTTCATATATGGATCAAGCATGTCTAAAATCAGATATATCTTTACTGTTAAAATGCCCCAAATTTTCGGAAATGGCTGTTTACACCTTCAATATTGTGGGAGCTCAAGACAAAAGTGATCCTATTTAATGTCCACATCAGATCTATGAATTGACACCAATTCCTAACCTCATATAATCTGGAACAGACCCCCAAGCATTCCCTAGATAGAGGAAAAATTTGGAGCAGCTTGCATAATAATAATAATGCCTGCAGAACTGAAAAAGACACTTAGGCTGATACTGAACTTATTGAACATGACATATGCAAAGTATGCGTAATAGAATCTCAATCTAGCAAAGGCACGTTGACAATTAGATTTTTGTTTTTGTGTGAAATTTTGTTTTAGTGGATTAATTCTTAACATAAGCAAAAGGAAAGAAGCACACTTGACTTGTTTTACCCCCTTCTCCTTGGACTAAGAATTTTGAAATTGCCTTTTTTTCCTATGAAGATGGAAAATGCCTTATCTTGCCACCTCTCGTTTGTTGGTGCAAAATTTTCTACATTGAACTCTGAAGTTTCTGAACATATTTTCCATCTTTTTTTTAAAGCTCTATTGACAAGGAAGCAAGAGAAAAGCTGGAACCCTTTTCGAGCCTGATTGGGGATGAAAGCTATCAAAGTCGCGAGCTTGAAAAGGTCATATATTACTCGTCTTTTTAAAAGGCTATATTTCAGTCCTCTGATCGTAAGTCTGTTGATACATTGCTTTTATGTAACCTACAGACTTCTCAGCTTGTTGCAAAGAATTTATATGATGCTAAAGTGCAGCCGTCAACTTTGCTTCCAAAGCAAGTTGGAAATATGTATACAGCATCTCTTTATGCAGCATTTGCATCTGTTCTCCATAACAAGAATGGCAGTTTGGTGAGCTGTTTTTCGACTTTTGCATTATATCGAAGTCCTAATATTAGGGCCTTCTCTTATTTTATTAGTCTTATTTGCAGGGGGGTCAGAGAATTGTAATGTTTTCATATGGTAGTGGACTAGCTTCCACAATGTTCTCGTTCAAGCTTCATGAAGGTCAACATCCCTTCAGCTTGGCGAACATTGCTTCTGTGATGAATGTTTCGGAAAAATTAGAGACAAGACATGTGGTAAGTTCTTTTTCCATTTGCTTTGTTCGTTTATTTTATCGTTCTTAACCTATTACCTAGCTACTCCAGCAAGTTTATCTGACAAATACACCTCCCTGCATTATATGGGCAAAATAATTATCCTGAAATGCTGTAGGAAACTTGAAATCCTAGGGTTTACTGTATTTTTTATCTGAAATGATAGCTGGGTTTTCTTTTTGGACCAAGCTACCTTTCAGAATCGGCATGGTTTACCATTAACGGGAGAGAATGTCTAGACTGTAGCTTAATAATGAACAAAAGATGTGTATCTGAACATTTATGAGTGAGATGATCATCTTGCATGATATTTGGTTGTTGAAGCCTACTTGACTTTTCTGTAGCTGTTGATGGTACATCAATGTCTGTTGATGATCAACTACACTTTCTTGGAATTAGATGGAACAGACCTGAGTTAGGTCTGGAAAGCCTGATTACTTCCATGACTTTCGGTGTTGATTTTCTTGAATTTAGTGAAGTATAGTTGTATATCTGCTACCTTTAAGAGGACCTTCCAGCTATGGAATCATCTAAAAGTCCTATGAAAAACAAGATACTTTATGATGAAGCACATGAGAGAATGCAGCAATATTGCTCATCACTTTTTAGTAACAAGAATTGACTGCAATACTACGTAATGTTCTTTGACTTGGAAAAGTAGTTTCTTCTTATGAGTTTCATTCATTATTAGGAATATGCGTATGTACGTAAGCTACTGCGTAATTAGATTATGGATGCTAAGATTTGGCGTCTTTGGTTCAGGTCCCGCCTCAGGAGTTTGTTGAGACGATGCAGCTGATGGAGCGCCGATATGGTGCTAAGGATTTCGTGACATCCAAGGACACGAGCTTGTTGTCTCCTGGCACATTTTACCTCACCGAAGTCGACTCTATGTACCGCAGATTCTACGCAAAGAAGGGTGCAGAAGATACCACTGGCGGCTCAAACAAGAGCTCCGTGGTGAATGGCCACTGATGATGCTTCTCACAATGAAGTTGGTCTGGTTTACCATAAATCATGATTGCTTATGCTATTGCGCAATTAAAATGGAGCTCTGTATTGAGCAGGGTGTTTTAAATTGTGGAGGACTCTACATGGTGTTTTAGTCAGTGATAAATCAGCTATGTTTGCTGGTGTCTATTATTTTTGGAACAATTACCAATTAGTCTCATTTAGAGACTTTTCTTCCTCACATTTAGTCTCCTAATCACTAATATTATGATAAAAATACCCTTCCCTCCTCAAAATTAAAAAAAATAATAAAAGAAATGGGGAGCCGGAGAAGGAGGTGCTAGCGGGGAAGAAGGTGGTGACGGGGCTGTCGGGGATCGACTATGGACGGTGTGGTGACATCGATCCGACAGGATCTGACGTCGTACGATCCCATCATCTTTCGATTCCGTCGTCGATCGGGAGGTCGTCGGCGTCGGTCATGATCACGTTGTGATCCGTGATCTTGGGATGGGGAGGTCGGAGATAGGGATCGGATGGGGTCGGAAAGAGGAGGAGATCGTCGGTTGGGGTCGCGACAGACGAGGAGCTTTGGAATCGACGATGGGGGCGAGGAGCTCCGGGATGTCGAGGATCATGACTGGGGACGCCGGGGAAGGGGACGGTGAGATCGGGGGCGAGGAGCTCCGGGATCTCGAGGATCGCGATGGGGATGCATGGAAGGGGACGGCGAGATCGGGGATGAGGAGCTCCGGGATGTCGAGGATCGCGATGGGGGCGATGGGGAAGGGGATGGTAAGATCGGGGACGAGGAGCTCCAGGATCGATGACAGACGGAAGTTCGAGATCGGTGCCGACGAGGAAGGAGGAGATCGGGGTGGCGATGGAGGTGGTGGTGGAGGTGGAGGTGGCGGCGGGGAAGGAGGAGATTTGGGGAAGGTCGCGAGAAGTCTAACGGATGTCATGGGTCCCATAACCCTATCGATGTCCCAAGGGCTCCTGTCATGAAACCTCTCTCCTGAACATGTTACCAGGAGGTCAAGGAACAGTAACATGCAGGATCACCCTTACCCAAGCGGGAATACCACGCCTTGGGGAAACCACGTCGGGAACACATCGACAACCATCCTTAGTACTTAGCCTTGGGAAGACAACACGACCTCTAAACCTCAAACACTGATCAGAGTCTACTATCGCCAATCCTCAACAACATGAGATTCAGATTCAACAATCACACCCTAAACCTGACTACCCAGCCACGGCCCTAAGGCTAGATCCGAGCTACCCAAGAGCCTCGGATCGGCGACCAAAACCATCGCCCGCCTAACCCCATATGCTTCTAATGCACACAAATGCGTGAACTTATGCAAACATCTACCCTAGATGTCTCTATATGCCACAGCAACAAATATAGGTTCACAATTATACAATAGCCCTCGGCACTCGTCGGCAAGAGGCTAAGGTTCCACAATTCCTCATTAGCTTGCACTTATAGCTAACTAATGGTTAGGCAATTAACTAAGCATTTAACTACAAACAATCACGTGTTAAATGCAAGCGAAATCATAGATTTGCCAAAAAGGAAAACTAGTCGACTCGATCCTCAAACTCGATAGAAATCCTTTGAAAACTCCACAAATCCACATGCAAGCTTCCCAACATGTTTAGACATTAATCACTAATGAAAGCCATTCAAGAAAAGCCAAGAATCAATGCTCAAGGGCCCACGGTCGATGCGACGGTCGATGTCGCGGTCGACCGTGAGGCCAAAACGAGGAAAACCACAAGGGTGACGGTCGATCGATCCATCGACCGTGGGAAGCCCAAAACGAGACAGAGCCTCACGGACGATGCGACGGTCGATCCGATGGTCGACCGTGAGGCGAGATGAAAACAAAGAGGGAGCCCACGGTCGATCAATCCATCGACCGTGGGAGACCAAAATCCCGACAAAGCCTGACGGACGATGCGACGGTCGACCGTCAGGCCCAGAAAGAGCGTATCAATGCTTGACAGTCGATGCACCGATCGACCGTCGAGCCTTAGGCACAGTTCATAAGAACAGTGCCAGAAATCTAATTTCTTAGATTTCAAGGATCAAATCAAGTTGGAAAACAATGAGATTTTGCAAGCATGTGTAATTAACGATGGGGAAACCAATGGTGCAAAGAAATCATATTTTTGACGGTTAAATCTCCTATCTAGGTTCAAATGAGCGAAAACCGACGAAACGACGATAATACGAAAAACAGCCGTTGAAATACCGAATTCGCAACGTAGGAATACATGAAACGAACTACACCACACATGCAAAGAGCTACAAAGCATTCCAACATGTATTCCTACAGCGAAAGTATATAAAACCTATCCTAGAAGAACCCGACCGCAAGATCGGGGTAGAAACACCTACTTGGGCAAGTAGGGCAGCTCCTCCACGCGTCCAACCAGTCGAACCGCCAAGATCCGCGCTCCGAAGCCCAAGTCTCCAAACCCTAGCTCAGCCGAATGAGAGAGAGAGAGAGAACGACAGGAGAAGAGAAAGAGAGAGAGAGAAAGGGACATGGCTTATATAGAGATTCGGATCGATCTCATCCGTCCAATTCGATCTTTCCCGATCGAGCTCCGATCCTCCGATCGGACGCACCATAGAGATTCTAATCAAGCACATACATCAATCCAAGGCAGTGTGTGGAACGCGGGTGTGAAACTGACCACCAGTGGGCATATTTACCAAAATGCCCCTGGGGCCGAAACCGCCATATGATCGCCCGATCGTACCCGACGCGGAACTAAATCAACAGGAAAACGGCCCTCGACCCACGCGGTCGAGCCAGGTCAGAGGGACAGGCCCTCACAACCTAACAACCTTAAAAAGAATTTTGTCCCGAAATTCAAGGTTGAAGCCGGGGAAAAAGAATCAACTAGGCCTACCTGCACAAACAAGACTACAACTAGGGGCGCCAACGCCCACAACAAGAAATATACCTGCTGAGGTGAACAGTCCGGGAAACTCCCGACGCATGTGATTCTCTCGCTCCCAAGTCAGACTCTCTGCACTGCCGTGCCTCCACCTAACCATGACCAATGGTAAAGATCTGCCTCTCAGCACCTGATCCGGTCTGTCCATGATCTGTACGAGCTGCTCTGTGTAGGTGGCGTCCTCCTCCACCTCAAGGTCGTCGTGTCTGATCACGTGAGAAGGATCTGGAACATACTTCCTCAGTATAGATACATTGAAGGTAGGGTGAACCGCTGACATGTGCGGAGGTAGAGCCAACTGGTAGGCTACCGCTCCAACACGCCCGATGATTTCAAAAGGACCAGTGAACCTCGGTGCTAGCTTGCCCCTGCTACCAAACCTGATCGACCCTCTGCGCGGGGACACCTTCAGTAGCACTCTGTCGCCAACTGCGAACTGCAGGGGTCGTCGCCTGCGGTCTGCGTAGCTCTTCTGCCGACTCTGCACCGTCAGAAGCCTCTGCCTGATCTGAGCCAACCTCTCTGATGACTGTCTGATGATGTCTGGACCAGTAAGGGAAGCCTCCCCAACCTCTGTCCAACACACCGGTGAGCGGCACGGTCTGCCGTACAACGCCTCGAAGGGTGTAAAACCCAAACTGGCCTGAAAACTGTTGTTGTAGGCAAACTCCACCAAAGTCACGTGCTGCTCCCAAGTACCTCCAGCGTCTAGCACACATGCTCGGAGCATGTCCTCCAAGATCTGGATAGTCCGCTCTGACTGTCCGTCTGTCTGAGGGTGGAAAGCTGTGCTGAACGTCAGTGCTGTCTCCAAGGAGTCCTGGAAGCTGCTCCAGAACCTGCCGGTGACTCTGGGATCTCTGTCTGACACTTGATGAGTGCATGAAAGTACACTCTGAACAACCTTAAAACTATCTCAATTGCTATATCTTCACCCTTAATCAACTTCGTTAGCACTACTTTTATACTTTTATGTGCTTCACAGAGTTGTTTGGAAAATGCAGGAAATTGGAGCTAAAAGAAGCTAAAAAGAGTATATGGATCAACTTCAAGAATTAATCTGTACCTGCTCATGAAGAACCAGATGATGTGCCATATATTGTTGGAAAGCTCTTGAAGTCTAGATTCTGGAGAATTTTACAGTTCGTGATTCCGAGTTTTCTAGAGGAAGTTAAAACATTTTTTGTACCAGTGTGCAGTGCTGAGTGAATAGTGACGGTCGACCGTCAGATCTCACGGTCGACCGTCGCGCCCGAAAATCCTCACGGTCGACCGTCAAGACCGAAAATCCTCACGGTCGACCGTCAAATCCTCACGGTCGACCGTAGGGCCCGAAAATCCTCACGATCGACCGTAAGATGCCACGGTCGACCGTAGCATCGACCGTGGCATCGACTGTCGCGCCCCGACCCGCAGGGCGCAACCGGGCCGGGGACGCGAGGGGGAGAAAACCTACAACTACAGCCTCAACTAGCGAAAACAATTGAGACTAAAGCCCAGCTGGCGGAAACAGCTGGACGGCACAGAGAAAGAGCGGAAGCAAGCTAACTAAACAACTATTAACATTTATTACAAACCATCAATAAAAAGTTAACAGGGTTTAGTACAACAGCTACAAGGGATCACAGTCCCCAAAAAGAAACCACAACACCCACCGGGGTCTCCGCGAACGCACAGACGAACCCATCCTGACCCTCAGACATGGTCAGGATCCGGAGCGCTGCCACGAGACGACCGAGGGGGTAACACTGGGACAGAGCGGCCACCTGCACATGCAACAAACACAGTCCAGGTAAGCATGAGCAACAGCTCAGCAGGGTCCTACTCTACAACTCCCACACACACAAGGGTAAAGCAACCGGACACACTCTGATGCCAAATACCGAGGCTTGCCAAGGATCCCACAATCCCATCAATAACCCGAAAGGTTCCTGTCCTAGGTGCGTATCTCCGATAACGCCACTGCTCAGGGGTTGGCAACTCCGACATTCCCTGACGCAGGGTGGACACGACGCAACCAGTAGGACCCCCTTCTCCAAGCGGGATCTCCGCACTTGGCGGAACAACCGAAGTTAAGACTACCATCACTCGGTACTCCAAGCAGCAGAGTCAACACCCACCCAACCTACCCTAGCATGCCTAATGCACAGGTAAACAGGGCATGATAGATATGATAAAGCTGCAAACAACCAACACAGCAAGGGCACACTTTCGGCCCATTTATACTAAACACTCCCGAGGGTCATGACTCCCCCGGTTCACCACAAAGCGGTAAGGGCATACCGTCAGCCCATTTATTCTACACACCCCGAGAGACATCACTCTCTCGGTTCAACCACAAAGCGGTAAGCATTCATGCATGATCCATAACATGACAAGCCCCGAGGGCAAAACCGTAAAAACCACTTGCATGCGAAGCCCCGCGGGCAAAACAACATTTAAACAAGTACAAACCCTCCCTGCACTGAAGGAGATCGATCTCCAATAGCAGTGAGATCGATCTTCCTCGAGGCGAGGAGCACCAGTCCAGGTCACCCCCATGAGATCGATCTCCACCCATATGAAGATCGATTTTGTGGTGACGTGGACGCAAACTGCACAGGCACCAGCCGCCAAGAGATCGATCTCCCTCCCAGGGAGATCGCTCTCGCTCGGGCGGGCTGGGCCACCCCGACCAAGATCGATCTCTTCCCCAGAGATCGATCTCTTCCCCAGAGATCGATCATGATTGGGTTCACGCCGGCGGCCGGACGGTGAGGAACACCGCCGGAAACCGCCACCATACCTCACCAAACTAGGTGGGCTGGTAGATCTCCGTGCCACGAAGCTACTCATGGCTTCAAAATCGGGAAAGAATAACTCCACAAGGAGATCTAACAAGAAATCAAAACCGGATTTAAAACCCACAAACAACCGGAGTTTTAGAAGAAGAACCCTACTCTACAACGCAGCTTCGATCCACACGTCCTACCCCAGGACCTTCCTCGCCTTGCCACGAACCCAACGAGCCTTCAAGCTCCCGGAGAGGTGGCCGGAGGAGGAAGAACGGCGAGCGAAAGCTCTCAGCCGGAACAGGGGAAAGCAGAGCCGCGAGGAAGAAGAAGAGAAGAAGAAGAAGGAAGGGGGAAAGGGGCAGGTAAGGCCGGGGGAAAGCCGGCTAAAGCGGGGAAAAGCTGGGGGAGGGGAGGGAAAGTCTTCCCTCCCCTGACAGGGGAAGCGACGGCCACCGTGGTGGCCGTCCTTCGAAAGCCACCGACAGAGACTTCCAGGCACAGGGAGATCGATCTTCATGGACATGGAGATCGATCTTCCTCGCCCAGAACGGCGACCACTAGGCACAGAGAGATCGATCTTCATGGCCATGGAGATCGATCTCCCTTGCCCAAAATGGCAACCTTGGGCTGAGCCATAAGCCCAAGCACAGGACTACCGAACCAGGGTCCACCTAACCTTTCTAAGCAAAAACAAGCATCAACCAAGGTCTGTGTGTGCACAGCCAGTGCGAAACGACCACCAAGGCGCAATTTCCCAAATTGCCCTTGGGGCAAACAGCAAGCCACAGGGATGGAGGGGCAGGTCCTCACATCGACCGTCAGCCTCTGTCAAGAAAAACACTTCCGACGGTCGATGCGAAGATCGACCGCAGCTTGTCAAAATAAATGGTGGACCTCACGGTCGACCGTCAAGGTCTCACGGTCGACCGCCAAATCAGCCAGAGGCATATAACGGGTTTAAACTTAACCCGAGTTTGCTAATCTTTGGACCCTATAAATAGGAAAGTTAGGGGTAAGCAAAGGGGGTTCTTTGACGTTTTTGGAGGCTCTTTTCTGGACGTTTCCCAAGAGAAGAAGATGAAGACATCTCCATTCATGGTCGAGTAATCTGCGGACATGGCGGACGGATGATCTAGCGAGGATTAGGGTTTCTTCTCCAACAATGGTTCATAGTTTTTAATCTTCATTGTTAAACTCTTTTCTATGTATTGGATCTTCAAATATTATTTTCAGATTATAGATTTCTATGTGGATGAACATTATTATAAATCCAGTCATGCTTCTTTTATGATATTGTGATCCCATAGTTATCTCTTTTGATTCTCCTACCGAGTCTTGCGAGACCTTTGCTATGCATTGCCCGTAGTGACAACTGGTATTGTGTATTCTTAGGGATCTGGTAAGGCAAGGTTGGGGCTCTATCCCGAGGAATCTTTGCTATGCATTGCCGATTGTGAGAGTTGGTATTGTGTATTCTTAGAGATCCGGTTAGATAGAGTTAGGGCTTTGTCTCGATGAACTTTTGCTGCGCGTTGCCTGTAATGACAGCCGGTATCGTGTATTCTTAGGTTTGGTTGAATGAAGTTAGAACTATAAAAAGGAAGAACCAATCGTAGGAAGAGACATATATATATTTTGTTAGGTTTATAGTTCCATATCTTCCGGTTAAGGTGATTGGGATGTGAATCCCTTAACTGAGTATTATATGAACCATTGAGAAGAGAAGAACCTAAATCCGAGTGAAGTGATTCCTGAAGCCTAGCCTCATTTAAATCTTGATTTCTTTCGTTAACTTTATCTTATCATTACATCTTCGATCTCTTTTCTTAACTTTTATCGCTCTTGATTGTTTTCGATATATATTGTTATTTGTGTTTCTGGATCTTTCCTGCTTGTCTCTCTGTGGGATTCGACCTCTCTTATGCTGTACTGCACCGCGACCGCTGTGCGTGACACATTTGAGCGACATAAAAAATTGGCGCCGTTGCCGGGGAGACGGTTCAGAAAAGCGCCAGAATCATCAGATCACGATGATTGAAGACATCAAAGGCGGTAACTTTGTTCCTTTTTCTTTGGATTTTTATTTCTTTTTCCTTAGTTTTCTTTATTTTCTTTTTAGTTTTATTTTGATTTTTAGTTTTATTTTTACTTGCTAAAAAAAAACTGACCCAAAAAAAAAAAAAGAGAAATGGAAAATGAATTATATCAAGACTATTTGAGATCATGTTCTATGAAGTCGAGAAATGGAAAACCTCAAACAACAGTCCGTAAGAAAAGTATATACGAATTGAGCTTGGAGAATAGAATGAGTCATGTTTCTGTCAATGAGTATCTTCCTAATTATATGATTAACGCATTGAAAACAAAGATTTCATCCTTTGCACAAAAGGATGATGAGACATTATGTGATGCATGGCAGCGATTTAACAGTTTACTAGCTTCATGCCCTCAACATGGTTATCCTAATTGGCGTTTAGTTAGCTATTTTTATTATGGATTAACGGAGCATGAATGTCAAATTCTTGAAACAAGATACAAGGGTGAGTTTTTGCAGATTGATCCTGATGAAGCTATGAAGCACTTGAATGAGCTTATTGAGACGACTCATACACAGACGGTTCCTGGGCACTAGGATGATTATCATGGTCATATCGATGCCAAATCCTACAAGCATCTCAATGTCGCCTCAACGTCCAATAGCTATCGGCAACACAATGAGCCTTTCTACTCTTATCCTAGTGCTTATGATGATTATGTTCATGATACTTATGGTGCTACTTCCCATGATGTGCATGTTGATGAGCCTAACACGTATGATGCATGTGTCAATGACTTTAATGCTTGTGATGCTTATATCCATGATTTTAATGCTTATGGTGCACATGCTCAAGATGTTCATGTTAATGATGCATACGCTCATGACTGTAGTGCTAGTGTGCATGTTCAAAATTCTAGTCCTATTGATGCACAAGCTATTGATTCTAATGTGTGTGATGCATATGCATATGATTTTAGCTCTCATATGCATGTTCATGAGACTAACATTCACTATGCAGATGCTCATAATTCCAATGTTAGTAATGCACATGTTGATGCCTCTGATGCCTCTGATGCACATGTTTCTGCTCAACTTTCTGTGGCAGAGATTTTGGACTTACTTAAGGAGGCGAAAACCAAGCCTAATTTTGATTCTTTCATTCTGCAGCTACTTATGAAGGACGAGGAGAAAGCACGCCAACTATGCGAGGTAATCACATCTTTTAGCGTGCACGAAGTCGGATGGACACATCATATGGAAGAAGACGAAGTACTCCAGTATGGGCCGGCCAGCAACGAGGAAGATCTAGACGACTTCCAAGACCACCAGGACCAGGTATTCGTTGAACCTCCATCGGCTGAACTTCAAGTCATTGCTTCTAAGTCGCGAGGTATATTTCCAGTGTTTATTTCATCTCCTTGGATAGTTAGGAAGAACATGACCTTGATAGATATTTTTAAACTTCGACGGATTTATTTCAGATTTTGTGATCTTACCATCCTTGACCACGAGCATGATGGCATTATTGATAGGTCATTGGATGAGTCACAAACACTTGAGCACAATGATGACATTATTGATAGGTCATTGAATGAGTCACTGACGCTTGAACACAATGATGATACATATTTCTATTTGAGAGATCCAGCTACCTTGTTCATTGGTGTTAGAATGCAAAAGCTAGTTCTCCCACTTGTAATATGCCACTTGGATTTACATGGTAAATTACCTTTGGTGATACTACTAAGGTTAACCTTTCAGGTCATGGCACTTACTGATTTTGCATATCATCGTGCTAGGGCACGGCCGCCAAGGGCGCGGTTAAAAATCCATGTCTTATATATAGTAGTTTAGTTGCTCGATTTGTTTTCTTGTATGCTTGAGAATGCTTGAGTTATTTTTATGTTGTGTGCTTGCGTGTTTGCTTTTGTTTTTGGTTTGTTTTGCTTTTGTTCTTAGGTGCTCGATCAGTCCCCGTTTTCCCGTGAAGAACATTGTCGCTGATCACCTATCAAGGTTGATGGTGGAAGTAGCGGAAGATGAGCCACCAATCATGGATGACTTCCCTGATGAGCAACTCTTTTCAGTTACATGGCTGCCCTGGTATGCGCACATTGTTAATTACTTAGCGACATCATAAATTAGCGACAGGTGAGATCCCTTCCTTTTGGAGTGCGCAGGATAAGTGTAGATTTTTTGTTGAGGTAAAAAAATTTTATTGGGATGATCCTTGTCTGTTTAAGTATTGTCCTAACCAGATTATGCGCCGTTGTGTCCCTGATTATGAAATAGAAAGCATTATTACATTCTGTCACTCTCGTGCATGTGGATGTCATTTTTCGATGAAAAAGACTGCTGCTAAAATTCTTCAATGTGGTTTTTACTGGCCTACTATGTTTCGTGATGTTAACATTTTTTGCAAATCCTGTGATAGATGCCTAACATTAGGAGCTTTATCTAGGAGACATATGATGCCTTTGAACCCAATTCAAGCTGTAGAGATTTTTGATTGTTGGGGTATAGACTTTATGGGACCCTTTCCTTCTTCTTTTGGCTATTTATATATATTGTTGGCTGTGGAATACGTGTCTAAGTGGGTGGAGGCTATTGCATGTAGGAATAATGATCATTTCACTGTCATCAAGTTTCTTAAAGAGCATGTTTTGTCTAGATTTGGTACTCCTAGGGTCCTTATTAGTGACCAAGGATCCCATTTTTATAACCGCTCTTTTGAGGCTTTGATGCGCAGGTATGGAGTTACACATAAGATTTCCACTGCTTATCATCCACAGACAAATGGCCAAGCTGAATTAGCCAATAGAGAGATAAAGCAAATCCTGGAGAAGACAGTCAGGAACGGAAACTTCAGCTCTCTGAGTTAGAGGAACTCAAAAATGATGCTTATGAGAGTTCCAGGATCTTCAAGGCAAAGACAAAGGCCTACCATGACAAGAAGATCCTGAGGAAAACATTTTAAGAAGGACAGCAAGTCTACCTGTATGATGCACGACTACACCTCCATCCTGGGAAGTTGCGATCACGATGGACCGGCCCTTTTATGGTTACTAGAGTATTTGAAAATGGGGTTGTAGAGGTTCAAGACCCGAAGGATGGGAGGCTATTCAAGGCCAATGGACAACGGTTGAAGCCTATTCCAGCGAAAGCGGACCCTGAGGAGCACACCGTTTCTCTCGTAGACCCTGTCTACGAGGGATGATCCCTCTACTATCTACCATTTCTATTTTATTTAGGTTAGATTGTTTTAGTTTGTTTGCTTTTATTCTCATTTGCTTGTGTTTGCTATCTTATTTCTTAGGATGTTGGACCACCGTTTGCCTTGCTTGAGGAATTCAACCACTATTCTGGAGATGAGAACTTCGGCCACCATGAGGAACCTTGAGGAGACTTTCGCTTATTCTATCAGGTGGTCTCGTTTCTATATCGATTTATAATTCTAATCTATTTTGTTTAAAATTGAAACCCACACCCTGTTTTATTCTATTGCCATGATTAGCATACATTGAGGACAATGTGAATTTCAGGTTGGGGGGTGTAGGCATCCATGATCTCAAGCATGCTACCTTATTGAGTTTAATATGTTACTAGAAATTGTACATGAGCTGAAATTTTTATGCTTATTATACATGTTGCTTTCATATGGATTAGCATATACATTGATTGCATGCGTGATAACCTGAAGGTAGAACATCATGTGATTCACACACGAACACTTTATGTGCAGTGGCGATTATACTCACCAGAGGAATGAGCATGCTTGTCAATCGAGACCATGATTTCAGCATTAGCTAGTGTTGAGTCTTGTATGCAGAGAGAGAAAAAAAAAAAAGTTATGGAGCTTGATTAAGCTGTGCCTAAACAACTATTAAGTGATCTACTGAGTAACCGGGTGTTCTTGCCTCGGGAAGCAGGGAGCTCGCGCAAAAAGGTAGAGCCACTTATAGCTATAAAAAAAACTATTAAGTGTTTTGCTAAGTAACCAGGTCTCTGCGCCTCAAGAAGCGGAGAGTGCTCGCGTAAAAAGGCAAAGTGTCTGATAGTTGAGAAAAAAAGAGAAAAAAAGAAAAGAAAGAGCATGATGTACTTAAAGTGTGAGGGTTGGATGACTGGTCATGAAGATAGTAGTATGTTTGGACTAATGGTGGGTAGAAGTTGCTTCTGTACGTACCATCCTTTTGTCACGTCACATGTGTTCTTCTGGATGGTGATTAGCATGTTTGATGTGTAGAAGTTGATTTCATATGTTGGTAGTATGTGTATGAGTACAAGAAGTTTTCATGCTCTGTACTGTATAAAACACTATTGACTTGATAAGGTAGAATTTTTATCATGCATGTCTACATCCTTGAACCGTTGGTGTGCTTAATTATTATTTATGCGCTTTGAATTGCTAGAGACTAGCAATAAGCTGGTTGGGGGGTGTGATGAGTGCATGAAAGTGCACTCTGAACAACCTTAAAACCATCTCAATTGCTATATCTTCACCCTTAATCAACTTCGTTAGCACTACTTTTATACTTTTATGTGCTTCACATAGTTGTTTGGAAAATGCAGGAAATTGGAGCTAAAAGAAGCTGAAAAGAGTATATGAATCAACTTCAAGAATTAATCTGTACCTGTTCATGAAGAACTAGATGATGTATCATATATGGTTGGAAAGCTCTTGAAGTCTAGATTCTGGAGAATTTTATGGTTTGTGATTCCGAGTTTCCTAGAGGAAGTTACAATATTTTTCGTACCAGTGCGCAGTGCTGAGTGAATAGTGACGGTCGACCGTCAGATCTCACGGTCGACCGTCGCGCCCGAAAATCCTCACGGTCGACCGTAGGGCCCGAAAATCCTCACGATCGACCGTAAGATGCCACGGTCGACCGTAGCATCGACCGTGGCATCGACCGTCAGCCTCTGTCAACAAAAACACTTCCGACGGTCGATGTGAAGATCGACCGCAGCTTGTCAAAATAAATGGTGGACCTCACGGTCGACCGTCAAGGTCTCACGGTCGACCGCCAGATCAGCCAGGGGCATATAACGGGTTTAAACTTAACCCGAGTTTGCTAATTTTTGGACCCTATAAATAGGAAAGTTAGGGTAAGCAAAGGGGGTTCTTGGACGTTTTTGGAGGCTCTTTTCTGTACGTTTCCCAAGGGAAGAAGATGAAGACATCTCCATTCATGGTCGAGTAATCTGCGGGCATGGCGGACGGATGATCTAGCGAGGATTAGGGTTTCTTCTCCAACAATAGTTCATAGTTTTTAATCTTCATTGTTAAACTCTTTTCTATGTATTGGATCTTCAAATATTATTTTCAGATTATAGATTTCTATGTGGATGAACATTATTATAAATCCAGTCATGCTTCTTTTATGATATTGTGATCCCATAGTTATCTCTTTTGATTCTCCTACCGAGTCTTGCGAGACCTTTGCTATGCATTGCCCGTAGTGACAACTGGTATTGTGTATTCTTAGGGATCTGGTAAGGCAAGGTTGGGGCTCTATCCCGAGGAATCTTTGCTATGCATTGCCGATTGTGAGAGTTGGTATTGTGTATTCTTAGAGATCCGGTTAGATAGAGTTAGGGCTTTGTCTCGATGAACTTTTGTTGCGCGTTGCCTGTAATGACAGCCGGTATCGTGTATTCTTAGGTTTGGTTGGATGAAGTTAGAACTATAAAAAGGAAGAACCAATCGTAGGAAGAGACATATATATATTTTGTTAGGTTTATAGTTCCATATCTTCCGGTTAAGGTGATTGGGATGTGAATCCCTTAACTGAGTATTATATGAACCATTGAGAAGAGAAGAACCTAAATCCGAGTGAAGTGATTCCTGAAGCCTAGCCTCATTTAAATCTTGATTTCGTTCGTTAACTTTATCTTATCATTACATCTTCGATCTCTTTTCTTAACTTTTATCGCTCTTGATTGTTTTCGATATATATTGTTATCTGTGTTTCTGGATCTTTCCTGCTTGTCTCTCTGTGGGATTTGACCTCTCTTATGCTGTACTGCACCGCGACCGCTGTGCGTGACACATTTGAGCGACATCAACACTATCGACACTGGGATGCCGTGCAGTCGTACTACCTCGTCAACGTACCTCTGGCTCAGTCTGGCAACTGGATCTGTCATCCTCATGGGGAGGAAATGAGCCGATTTGGTCAGTCGCATCATTCCCCCTCGGTGACCTGGGTAGCCCGATGACGAAGTCCATCGCTATATGTTCCCACTTCCACTCTGGCACTGGAAGTGGCTGCAACAAACCTGGGGTTCGTCTGTGCTCTGCTTTCACCTTCTGACAGGTGAGGCATCTGGAAACAAACTCAGCTACTGACCTCTTCATCCTGCACCACCAGAACTGTCGGCGTGGGTCGTGGTACATCTTGGTGCTCCCGGGGTGAACGGTGAAACAGGAGTGATGGAACTCGTGAAGGATCTCCTCTCGCAACGCCAGGTCTGCTGGAACTGCAACTCTGCCCCTGAAGAGTAGACCGCTGTCTACTGACACTGTCCAGCCCTCAACTGCGTGCTCGGTGCCGACCGCCGCACGGGTCTCCACGAGCTCTGGGTCTCCAGCCTGTGCCTCGATCACCCTGGCCAAAAGAACTGGAATGCTGCAAACAGCGTACAAGAAGCCGCCGGCCGCCCGGTCCTCGAAGTCAAGCCCAAACTGACTGACTGTCTCCAGCATCTGCCACTGCCGAGCTGACATCGCTGTCAAGGTCACTCTGCTGTCTCTGGTCTGCCTGCTGAGAGCGTCTGCTACGACGTTTGCCTTACCAGGGTGGTAATGCAACTCGAAGTCGTAGTCCTCTAGAAACTCCATCCACCGCCGCTGCTTGAGGTTGAGGTCACGCTGGGTGAATACATGCCTCAAACTCTTATGATCAGAGTACACCGAGAACCGCTCACCATAGAGGTAGTATCGCCACGTCTTCAGAGCGAAGACAACCACTGCAAGCTCGAGATCGTGGACTGGATAGTTCCTCTCATGGGTCTTCAGCTGCCTGAAACCGTAGGCCACCACATGGCCCTCCTGCATAAGCACACAGCCTAGACCCTCCCCACTGGCGTCGCAAAAGACACTGTAGCCAACGCCTCGCTCTGGAACTATCAGGATCGGTGCATTCATCAGCCTGGTCCTCAATTGGATGAAAGCCTGCTCGCACGCCTCATCCCAAGCAAATGGGACCGTGTCGCGCCCCGACCCGCGAAAGCCCAACCGGGCCGGGCGACGCGAACCGGAACCTACAAAATGCGAAAAACAAAGCTGGCGAGGGTTCCCTCTAACCTATTGGTCTCCTAACAATCTATCACAAAACACCCTCAATTAAAAGACATTAATTTAATAAGCCTAGAACCACAGATTTAAAACTCAAAGTGTATTTAATATACAAATCCTCGGAGAGAGGAAGATTCAAATACAACATTACTCCCGTAGGAGACTATCTAACATAGGTATAAAAGCAGTAAAGATCACCACCTCTCAAAGACCACCAGGAGCCGCCACACCGCCGACCAACTGCCCGGTATGGGCCACAGAAGAAGAACTGACGCTTGCACCTGCAAAACGCAGCCCGGGTAGGTGTGAGCACTAAGCTCAGTAGGGATCTACACTACGACACACAGAAGGAAGGGGGAACGCAACAGTGTCGCCCTCAAGCCAGACTCGAGTGAGCTACAAGAGTCCCATTACCCTTCACCGGTGGTCTCTAGGCATATCCAACCATGGTCACCCCAACGGACTGGGCCCATCCTGGATACACCTAGTGCCGCAGGGTGCCAGCTGTGGTCACCCATCACTCACTGGGCCCACGCTGATGCCCCTACTGGCAGGAACGGACACTGCCCAAAGAATAAGACCCGCCACCGGTGGCATCCTCAACACCTGACTTGAGGCCGACACGACCTCTATTCATCATCAAGCAATAGGTGTACCAATCCTCTAGGCCAATCATCAAATTCGACTGGACACCACAATTCAAACCGGGTCCAAACTACCCAACCCCGGTCCTAGGGCAAAGTCCGAGCTTCCAGCCTCGGGACGGCGACCCAAAGATCACCCACGCCCTAACCAATGCAACTAATGCACAATCAACAATGCATGCTATGACATACACAGATAAGATGTAAAGCATGCAACAGTATGACAAACATCACATAAGTCTACTGGATCGCTGCAGCGGTACTACCGACCGCTGCAAGCCGATCTGCAGTGGGTCCCGGCATTACGACGGCACCACGACCGTCAACCGCGAACTCCTGCAACGGGAAGCAACCCCGAAAACCGCTGATTAACAGTAGGCAATATAATATTATATTCCGAAATATAATATTATATTCAAAACATCCAAAAGTCCTCTACTAGGGGCTATTTGATCTCATCGATCCGACGTCCAAACGACGTCGTATTCAAGATCCAACTTAGCCACTAGTAGATGTATATACCAGGATCATCATATCCAAAATCCATAATCATCCAACGGTTGGATTAACGGAAAAACACTAATCAAAATCGTTAATCAAACTAACTCACCCATTAATTGCTGCAACGCAGCCCTTCAGAAACCAATTCATAACAAATCGTAGACAAATCGGAAAAATACGAAACAAGATGGAATGGAACGCTAACGAAGAGATTTACAACTCTTATGTTTATCAAAACCCAAGATCACGTACCCGCCGGCCGGAAAACTCGCCGCAAGCAAGCTGTTCTTCAAGAACAGCAGAAAACCAGAAATCCGAGCTTAATCATGCAATAAACATACTCAAATATCAATAAAATAATATGAAACTCATATCAGTAATTCTAATAGGCATAAGGAATCCAATAAAATAAAGATCAACAAGATCCAACGGCTAGATCTAGAGAAACCCAAAGAAGAACACAGTAGGTAGAAGAACCTACCAACAGTGCTTTCCTCGACTGATTCCCCGCGAATTGATCACCAAAAAGCCTCCAAAACACTTTAGGGATCTTCCTCTCATTGCCACGAATCCAACGAGCCTTAGAACACCCCAAACGATGGTCGGAGGAGGGAGAACGGAGGAGATGAAGCTCGCCGGCGGAGAAGAGAAGAAACAGAGCACCGCGGGAAAGAAGAGAAGAAGGAAGAAGAAGAGAAGAGAAGGAGGAAGAAAGGAAGGGAAAAAAGGGGGAGGGGAAAGCCGGGAAAGAAGGGAGAAAGGCGAAGGAGGGGAGGGAAAGTCCTCCCCTTCTGACAAGAGAGAGCGACGGCCAGCGGTGGCCGTCCTCGCGAAGCAGAAAAGCCACCGACGCGATTCCGATCGGTCGCTTCAAGGAGCGATCGATCGCTCGCGCCCCGGATCGATCCCAACAAGTCGGATCGATCCGAGCGGGTCAAAACCCACCGACTCACTCACGAGTCCGACCGATCGCTCCAAGGAGCGATCGATCGCTCGAGGGTTGTCAGCTACCCAAAGGCAAGCTTCCGCGCGCCCGAGCTGGGATCTTTCGATCCCGGGTCCACCTAGCCATTCTAAACAAGCACTAACACATACAAGGTCAGTGTGTGTACACGCGGGTGTGAAACAAACCAACAAGGCGCAATTTACCAAATTGCCCTTGTGGTCCAAGAAACAATACGATCCACCGGATTGCACGCTCGACGCGAAGCAAACCAACGAGCCACGCGGGTGTGAATGTCTTTGCTTCTGACTCTGATGATGTTAATCGGGACACTGCACAATCGAAAGATGACATCAAACCACACATCTTGTCCGAAACTATTTCTTGGGTGGTTGAGCCCCTTCTATCGTTATCTCTTACTCTTGCACCTGATTTAGATCCTGGACAAGTTCGTGCTTATTATGCTGACACACACTTTTGCACAGATGTGTCAGTATATTCTAAACCTGAGCCACCACCTCCTCCTTTACCTATATTTACATTATCGTCATTGCCTACACCCATTTTGAGATTGAAATCCCCTCCAAGTTCACTTCCGGGTCCCAACATTATGAGGGACACATACCGTAGACCGGGTTGCAAGGTGAAACATGACGATAGGTTGACATACATAGAGGGTGGAGTCTCTAGTTCACGTGTGGGGAGAAAAGAACTGATTGGTCTACATCATCAAATACTGAACTTACTGTGGGGCTGGGTTTGGTTTCAAGCATTATATGGAGGAAATTATTCTACATGGGATGATCGATGTCGTCGGATTGACGGAGCCATGCTTTAATTGATCCTTTTATGGACGTCGAGCGAAAGACGTAAAATTACGCCCTTTCTGAGAGGCAACCCAGTTTTATGATTTTTCCTTAGCTTTTTAGAATTGTTTTGATTTTTAGAAATTTTTCCATGATTTTTTCGATTTTTCCTTGATTTTTCGTGTTTTTTCTTTAAGAATAATCATAATATCTAGGAAAATAGAGCTTCTGGCGAACGATCGATCGCCAGATCGTCCATGAAGCTCTGTCATAAAAACAGCTTCTCAGGATCGATGCAGTGATCGATCATCAACACCTCAATCAAATCACATTTTCCACGATCGACCACCGGCTTATTTTCACAAGATTACCCACTTCGCGGTCGATCGACGGTTGCCTTAGTTTCTCACGAAGACCCACGCCACGGTCGACCGGACTTCATCTTCTTCCTTCGTCGTCACCGACCGCCGGCCGTCCTCTACCTCTCCGGCCGCTCCCAGTCTCCCAAACCACCTCCAACACCTTCGCCATCTTCCCCTCTACCTCCTCCCGGCCTATTCTTTCCCCCATTTTATCTCTTCCGTCGCCAGTGCACCTCCCCTGTCTCCGACCCGACGACCGCCGCCGCCAATATCCACCGTCCAGACCTCGCCATACCCTCCAATCACCACCAAAACCTTCCCCATCCTTCCCCCTATCTTCCCATGACCTTCTTCACCATCATCTCTATCTCCTCCGGCGCCGGCCGAACGCTCCAAGCCGCCGTCCACCTTCAACGCTGTCGTTTCCTTTGGCCAAACCCCATCTTTTTTCCACCAAAACAATCCTCTTGCCTCACCCGACCTTCCCTCCATCTTCTCCGGCCGCAATTTAACCTCTTCCATCACCGTCGGCCACCTCCTCCGACTCATGTCCGACCACACCGCCAATCTCCACTTCCATGGCTGCCCATACCAAATTAACACCTCCAGACGCTTCGGTAGGCTGCCACGAACCCTCCTCCACCATCCTCACCTTCGATTGTTGGTTGCATTGCCGGATTCCTCCACCTCCGACCATACCACTACCGGCGAGGTTAGGTCCGCCGCTTCTAGACCTCTATTCTTCGATCAGACTGCATGGATGGACTCCTTGGCCTCCCACGATTCTTCCTGTGCTAATCCCATCCTCCGGCGACGATGTTTCACCGTCGTTCCGCCGCCGGCGTGCTCACAGCCATCCGTTGTTTCCAGATCAATATCCGGCTGCTACACACCTCTGATTCATGATCTGAAAATTTCTATCCTCTATCCAGCCTATGTTGAGCATGATCTGACCTGCTAGACATCCTAGAGTGACCTGTGTGTTCGTTTCTCTTCATTTCCGCCAATCTCGATTCCAATTTCGTCACGGGTGCGCAACCGTGGTTGGGATGTACAGTTATGCGGATAATGATTGCTGGCTGCTCTGCTTGGATTTTAATTTTGTGTTTTATTGTCTGAGATGTCTAGAGGATGTTCTGATATATTATCTCATTTATTGTTATCTGTACGAATTTTTATTTGTTTTTCTGGGATGAATGCTTGTACAGATTCGATATATCATGAAAATACAAAGGAGATTTTGACAAAAAATTTTTCTAATTTTACTACCTTTCTCGACTTTCAATTGTTATATTTGATATTCGTGGGAAGGGTATATTTTTATGTGGCAGGCTATGTTTCGACGAGAGAAATTTCAGTAAAATCGTGGTGTTTTATATATTTTTTTGAAAGAGCGCGGCATTTTGGAGCTTAAATACGGTGATCTCTACCATTTTTCCTTGCTTTATTTTTATGACTTAGTGTAATTGAGGATAATTACATTCAAGTTGGGGGTAGATTTTAGGAATTTAATTTTTATTATTATACATCCCTTGAAATATGTCAAAAGGATGAAATTATGATATGAGTTGACGAAGATGCATGTTTTAGAAATTTATTTTATGGATTATTCTGAGACTTGTATGTCATATAAGAAATAGTAAATTTTTGCTATGCATGACATTAATCTATACTTCAACACTTTTGTCATGAATTAAGGATGACTTGACATATCCCAATGCACATGTTCACTTCCACATGTTAAGGGGTTGATATTAGACTTTGAGCATGATACTGGGATAGATTTACAATTTTATATCATGACACAGAAAATACATGAACACATGCAATTATTTTAGTACCTGAAAAAAAAAAAAGAAAAAAAAATTGGATTTTCAACTTAGTAACCGGGCAGTGTGCCTAGCCAGCGTGGTGTTCGCGTAAAACGGTTGAATTTCCTGGAAAAAAAAGAAGAAAAAAAATGGATTTTCAACTTAGTAACCGGGCAGTGTGCCTAACCAGCATGGTGTTCGCGTAAAACAGTTGGAATTCTGCAGAAAAAAAAATAAAAGAAAAGTAAATAAAAGCAGAGATTGCTATGTGATAAGTGAAAAATATGTGTTGGATAGGATTGTGATCTTGAATAGTTGAAGTGCTTAGATATAATTGATGCTCTGAAGCATGTGGAACCCCAATCACACATAGGAGTGTTAAAGTTATTTTTAATCATGATTAAATATGTTGAAGTGTTGGAAATATGCTATGACATGTTTTGATTTATCATATTTTTATGTGACTGTGAGTTGAAGGATGTATTCATGGATATTATTTCTATTTCATACATTAGAGTTGATGAATATCACAATTGATTTCTAATGATATATTCAAGGGAATGTATTGATGTTTGTGGGTGTCATCCCTGAAAACCCTCAGGAGACTATAACTCCTCCACTGGGGTAAACCCAGGGGTTTAAAGGCTTGTTGCACATGCTAAGTGCAATCGTGAGACCTACGAAAGTGGCTAGTTAGATTTATTGCTTTCTTTTTATATTTTCTTTGCTCGAGGACTAGCAAAGTGTAAGTTGGGGGTGTGATGAGTCACTAAATATTCGTACTTAAACCCCGTAATTTACATTTGTTAGCCCGAGAGTATTTGTATTTGATAGCTTGTTAGTTGATTTCAGGTTTAATCATGCTTTGAGAAGAAATGCAAGAAATTCGGTTAATATGCTGAAATACACTGCTCTGTCGACTGTTAGCACAATATTCACCAGAAATTATTCTTATGTCCAATTATTCTGAAATTTGGGTGCCATCTAGTAGACATCAAGACGTACAACTTTCATGTTGGACACTTTCAGAGATTCCTGATGGTGTGATAGCAGTTTTGAAGAAGATGAAGATATTTAGCTGTTGGAAGACTGGTCCGTCGACGCCTGGGAGAATATTCGCCAAATATTCTAGATAAGTCCAAATATTATAAACTCCTCGGGAGAAGACAGAGGACTTCCAAATCTACATCTTTTGTGTTGGACTCATTCTCAAATTCCGGACCGGTTGAACCCAGTCACGATTGGAAGAAGCTGTCAGGGTTGAACCAGGAATTCCGAGTTGCACTTGAGGTCTAACTTAACCCTAAACCCTAATTCCGGAAATTAAGATATAAAAAGGGTTTTGTGGCTGGAAAACGGGGAGCCTCCATAGAGAGAAAAAGGAGAGCCTCCATAGAGAGAAAAAGGAGAGCTCCATAGAGAGAAACAGAGGAATTCAGATTGGAGAAGAAGACGGAGATGCGGCGTGGATCCCTAACCTTCTTCATCGAATACATGGACCTCATCCAAAAGATGAGTGGCTAAACTCTATACTTAGGGATCTCATGAAGCTTTAGTGTAGCTTCTTTGTATTTTCTAATTTGATTCTTGTTATATTTTCAAAGACATGATCCTATGAATATGGTTTTATTTTATAAAGAGTTGAGGGAACAGAGTTCCTCGACGTATATTCAGACCTACTTGATTGCTGTGCTTGATGGTAGAGATTCATAGGATGGTTTTCATGTTGCTTTTGTGTATGCCTTTGAGATACTCTATGCTAGATGAAGATAGGTTGTACTCAGATTAAGTTCGAAGACAATTTATGCTAAATTTGGATATGTTATGCCTTAGGGAAACAATCGCATTATTTTAGGGATTCATGTAAACTTAAGAAGCTGTGAATCCATAATGTCGAGATAAGAAAACAAGAGGATAACTAGAGAATACAGGAAGTAAAACTAAAGTGGATTGAGTAATCCCTAAGTTTTCTCTCATTGATTTATCCCAACCTTTTTATTGCTTTTTCAGTAGTTTAATTCCTTAAATAACAAAACCATTGAAATTCCTTTTCTTCGCCTTAGAACTTGAGTTTAGAGACTTAATTTGATTTCTTCTTTTGTTAAACAAGTTTTCCCTGTGGTTCGACTCCGGATCTCACCATTGTTCTACGTTTGTAGAGTAGTATTGATTGAAGGATTATAAATTCTAAATTACGTTTTGCATACGTTTTAACGACGACGTTTGTGAGCGATCAATTTTTGGCGCCGTTGCCGGGGAATTTTTTAATTTACAACGGAGTATCGATTTAATTTTCTCTTACTCTTTTTCTAAGCATAGTTAGATTTCTTGATCATGACTGGAGGATCCCTTGGCTGGATGGTGTTGGTGCTTCGCTTGATATGACAAGTGTTGGCACCTTGTTTGACATGAAAAATGTTGGTGTTTTTTTCGAGATGACGAGTATTAACACCGCTTTTAGTATTGACGTCGCTTTTCTCGAAGTCATCTTTGATTTGAAAACTGTCCATCTCTCGGTTGGCGTAGTTTATGTAAGCCATCTGCAGATCATGAATATAGATCCGGTAGCTAGGAAGTCTGGACTCCCAATAGCCTTGTTGGCGTTCGTATTCAGCATGCAAGTACTTAGCATGATCTCCAGTTGTATAGAGGTCGCTCCAAATGTTGTTGGTGTAAATCTCAGATGCATTGCTGATAGCTTTGGAAACTACCTGCTTTCACAAGACAGAGGAATGTAAAGTGTTATGAGAATTTTCACCTTGGGGAACTTCAACACGTGGAGTCAAGCTCTTTTGGGTTACGGGAACTTTGGATCTGGTCTTCCTTTTTCTTTTTGGAATAACCAGGATGAAGCCATCTTCATCTGCTACGGCTTCGTGAGTGACTATCTGATAGAAGTCGATCCGACTCGACCAACTGGATCCGAACCCAAAAGAGGAACCATACTGGTTCAACCTCTTTCCTAATTTGACTTGGACTTCCCTAATTCAAACTAGAGTATTTCATTAGAATTTATTATTAGTCTTTTATATTTATTTGAGTCCTAGTTGATATTTGATTGTTAGGAATTAATTAAGAGTCCATTTGAGTTAGGAAGTTGAGTTGAGTTTGAAACCTTATTACTTGCTAATTAAGCAAGGGGGTTATTTAGTTGGATTAGGACTCTGTCAAGGTCTCTATAAAAGGACTTTAGTAGTTTGTATTAGGAAGGCATGAGATGAATGAAGAATTATGAATTATTAGGAGTAGTTGATAAATTATCATAGGAGTAGAATACAACAGGAGTAGAAGTAATATAGTTTCCACCCGAAATCTACCCTAGATCCATCTTCTTCCCCGTCGGTCATCTTCTCCGCAGCCGGCACCGCCTCCACCGCTATTTCTCTCTCCCCGTCACTTTCTCTCTCCTCCACGTCGCCGCCACGTCAACCGGTTTCAGCCCAATCCAACTTGGTCAGCTTGATCCAGATCACTTCAGACTGGACCCAGTCAAGTCCCATCCAATCAGGCTCAGCCAGATCCGATCCAGCTCAAGCCAAATCCGATCTAGCTAGCCAAATCAGCCCATTGGACTCAAATCAAGTCCGATCAGGGCGATTCTGATCGATTGGAGCAGTAGAGACCCATTACGAGAGGATCACGAGTAGACCGCTCGTAACAACTTGGTATCAGAGCTCCGTTCCACCGACTGTGCGGTTCAGACCCTACTGGAAACTTCGCCACCATGTACGGAGTACCCGAGGAAAGTTTGGAGCAGCAATTCAAGATTCTGCAGTCCCAGTTGAAGGTCTGTTCAACTTTGATGGAACGCCAAAGCAGAAACTTGGAGCGCACCAGCAAGAAGTGGGAGCAGATTACCAGTAGATGGTCAACTGTGACTCAAACAAGTCCCATAGGGATTCAGATTTCGAGTCAGACCCCTACTCTAGCTGCAACCCAGGTTACGGAACCTGACCCCGAGCCAACTCGGATTAGGACTCTGACTGAGACTCCTCCTGCAACTCCGAGAGCAACCACAATTGCAACTCAGAGTTTAACTTCGCCAGATCCGGGTGAACACCTTCTACAACCTTCTCATGATTTTTCTGGAATTTTACCTAATTTTCTAGATTTTTCCCGGGATTTTCTCTCTCCTCCCAGATTGGCTCAAGCCGTGGCTCCTCTCCTACCTCAAGCCGCGGCTAACCCCTTACCACCAGCCCGGCTCACCTTCGAGCCATCCACCCTTCGTCCCGGCTCATCATCCGCGCCGACAGCTCGCCCCCGAGCCGCCACCCCAACGCCGCCCTGCGACTCCGTCCTCTCCACCTACTCACCGAGGAAGCATCAGCGTCCTTCCCCGAAGCCACCGTGGCCGACCAAGGCCACGATCGAAGCCCGGATCGCCGGAACCCAACTCCGGCAAAAGCCCCTGTTCCGGCGTCCTTCACTCTACCATATTCCGAGGTTGATCCCAAGATCAGACCTCACGAGAAAGGTCCCAAGACCTTCCCGTATCTGTTCCCGACGATCTCAAGCACCGTCGCGGCCTACATCACCGACGGTCATCGGCGACGACATCCACCGCGCCGTCACCTTCAGATCCGGTGCATCAGAGGCGCAATCCGACGATCAGATCGTACGGATGGAACCCCCACGTTCCGGCGAAGTTTCCTATGCCGTTGCCATACTCCGGCGACCGGGTTTCGCCGTTGATCCAGCTCCGACAGCTTCTCAGCCGTCCGATCAAGACTGTAACTTGATCCAGCCGTTTGATCAGCCTGATCTTCGATCCAGTGGTTCCGATCTTCGATCTGAACCTGATCCAAGAGTTCCCAGCAATCAGGACCATCCAGATCAACTCCAGGTGATCAAGATGCATCATCAACCGTTGATCAAGCATTCAAAGGTTGATATGAGCCATCAAAGGAGCTACTGTAACGCCCCGGCCCTCCACTGGACCCCGACCCGCGGGCTCCCGGTCTGACCAGGATCCACCCGAGGGCCCCACCCGACACAATATTGTCCGCTTTTGGCTCACCGCAGAAATCTGGGAAAACTTCCCAGTATGTCACCCATCCCGGGACCGCTCCAAGGCAAGCACGCTTAACCTTGGAGTTTTCTGGCGGATCACTGCCAGCACGGCTTTAAAACACGTTGAGTCTATTAAGGGGTTACTATATACTTATATCGAACCCCGGACCATACCCAGGCATTGTGGGATTGCTTACCCGGCTACCCGACTCAGCTCCGCCCTCCAGGCGCAGGCATCTTGTCCCACAGTAGACCCAGCGGGCCTCACAATCCACCCCCCCTTGGAGGCCCAGCGTTTTAAAGCCGTGATGGCAATGAACCGTCAGAAAACTCCTTGGTTAAGGAGCTTGACCATGGAGCGATGGGTGACCTCCTGAGAAGTTGGGAGATGTAGCCCGGTTTTCTGCGGTGAGCCAAAAGCG
>OY986964.1:8837464-9269240 GCA_963920575.1 Narthecium ossifragum | reverse complement strand
GGGCCTCACAATCCACCCCCCTTGGAGGCCCAGCGTTTTAAAGCCGTGATGGCAATGAACCGTCAGAAAACTCCTTGGTTAAGGAGCTTGACCATGGAGCGATGGGTGACCTCCTGAGAAGTTGGGAGATGTAGCCCGGTTTTCTGCGGTGAGCCAAAAGCGGACAATATTGTGTCGGGTGGGGCCCTCGGGTGGATCCTGGTCAGATCGGGAGCCCGCGGGCCGGGGCCCAGTGGAGGGCCGGGGCGTTACAGTATGGTATCAGAGCCGGTTCCCAGCCGAAAATTGTGCCAGCGAGGACGCTGGGCCCCCAAGGGGGGTGGATTGTGAGGCCCGCTGGGTCTACCGTGCGACAAGATGCCTGCGCCTGGAGGGCGGGGTTGAGTCGGGTAGCCGGGTAAGCAATCCCACAATGCCTGGGTATGGTCCGGGGTTCGATATAAGTATATAGTAAGCCATTAATAGACACAACGCGTTTTAAAGTCGTGATGGCAGTGATCCGTCAGAAAACTCTGTGGTTAAAGAGCTTAACCATGGAGCGATGGGTGACCTCCTGGGAAGGGAGATGTAGCCCGGTTTTCTGCGGTGAGCCAAAAGCGGACAATATTGTGTCGGGTGGATCCTGGTCGGACCGGGAGCCCGTGGGCCGGAGCCCAGTGGAGGGCCGGGCCTCCAAGGGGGGTGGATTGTGAGGCCCGCTGGGTCTACCGGGGCGACAAGATGCCTGCGCCTAGCCGGGTAAGCAATCCCACAACGCCTGGGTATGGTCCGGGGTTCGATATAAGTATATAGTAAGCCCTTAATAGACACAACGCGTTTTAAAGCCGTGATGGCAATGAACCACAAAACAACTCCAGTGTTAAGCGTGCTTGGGCTGGAGTAGGTTTGGGAGGGGTGACCTCCTGGGAAGTCCGATCGATCGGTGGGTTTATCGATCGATCGGCTGCGGCGAGCCAAAAGCGGACAATATTGTGTCGGGTGGGGCCCTCGGGTGGATCCTGGTCAGACCGGGAGCCCGCGGGTCGGGGTCCAGTGGAGGGCCGGGGCGTTACAGCTACCCTCCTTATTCAGATGTCTCCTTCAATCTGATCAGATCTGATTATGATGGTAACACCGGTTTGGCTCAACTGATTCAAGTCCAGATTGACACCGGAAGAGCCAACCAAGTCAGACAGGTTTGGACCAGTGTGAGGACCCGTCCCTCTACTCCTGGGTCGACCGGCTGGGTCGGGCCCGTGGCTCGTTGGGTTGTTTCGCGTCGAGCGCGCGATCCGGTGGATCGCATTGTTTCTTGGACCGCAATGGCAATTTGGTAAATTGCGCCTTGTTGGTTTGTTTCACATCCGCGTGTGCACACACTGGCCTTGTCGGTGTTAGTGTTTGTTTAGAATGGCTAGGTAGACCCGGAATCGAAAGATCCGGACTTGGGCTTGAGTTCTTGCCCAAGTTTAGCTTTCAGCACACAAAGGATCGATCCTCTCTGGCTAAGGGATCCATCCTCTTCGTGCCAAAAAGCCTTGTGAGAGCGTCATGAAGGATCGATCCTTCCTTGAGGAAGGATCGATCATTTATGAGTCGGTGGCTTTTTCTGCTTCGCGAGGACGGCCGCCGTTGGACGTCGCTCTCCTCTGTCAGAGAGGGAAGACTTCCCCTCCCCTCCCCTCACTTTTTCCCCTCTTTCCCGGCTGTCCCCTCCCCCCTTTTTCCTCCTTTTCTTCCTCCTCCTCCTTTCTTCTTCCTTCTTCTTTTCTCTCACGAAGCTCTGCTCTTCCCCTGTTTTTCCGGCAGCCACCTCCCCCTCTTCCGTTCTCCCTCCTCCGACCATCAAATTGGGTGTTCTTTGGCTCGTTGGATTCGTGACAATGAGAGGAAGATCCCTGAAGTGGTTTGGAGGCTTGTTGGTGATCAAATCGCGGGGAATCAGCCGAGGAAAGCGAAGCTAGGTAGGGTTATACCTACTGTTGTTCTTTTCAGGTTTTCTTGAGATCTAGCAGTTGGATCTTGTTGATCCTTGCTTTTTTGGATTCCTTATAACTGCTAGAATTACTGATTTAAGTTTCATGTTAATCAGTTGAGATTTGAGTAGGTTTTATGTATGATTAGTCTCGGATTTCTGGTTTTCTGCTGTTCTTGAGAAACAGCCGGCTTGCGGCAAGTTTTCCGGCCGGCGTGTACATGATCTTGGCTTTTCATAAACATAAGAGTTGTAGAGCTATTCGTTAGCTTTCTATTCCATCTTATTTCGTATTTTTCCGATTTTTCTACGAATTGTTATGAATTGTTTGCTGAAGGACTGCGTTTCCGAAATTAAATGGGAAGCTGGTTTGATGCCTTAGGATCGATCCCAATTTTGGTCGGATCGATCCCAAGGCTGGCTGAAGGTGTTTTATGATCTATATTTAGCGATTTTGATTAATGCTTTCCCGTTAATCCAACCGTTGGATGTTTGTGGATTTTGGATATGTTGATCCAGGTATATACACCTACTTGTGGCTAAGTTGGATCTTGAATCCGACGTCGTTTGGACGTCGGATCGACGAGATCAATTAGCTCCTAAGTAGAGATTTGTGGGTTTTGAATATAATATTATATTTCAGAATATAATATTTCAGAATATAATATTATATTGTTTACTGTCATTCATCGTTTTCGGGGTTGCTTCCCGTTGCAGGAGTCCGCGGTCGACGGTCGTGGTACCGTCTTAATGCCGGGACCCGCTGCGGATCGGCTGGCAGCGGTTGGTGGTACCGCTGCAGCGATCCAGTAGACTTATATGATATTTGTCATATTGTTGCATGCCTATCTCCTGTTTGTGTATGTCATAGCATGCATTGTTATTGTGTGCATTAGTTGCATTGGTTAGGGCGTGGGTGATCTTTGGGGTCGCCGTCCCGAGGCTGGAAGCTCGGACTTAGCCCTAGGACCAGGGTTGGGCTGTTAGGACCCGGTTGAATTGTGGTGCCCAGTCGATTCGATGATAGGCTTAGATGACTGGTGCACTTGTTGCTTGATGATTGTAGAGGTCGTGTCGGCCTCGAGTCGGAGGATGAGGTGTAGCCGGTGTTCCACTGTGTCGACTCTTGAGTGGTGGAAACGGCCCCCTCAGCGGTGCCATTTCCCGCCTGCAGTGTTCAGTGTCCTGCATGAGAGTCAGCAGTGTTGTTTCCTGCTACTGAGTGTGACCTGACATGTGACCAGCCCGACTGGGAGACCATGATCGAGGGGCTCAGGGACACGCGGTGGGGTTATGGGACCCCTGTATACACCCAGGTCCTACTTCAGGGCGACACTGTTGCGTTTCCCTCTTCCTTCTGTGTGTCGTAGTGTAGATCCCTACTGAGCTTAGTGCTCACACCTACCCGGGCTGCGGTTGCAGGCGCAGGCAGCAGTTCTTCTTCTGTGGCCCGTACCGGGTAGTTGGTCGGCGGTGCGGCGGCGCCAGGTGGAGTCTGAGAGGTGGTGATCCTTTACAGCTTTTATCCTATGTTAGCTAGTCTCCTACGGGAGTGATGTTGTATTTTGAATCTTCCCCTCTCCGAGGTTTTGTATATTAATACTTTGAGTTATTAATCTGTGATTCGATGTTGTTAATTGTTGTTTTAATTGAGGGTGCTTTTGGTGAACTGTTAGGGAGACCAATAGGTTAGAAGGAACCCTCGCAAGCTTTGTTTTCCGCGTTTTGTAGGTTCCGGTTCGCGTCGCCCGGCCCGGTTGGGCTTTCGCGGGTCGGGGCGCGACAACCAGAGTACGACTCAGCACAGCTGAAGATTCAACTTGGTTCAACCAATTCCAAGCCCAGACTAGTGCAGCAGAAGCATGGTCCATCCATCCTCACTTTAGATTGGACCAAAGCCAGCTTGACCCAGATTCAAGCCAAGTCTATGCACAGTTGATCAGACCATGGAGATCAGATCCCATCCTATGGTCATGGGCAATACTACTGATGGGACATGATGAGGATGATCCAGGAGAGCCACTGAAGATCTTATTATTGGAGCTACCTGAGCCGTCAGATCGACCCCCAGATGCTCCTTCAGCACTGCCCCTGCTACCCTGGACCCGTCATGGGATCGACCTGGTTTCTCCCCACCGAGTCCAGAGCTACAACAGCAAGTTGATTCGGTCCAGCCACATAGAGCCATCCTACCTGACTTGACTCTGGCCTTGAGGACAAGGCCAATTCTGAAGGAAGGGGGGATGATACGAGTCGATCCGACTCGACCAACTGGATCCAAACCCAAAAGACGAACCATACTGGTTCAGCCTCTTTCCTAGTTTGACTTGGACTTCCCTAATTCAAACTAGAGTATTTCATTAGAATTTATTATTAGTCTTTTATATTTATTTGAGTCCTAGTTGATATTTGATTGTTAGGAATTAATTAAGAGTCCATTTGAGTTAGGAAGTTGAGTTGAGTTTGAAACCTTATTACTTGCTAATTAAGCAAGGGGGTTATTTAGTTGGATTAGGACTCTGTCAAGGTCTCTATAAAAGGATCTTAGTAGTTTGTATTAGGAAGGCATGAGATGAATGAAGAATTATGGATTATTAGGAGTAGTTGATAAATTATCATAGGAGTAGAATACCATAGGAGTAGAAGTAATATAGTTTCCACCCGAAATCTACCCTAGATCCATCTTCTTCCCCGTCGGTCATCTTCTCCACAGCCGGCACCGCCTCCACCGGTATTTCTCTCTCCCCGTCACTTTTCTCTCTCCTCCACGTCACCGCCACGTCAGCGCCACGTCAACCCTACTGTTCATCATCTTCCTTCCTTCTCTTCCGTGCCCAAACCCTAGGCTCACCGCCGTTCTCTCCTCTCCGGCCACCCCCGTCGCCATCCAAGACCTCCAACGCCTTCCCCTATCTCCCACGACTCCGGTCATATCCTTCACGTCGTCCTTCACCGTCTCCAGTGATATCCTCCGCCGTCCACCCTCCGAGCTCCGCTGTCCTCTACCCTGATCCTGCCCTAAACTCCTCTAAAACCCTCCCAGACTCCTATACAGACCTTCCCTGACCGTTTCCGACGCCCTAAGCCACCCACGAGCCCGCCATAGTCTCCGACGCCGGTCAACCCAAACCCGCCGCCGTCGACCTCAAGATCCCGCCGATCTAGCCATCCTCAGACCAATCCACTCCGGTGGATCTCATCCCCACCTCCATGCGACCCTTCCTGGAAGTATCACGACCGCCGCCGCCGTCCCTACGCCGGCGATCTACTCCGGCGATTCTCAGCCCTTGGATCAACTCGGTTCAGCCACTTCAAATCAGGTTCAGCCCACTTAACCGGTTCAGCCAAGCCAGTCAATCCGGATCCAGCCCAATCCAACTTGGTCAGCTTGATCCAGATCACTTCAGACTTGACTCAGTCAAGTCCCATCCAATCAGGCTCAGCCAGATCCGATCCAGCTAGCCAAATCAGCCCATTGGACTCAAATCAAGTCCGATCAGGGCAATTCTGATCGATTGGAGCAGTAGAGACCCATTACGAGAGGATCACGAGTAGACCACTCGTAACAATACTATCTCTTGAGGCTTCAGGAGGAGTGCGGATCTCGCCTGGCGATCTCCGTTGCCCCTTTGGATGAGCTTCTTCGGCTGTTGGGGAGTCTTCTTCCCTTCTTTCTTGCGGACATGGGGTCCACTTGAGGAAGCTGTGAGATTACTTTTCTTTATGAACACTGGATCCATGTGAGGGAGCTTTTGTAGCTTGTCCTTTACTGCAATGAGATCTGGCGGAGGAGGTCTCGGACTTAGTGGGCGGAAGTGATGTCGGTGGATTGAATGAAACCGTCGATGAGGCTGAGGACACCAGAAGGCCGTTGCTCACTTGCTCCCCAGGGCCAGAGATCACCGAAACATATGTCGACAAAAGCTTCAACTTGTGTCATTTCCTTCGTTTGAGAAGGAAAACATATTAGTGCACAGGGAGTTTAAATACCGGATCCGAAGATCCGAAGATGAGGGGTAGAGTGTGTCCCACCGGGCGTGCCAGATTTTATACGATAATAAAAACTCAGGTCTCGCGGGAACGAGATTTCAGATTTCATTGTGACAAAAGTTTGAATTACATCGGTGGGTGATTGTGGGAACAACACTCCTGGATTTCAATTCCATGATTCAATCCCTTAACTTAGCTTTGTTATGCCTAGAGTAGTTGTATTTGATAGCTTATTAGTTGATTTCAGGTTTAATCATGCTTTGAGAAGAAATGCAGGAACTTCGGCTAAAATGACTAAATAAACGGCTTCGTCGACCGTCAGTAATATATTCGCCAGATATTTGACAAAGGTCCAAATATTCTGACACTTTGGGATATTGTATACAACTCAGAGATCTACAACTTTTATGTTGAAAACTTTATGAGATTCCGGATGGTGTGAAAGCAGATTTGAAGAATACATGAAAATACATAAGCTGGAAAGCTGCACCGTCGAAACTCAGTATAATATTCTTCAAATATTCCTGATAAGTCAGAATATTATCAAATCTTCGGCATCTGATATAAGACTTCCTAATCTACATCTTTTGTGTTGGACTTGTGTTCCAAATCTGAACTGATTGGGCCCAGTTGCACTCGGAATAGGCTGTCAGGATTAATTCAGGAAATCCGAGTTGCACTAGAAGTCCAACTTAACCCAAAACCCTAATTCTGGGAGTTAGCTTATAAAAAGGCCTTTGCTGGCCAAAAATCAGAGTCCCCATAGAAAGAAAATAGTGGATTAAGTTTGCTAAAGAAAATGGAGATGCGCCGGGTATCTCAAGCGTTCTTCACCAAATTCATGGCCTCCATCCACAAGATGAGTGGCTAATCTCACTTAGGGATCTCATGAAACTCTAATGTAGCCTTCTTGTATTTTTCTAGTTAAATCTTGTAATCTTTTCTATGACATGATCCTTTGAATTCGGTTTTAATGACAATAGAGTTGAAGGAACCTGGTTGTCCTTTGACGTATTTTCAGTCTTACACGATTGTGGTGCTTGAGTGTATGGATTTTTAGGATGGTTTTAATGTCGCTTTTGTGTGTGCCTTTGAGATAGTTTATGCTAAGCAAAGATAGATTGTATTCAGATTAAGTCTGAAGACAATCTATGCTAAGCGAAGATAGACTATGTCATAGGATAACATGAGCGTTCTTTTAGGGATTCATGTGAGCTTAAGAAGTCGTGATTCCATATGTCTAGATTAGAGAACAAGAGGATCCTAGAGAATACATGAGGTGAAATTAGAGCGGATTGAGTAATCCCTAGGTCTTTCTTATATTGATTCATCCCTATCCTTTTATTATTTTCTTAGTTAGATTTAATTTCATAGTAATCAAAATCCTTCTCTTTCGCCTTAGGATAGAATGTTTGAGATTGATTTAAGTTCTTCTTCGTTGACAATAATTCACTGTGGTTCGATCCCGTATTTCATCACTATTCTATGTTGGTTGTGGGTGCTGCAGGCCTTGGTTGCGGGCCGGGTTGGCTGCGGGCCAGTCTGCAAACCCAGGCAGCAATTCCCTTACATTCGGCCCTGTCGAGTGGGATGTAGAGGCCCAAGACAGGGTGGGCTCCTAACGGACCCGACCTGGGCACCATGTTTGCTCTATCCGTGGTGCCGGCAGTTGACCGTGTGGGTCCGGACTACAGCTCTGCGGTTTAAGGCTAGATGGGGTGCCTTCTACTATCACTTCTGAGTTTTGGTACGAGCGGTTAGCTCGTGGATCCTTGACCGACATGTGGTATCAGAGCGAGGTCGCAGGTTCGAATCCCAGGGTAGTTGCGGGGGGGGGGGAGATTTGTTGGTCGTGGGTGCTGCAGGCCTTGGTTGCGGGGCGGGTTGGTTGAGAGCCAGGCTGCAGACCCAGGCAGCAATTCCCTTAGATTCAGCCAAGTCGAGTGGGATGTAGAGGCCCAGGACAGGGTGGGCTCCTAACGGACCCGGCCTGGGCACTGTGTTTGCTCTATCTGTGGTGCCGGTAGTTGACCCTGTGGGTCCGGACTGCAGCTCTGCGGTTTAAGGCTAGATGGGTGCCTTCTACTATCACTCCGGAGTTTTGGTACGAGTGGTTAGCTCGTGAATCCTTAACCGACATGTTTGCAAGTGATCACCTGCTTCGATAACAAATGTATTAAAGTTACGATTCATCGTTATTCTGGCCTCATCATACAATATTTTTATGTGGTTCGATCCCGTATTTCATCACTATTCTACCCCATAGTTTAGTATTTTGAATAAAGGTTTATAAATTCTAGTTTTGATTGGGTTTGCATCGGATTTAACGACACGTTTGCAAGTGATCACCTGCTTCGATAACAAATGTATTAAAGTTATGATTCATCGTTATTCTGGCCTCATCATGCAATTCAAGTTACCGCTTAATATTAGGTAGCAAAACTTTATTGCAACGAAAGAATCTTGTCTTCGATGGACTCAGTGCACAATTGTTTTCCAAAATAATTTTCGTTAATATGAATTTTCCATCGGCACGTAAACTTGCATTTATTTTTGTATTGCAACTTGTTTTACAATCTGGCCTCGACCTCATTGACGTTCTATTAGCTTGCTCAATTTTTCCGCCACGCGAGCAACAAAACGTGACATGATTTATATTTCCATCTATATCTGTTTTATGAGTCCTTTTACGAACTGAAAAGCCTTTTTGTTTACCGTAACCTCTGTAATATTTTTGCACTTCATCTACATAATCAAATATCATTTCACAGTTTGGATCATTTATTTCCTCAACTGCTGTTGTAGCTTCATTGTCATCTCCTTCAAATTGTGATTCATCGAACTCCTCATTTCCATGTATATTCATGCTTCAATTCACAAAAAAAAGAGTAACATACTAATGAGGTTTAAATAAATAGAAGAAGAACTCATGATGCATCATCAACTAAAATAACTCCACCTCATATGCCATGAATAGATGGAACATTTGAAAGGCATAACTTAGTATACTTAGAAAAAAAAAAGATCCATCATCGATCATAGACACTAAAAACACTAGCGGAAAATTAAAAAGAGGCCTCTCCGAAGCTCTCTTATTTCATGGATGTTAGAGTTATTAAGAATGTGCAAGCCTTTTCTAATAAAGACAAAGGAGTGAGATTGAACATAATTTGGAAGCTGAATAATGGAGCTTGCCCTTTATAAGACACTCATTCACTTCATTAGCATACTCTTCTCGTCATAATTTTTCGACTGTCGAGCAAAATCTACGTAAGTTAAACAATTTACCAAGCATCAGGACTTGGGCAATGTTCAAAAGTACAATTTGATAACATTCTAAAAGAAGAGACTACAATCAGTCAACCAAATTCATCCAATGATGATACTAGCAAAGAGATCTCTACTAGCAAATGGCAAAAAGCATATCATAAGAAATATAAACTAGGAGTATGATTCCTATTTACCTCCGCATCCAATACTTGTATTCCTGGATTCGGATGTGATCCCTCTCTCCTTCCTCCAGCGGATGCAACCCACATCCCAGTTAAAATACAAAAAAAAACAACAAACAAGAATTTCTCAAAGAAGAGTAGAAATTTATATTGTTTAAGAAACTAATCAAATGTAGGCAACGCTTGGGGAAGAAAAGAATGCATCACCAGATTGCTCTCGTAGATGAGATCGTAACGCACGGGCGAGAGGCACCTCAATGCGCAGCTCTCCTTGTCAATCACCAAAGCTTGAAACAACGAGGGAGACGCTCGAGAGAGCGAGGGGAGCGAAGACGGCGAGATGGCGAGGGGAGCGGAGACGCTGCGAGCTCTCGCAAGTGGATGGGAGAGCTAGGCCATCGCTCGAGTGGATGGGACGCTCGAGACCAGGGGGTGCTCGAAACCAAGCGATGGGGCGGGGGTCGTGGGGACGCTCGAGACCGGAGGGTGGGGGGCGGCGGGGACGCCGCTCTCGCAGATGGAAGGAAGAGAGCTAGGGTTAGAGGCGGGGGCGGCGGGGACGCTCGAGACTAGGGGCAGAGACGCTCGAGCCGATGCGGGACGAGCTCGAGACCAGGGGCGGAGACGGCTCGGCATGCGAGGGATGCTTGAGATGATGGAGGGGCGGTAGGAGACGAGCTTAAGACCGAGGGGTGGAGACGGCTCAGTAGGAGAGGGACAATCGAGACGACGGAGGGGTGAGATGCGCGGATGAAAGAGATGAGAGGTGAAAAGTGAAAGAGAATACGGAGACGAGATGGCCCACCACGTCAGTTGCCATGTCAGGTCGGCAAACAGCCTACCCACGTGGCTGGACATGGCGTCATTTCTCTGTCCCAAAATACTTGCATTGTTGTATAATATAAAAGAAGAGAAGCCTACACGGCTACACGCAAACCATTTCTCATAAAAGTGAAAGAAAATAATAGAACTTCACTGGTTTCATTGACCCAAGCATTGATTATTTTATATGCAATAGTGAGCATGATGTTGTAGCCGCCAAACAATGCATCTATTGTTAAACATGAAATAAAATAGCAATTATTTTATCCTATCAGGTCACATCATACAGCAAGTTAAGGCGCCCAGATTCTAGAAACTCTGGCATCCAATGTTATTGCTCAAAGATACTATACATTTAAAAACGGGGTCAAAGAAAAAGATTTCCACTCTGGTTTGTCCTCAATTTGGTTACGTTATCAACACATTCCACTCTTATATAGAGAAACAAAGTTTAATTTAGGGGGAAACCTGACCATCCAAACCCAAGTAAAAATACGAGCTTTCTACACTGTAATTTCATATATGAATCGTATGAACAGTAACCAAATTGGTGGTCATAATGTTTGGAAAAAGAAAAAGAAACAGCTCAATCTTAGTAAGATTCAGATGCAGCTCTGCTTCTTCACTGCTTCCGGGATTCCTGAAGAGTTGATTAAACGAAACTCTACAAAATATCCCATTTTTCCATTGATCCATGGAAGCTATGGAACAGAGAGGCAAGGTAACATCCATCCTTGCATGCTAGTATTTGATTGGGCCGGGAAAGTAACTATGAAGTGGGTATTAAGCATGTGAACAGTGAGTGGAAAAGGTAACTCCTATTGGAGTAGCGATAGATGGGAAGTGGGAGGCCTTTTTCTTTTCCATCACACTTTCTACCTTCTGATTATTAAAAACTTTTGTTGATTCCTTGTCCACTCTCCTACAACCATACAGACTGAAGTTGAATCCATATGTAAACCATCTATGATCCAGTCGATTGGCACCTCTACATGCAAAATTTTGTCTTAAGTTGATGAGCCTCTGTCTTGAGTTTCAGGTTCATGTATCTAAAAAGTTATCACTGTTCAAGATCAAGCAATAGCTGTGGGTTTCCAACTTTCTATAGAAAGACGTAACAATTGCTCATGAGGGACCTCTGGTTCTGCTACCTTAGCAAAATAAACGTGGGGGGCGTGGCTGAAATTTCAATGAAACTCCTTGACCTTTGCTCAAGGTCAAGCAATAGCTGTGGGTTTCCAACTTTCATGCTCAGTACTGCTGAAGATAAACGTGGGGGCCGTGGCAATTGTTGGAAAAATCTCACCCCATGAGAGATGTTGACAGGTGAGAGATGTTGACAAGAGATGTCGACGAGAAGCGACGAGGACGCGCGATGCTGGAAAAACAAAGGTGTAGGAAGCAAAGGATCGATCCTTTACTTGGAAAGGATTGATCCTCTTCCCACGACAGAAAGCTGTGCTGGAAAGGATCGATCCTCTGCTCTATAAGGATCGATCCTCCCAGACAATTTTTCCTGTGACAGGGAGCGTGTTTTGAATGATCGATCCTTATCCTCAAAAGGATCGATCATCTTCGGGGCGGTCTTTTCTACGGAATGAAAGGATCGATCCTTTCATTCAAGAAAATCGATCCTTTTCGGAATCTAGGAAAGATTTAAGGGTCCAGATTAATCCGAGTGTGGATTAATTAGTGGATATAAATAGGGTTGTGTGTAACCCTAATGTGTAGAACGTGGGTTCTCATCTTGGAGGCCTAGAGAGAGGTCTTAGGGCTTGAGAGAAAGCAAGAGGGCTTGAGAGAAAGCAAGGTGGCTTGATATCAGAAACCCTAGAGAGAGGTCTTGGGGGCTTGATAGAAAGTAGGGCATTCTTGAGTGAATGTATTTGGGAGGGTTGAGAGAGATTTATATGTGATAGTTGAGAGATCAAGTCTTGTAAATCTCCTCATATATTGAAGTTTTCTCTCTTCCCGTGGTTTTTCCTTTGCGGTGATTTGCCGGAAGATTTTTCACGATAAATCTGGTGTCTCTCCTCCTAGTTCTATTTTGGTGCTCTCCCATCTTGGTTGGATCCCCGCCGGATTTTCCTAACAGCAATAGCTGTGGATTTCCAACTTTCATGCTCAATGCTGAAGACTTTATATTAGAAACTTTTGGGATTTTTTCTCCCATAAGGATCCACGGTGGCTGACGAAGAATACGAATAAGATCAAGATTGTTGGATATGTGGGTCATGATGTCCATCAGACGGGTAACAAGCGAGACGATCTTTTGATCATGATGAAAGGTTAGCGATTGATGGCGTCGTCAACTACGGGCGCGTTTGGCTTCGGCGGATTCCAATTTATGGATCAGATCGGGACGCCGAATTGGAATCCGCCTGAAATTGGAATCCGCCTGAGGCGGATTCCAATTTATGGGATCAGATCGGGATCCGCGACGGCGCCAAACGCGCGGATCCCGGTCCGCGGAATCCGCGCGTCCCCAGATCCCGTGGATTCGCGGGATCCGCGCGTCTCCGGATCCCGTGGATTCGCGGGATCCTCCGTGGGATCCGGAGCGCGCCAAACGCGCCCTACGAAGACTCGCGGAGTAGGCGTGAGGCGCCCGTTGCTCAAGTCGGAGGAGCCCAGGAATAGGCGTGAGTCGCCCGTTGTGAGGCCCCGTCCCTCAGACCTGGCTCGACCGCGTGGGTCGAGCGCCGGTTTCCTCTTGGTCTGGTTCCGCGTCGGGCACGATCGGGCGATCGTGTGGCGGTTTGAACCCCATGGGCATTTTGATAAATATGCCCCCTGGTAGTCGGTTTCACACCCGCGTTGCACCCACGGCCTTGGATTGATATATGTGGTTGTTTAAAATGGTTAGGTGGACCCGGGATCGGAAGATCCCAGCTCGGGCGCGCTGAAGCTTGACTTTGGGCAGCTTACGGCCCTTGAGCGACCGATCGGGCTCGTGAGCGGGCTTTCGACCCGTTAGATGGATCCGGCCCGTTAATGGCTGGTTAGTTGGGGGCAGTTGGAGCAGTTGGCTCCAACCCAACCTTTTCCCCTCTTCTCCTTTCTTTCCCCGGTTCCCTTCTTTTCTCCCCTGCCAACGTCGCTTCTTCTCCTCTCCTCCAGCCAACACCTCTCTTCTTCTCCCTTCTCCCCTTCTCCTCCGGATGGGCCAAAGCTTAGAGGGCTGAGCTTCGCGGAGCGGATCTTCACGGCACGACTGGCTGGACGCGTGGAGAAGCTTCACTGCTTGCCCAGGTAGGAGTTTCTACCTCGATCCTTGGATCGGGTTCTACTAGGTTAGGTTGCATGTGTTTTTGCTGTGGGATACCGATTAGAATGCTTGTAGATCTTGTGTGCTTCTTTCCCTGGTATTCTTACGCTGTGGATCCGGGTTTTTACCGATCGTTTTCCGTTTTGCCGAAGCTTCGTCGGTTTTTGTCCATTTTCCACTTAGATAGGAGATTTCGAGATTTAACCGTCAAAAACGGGATTTCTTTACATCGTTGGATTCCCCATAGTTGAATACACTTGCCTACAAAGTTTCATTGTTTTCAAACTTGTTTTGATCCTTGAAAACCTAGAAATGGGATTTCTGGTATCCTGCGTCGCGAGCTCGACGGTCGATCGGTGCATCGACCGTCAGGCTCGACGGTCGATCGATGTATCGACCATCAAGCTTTAATATACTTATTCTGGGCCTGACGGTCGACCGTCGGATCGACCGTCGGGCTCTGTCGGGTTTTTAGCCTCCCACGGTCGATGGATCGATCGACCGTGGGTTTTCTTCCTTTTTCACCCCGCCTCACGGTCGACCTGCGGATCGACCGTCGCATCGTCCGTGAGGCTCTGTCTCGTTTTGGGCTCTCGACGGTCGATGGGCCGATCGACCGTCGCCCATGTGGGTTTCCTTGTTTTGGTGTCACGGTCGACCTTGGCATCGACCGTGACATTGTCCGTGGCCTCACGGTCGATCCCCCGATCGACCGTGACATCGTCCGTGGCCTCACGGTCGATCCCCGGATCGACCGTGACATCGTCCGTGACCATTTGGACTTGGTTTTCTGGCTTTTCTTGGATGGTTTGATGGGGTGTTAGTATCTAAACATGTTGGGGGGCATGTGGGGGAAATTTGATGAGATTGATTCAAATGTTCTTTCCTTTTTAGAAAATCTATGGTTCTGCTTGCAATTAATACTTATGTGATTGTAGTTAGTTGCTTAATGATGTGCTTAGCCATTAGCTAGCTATAAGTGCTAGCTAATGAGACAACGGTGGAACCTTAGCCTCTTGTCGGCGAGTGCCGAGGGCTATTGTATATCTGTTGAACTTATAACTGCTGATGTGACATATAGAGACACCTAGGGTAGATGTTTGCTTAAGCTCATGCATTGTATGCATTAGAAGCATTTGAGGTTAGGCGGGCGATGGTTTGGGTCGCCGATTCGAGGCTCTCGGGTAGCTCGGATATAGCCTTAGGGCCGTGGCTGGGTAGTCAGGATTAGGGTGTGATTGTTGATCTGAATCTCTGGTGATTGAGGATTGCGTTAGTCGGACTGGAATATTATACTGCTTGAGGTTTAGAGGTCGTGTCGGCTCTCCAATGCCAAGTGCTAAGGATGGTTGTCGATGTCCCTGACGTGTGTCCCCAGGCAGTGGTTTTGTGAGGACCTGCCCCTCTTTTCCCTTTTGGCTTGTGTTGACCCCAAGGGCAATTTGGGAAATTGCGCCTTGGCGGTCGTTCCACACTGGGTGTGCAGACACAGACCTTGTTTGATGCTTGTGTTTGTTAGAAGGGTTAGGTGGGACCTAGTTTGGGAGTTCTGGGCTTGGGCCCGTTTTCCAGCCCAAGTTTGCACTTCTGGGCAGGGAGGATCGATCCTTTGGTCATGGAGGATCGATCCTACCTGTGCCTGGAAGTCTTTGTCGGTGGCTTTCGAAGGACGGCCACTGCGGTGGTCGTCGCTTCCCCTGTCAGGGGAGGGAAGACTTTCCCTCCCCTCCCCCAGCTTTTCCCCGCATTCGCCGGCTTTCCCCGGCCTTACCCCGCCCCCTTCCCCTGCTCTTTCCTCTTTCTTCCTTCTTCTTCCCCGTGATGAGTGCATGAAAGTGCACTTTGAACAACTTTAAAACCATCTCAATTGCTAAATTATTATCCTTAATCAGCATCTTTATTACTATTTTTATATCTATATGTTGCTTCACATAGTTGTTTGGAAAATGCAGGAAATTGGGGTTAAAAGAAGCTGAAAAGAGTATATGGATCAACTTCAAAACTTAATCTGTACCTGGTCATGAAGAACCAGATGATGTACCATATATGATTGGAAAGCTCTTGAAGTCTAGATTCTGGAGAATTTTACGGTTCGTGATTCCGAGTTTTCGAGAGGAAGTTACAATATTTTTCGTACCAGTGCGCATTGCTGAGTGAATAGTGACGGTCGACCGTCGCATCATCCACGGCATCGACCGTCGCGCCCGAAAATCATCACGGTCGACCGTGAGACCTTCACGGTCGACCGTCAAACCCTCAGGATCGACCGTGGAGCTCAAAAATCCTCAAGATCGACCGTAAGATGCCACGGTCGACCGTCGCATCGACCGTGGCATCGACCGTCAGCCTCTGTCAAGGAAAATACTTCGCAGGGTCGATGCGAAGATCGACCGTCGCTCTTTCGAATTATTATGAACAGTTGCCGGTCGACCGTCAGGGTCTCACGGTCGACCGCCAGATCAGCCAGGGGCGTATAACGGGTTTAAACTTAACCCGAGTTTGCTAATTCTTGGACCCTATAAATAGGAAACTTAGGGTTACTCAAAGGGGACTTCTTGGACGTTTTTGGAGGCTCTTTTCTGGGTGTTTCTCAAGGGAAGAAGATGAAGGAATCTCCATCCATGGCCGAGTAATCCACGGGCATGGCGGACGGATGATCTAGCGAGGATTAGGGTTTCTTCTCCAACGATGGTTCATGTTTTTAATCTTTATTGTTAAACTCTTCTTATGTATTGGATCTTCACAGATTGATTTGTGGTTAAACATTATTATAAATCCAGTCATGCTTCTTTTATGATATTGTGATCCCATAGTTATCTCCTTCAATTCTCCTACCGAGTCTCGTGAAACCTTTGCTATACATTGCCCGTAGTGACAGCTGGTATTGTATATTCTTAGGGATCTGGTTAGATAAGGTTGGGGCTCTATACCGTGAGATCTTTGCTATGCATTGCCGATTGTGAGAGTTGGTATTGTGTATTCTTAGAGATCCGGTTAGAGTTAGGGCTTTATCCCGATGAACTTTTGCTGCGCGTTGCCTGTAGTGACAGCCGGTATCGTGTATTCTTAGGTTTGGTTGGATGAAGTTAGAACTATAAAAAGGAGGAACCAATCATAGAAAGAGATATTTATATTTTATCAGATTCATAATTCTATATCTTCCGGTAAGGCGATTGGGATGTGAATCCCTTAACTGAGTACCATATGAACCATTGAGAAGATAAGAACCTAAATCCGAGTGACGTGATTCCTGAAGCCTAGCCTTATTCAAATCCTGATTTCTTTGTTACCTTTATCTTACTATTACATCTCCGATCTATTTTCTTAACTTTTTACGCTCTTGATTGTTTTCAATTTATTGTTATTTGTATTTCTGGATCTTTCATGCTTGTCTCTCTGTGGGATTCGACCTCTCTTATGCTGTACTGCACCGCGACCGCTGTGCGTGACACATTTGAGCGACATCACCCCGCGAGAGCTCTGTTTCCCCTGTTCCGGCCGCCCCTTATCCTCCTCCGTTCTCCCTCCTCCGGCCACCGTTCTCGGAGCTTGAAGGCTCGTTGGAACCGTGACGGCGTGAGGAAGATCCTTGGCTAGGCTTCGTGGATAGAAGCTGCTTTGAGGAGGTAGGGATCTCACTCAAACCTCCGGCTTGCTTTGAGGAGGTAGGGATCTCACTCAAACCTCCGGCTTGCTTTGAGGGTTTAAATCCGAGTTTTGTTTTCAATAGATCTCCTTGTGGAGTTGTTGGTTTCCGGTTTTGAAGCCATGAGTAGCTTCGTGTTGCTCAGATCTACCAGCCCACCAAGTTTGGTGAGGTTTGGTTGTGTCTTCCGGCGGCGTTTCCGGCCGTAAGCACGCCGGAACCCATCAGGATCGATCCTCCTGGGAGGAAGGATCGGTCCTTCTGGTGTTGGCTTGCTGCGCCCAGCACATGATCGATCTTCTTATGGGAGGAGATCGATCATGGGGCCTGGGTTAGCAGGGATACCCTTCGTCCCGAGAATGATCGATCTTCCTGGGAGGAAGGATCGATCTTCCTTAGTGCGACTGGAAGGGCGCCCTCTGTCACCAAAAAGATCGATCTTCCTGGGAGGAATGATCGATCTTCTTTGGCTCGACAGTGAGGGAAGCTCACTGTTGCTTGAATGATCGATCCTTCCTTGGTGAGGATCGATCCTTCGGTAGCAGAGAGGGTTTTCGAGGGTTTTGCCCGCGGGGCTACGCATGTAAGTGGATTTTGACGGTTTTGCCCTTGGGGCTTCTATGTTTTACATCATGCTTGAACGTTTACTGCTTTGTGGTTAACCGAGGGAGTAATGAACCCTCGGGAATGCTTAGCGTAACTGAGCCATGGGTTATGCCCTTTATCGCTTTATGGTGAACCGAAGGAAGTCATGATCCTCGGAAGTGTTTAGAATAAATGGGCCGAAGGTGTGCCTTTGCTGTGTTGCATGTTACCGTTTTATTTTATATCATGCCCTGCTCCTGTGCATTAGACATGCTAGGTTGGACTGGGTGAGGTTGACCCGTGGACTCCGGTGATCTAGGACTAAGCGTGGGATGCCGTTATCCCGGTAAGGGTGTCCTACAAGTATCGTCCGGCCCACCCTGTGTCAAGGACCGTCGGAGGTAGCCCAGTCCTTGAGCAGTGGTTATCGGAGGGACGTAGGTTGGACAGGAACCCTGGGGGGGGGAAAGGACATCGATGGGATCGATGGACTCCCTGGCTAGGCTTAGTCTTGGGTCAGGAGTTATGGGTCATGTTGGCTCTGTGGCTTGGAGTACTGAGAGATGGTAGTTTTAACCTCGGTCGTTCCGCCAAGTGTGGAGATCCCGCTTGGGGAAGGGTGTCCTACCAGTAGCGTCATGTCCACCCTGTGTCAGGGATTGTCGGAGTTGCCCACCCCTGAGCAGTGGTTGTCGGAGGGGCGTACTTGGGACAGGAATCCTTCGGGTTAGTGACGGGATTTATGGGATCCTTAGCAAGCCTCAGTACTTGGCCTCAGGGTTGGTTCGCTGGGTTTGCCTTCTTAGCGGGAGTGGTAGAGTAGGACCCTGCTGAGCTGTTGCTCATTCCTACCTGGACTGTGTGTTTGCAGGTGCGGGTCCCCGTTCTCCTCCGGTGCTCCCCCGTCGGCCGTCTCGTGGCAGCGTGCCGGATCCTGACCATGTCTGAGGGTCAGGATGGGTTCGTTTGTGCGTTCGCTGAGACCCCGGTGGGTAGTGTAGCTTCTTTTTGGGGACTGTTGATCCCTTGTAGCTTGTTGTACTAAACCTTTGTTAACTCTTTTATTACTGTTTTGTAATAAATGTTAATAGATGTGTAGTAGCTCGCTTCCGCCTTGTGCTTGTTGGCAGCTGTTTTCGCCAGCTGTCTTTTAGTCTCGACTGTTTCCGCCAGTTGAGGCTAGTAGTTGTAGGTTTTCCCCCTCGCGGTCCCGGCCCGGGTGCGCTCTGCGGGTCGGGGCGCGACAGGTTTCCTGCTGGGTAAAGGGTGTTCCTACTGGTTCTGGTTCTTGGTTTCCTCCCAGCGTGTTTGGATGGTATTCCCAGCGTGGTCGGTTGAGAAGAGTAGGATCCCTTGGGGAATCGATAGGGGTTATGGGACCCCGTGACATCCTTTAGACTTAGGCGGAGAAATGACACTGTTGTTGTTTACCTCCTTTCAGTGTGCCGTAGAGTAGAACCCTACTGAGCTTATCGCTCATTCCTATCCGGGCTGCGTTTGCAGGTGCAAGCGGCAGTTCTTCGTCCGTGGAGCCGGCGGGATCTGCCTTTGGCGGCGCGAGTACCTCCAGAGGCGTCTGAGGTTTTGTTGGAGGATATGACTGTTGCACTTTTTTGTTATATATATATGCATGCTATATACCTTTGAGGAATTTTGGGAATCTTGAATCATATCTGTACCTTGGAGGATTTTTGTATTAAATATTGAACAGTACAACTCGATGTTATATGAAGTAATTATCTGTTTGCCTCTGGATTATAAATTGTTTAAATTTATCTGTTTTTCCGCATTTGCATCGCGCCAATTGATGATGAATAGTGATAGGATCCCTCACGCCCCGTCCTGGATGGGTTTTTTGGGTCGGGGTGTGACACCCGTTGCTCAAGTTGGAGGAGCCCACGTGATCTTTAGCTGGGTTGAAGACCAAAGCATGGGTAATGAGAAATTACGTGGGAGCGGGTCCCACTTCATACAAGTGCTCAACTGAAGACTTTTAAAACCTTCCGTTTGGTGTGGGGTTAAGGGGGGTTATCCCCCCTTAACCCCCCATTTATCCCCAAACAAGAATCGGGTTAGCTAATGGGGTTAGACGGGGATAAATTTATCCTGGGTTAAGCACCATGACCTAAATGACTATACTACCCTCAAATGATATTGTTCTAATATGGCCCTGTTTGGTTGCTGAGAAGTGAGTTGAAGTGGAGTGATTTTTTGGGGAGTGACTTCACTTGAGTGATTTTCTGGGGAGTGACTTTTTGGGATTTTCTAAGTTCTGGTGTTTGGTTGGTGCTTGAAGTGGAGATATGGTTAAATTATTAAATTAATGTGGACCAATCACGAGGTGATACGTGGCATGTGGGACACATTTATATTAATATTTTATTACAGTACGATATTATTAATATTAAAATAATATTATTTTGGATGACGTGGACCAATCACGAGGTGACACGTGGCATGTGTGACCCACTTATATTAATATTTTATTATAGTATGATATTATTATTACTAAAATAATACTATATTAGATGACGTGGACCAATCACGAGGTGATATGTGGCATGTGTAACCCACTTATATTAATATTTTTATTACAGTATGATATTATTAATATTAAAATAATACTATTTTGGATGACATGGACCAATCACGATGTGACACGTGGGACCCACTTATGTTAATATTTTATTACAGTATGATATTATTATTATTAAAATAATGCTATTTTGGATGACGTGGACCAATCACGACGTGACATGTGGCACGTGGGACCCACTTATATTAATATTTTTATTATATTATGATATTATTAATATTAAAATAATATTATTTTGGATGACATGGACCAATCACGAGGTGACACGTGGCACATAGGACCCACTTATAATAATATTTTATTACAGTATGATATTATTAATATTAAAATAATACTATTTTGGATGACATGGACCAATCACGAGGTGACACGTGGCACATGGACCCACTTATATTAATATTTTTATTACAGTATGATATTATTAATATTATTTGCCACTTCTCGGCGTGCCATTATATATAAGGGCATTTTTAGTATTAGCTACAAATTCTACCCTTATCCCAAGCAATCATTACTACTTAACCCCCATTATCCCCAAACACCAAAATGGGAATAAATTTATCCCCACTCCTTAACCCCACTTTTCTAACCCCAAAATTACTTAACCCCCCTTCACCCGGAATAAGGTAACCCCATACCAAACGGGGGCCATGGCAATGGGGGTTACCCTTTTATCCCTGTTTTTTCATTAAATATTAAAATAATAATTACGATGTTATTATTATTTCACCTATCATGCTTTTTTTTATTTTTCTTATCCTCATTTTTTTCTAACCCCATATTTCCCTCAACCCCCTAACCCTAATCACGAACCAAACGGAGGCAAAGGGTGTAATTATTACTCTTGAAAAATTACAATCATAACTTTTATGACAGTAATAATTAATGGGGTAACATTTATATGTTACTCAAGTTTCGATAGAAAAGATAAAATTTAACTTCTAATACTCAATATATTAGTAAAACTCAATATACTCTCTCACTCTTTCTCTATGTACTTTCTCTCTTATATTTTCTCTCTCTACATTCTCACACTTCTTTCTCTCTCTCGATTTTCTCTCTTCCTTTATCTCTCTACTTTCCCTCTCTATTTTCTTTTTTTTCTTTATCTCTCTACTTTATCTCTTTTTTCCCTCTCTATTTTCATAGAAATAAAATAGGAAAGAAAAGGCAGAGAGATGAAGTAGAGGGAGAAAATATGAGAGAAGAAGTAGATAGAGAAAATAGAAGAGAGGAAATAGAGTGAGAAAATATGAGAAAAAAAGTAAGAAAATATGAGAGAGGAGGTAGAGTGAGAAATTAGAGAGAGAACATAGGAGTGAGACAGTAGAGAGAGAAGACAGAGATAGAAAATTGGAAAGAGGAAGTAGAGAGAGATAATATGAGAGAAAGTAGAGAGAGATAATAGGAGTGAGGAAGTGGAGAGAGAAAGTAGGAGAAAGAAAGTAGAGAGAGAAAATAAGAGGGAGGAAGTAGAGAGAAAAATAAGAGAGAAGAAGTAGAGAGAGAAAGTAGGGAGATAAAATAAGAGAGAAAAGGTAGATAGAGAAAATAGGAGAGATGAAGTAGGGTGAGAAAATAATAGTGCTGAAGTGGACAGAAAAAAATAGTAGAGAAATTAGAGAGAGGAAATTAGAGGGATTAAGTAGAGAGAGAAAATTGGGGAGATGAAGTAGAGAGAGATAAATTTTGAGAGGGAAATTTGGAGAGGAAGAGAGGAAATGGGAGAGAGAAAGTAGAGAGAGATAAATTTTGAGAGGGAAATTTGGAGAGGAAGAGAGGAAATGGGAGAGAGGAAGTAGGAGAGAGGAAGTAGAGAGGCGAAGTGGAGATATCATGAGCGAAAATTTAGTTAAATTATTAAAATAAATTAAATGATGGTTTCTAAAAGAAAGTAGAATAAAGAGAAATTTAGTAAAAATATAGATATAAGTAATTCTTTTGCACCCCATTACTCATCTTTCATGATGGTAAAATTTACGCCCTCTTTATCTTTATATTACGATAAATTTTATCTCAAAAAAAATTTTATATTGTTATCTAAACATGAATAAAAGACGATGAAAATTTAGACCCACATGCGCACACACACGTGAACATTTTACTCGGTGCTTATTTTAAGGACAAGCTGATCACTTGTGTCAGAATAACGACAACGTCTGCAGGACGATAGACGGTGGATTAGTGGGCGATTTCCTCGGTCTAGAGTGTTTAAAACAGTATGCAGAGATACGTGGTTCATGTGTTGACGGACTTAAATACTCCAGTGACAACTCACGTGCGCTTCTGACCCCGGAACGGTCCCCGACGACTTTTGCCAGTCCCACTGTCAGTAGACCGCATCGGGATCACAGTCCTTTTTTGATTCCGATCGGACGGCCTTGATCTCGACCCTCGCGCCTGAGAAGGAAGCGTTAAAGCTCCCTCCCGCCTTCCGGTCCCTTGGCGCCCGCGAGACTCAAGGATCTCGTTTCTGGCCTCCTCTCCGAAATAAGAGAGAGAGCTGAAGACAAGTTTAGCTATCCATCTCTCCGTCACTCTCGAGAATCGGATCTAGGGTTTCTAGGAGGAGAGGAGATGGCTTCGGACAGGAGGGATGTGGGCATCGTCGCCATGGATATCTACTTCCCTCGTAGCTGTGTTCAGCAGGTATCGGTTTCTTGAGCTTTTTTTTGGGTTTTTTTTTGTGTTTAATCGAGTTCTTGGACTTTGTTTCCTTTTTTGGAAGTTTTGTTGAGCTGTTTTTGGAAATATTGGTTGATTTTTGGGCGTGGTGGCATAATAGTGTGAGATTTATGGCGCGATCGTTTCTTTTTCTCGGGCTTTGCGTGTTGTTGGGTGTTCGGGTGTGTAGAGCTTTTAGATTTTGCTCTGGTTCTTGTGTTCGAGGAAAGAAATTTCGGTTGAATCGGCGGGCATTGGTTGAAGTTATGTTTTTCTGAAAGCGGATGAGAGATTTCTTGAGGAAAAAGGGTGAGATCGATGCATTTGATACAGGTGGAAAATGATTTGGCTTTTGGGTATTGTTATTGTGGTATATTGGGGGTGGGCCAATGGAGTAAATCGGTGGCGTTGGATGTGCCGCTGTCCAGGGGATGGGTTTCTTGTCGTCTTTGATTGGCTTCTTGAGTCCTAAATTGTTACCAATTTATTGTCTATGTTTAATGTGATGGCTAGAAATACTTATTCAGTGGTTTGCGCTGGTTTAGAAGTAATGATCTTTCTTGCATTTAAATGTATGAGAAAATTCTTGAGAAAAATTAACTGAGCGTAGATGATGTAGACACGGCAATGCATGTGATGCTGTAGAAAGGAAGAAATTTCCTGGCCAATGATAATAAAAATTTGACTTCTCAATTTTGTTTTGTTATCTAAGGCTTTATGGCATCTATTTATTTTCGTGAAGGAATCCCTGGAGGCTTACGATGGTGCAAGCAAGGGAAAGTACACCATCGGCCTAGGCCAAGAATGTATGGCCTTCTGCACAGAACTGGAAGATGTTATTTCCATGAGGTAATGGGATCTCGTCGCATTTTCTTACAGAGTTCTGCTATGTAGAGATATCTAAGTTTGGGTGCTGGTTGTATTTTTCTGTGAGCAATTAGGAGTTAGGAACTAACAGACATGGTCTCATTTTCGGACTGTATATTCTACTTCCTGCCCCAATGCTAATGCATTCTTACAGTGATTGTCATTTTTTCTCTTGGCATTTGCTGTTCAGCTCTGTTCTCAGTGTTACGAGAATACAGGAATCTGATATCCAATTTCATAGGCATAGGAAGAGTGGAAAAGGGCTAAATGATAGACACGCCACAGCAACTTCTTTGCAATCTTTGTTCCATAGCTTTCTTTTGTGTGTCATGACCATTTTACTAATGATCGTGCATTTTAAGCATTAGAAATTAAATAAATATGGCTACCCTAGGTTATGGCAGCCTAAGATGTTATTGGGTGTCAGGAATTTAGATTATGGCCATCATTGGCTCAGTCCTATCTACTGTTGTTTGTTTTTGTTTTCTTGAACAATTTTTTCCGATGAAATATCAGGTTCTTCTCAGCTTTTGGCCCGCTTTCTTTTTCTTGGAACTAATAGGCACTTGACCTATCTTTTATAGGATGCTTAGGTTGATATATTTCACTGAGTACAAATATTTTTCAGTTTGACAGTTGTTACTTCACTCCTTGAGAAGTATAATGTTGATCCAAATCAAATTGGTCGCTTGGAAGTTGGCAGTGAGACAGTGATAGACAAGAGCAAGTCTATAAAGACTTGGATTATGCAGATTTTTGAGGTTTGCCCTTTTGTTCCACATTCTTTCCTACAACTTTATACGTTAGTAAATATGCATGAGGTCTACCAATGCTAAATCAATAAAATTTGATTTGTATGAAGGTTTAAAGTTTCCTATAATTTTCACTTTGGAAGCAAATTACTCAATATTTGATATTTAATGATGTCATTGAATCCTTCTGTGATTCAACTTGATGAACACACTTATTCCTGCAAGGGTCTTGAAAGGTTGGAATGAAAATGAGTCCTTAAGCTTGTTATGACTTTGTTGAACCTTCTGCTCTAAAGTCGTGCTCCAAACAAAATTGTTGGATTACGCCTCAGTGATGATGATGATAATGGCCATGACTGAGATTTTTTGTATTATCTTGAATAATTCATTCAAACTTGAAGATAGGCTTTCAGTTCTTTCATAGTGATCATTATCAAGCATTAATGTGTGTTCTTCCACCTACTTTAAATCATACAGGAAGGTGGCAACACAGATATTGAAGGAGTGGACTCAACAAATGCATGCTATGGAGGAACAGCTGCTCTTTTGAACTGTGTTAATTGGGTCGAGAGTAGTTCATGGGATGGGCGTTTCGGACTTGTAGTTTGTACAGACAGTGCGGTATGCTTACTCAATTGTTTTCTTTGTCTATTCCTGGATAATCTAGGTTTACTTATTGTCCGTTTTGGGAGAGGCTCAGCTATAATCTGATAGAGCTATGCTTATCTTAGTCAGTCCAAAACACGTCTGTTGCTGCTGATGATATTTTGAAAATGATCCTAACTTGAGTCATAGGATATGATAAGATGCATGTACCTTTTATTTACCTGAGATTATGGCTTACTTCATTAAAAGGACTATGCTCCTCCATGCCATGTAATTTTATACTTACATCTATGAATTTGCATCCATCCTCACATGCAGAAAGTTCGTGCTTATCATACTGTTTCTTTTTTGCAGGTTTATGCTGAAGGGCCAGCTCGGCCTACTGGTGGTGCAGCTGCTATTGCAATGTTGATTGGGCCAAATGCTCCAATTGCTTTTGAAACCAAACATAGGGGGACTCATATGGCTCATGTATATGACTTTTACAAGCCCAATCTCGCCAGTGAATATCCGGTATGTTTGCTGTTCATCCTTTATTTAATTTACACTGTTATGGAATCCCATCTTTTTGAAAGAATAGACAGCGATTTTAAGGAAATAGCTTTTCAAGATGCCCAGAATGTAACAACAGGAAATAAATGAAGATGGATTTTTAAAAGCTTTATTTTTATGCATATATTAAACATGGGAAACCATTTATTACCCATCATATGCTTTGAATTTTTTCTTGGTTGCTAAAACTTAATCTTTTGTGATATGAGTTTTAGGTCTCATCTTTCTTTCTGTTTTTAGCTTTTTTTTTAAACTGTTTTCATGTCAACCCAAAATTTGAAAGGCTTTCTGAAGTTAAAAACAGAAATCTCAATGTTTATGATGCAAATTTATTTCACTTATCACTCAATTTGATACAGCTTTGTGCATTTTTTTGTACTATACTTGATTCTACTGGCGTATGCATGAATGTCTTTGTGTTGTCATAAGCGCGGATTTGAAAGTGGATACATGAATGTAAAACTTAACCGGCTTTAGTAGACCAATTTTTCTGCCCTATGATTCACTCTCTTTTAGCTAGCAAACTCATCTGAGATAATTTCTCTGAAAAATCTTGTATAAACTCTACTTGCTATACCATGGTTTATTCCTTTATAACTAAGGTAAAATGCTTGTAGGTCGTTGATGGAAAACTTTCCCAAACATGCTACCTCATGGCACTTGATTCATGTTATAAACGCTTTTGTTGCAAGTAAGTTGCATTTGCCCACTGAAAGATATTGTACTACTATGTTGCTTCAAATTATATCTGTGACACTGTATACCATTTGCTGATAATCTCTCCCCTTTCATTTTCTTAGGTATGAAAAAATTGCAGGAAAGCAATTTTCACTTTTTGATGGAGATTATTTCGTATTCCATTCTCCATACAACAAGGTATGCATGTTTGCTGTAACCTGTGCTTCCAGCTACTCCTTACGAGTTATAACTGATATTATTATTTTTTTAATCTTGAACTTTTGTCACAGCTTGTTCAAAAGAGTTTTGCCCGGCTCTACTTCAATGATTTCCTGTGCAATTCCAGGTGCTCCTTCGTCTCTCTTTAACCCGGCAGTGCTTTTTGGTAGTTGACAGTGAAATTGTTACATTTCCTCTTTGCCAAAATGGAGTTGCCTATTTAGTCAATTTTGATGTGTGAACATTCAATTCCTTGCAACCATGCATTGGCATAAAAGCTGAGGTCTAGGTATTCTTTTTCTGAGAAGTTGTCAAAGAATTTGGATACTGGTCAGAAATTTCTAAAGCGTCTCAATAAGTGATATTAACCAGTTTTTTCAGTCCAATGAATTCCATTATATAAGTGGTCCCTCGTGATCACAACTCTAGGACATATGGCCAATTGGGCACTTCATATATGGATCAAGCATGTCTAAAATCAGATATATCTTTACTGTTAAAATGCCCCAAATTTTCGGAAATGGCTGTTTACACCTTCAATATTGTGGAAGCTCAAGACAAAAGTGATCCTATTTAATGTCCGCATCAGATCTATGAATTGACACCAATTCCTAACCTCATATAATCTGGAACAGACCCCCAAGCATTCCCTAGATAGAGGAAAAATTTGGAGCAGCTTGCATAATAATAATAATGCCTGCAGAACTGAAAAAGACACTTAGGCTGATACTGAACTTATTGAACATGACATATGCAAAGTATGCGTAATAGAATCTCAATCTTTGAGGCATTTTGAAGCTAGCAAAGGCACATTGACAATTAGATTTTTGTTTTTGTGTGAAATTTTGTTTTAGTGGATTAATTCTTAACATAAGCAAAAGGAAAGAAGCACACTTGACTTGTCTTACCCCCTTCTCCTTGGACTAAGAATTTTGAAATTGCCTTTTTTTCCTATGAAGTTGGAAAATGCCTTATCTTGCCACCTCTCGTTTGTTGGTGCAAAATTTTCTACATTGAACTCTGAAGTTTCTGAACATATTTTCCATCTTGTTTTTAAAGCTCTATTGACAAGGAAGCAAGAGAAAATCTGGAACCCTTTTCGAGCCTGATTGGGGATGAAAGCTATCAAAGTCGCGAGCTTGAAAAGGTCATATATTACTCGTCTTTTTAAAAGGCTATATTTCAGTCCTCTGATCGTAAGTCTGTTGATACATTGCTTTTATGTAACCTACAGACTTCTCAGCTTGTTGCAAAGAATTTATATGAAGCTAAAGTGCAGCCGTCAACTTTGCTTCCAAAGCAAGTTGGAAATATGTATACAGCATCTCTTTATGCAGCATTTGCATCTGTTCTCCATAACAAGAATGGCAGTTTGGTGAGCTGTTTTTCGACTTTTGCATTATATCGAAGTCCTAATATTAGGGCCTTCTCTTATTTTATTAGTCTTATTTGCAGGGGGGTCAGAGAATTGTAATGTTTTCATATGGTAGTGGACTAGCTTCCACAATGTTCTCGTTCAAGCTTCATGAAGGTCAACATCCCTTCAGCTTGGCGAACATTGCTTCTGTGATGAATGTTTCGGAAAAATTAGAGACAAGACATGTGGTAAGTTCCTTTTCCATTTGCTTTGTTCGTTTATTTTATCCTTCTTAACCTATTACCTAGCTACTCCAGCAACTTTATCTGACAAATACACCTCCCTGCATTGTATGGGCAAAATAATTATCCTGAAATGCTGTAGGAAACTTGAAATCCTAGGGGTTACTGTATTTTTTATCTGAAATGATAGCTGGGTTTTCTTTTTGGACCAAGCTACCTTTCAGAATCGGCATGGTTTACCATTAACGGGAGAGAATGTCTAGACTGTAGCTTAATAATGAACAAAAGATGTGTATCTGAACATTTATGAGTGAGATGATCATCTTGCATGATATTTGGTTGTTGAAGCCTACTTGACTTTTCTGTAGCTGTTGATGGTACATCAATGTCTGTTGATGATCAACTACACTTTCTTGGAATTAGATGGAACAGACCTGAGTTAGGTCTGGAAAGCCTGATTACTTCCATGACTTTCGGTGTTGATTTTCTTGAATTTAGTGAAGTATAGTTATATATCTGCTACCTTTAAGAGGACCTTCCAGCTATGGAATCATCTAAAAGTCCTATGAAAAACAAGATACTTTATGATGAAGCACATGAGAGAATGCAGCAATATTGCTCATCACTTTTTAGTAACAAGAGTTGACTGCAATACTACGTAATGTTCTTTGACTTGGAAAAGTAGTTTCTTCTTATGAGTTTCATTCATTATTAGGAATATGCGTATGTACGTAAGCTACTGCGTAATTAGATTATGGATGCTAAGATTTGGCGTCTTTGGTTCAGGTTCCGCCTCAGGAGTTTGTTGAGACGATGCAGCTGATGGAGCGCCGATATGGTGCTAAGGATTTCGTGACATCCAAGGACACGAGCTTGTTGTCTCCTGGCACATTTTACCTCACCGAAGTCGACTCTATGTACCGCAGATTCTACGCAAAGAAGGGTGCGGAAGATACCACTGGCGGCTCAAACAAGAGCTCCGTGGTGAATGGCCACTGATGATGCTTCTGACAATGAAGTTGGCCTGGCTTACCATAAATCATGATTGCTTATGCTATTGCGCAATTAAAATGGAGCTCAGTATTGAGCATGGTGTTTTAAATTGTCGAGGACTCTACATGGTGTTTTAGTCAGTGATAAATCAGCTATGTTTGCTGGTGTCTATTATTTTTGGAACAATTACCAGTTCGTCTCATTTAGAGACTTTTCTTCCTCACATTTAGTCTCCTAATCACTAATATTATGATGAAAATACCTTTTCCTCTTCAAAATTAAAAAAAATAATAAAAGAAATGGGGAGCCGGAGAAGGAGGTGTCAGCGGGGATGGCGTCGGGGAAGGTGGTGACGGGGGTGTTGGGGATTGACGGTGACGGGGGTGTTGGGGATCGACGATGGACGGCGCGGTGACATCGATCCGACAGGATCCGACATCGTACGATCTCACCTTTCGATTCCGTCGTCGATCGGGAGGTCGTTGGCGTCGGTCTGATCACATTGTGATCCGTGATCTCAGGATGGGGAGGTCGGAGATAGGGATCGGATGGGGTCGGAAAGAGGAGATCGTCGGATGGGGTCGCGACAGAGGAGGAGCTTTGGGATCGACAACGGGGGCGAGGAGCTCCGGGATGTCGAGGATCGCGACGGGGGGCGCCGGGGAAGGGGACGGTGAGATCGGGGGCGAGGAGCTCTGGGATCTCGAGGATCGCGACGAGTATGCAGAGAAGGGGACGATGAGATCGGGGACGAGGAGCTCCGGGATGTCGAGGATCGCGATGGGGGCGATGGGGAAGGGGATGGCAAGATTGGGGACGAGGAGCTCCGGGATCGACGACGGACGAAAGTTCGAGATCGGTGACGACGAGGAAGGAGGAGATCGGGGACGAAGAGGAGGGAGGTGATCGGGGTGGCGATGGAGGTGGTGGTTGAGGTGGCGACGGGGAAGGAGGAGATCGGGGGAAGGTCACGGGAAGAGGTGAGGGGAGAGAGAAAAAGCAAAGAAAATAGGAAAAATGTATGAAATAATGGGAAAACAATACAAGAGTAACTACCGAAATTGTGAAAAATAACTACCAAAATTGTGGGAAGTAACTACCACCGGTATTGTAGAAAGTAATTACCAAAATTGTGGAAAGTAACTACCACCAGTATTGTGGATAGTAACTACCGTGGAAAGTAACTACCGTGAAAAGTAAGTACCGTGAAAACTAAGTATGGTAGAAACTAAAGTTATTTTTCATTTTAAAAAATGCAAAGTAAAATTCCCCTACTTATGTTTTTGATTTTCCCTATAGTTTTCTTATTTTAGTTAATTTTTGCACTTATTATTGGTGAAAAGTAAATACCGTGAAAAATAACTGATAAAATCGCGGAAAGTAACTACCATCAATATTGTGGATAGTAACTACCATTTAAGTCAACCCTACTTTTTTGAAAAAATAATTACCTTGTAGAAGGGCCCCCCCACTATTTTTCTTCATTTATCCCATATTTTACTTATTTTAGTTGATTTTTTTACATATTATTGGTGAAAAGTAACTATCAGCATGGTGAAAAGTAACAACCACCAGCATTGTAAAAAGTAACTACCACCAACATTGTGAAAAGTAATTATCACCAGCATTGTGGAAAGTAACTATCATGGAGAAGGGCCCCCATTATTTTTCTTGATTTTTCCTATAATTTTTCTTATTTTAGCTGATTTTTTCGCATATTACTCGTGAAAAGTAACTAGCAACATTGTGGAAAGTAACTACCACCAGTATTATGGAAAGTGACTACCACCAGCATTGTGGAAAGTAATTACCTCAAGTATTGTGGAAAGTAGCTATCGTGGAGAAGGGCCCCCACTATTTTTCTTGATTTTCCCATATTATTTGTGAAAAGTAACTACCGTGGAAAGTAACTTCCATATTTCTTAAAAGTAATTACCATATTGTATGAAAAGTAAGTTCCATAATTTTCACAATATTTTCCATTATTGTGGAAAGTAACTACCAGTATTGTGAAAAGTAACTACCACCAGTATTGTGAAAAGTAACTGTCAAAATTGTAAAAAGTAACTACTAGAATTGTGGAAAGTAACTAGCAGAATTATGAAAAGTAACTACCACCAATATTGTGGAAAGTAACTGTCACCAGTATTATGAAAAGTAACTACCACTTAAGTCAACCCTATTTTTTTGAAAATAACTACCATAGAGAAGGGGCTTTCATTATTTATTTAGCTATTATTTGTGGAAAGTAACTACCGTGTTTTCCCAATATTGAAAAATAACTATAAATATTGAAAAATAACTATCATCTTATAAGTTACTTTCCACCAAATTACTATTCAACAAAAATTGAAAAAAAATTGAAAAGTAATTACAAATATTGAAAAGTAACTACAACAATTAAAGAAAATTCGAATTTTTCTATTTGCAATCATTGTGAAAAGTAACTACCAAAATGGTGGAGGAAAGTAAGTATAGAATTGTGGAAAGTAACTACCACAAAAAATTGTGAAAAGTAACTATCATAATTTTGGGAAGTAACTATCACAAAAAATGTGAAAAGTAACTACCAACATTGTGGAAACAAACTACCACCTACATTTATGGAAAGTAACTATCATAAATGTGAAAAGTAAATATCATGGAGAAGGGGCCCGCACTATTTTTTCTTGATTTTTCCCATATTTTTATTATTTTAGCTGATTTTTTCACATATTTTTTTTGTGAAAAGTAACTACCGCGAAAAGTAATTCCATATTTCATGAAAAGTAACTGTCATATTGTATGAAAAGTAAGTTCGATATTTTTCACAATATTTTCCTTTATTTCTTTATTTTTCCTAAATTTTTCTCATATATCATACGATTTTTCTTCATTTTTCCTTTGTTTTCTCTCTCCCCGTTACTTACTCCCTCCAACATTTTTTGTTTCATTTTTTCCGACGAGTTAAAGTTGTTGGAGCTTGATCGCCGGCGAGGAGGGACGATCGGTGGTCGGGGAGATTGGAGGAGAGGTTGGTCGAGCGTGGGGAGTCGATCCAACGGATGTGATTGTGCCGTTTACTTGCGGTTTAGGCGGATGCATGATAGCTCGTTGGTTGGTGGCGATGGCTTCGTTGGATGTGGTGGGCGGAGGTGACTGTGTTAGAGAAGGGGAGGTCGGCATCGGTGATGGAGAAATGGACCACATCGTGATGCTGTCGGCGTCGGTGATCGGCGATCTCGGGATTGGGACGGGGAGTTCCGGGATCGCGACGGATGGGGATCGGGGTGGCGATGGACAACGAGGCCGATTGGCGACTGAGAGGAGATCGGGGGCGCTGGGGAAGGAGGAGATCGGGGACGAAGGGGCCACTGGGGACAGAGGAGATCGGGGACGAAGGGGCGGCTAGGGACGGAGATCGGGGACGAAGGGGCTGCTAGGGACGGAGGATATCGCGGAATCGGGACGGGGAGCTCCGGTGATGGGATCGCGATGGACAGGATCGCGGAGGAGGAGATTGTCGACGGACGAGATCGCGGAGGAGGAGATCGTCAACGGATAGGATCGTAACGGACGGGATCACGGAGAAGGAGATCGTCGACGGGCGGCGTCGGGATCGCGACAGAGGAGCAAATCATCGATGGGCGGCGAGATCGGGATCATTGTCGGATACATATAAATATAATAGGGGTATTTTAGTCCAATAAGAGTTTAAAGACCTAATGATAAATCGTTATCTTATAAGAGACTTATTGACAAATCACCCTTTTTTTTTTTTTTTTTGACATTAGTGCTTGCGACGACTAACCTATATGGTTAAAAGTTTTGCCCACCGTGGTTAGATTACAAGCCATCTCATTACCTTCAAACTTGAGGGGCATTTGCTAGTGCTTATTGGTTGTGATTTGTGAGTCTTGGGCTGGTCCTCGGTTTTTGGTGACTGAGAATGCCACTTTGGTAGAGGTGTGAATTTGAGAAAAACTTAGGTATGATGTTCAAGTAGGGTGTACTTCTCTTGCCAAAGTGTGGTGTATTAATGCTGAACTGGCCGGGCCGCTCCAACCCCCTTGTAACACCACGTGGCCTAGCAAAACGTTCTGGGCTTGGTGGCTCCTTGGCCGGGAATGTGTAGAAAGGGAACTCATGTTAGAAGCTCAGACAATTAGGAAGGCCCTAGAAAATAAAGAGAAGGCACAACCTAATGGCCTAACTTTAAAAGTGGGGAAGCAACCTTTTGCACATGGGCTCTTGCCAATAGAGTTCTCTTGCATGGAATGTGACATAGAGGCTGAGGAAGATGGAGAGATGGCAATGAAGGAGGAGGAATCGGGAGGAGTGTCTGGGTCTCCATCGGCAAAGAAAGGAAAGTTTTCTAAACAGGAAGGAGCACTTGTTCTGAACTCCAGTTATCAATGCTGAAACTCATGTGCTGGAACGTAAGAGGGGCTGGCCCTCGACGAGTGATGTATATATGCCGGCGAATGTTTAGGGAAAGAGGATTCAGTTTTTTGCTCTTAGTGGATGTTGTTCTGCATGAACCAAAATTTTGTAATATCCAGGCGAGGCTGGGACCTTCTTTTGGCTCCTTCATCATTCCTGCGGAGGGAAGGAGGGGCGGCCTGGTGGTGTTTTGGAGGAAGTCTTATGGATGGGTTTCATGCTTTGCACCAACAAACCAGACTATCCATGTTTTGATATCTTCACAGGAGGAGGGGCACTGTGCTATCACTGCAGTCTATGGTGCAAGGAAAACCAGAGATCGCAGGAAGCTGTGGCAGGCCATATCGGGGATGGGGATCTCTGATATACCGCAACTGTTCATAGGAGACTTTAATGTGGTCTCTTCACCAGAGGATAAGAGGGGTGGGCGGCCGTTTGAGTTCTCCATGAAGGTTGTTGATTATCTTGAATGCATGCAGCAGAATGATTTGTCGGAGCTGGAATTTGTCGGGCATCCGTTCACTTGGTGCAATCAACAAACAGGTGAGAGGAGGATCTTGGAACGGCTTGATAAGGCCTTAAGGGAATTGTAGATGGAAGGCGGAGTTCCCTGAGGCGGAGGTTAAACACCTCCCCAGAATTGGCTCTGATCATTGCCCGCTGGTCTTAGCGGCCAGGCCGGAAGCGCCACGGGAGGGGCCGGGTATGTTCAGACTTAGAACATATTGGGTCTCTACTATGGCTTTCAAGACCTTGGTGCAACGTATCTGGGCTCGTCCTAGACATGGTATGTCACGCCCCGACCCGCGAACGCCGAACCGGGCCGGGACACGAGGGGGAAAAACCTACATCTACTAGCTTCAACTGGCGGAAATAGTTGAAACTAACAGACAGCAGGCGGAAACAGCTAACAACAAGAACAAGGCGGAAGCAAACTTAACAACAGCTACTAACATCTATTACAAAACAGATATAATAGAGTTAAACAAGGGTTCTAGTACAACAGGTTTTACAAGGGATAAACAACAGTACTCAAAAGGTACAACACCCACCGGGGTCTCCGTAAAGGCACTAACAAAGCCCTCCTGACCCTCAGACATGATCAGGAGCCGGCGCGCTGCCAAGGAACGACCGACGAGGAACCACCGGAGAGGAACTGGGACCCGCACCTGCAAACAACACAGTGCAGGTAGGAATGAGCAAGAGCTCAGCAGGGTCCTATTCTACAACTCTCGCAAAGAAGGCAACACCAACCGAACAGACTCTGTGCCAAGTACTGAGGCCTGCCAAGGATTCCATAAATCCCGTCAATAACCCGAAGGGCTGCTGTCCTAAGTACGTCCCTCCGACATCCACTGTTCAGGGGTGGACAACTCCGACAATCCCTGTCACAGGGTGGACATAACGCTACTAGTAGGACACCCTTCTCCAAGCGGGATCCCCACACTTGGAGGAACGACCGTGGTTATGACTACCATCTCTCAGTACTCCAAGCGGCAGAGCCAACACGACCCCTAACTCCAAGGCCAAACGCTAAGTCTAGCCATGGAGTCCACGGGTCAACCCCACCCAAGCTAGCCTAGCATGTCTAATGCACAGGAGAGCAGGGAAGGATAAATATAAAGCAGTAACATGCAACACAGCAAAGGCACACCTTCGGCCCATTTATTCTAAGCACTCCCGAGGATCATGACTCCCTCGGTTCACCACAAAGCAGTAAAGGGCATACCGTCAGCCCATTTATTCTACACATTCCGAGAGGCATCATCCTCTCGGTTCAACTACAAAGCAGTAAAAATAAGCAATTATGCATGTTCGTGGATAAAACGTCGATCTCGTTGGGATGAGATCTCTATTTTATTTCTGAGCAAATCATATTTTAATTTCATATCAGGAAATTGTAGGCACCACACCCCTGGATCGCCGAATCGGCAGATCCATCATTTACATCCCCGTAGGGAATACCTCCGATTCTAGATCCAATAAATATTTTCCTATAATAATAATAAAAAAAGGAAAATGAAATGACGTGAGGTCTTGGACCACCACGTTCATCGCCATGCAGGATATCGTTCGAGCTTTATTGCCGGGGCTTCGAATCCGCTGGGTTTGCGCGTAGCGTGGCGATGTCGCCTGCTACTGGAGATATGGGTTTGGCGTGAACGAGCTCGCGGCGACGGACGATCACTGGGACTTAGCTCTTCGGAGATCAATGACGGCGAATGGCTTTCCTGGAGTTGAGGTTTCACCTGCGTCGTGGGGCCGTCGAGGAGATGAGGAGGCAGCAGCTGGAGTTCTAGGACATCGGCTGGAAGCTTGAAGACGTCGGCTGGAAACAGAGCTGCGACTGGAATAGATGAATGGCCGGAGCTCCTTGGACTGGACCAGAGGATTGTCTAGAAGCAGGGAAGTCGCGGCAGGGACTTGTGGTTGTTGCCGCGAGCTTGAGAACACGAACGGCGGTGGGCGACGGACACCTTTGAGTTGGGTCCGACGAGGATGCGCCGTGTGTGGACCTGCCCCTCTTTTCCCTTTTGGCTTGTGTTGACCCCAAGGGCAATTTGGGAAATTGCGCCTTGGCGGTCGTTCCACACTGGGTGTGCACACACAGACCTTGTTTGGTGCTTGTGGTTGTTAGAAAGGTTAGGTGGGACCTAGTTTGGGAGTTCTGGGCTTGGGCCCGTTTTCCAGCCCAAGTTTGCACTTCTGGGCAGGGAGGATCGATCCTTTGGTCGTGGAGGATCGATCCTGCCTGTGCCTGGAAGTCTCTGTCGGTGGCTTTCGAAGGACGGCCACCGCGATGGCCGTCGCTTCCCCTGTCAGGGGAGGGAAGACTTTCCCTCCCCTCCCCCAGCTTTTCCCCGGCTTCGCCGGCTTTCCCCCGGCCTTACCCCTTCCCCTCCCCCTTTCTTTTTCCTTCTCTTCTTCCCTCTTCTTCCTCCCGGCTCTGTTTTCCCCTGTTACGGCTGAGAGCTTCCGCTCGCCGTTCTTCCTCCTCCGGCCACCTCTCCTGGAGCTTGAAGGCTCGTTGGGTTCGTGGCAAGGCGAGGAAGGTCCTGGGGTAGGACTTGTGGATCGAAGCTGCTCTGAGGAGGTAGGGATCCCACTCAAACCCCGGCTAGCTTTGAAGGTCTAAAATCCGGTTTTGTTTTCTTGATTTATCTCATTGTGGAGTTGTTGTTTCCCCGTTTTGAGGCCTTGAGTAGCCTCGTGGTACTCAGATCTACCAACCCACCAAGTTTGGTGTGATTTGGTTGTGTCTTCCGGCGGTTCTCCGGCTGGAAGCACGCCGGAACCCATCAGGATCGATCCTCCTGGGAGGAAGGATCGGTCCTCTGATGTTGGCTTGCTGCGCCCAGCACATGATCGATCTTCTTATGGGAGGAGATCGATCATGGGGCCTGGGTAAGCAGGGTTACCCTTCGTCCCGAGAATGATCGATCTTCCTGGGAGGAAGGATCGATCTTCCTTGGTGCGACTGGAAGGGTGCCCTCTGTCACCAAAAAGATCGATCTTCCTGGGAGGAATGATCGATCTTCTTTGGCTCGACAGTGAGGGAAGCTCACCGTTGCTTGGATGATCGATCCTTCCCTTGGTGATGATCGATCCTTCAGTAGCAGAGAGGGTTTTCAAGGTTTTGCCCGCGGGGCTTCGTATGTATGCAGTTTTTACGATTTTACCCTCGGGGTTTATCCTGTAATGAATGCTTATCGCTTTGTGGTTGAACCGAGAGGGTGATGTCTCTTGGGGTGAGTAGAATAAATGGGCTGACGGTATGCCCTTACCGCTTTGTGGTGAACCGAGGGAGTCATGACCCTCGGGAGTGTTTAGTATAAATGGGCCGAAGGTGGGCCCTTGCTGTGTTGGTTGTTTACAGCTTTATCATACTTATCCTGCCCTGTGTTCCTGTGCATTAGACATGCTAGGTTGGACTGGGTGGGGTTGACCCGTGGACTCCGGTGATCTATGACTAAGCGTGGGACGCCGTTACCCCGGTAAGGGTGTCCTACAAGTATCGTCCGGCCCACCCTGTGTCAAGGACCGTCGGAGGTAGCCCAGTCCTTGAGCAGTGGTTATCGGAGGGTCGTAGGTTGGACAGGAACCCTGGGGGGGGGGAAAGGACATCGATGGGATCGATGGACTCCCTGGCTAGGCTTAGTCTTGGGTCAGGAGTTAGGGGTCCTGTTGGCTCTGTGGCTTGGAGTACTAAGAGATGGTAGTCTTAACCTCGGTCGTTCCGCCAAGTGTGGAGATCCCGCTTGGGGAAGGGTGTCCTACCAGTAGCGTCATGTCCACCCTGTGTCAGGGATTGTCGGAGTTGCCCACCCCTGAGCAGTGGTTGTCGGAGGGGCGTACTTGGGACAGGAATCCTTCGGGTTAGTGACGGGATTTATGGGGTCCTTGGCAAGCCTCAGTACTTGGCCTCAGGGTTGGTTCGTTGGGTTTGCCTTCTTAGCGGGAGTGGTAGAGTAGGACCCTACTGAGCTGTTGCTCATTCCTACCTGGACTATGTGTTTGCAGGTGCGGGTCCCCGTTCTCCTCCGGTGCTTCCCCGTCGGCCGTCTCGTGGCAGCGTGCCGGATCCTGACCATGTCTGAGGGTCAGGATGGGTTCGTTTGTGCGTTCGAGGAGACCCCGGTGGGTGGTGTTGCTTCTTTTTGGGGACTGTTGATCCCTTGTAGCTTGTTGTACTAGAACCCTGTTAACTCTTTTATTACCGTTTTGTAATAAATGTTAATAGATGTTGTAGTAGCTTGCTTCCGCTTGTGCCTGTTGGCAGCTGTTTCCGCCAGCTGTCTCTTTAGTCTCAACTGTTTCCGCCAATTGAGTCTAGTAGGTGTAGGTTCTTTCCCCCTCGCGCCCCCGGCCCGGTTGCGCTCTGCGGGTCGGGGCGCGACACGCCGGCTGCTAGAGCGACGGAGAGGATGCACCGGGTCTTCTCTTGCCTGAGCGTCTGAGAGGGCCTGTGGTCATTGAAGCTTGTGTTGTTCACGCGTCGAAGCTGGGCTGTCGAAGCTTGTGTTGTTCACGCGTCAAAGCTGGGCCGCACGTCGAGCAGAGGGGATGGAGCTCCGCTGTTCACCAAGTCCTTGTGTTGATCGTGCTGGTTGCTGGAAAGGGGGGAGAATCTTGTTGGGTGTAGGCTTGATGCCGCGCGCTTGAGGCTGCGGACGGTCGTCGACGATGAGGATGCCCAGGGGGTGCTCCTCTTGCTTGATCGCCCGAGAGGATCACCGGTTACTCTCCTTCTCCTTCTTCGTTCTTAGTTGTTGCTGGACGCGGAGTTGATGATGAGGCGTCGGCTGGAACAGGGGAACCGTGGTTGGAACAGGGGACATGCGGCGAGCGGTTGGCGCTTTTGTAGCCGGAACGGCCTTGGGAGGACGATGGCGGACGTCCTCCTTCAGAGTAGGCTTGTATCCCTGCGTCGCTGGACCACCGAGGCATTGAAGAAACGTCGGCTGGAATAGGGGAAACAGAGGAAACTTTGTCTTTGTAGCCGCCGGCGACGAGAGAGGGAAAGCTTAGGCCTGATCTCCGTCGCTGGTGAGGAAGCAAGCTGGAGTAGCATCGCTGGAGGTCTGGGCCGCGGGGCGAGCAGGAAAGTGGAGCTTGAGCCGCGGGATCGACGAGCCTCTTATAGCGTCGACCCAGAGACGCGAGCGTCTCGATGGGTTCCGGCTGTGTTGGCTGGATCTACGTCGTCCGGTGGTGCGCAATGTTGGAGCTTCACCAGAACCTCTTCGTCTTCAAGCCTCTTCTTCAGTTTCTTCTTCAGCTTCTTCTTGAATTTCTTCAACCAGCTTCTTCTTCAGCTTCTTCCGCCAGTCTTCAGCCAAGCTTCAACATCTTCTTCGAACAGCTTTCACCGCCTTCTTCCACACAGCTTCAACGCCTTCTTCAACCAGCTTTCACCATCTTCTTCGAACAGAGGTCGTCGGCTGGATCAAGGATGACGGCGGGGGATGGGTTTCTCTGGTTGGGCAGCGGCGACGAAGACCTTTGGGTTTGGAGCGGAGATCGGCGATGGAGCATTTGGGCTGGTTGAAGGATGGTGATGGGTGTCCTCGGGCTGGAGCAGAGTGGGCGATGGCGACGGAGCTTCTTGGATGAGGGTGCGCCAGCTTTCTCTTTGCTTGAGCGTAGTAGATCTCCTTCTCCTCTCGAGCTCTCTCCTCCTTTGTATCAGCCTCTGCTCCTCCGCTTCTTTGCTTCTTTCTTCAATGCCTTTTCTCTCTACATTTGCCCAGCCTTTGTTTTACCTTCATTTGCCGGCCTTTTCTCCCTCCATTTGCCAACCACTCAACCAGCCTTCACCCTCCTCCTTTTATAGGCACGAGAGGTGATATCTTAATATGGGATGGAGAATCCTGATTAAGGGATACTAATTGATGTTAATCCTTTTATATAAGGATAGCTCATATAATCCCACCATATTTAGAGATGCTGATTTTTTTATATGGTATGGGAATGCAATCCCACCATAATTGAAGATGCTGATTTCTCATATGGTATGATATATATTTGATTTGGCTGATTTTATATGGGTAGACATTTTGTTTTGAAATTCGAATTTGAAATTCAAATGTTCAGATTTGAATTATCTGAATATTTGTCGAATTAGTCGGATATTTGAAATGTCTTATTTAAATTTTAATTTGATATTTCATATAATACTTTGGAAAATTTACTGAAATATCCCCGGACAAGCCGGGTGTAAATTACCAAAATATCCTTTTTATCGGCAATATATTTTGAACCGAAATGTCTCCGGCGCAAATGAAATATCTCTGTTCCGGATTTTCACACCCCTGAAGGTGTGAAATGACTAAAATGCCCCTTGGAGTTAAATGACCAAAATACCCTTTCGGTTTGGTTATTTAAGCGCGACGCATGGCGACGCGATTTCTGTGCGTGTCGTGGACACGTGCGCGCATTATGTGGTGCGCGTATATTTTGCTGGGACTTAGGCGAATTTAAAGTCGGGTATTTGTTTTGGTTTATTTGAATTTTCGGATTTTTCCCTTATTTATTTCATGGAATCTTCTGTAATTTCCCAGGTGCGGTGGAAAATTACCAAAACGCCCCTATATTTACACAGCTTATTTAGGATGCCATCAAAGCTATGTAAGGGCTATTTTGGAGTGTCGTGGGAGTTTAGACATGCATTTTGGTTTAAATTCCAAAAATACCCTTGGATGGGTAAAATTACCAAAATATCCTTATTCCTCCAGTTTCTATAGGATGCCGTCAAAACCGGGGATACGTAGGAGATTTGAATGGACTCGACTGTGTGTGAGCCAATTTGGCTTTGGTGCGTGCGGATTCAGCCCGGGGACTTCTACAAATGTAGTCGACTTAGCCTTAGCTAAAATCGATGTCAACAATGCAGGATAAGAGGACATAGTAAGCCCCGAGGGCAAAACAGCATTTAAAACAAATAAAAGTTTTCCCTGCATCGAAGGAGATCGATCTCATGTAGCAATGAGATCGATCTGCCTCGAGGCTAGAGGCACCCGTCCTGGTCACCCCAACGGGATCGATCTCCACCCATATGGAGATCGATCTTGTATGTGACCCTTGACGCGCCGACGCCAACCGCCAAGAGATCGATCTCCCTCCAAGGGAGATCGCTCTTGCTCGGGCGGGGCGTGTCACCCCAAACGAGATCGATCTCATCCCATGAGATTGATCCGGATGGGTTCACCGGCGGCCGGACGGCGAGGAATGCCACCGGAAACCGCAACCAAACCCCACCAAACTAGGTGGGCTGGTAGATCCAAGTACCACGAAGCTACTCAAGGCTTCAAAACCGGAAAACATCAACTACACAAAGAGATCTCTTGAAATCAAAACCGGATTCCAAAACCCTTAAAAACAAGCCGGAGTCTTTGAGTAGGATCCCTACCTCCACAGAGCTGCTTCGATCCACGAGGCCAAGCCTAGGATCTTCCTCACGCCGTCATGGTTCCAACGAGCCTTCAAGCTCCTAGAACGGTGGCCGGAGGAGGGAGAACGGCGGCGAGCAAGGTTCAGCCAGCCAAGGGAAAGAAGCAGAGCCGGAAGGAAGAAGAAAGGAAGAGGAAGTCCCAAGGGAAGGAAAAGGGAAGGAGAAGGGGGATAAGGCCGGGGGAAAGCCGGGAAGCCCGGGGGAAAGGAGGGGAGCAAAGTCTCCCCTCCCCTGACAGGGGAAGCGACGGCCATCGCCGTGGCCGTCCTCTCGGACTTCACCGACAAGGACTTTCAGGGCAAGTGAGATCGATCCGCATGACATGTCGGATCGATCCGGCTAGCAAGGCCAGATCGATCTCCCTTGAAAATGGGATCGATCTCCTTCGCCCAGAAAGGCAAACTTGGGCTGAAATACAAGCCCAAGCTCAGATCTTCCGATCTCGGGTCCACCTAGCCATTCTAACCAAACACATCCATCACAACAAGGTCTGTGTGTGCACACCCAGTGTGTATCGACCACCAAGGCGCAATTTCCCAAATTGCTCTTCGGGTCAACAACGAGCTACATGAAAAAGAGGGGCGGGTCCTCACATGGTACACTGGATTTCAATATGAGGTGCATGATGGATGAACTTAAAAGGATAGTGAAGCGATGGAAGCCAGGGGAAGAGGTGGGCGCCCAAACACGCACGCAGTTGCTTTCTTCGGGGCTGGCAAGTCTTTATGAAAAGGAGGAGTATTTGGAAATCTCAGTGGAGGAGCAATCCCAGATGAAGATGATGGAACACATGTATGAGGCTGTGTTGCGGAGGCAAGATCTGACCCGCGCACAAGAGGGGCGCCACTCCTGGCTCCTTCACGGAGATGAGAACTCAGCGATGTTCCATGCTATGGCGAATCAGAGGGGGCACCGCTCTCCAGTTCGGGAGATCCTCACATAAGATGGGAGGGCGGTTTCCTCAACCGCTGCGATCGCTGCATTGTTCAAGGATTACTATACAGAACTATGGTCTGAGGAAGGCGAAGCTACAACTATTCAGTGCCCGCTGCTACCAAGTATATCCGAGGAGGCTCGAGGGTTGCTCATCAGAGAGGTTACTTTCGAGGAGGTCACGGAGGTTGTACAGTCTATGCGTACGGACAGATGCCCAGGGCCGGACGGAATGACAGCGGAGTTCTACAAGGTCTTCTGGAAGGATGTGGGACTGGAGATGTTTGGAGTGATTCAAAGTTTCTTTCGTCATCTGAAGCTCCCGAAGGATTGGAATGATACATTCATCTCACTGATACCTAAGTGCCAGCAGCCTAGAGAAGTCCGGGATTTTAGACCGCTGACCTTGTGCAATGTCTCCTATAAGGTGATTTCTTCCATTCTTATGAGGAGACTAAAAGGTGTACTACCAGAAGTTATTAATTGGGAACAATCAGCTTTTGTGGAGGGTCGTTGTATACAGGATAACGTAGCTATAGCCCAGGAGATTGTGCACTCTGTTGAGAAAGCCCACCGGTGCAGTCCCTTGTTGGCAACGAAGGTTGATGTCCGGGCGGCATATGACAGTGTCCGTTGGGATTTCCTTCAGTATGTTATGACTGAGATGGGCTTTCCAAGCGCTTGGATCCGATGGGTTATGAGGTGTGTCTCCTCACCTAGATTTTCGTTTATTATGAATGGACAGGTGTTTGGTCAGGTTGTGCCCCAGCGTGGTCTCCGCCAGGGGGATCCGCTGTCACCTTTTCTGTTTATACTGGTTCAGGTTGCATTATCGAGGGCTCTAAATGAGGAAGGAACTGGTTTGAGGGGTGTGACTTTTCTCCGAGGCGGTGTGAGGGTGACCCATCTCCTACATGCTGATGATTGTCTGTTGGTGACTGATGCGTCCCTGCATGAAGCTCAGAAGCTAAAGAGAATCTTTGATTGGTACCGGAAGACCTCCGGGATGGCACTCAACCCCAGTAAATCCAGTATCTATCTGTCACCAGTGCTAGGTGGTTCTCGCCGCCATGCAATATGTGGATACATGGGGATGACGGAGGAGATGGGGGCGTGGCGTTACTTGGGCGTTCCAATCAAAGGTACGAGACTTGTAGCTGCAGACTTCACTGACTTGTTGGATAAAGTTGTGAATAGGATCTCGACTTGGAGCAGTAAACGCCTAGCACTACCAGGGAGGATTACTCTACTTCGCCATGTTATACATTCCCTGCCGGTGTACTTGATGATGGCGACAGATGTGTCGACTTCTGTGCTTAAGAAGATTGAGAAGCTTGGGAGGGTGTTTCTCTGGGAGGGAAGGAGATCTGGCTTGTCGGTTGTCCGTTGGGATGTTGTTTGTTCTCAGCGGGAGGATGGTGGTGTGGGGATGCGGAGTTTAGTCATGTGGCAGCGTGCGCTGCGGATGATACGGGCCTCCCGGCTTTGCCCAGGGGAGGACTCCCTTTGGAAGAGAGTAGTTGCTGCTAAGTATGGATGGAGAGATTTATTCCCATCGGAGACGCCAGTGAGAGGGTCGTCATTGGCGTGGCGGAGTGTCTGTCGCTCGATGAGGGATATGCGGATTGGGCTTCGCTGCATTCCTTGCGTGAGGAGCAAGGTGAATGTCTTGAAGGACTGGTGGCTAACGGATTTACCTCTTGACCGAAAGCCAACTTTCTTCAATGTAGCGATGCTATCTCCGCGTCTGCAGCTTCAGGGCTTGATTGGAGCAGATGGGAGATGGAGGAGGAGAAAGGCACGCAAGTTGTTCTCGCCGCTCTTGACAGATTAGATATTTGCCATGGATGTTAATTTTGAGGCGGAGGAGGATAAGGTCTATTGGACACATGAAGTTGGAGGAAGAATGACCTCAAGATCTGCGTACATGACGTTGTATGAACAGAGACGGAAGACTGGCGGTGGTTTAGATATCAGATGGGAAGTGATATGGAGAGGGCCGTTTGGTCCTAGGATTAAAACATTTCTATGGAAGCTGATATATGGTAAAATCCCGACAAGAGAGGCCCTTTGCAGAGTGGGTGCAGCAGAGGTTTTCACCTGTCTGAGGTGTGCTGGGGAGATAGAATCTTTAACACATCTTTTTTTGCATTGCTCTGAGTCTAGGAAGGTTTGGGACCTTCTGTTTTACAGGGATGAAGTCTTTAGGAGCGAGGAAGGTTGGTTAAGATGGAAGGAGGTGCTGCTCTGCTCTTCTAAAGCAGAGATATGGAGGGAACGTAAGGCAAAGCTGGGATATGGTTTTTGGGTTGTGTGGAAGAACAGAAACAAGACTATATTTGAGGGGGATGGGCAGCCACTGATGGAGTTGGCAAGATCGGTTCTATGGCTGTCGAAGGAATGGAAGATGCGCAGGGAGGTGAAGAAGGTGGTTGCGATGCAGAACGGAGGGTTCTATGTGATTCAGATGGATGCCTCGTTTGTGGATGGTCTTGCAGGATTAGCTGTGGTGTGTTGGAATGAGGAAAGGAAGAGAGAATGGGTTCTCGTGGAGGGTGACACTGCTGTTGATTCCCAGGAGGCAGAGCTCACTGCCATCGAAAGAGCGGTGGAGATGGCACAACGGAAAGGTATGGCAAGGGTCATCTTCGAATCAGATGCAAAAGACCTAGTAGAAAGTATTGCCAATCGGAGACGGTGGCCGGTGCACCTTACAGCCAGGTTGCAGAAGATTTGTTGGATCGCGGCGCACTTCAGGGAGGTTCACTTTAGATTCATACCAAGGAAAAACAATGAAGAAGCCGACTGCTTAGCCAAGTTTGTGAGAGGATGTAACTATGGCCAACTTTGGTGTAAGGGCCAGGATTCGCCGGAGGAGATGTCCGTTGGGTAGCAGGGCCGTTGTGGTCCTGTTTCTTTGTGTTGTTGTTTTGTTTTATTTCCCCTGCTTTGGCTCAATTATTAAAAAAAAAAAATCCGTTCTACGTTTTCTTCACTTACCTAAAGAAAATTATAGTTGCATCCGCCACAAGATCGCTTGAAATAGGTGAAGTTTCTCTTTAAATAGAATTCAGACGATTGATGTTGAATTTTTTACTCCCCCCAGTATTAGGTAAATTTTGACCAATTGGAAAATTCGACCAAGTTCTCTTGATCAAACTGCCAGTATTGCACAGTAATCACATTGCCGTCCAGATCATTTTCAGCTCATGAGTAAACCTTCCTTGGGACGTGTGTCCCTGCACCACGAGGAAAGAGAAGGAAGTGGGACGGAGAAGAGAGAAGAAGGTTAGAGGAGAGAAGAAAGGCGCAAGTAATATATCCATAATCAGAATAAAATTAGAAGGAAGCCGACTCGATTAGATAAATAAAAATGGGCTCAAACTCAAAAAATAACCAGACTTGAACTGTAACAGCAAGGATCACAAACCAAATAACAAAATGACTCATAGTTTAACTATGACTAAAGCAACAATCCAAATATAAAACTTGGCTGGAGAATCAGCTTGATCTGGTTCTGGTGTTTATGATTTTAGATGTTGAGAAGCAAACTCATTATTCGGGAATTTGCGAATAAAATAGGAGCTAAAACTTGAATTATATTTTATCCAAGGTCAAAAAGCAGTTCAACATCCTGTAGTTTTTCAGTTTTGCAGTTTAGTATCACGTACTTTCAAAATTATAAAAAACTGCCCTAAGTTACATAATAGTTGCAGTTTAGTACCTATCATCCGACGCCGTTACATGTTTTAAGGTCAAAAAGTACTTTGACACATTGTAGTTTAAAAATTTTATAATTTAGTATCACGTTGTTTAAAAATTACAAAAAAATGTCTGAAGTTACAAAACTGATCATTTTGGATCCAACGTACTTTTAAACAACGTGGTACTAAATTACAAATGCTCCAAGTTAAAAAATGCTCCAGGTATAAACCCAGGTTAAAAATGCTCTAAGTTTTATAACTTCAGGCATTTTTTTGTAATTTTTAAACAACGTGGTACTAAAATGCAAAATTTTTAAACTACAAGGTGTCAAAGTGCTTTTTGGCCTTAAAATATATAACGGCGTCGGATGATGGGTACTAAATTGCAACTATTATATAACTTGAAGCATTTTTTTTATAATTTTTAAAGTACATGGTACTAAACTATAAAACTGAAAAACTACATGCTACTAAACTATTTTTTTTTGGTCTTTATCGAAATGCTTGCAGCTAAAACTCTTTCAAGGATAATACTGACACCATTTTGACATAATCATCGCAGGCAATAGCCAGTGCTTTTCTTTCTTACAGAAATTCCACCTAAAATATTATAAATAATTGTGTTACCCGTTATGGTGAAAATTCATACCAAAAACCTATCCCGTAATAGAGTTATTTAAGTTAATATTATAGTTATTCCTAGAAAAGTGAAATTAATGTTCCCAAAACTATGGCCATATTAAAGGTTTTCTTTTATTTTCCATTTATCCACAACAACAATTAAATGTCTATAAAAACTGAAATTACCATTTTCAAAGAAAATGATTTCTATATTCTTTTTTCCATTTATTCACAGCATCGACCAAATGTTTATTATATCAGAGTCGTTTCCATTGACGAAGGGAGAAAGCATCTATTCGTATAGAGAGCACGAGCTAGCGAGAGAAGTAAAGCTTGTGGAGCAGCAGCGGCCGCCATGGATGCTTACAAGCTATGGGTTCGCAAGAACCGCGATTTCGTCCAGTCTATCGAATCTCTCGCCAATGTAATCCGATTCTTCTCTTCTCTCCTATCCTTTCTATGGATATGGATATGCTAATTGAAAACCCTAATTTCTGGTGTTTTTTTTTTTCCTTTTTTTTCTTTCTAATCCTCGATTAGGGCTTCACGTGGCTTCTCCCAGAGCGCTTCTCCAACTCCGAGATTGGCCCGGAAGCAGGTTTTGTGAAATTTCGGTAACAGATGCCGCCTTCTTATTCTTTTAATCCTGTAAAATTCAATTTTGTGTTATGTGTCTGTCCCACTGTATTGATTTGTACGGGGAACTCAATAATTTGTTCGATTAGTTTATTTCGTGGAAGAATTTTTGGAAAAGTTGGATATTTGGGTTCTTGACACTGAGATGTTAACTACCTGGTTTGCATTAGGTCTCTGGTGGGTTTTTTATTTGCTTCGAGGATTGAAACTTTATTTGTGACAAGAAGTTGAAGTTTTTGTTCTTGCTTTAGAAGAGATTATGAAGCTTGGGTTCTTGGTATTGAAGATTTATAGTTCTTTTTACAGTATATGCGGTTTTGGGGATAATTAGTGCTGTTAACCAGCATATAATTGACACCACTCCTTCCCGGTTGCGACCTCTGGGCACTGAGGAGCTGTCGTTTCCATGGCCGTTGTGCCTGTCCATGCTCAAAGATGTGGAGACAGTAGTCGAAGTCGCCGCCCAACATTTCTTCGGAGAGGAAAAGAAGTGGAACCTCATTGCACTCACAGAGGCCTCAAAGTAAGTTCTGATGCCAAATGATAACCTTTTTTCCCGCTTAGTGCAATTTGAACTTCTGTTATTGTTGAACTTTTGAGTGATTTGCTGTTCCAATTTAGGGTACTAGTTAGATTGGCATTGCTCCGTGATAGTGGATACAAGATGCTACTACAAGGAGGAGAGTCCGAGAATAAGAGTGGGGCATCTGTTGGTTCTGGAGCTTTTCATGATGGATTTCATGATTGTGGAAGACCTGGTGGATATTATGGACCTGGTACCTTTCAAGACAATTATGGGTTTGTCCCAAAGAACCTAGAAGGAAGAGCTATGTCAGCATTGAACAGGTTTGGACAGAATGCTAAACTGGTCTCTGATCCTATGTGGTTTGACCGGCTTCAGCGAGCTTCTGAGCCTTCTGGTACTCATGTTTCCCTGAGTTTTTCAATGGTCCTGCTTGTTTAATGCTAGCTTAATGCTTTTCTTAGTACTTACGTTGGCAACATGGACTTATTTATGCACTTTAATTGTTTTGTAGCATCAGTAGTTGAGAAGCCTAGCCTTTCTACCATTTGGTTCAAGAAGGGTCTTTCTGGCCAGTTATTGTTGACTGGGGAGGCACTTTTTATTATGAGGCCACTAATTTATGTTCTGTTAATAAGAAAATATGGAGTTAGATCATGGTTCCCTTGGCTGCTCTCGTTGACTGTCGATGTGACCAGCATGTCTATTCTTACTTCTGTTACTCGTCAGAGTTTTGCTGGAAAGAAGAACATTTTTCAAGCTTCTGCTGCTGAAAAGGAGGAGGTGAGCATAATTTAGGTGTCATATTACGAACTAAATTGTTCTTAGGATGATCTGTAAATTGAAAAAAGTGCTTATAATGCATTTCAAAATTTCTTCAAATTTTACTGTATAGTCATGGTATTGTGCCGCATTTCCATATTTAAGTTATTGTTAAGTTAACCTCCTGTTATTTTTATTTAGTTAAAAAGACGGAAGCTGATTTGGGCACTGTATATAATGAGAGATCCATTCTTCACCAAGTATACAAAGTAATTTTGAATTGCTCTTACCCTGTCCAAAAATGTTTCAGATCTGTTATTCCTCTTACACCTTGTAATTTCAGGGACCGTCTTGAAATTAGTGACAAATATTTGAGTCGGATTCCATTCATTGGGTTCCTTACAGGTGAGCTTTGGTTTTATTTTATACTCGTTTGCTTCTTCATTCATTGATGGAGTGCAAAATTAGAATATCTACTACCTTCGTGCAGGCAAGCTCGTCGAACTTGTGATGGGTGCTCAAACACGTTATACATACATATCAGGTTCATAAGGACGAAACTTGGAAACAATATGAGGCCTTGTTTGAAGATAGTGAAAACAGTTGATTGCAGCATGCTTGCAGATAGTGAAAACAGTTGATCATTGTATTCAGGCATGTCAAATGCGATGCCTTATCTACAAGTATCTCAAAGCATTCTAGGAAGGTTAGCTGTTTCAGGTTCATCTTTTACAGATCTCACTATTGTAGTCTACAATTGCTTAAAATTTCAGTCAATTATACAGAAGGCATCAATAAGAAATTTCATGAGTCATGATAAAGGTGATAAGTATGTATAAGGTTGTGCTTCGATATTGGTGCCTCTCTGTGTGTGCACATGTGTGTGCATGCGTGTGCGTCTGCATGTGCATGCGTGCTCTTGTTCATAATCGTGTGATTGGAGTTGTGCGTTGTGTGAGTCCATTCGTGCGGGAAGATAAAGGGATTTATTCATTAACAAGGAAAAGAACCAAACGTGGATGATGATTGAATTGATGATGATTTGTGGATGATGATTGAATTGATGATGGTTTTTGGGGTCTTGTGTATTATAACAGTTTGGATAGTGGATGTGGGCTCAGCTAATGACTAGCAAATGAGAATGATGGAGTCCTCTCCAAAGTATATCCATCTGCATGGCTCCCTTTATTTGCATTGATGTCTGACCTTTCGGGAAATCCAGAACCATATTGCACTTCACTATTTCCCTGCAAGATAGCAGCCCAAGACTAGAAAAAAATTAAAACTAGGCTATGATTGTGTTTTTCCTGTTTGTTTATAAGATGCCTTCTAGTTGCTTATTTTTGGGAGCATCCTCCTTTTCAAGCTTATGATTAGCTTTAGTTGAAGGAGTGTAAATGTAAACATGTGAATGTTTTGAGTGATTTATTATCGTTGTTTCTGTTGCACTTAGTAGTTGTGAATATAAGCCTTCAGGCATCAAGTGTACCATGTCCTTTAGTCTTGTTGTATTTGTTGTATGCCTGTAGCCTGGTTATTTTGTGCTGATTTGGCTTTGTCAAAGCCTTGTGCAGGTCTTCTGTAGTTCATCCTTTTCCAGTTGAAAGCAAAATTTTCGAATACTAATCTGTTTGCTGTACTCTCTTTGAATCTTAGTGTTTATTGTTATAGTTCTGATATATGCTTGAAATCCTCTTGTTAGTGTTTTCTACTTGCATGATTCTCGCTACAACCTGTTTGTGAGCTTTGTTTAGAGGAATTCCCATGGTGCCTGTTTCTTTTTTTACACCACTGCGTCAACAACTGTTAATGAGTTTTGTTGTGGGAGGGTGGCAAGTATCCGCATGTCCTTAGCACTTGTCTATCATGATTATGCATAACTGGTTTTTGAACCTGTGGCCTTTTCTCACACAAGAGGTTTTTGTCTCTGAGGTAATCGTCACCTTCCATGTGCTCAGGGATGGGGGTATTTGAATCTAGCGAAATGCCAAACACACTTCCTCGGTCCTTCTGGATATCCAAGAAGGATTCTTTGGTTAGAACTCGATGGCTAAAGAGAGATTGAGAGAAAGTTAAGGAATTGGCCTTTGATGAAGGGTCAAGAAAACAATATCTAGGCCCCATGGTGAAGGGTCCCTAAATTGCTCATGACCATTAAGTGTGTTGTTGATCTTTGATGTGGAGACTAGAGAATCATATACAGATTCAGCAGTGTATCTGTCTTTTGTTTTGCTCCGGATACATTTCATGAAATCATCTTGGCTACATGTCAAACTGCTCTATTAGCTTCCAAAACTACAATAAATTAATATGTATGCATCATCATCTTGTTAACTTTTGTGCTACACTTGCATAAAATCAGTGTTAAACCATTAAGATCTCCTGACTATGGATTTTCTTAGAGATGAAGTTTGTCTTGTCATGTATAGTTGTTAGCCAATATGGCTCCAGTGGGAGCACTGGAAAGAACTAGAATAAAACTTGTTCTCTTTCCTTTAAGAACCTGTAGCACCAGTTGCTTGCCCTTGGGCTTCCCTTTTAGGTAGCAAGGGTGGGTCGATGGGGAGCCTGAGTGGATCTTGTTGTCGTGGTGAGGAAAGTAGTGTACCGAACTTTCGCTTATCCTGCTTTGGCTTTTGTGACCACCCCTTGTTGGCTAACTCTCTTCTGCTCAACAAGAAGCATAATCGCCAGGTCTACGCAAGCAGTGGCTGCAAATCCTCCCGCTAACATTCATTAGGTTTCCAATAGTTGGCTCTGCATTGATAGTTGATTATAATTCTAGGAGGGTTTACTTTGATAAGATGTTTTTGCTATTAGTCTCGTTTGCAACCCCATTGGGAGGGATCTGGAAAATAAGATGCGAAATATGCTGATTGATCATATTTTTTTTTGTTTTAAAACACTATCACCCTGAATTGAGCTTAGACAATTAATGATAGATCTAACTCTTGTAAATTGAAAAGTTTTCCTCTTTTTTCCATAGAGTTCTTGAACTTGGCTTAGGATTGGCAGATGCTTTTACAACCACAATGTCTTCAAATAGAAAATTTCATTATATTGATAGGTAACAGCAAAATGTTTGATATTTTGACAAATGAAATGTGACAAGAGTGTAGACTATATATGGGCTCGAACAAGCCCACTCGTGGCGGCGCTGACTGTTTTCGTTGGACTACTTTCGTGCAATATATCCCATCAGCTTCATCAACGGCTAGTGTTAGTTTCAACCATGGCAGACTATCAAATCAACGGGTTCTGCCTCGAAACGCGACCCCAAGACAGAACCCCTCAAAGGAACTGCCACGTATCCACATATTGGTAACCTGTTCCTCCTACCAAACCGTGTAACAATAATCCGGCCTCATTTACTCTCTGTGGCCCAACCAACCACACCCAAGAATGTGTCCCACGAGGTAGGGCCCCCATAACCCACCAGGTTCCCAACTCCCTGGGCCCACCACCTTCTCGAGAAGGACAAGTAGGGGCCGTCAGTGCCCGTGTCCCGCGAGGACCCCATCGATGACGGTGGGCCCACCCTAGGACGGCCACCAGTGGGCCTCACAGCACCACCTAAAAAGCCACAGCCCACATCGGCAGCTGGCGTGGGCGCGAGTAACTCACGAGCCCTCACTCAGGGCCCCACAAGTCCCAAAACTAGTGCCCCATTAACATCAAAAGTGATGATTAATCAACCCAGACCGTCCGATCGACGCACGATCCGGCATCTTTGGACGGGTGAGACTACGAATACGACTGGACGCAGCGCATCACGCCGAGTACGTCCGATACGATGTACCCCCGGCGCGGATCGGAGGAAGCTTCCCGTTAAAAAGCTCTGCCGTCCTCTCTCATCTCCCAATCAACGGCTGGACCTTAATCCATTCTAACCCCGCTCAGGCGAACGACGACATGTCGTCATCCTAGCCACTGATTCCAATCACGGATGTGGGCCCCGCCCACCTCTGCTAAAGCTGGGGTGGTCCCTGTCGCACCCGGTTGGCTCCAGCTGGTCTCACCCCCACCTCTCTCACAGCCACACAACAATCGCATGTCTCATTCGTCTCACGCCACACGGAACCCAGTCCACAGGATGCTCGACACGCGTCCACCTCGCCTCTGTATGCGGGTTACTCCTGGTGCCATTATCGTCAAAGGATTTACATGGGCCCACCCCAGATGATCTCCTGATTCTCTATAACGTAACGGACGGTCAGGATGATAGAATCAGTCCAACCCCAAAAAGGTCTCGATTGAAGAACCGGTTAAACCACCAAACCATAAACGTCAACCGATCCTACAACGTCGGATCTCCATCAGACGGCGAGTATGCCGGAGGGGACCCCACCAGAGGCGGTGGGCCTGGCGGTGGCGTAGGATGAATGGGCGGAGAGGGGGATAAACAAAGGGGCAGTGGGAAGTGGGTCTGGATTGCTAGGGTTTTTGGTGTGTGTATAATGTAAGAAAGAGAGAGAGGGAGGAGAGGGGACGGATGCGAGCTAAAGCTCATCTCCCGTCCCAAATGACGGTAACCGAAGCGCGCACGTCGACGCCTCTTTAGATCGCTCTCTTTCGTCTCGCCGGATAACACCAAAACCCTCGTTTTCTATATCGATATAGAAAAGCCGGGGCTTTTGTGTTGGATTGGAGATGGAGAAGCAGGAGAAGGACGAGGACGAGGATAGGAGTAAGGGAGGAGGCGTTGCTATGGGGGGAGGAGGGCAACAGCAGCAGCAGCAGCTTAGAGTGATAGTGCCGAAGCCGGAGCCGATGGACATGATGGCGGGGCTGCACGTGCTGCGGCGGCCGACGGGGAGGACGAAGGACCGGCACACGAAGGTGGAGGGGAGAGGGCGGCGGATCCGGATGCCCGCGGCTTGCGCCGCACGGATCTTCCAGCTGACGCGGGAGCTCGGGCACAAGTCCGACGGGGAGACCATCCGGTGGCTCCTCCAGCACGCGGAGCCCGCCATCATCGCGGCTACGGGGACGGGAACAGTCCCTGCCATCGCTACTACCGTCGGCGGTACGCTCAAGATCCCTACGGAGGCGCCCTCCTCGGCTATCGCTCCGTCGACCACCTCTGCTGACGAGGAACCTGCAGGCGCCTCCGGTAAGAGGAGGAAAAAGCTCCAGCCGACGCGGCCTGTCGCTCTTACAACCACCGCCGCCGGGTACTACGCGATGCCGGACCCGCAGCTCCAGGGCGTAGTCGGCGGGGGAGCGGGGGCGGCGACGATATCGACGGGGCTCGCACCGATCGGAGCAGCGCAAGGGATGGTCCCACTGTGGGCTGCCGTGGGTGGGCCCTCTGGTGGGAGGTTAATTCCTCCAGGTGCGGTCTGGATGCTCCCCCCGCCTTCAGCGGCGGCCATGGCGGGCCCGTCGAGCCAGGCGCAGATATGGGCGTTCCCCCCGTCCGGCGCCGCCCGGCAGATCATCAACCTAGCGGCAGCGCGCCCAGTCTCCGCCGCAGCAGTGTTCCCAGGGGGTTTCGCTGGTATCAACCTAGCAACGGCGATGGAGCTCCAAGCAGTGCCACAACCACCACCGCCGCATATAGCAACCGGAGTCGGAGAGCCTCAAGCGGTGCCGCCTCTGTCCGCCGCATCCGACGCTACTAGGAAGGAGGAGCTACAACTAATGGAGGAATCAGGAGATCGCCAGCATAGCCAAGAAGAGGAGGACGAAGACGAAGACGAAGAGCGGTTCTCCGCCACCAGCCAAGAGGATTAATTAGAAAATTTTAGATCGGACCTCTCAAATTCTTGGTTTTTTACCTTATTTCCTCGTTTTTTTTAATGGGGTTATTTAATAGAATCAAATCTAATTTAGGCTCATTTACCCCTCTTTTCTAATCTAATTTAAATCTATCGACTTTCTTCTAGCTGGCTACCATCCCCTTGTTCTATCTCTGGGTGAAGAGTGTTTTTGCTTTTGTTTTATTGATTAGTTGCTCTGGGTGAAGTGTCGCTGGTGTGTTCTAACTGAATTGCCTACAGCAGGGCTCTTTTTTTGTGAAAAAAAGAAGAAAAGGTTGAAGACGGGGATCACGTGCGCACGTGACAGGGAAGTAGGGGTCCGCTGGAAGGCGTGGTCCGGGGCTGGGGTGGGTGTGGTCCCCACGTGTGGTGGGTCAAAGCGCTCGGTGGACCGTGTGATGGGGAGGTGGGTCACGACGTGTCCGTCATGTGATGGATGGGAAGTAGGCGCGGGGCCCTAGAGACTCTGTGGGCCCCACTAATCGCACCTCCGGCGGTGGGGCCCAGCGCCGGTGGTGGTGGTAGTGGTGGTGGGAGGAGGTGGGGCCCGTGACCGGCGCCCACGCGTCTGGTGCTAGCTGGATGCTGGAGGGGCTTTGGGCCTTTGGCCTCGGTTTGTGTGTGTGTGGGGTGGGGCCCGGGGGGGCCACTCCTCGTCTCGGGGAGCTCGACACGTGGATTGGTGAGGTGGTCGGCGAAGATTCGATTGCGGGATCCTGTTTGATGCTTGCACCGGTCCTCCTGCTCGTTGGTTTCGATGCACGTGCGCTTTATCTAATCGTGGAGTTCCAAAAGATATCCGACTTTATTCCCGAAATGCCCCCAGTCGACATTGGACGCACGTGCACGTGACTATCTATGCACTATTGCCTGCAAATAGATGGACATCCAAGCTCGGCGTTTTGCCAGCCTTCGGTCGTTGCTGGCTTAATTTGGCTTGGCATTCTATTATTCTTTTATGACCGTTTGGATCGATGACAAATATACAAAAATGGAGTTTATGTATTCAAATATTTTTTTAAAAAATCCTACATAACTATTTTTAATGTTTATATAATTTTTATTTTATTCACTATTCTAATTTATTCTATTCTCAATTCAAACATGGGCCCTTATTAGTTATGGTATACATAATTAAAATTATGGTAGACTTTGTCCATCTTTCCAATCTTGGATGGAGTTTTTGTCAGATTTTTTTCTGGAATTACTTTCATATTCCTTGAATTTTTTGCTGATATGGACCTCTAGGGCCCGTATAGATCAAGTATAAAATAAGTTTACATAATGAATAAAGTAAAAGTTATGCAAACATCAGATATAATTATGTAAGATTGAGAGAAAAATATTTGGATGCATAAACATGATTTATATATACTTATACTCAATTCAAACCGGCCTTGATGTTTTCTTTTTACAGATCGAAGCTCTTCTCATGTTTTTTTTTCAAAATAGGACCCTATACCTTTTATTCTCTGGATACCCCTGTCCCACCACTTGAGCATTTATTCTGCCATTCTACATGAATGCTATATATGTATGCATAAAATTTGGGGAGAAAGGGGCGGCATAAACTCATGCCGGACTTTTTTTATCAGTTGTTTAGTCCTTTTAACACGCAAAAGGACTGAAATGCCCTTCCTTTTTAACCCAACGCCTCAAACCATATCGCGCCTCAAGCGCCTCAACGCCGTTGCCGCTCGTCACCACCGCTGCGACCATCATCATCTTACATAAACACCACTCACCTCCTCTAACCTCCTCTTCTTTCCTCCATCTCCAAGTCCTCCCCCGACACCGACGACATTCACAAAGAATCCCGCCGTAGACCATCACCAATTCCGTCGCCTTACACCTCCCCGCAATTCTGAAACCTTCCTAAAAGCCTCTACAGGTCCCTATGAACCTTTCTCGACCTTTTCATGTCTTGATTGTAATTTCAATCAACGGATCCTAACTCTGGCAATCCTTCACAGCACCGACCACCTCTACTCACCCCTTTGCAGGCCTTGATCCCTCGTTCAGACCTCGCATGGAGACTCTACGGGCCTCCATGACTCTAATGTCACCAAACCCGCCCTCCGATGGTGTCGTTTCACCGGTGATTGCACTTTTCACTTTCCACCTTTCATTGCTTATTGTCTGCCTCTCATTCTCCTTCTCCGCCGTCGAGCACAGCCAGGGGCGAAGCCAGAAATTTTTTTTTTTTTTTTTTTTTGGGGGGGGGGGCAGAATGTACCTTACGTACATATTTCTTAAAACTCCATCAAGTTCAAATATCTTTAACAATGCAAACAGAATGCAACATCTTTTGATACACTATATTCCAACCAACTTCCAAACTCATTGAACCAACAAGGATTGAACCTTCGATATGCGTTTCCTACTTTTGTCTGAGGTAAAATGTGTTGACGAGGTTGACAAGGCCTTTTTTGTAGATATGCCCTACGAATAGAATCACGATCCTTAAACGGATAGTCTGTAATATTAGGTCGCAAATCAGGATTCGTTGGAAGATTTGCTAAGCTAATATATGATGTAAGATCATGAGTTCTCTTGACACTAGGTTCTGCTTCATTATGCCCAACATCTTCTACTGTAGGAGCTGATGGATTTGGCTTTCTTTTAATTACAAATCTATCCATAATGGACTGTTTAAAGTAGAAGAAAATTTTAAATGAGATAGATATCACAATTGATCTAAAGGACATCTTAATTAATAGACAATCAAGAAAATTAAAAGCATCGACGATAAAAACCAAATAAATCATACAAACGAATCCACCAAATCTACTAATCCAAACAACATTGTCGACAATACTATGGAAGTGGAAGATAATTTAATCAGTTAAGGTTTAGTCTATCATGAACTAAATAAAGTACAGTTGTGGTTCATATGGTCTAGAGATCAACATAAGAAAAGATTTAATGCTTGAAGTATCCCTTACCAGAAACTGATGGGGGGCTTGAATTGCCAATCCAAATAGTGAAATTGAAAAACTCTAATCTTCCCAATAGAGTGAGAGCAATTAGAAAGAGAAAACTAAGATAGGACACAAGAAGTGAAGAAGCCGCAGGGGGCAGGATCACCCAAAAATTTTAACCTAACGGGTTGGATCTAGGTTTGGATCCGACCCGGATTCAAAAACTGGTCGGATTCAAAAACTAATCCTACTCCTATATTTCATAGTTTTTTCTAAAAATCCAGGGGGGGCAGCTACCCCCCCTTGCCCCTTAATAGCTTCGCCCCTGAGCACTGCAACCACCTCACCGGTCTCAACCCCCGAAGAACTCATTTCACCATGGATCTATCATCGACACCACTCAACCTTTTGAATTACTTTCCACTTTTCGCTTTCCACTCTCCATCACCATTGCCTCACTCTAGGGCTGCCCCGTCACCTACCAAGCTCCCCACCTCCTCCAGCTCGCTCCCCCGACTACTGACAACACCTCCTTACCGTTGATCATAGCCTTCTATGCCACCTCGTGGCTACCCAACCTTCATCCATCTCCATGAAGCCCATCACCGCCTCTCCATTGGCTTGAGGATCACGCTGAGGCTACATGAGTTCCTCCCTTGATCTCCTCGAGGTATCTTAACCATCGGCCATTCCAGATCGGCCCTCGGTCGATCTCCTCAAGCACCAATGATGAGTCATAAATTATGCATAATTAAACCCATTAAATTACCCTTGTTAGTCTAAGAGTAGTTGTATTAGATATCTTATTGTTTGATTTCAGGTTTAATTAGGATTTGAAAAGAAATACAAGAAATTCGGCCCAAAATCACTAAATTTTACAAAAAGACTGCTTCGTCGTCTTTATGGAAATAAATCACCATAATTCATATAAAACTCTAAAATTCTGAAAGTTTAAGAAATTGAAGAAGACTTGAAGAGCTACAACTTTCATGTTGATGACGTTGTGAGATTTTCTATAACATGACGCCAGTTTTGAAGTAAAGTCGGATATATGATTGCAAAAATTTGAAAAGCTGAAAAAATCAATTAATGTCGTGGCAGTTAACCGACCTAGCCAAGCTGACTGGTCCAATGGATCGGAAATGAGTCTGAGTGATCGCTCAGCTGACGTCACTAGTACGGAAATTAGGAAAATTAGAGTTTAAATCCAGTTATGACTCGTTAACCCTATTCCGGGGTAGCAGCTATAAATAAGGCTATTTTAGGCCGAGTTTACCTTCTTTTCGACTATTTTTGGAGAAGGAAAGAGGAGATGATGACGCATTTTGTCACACCCTGAGCCATAAAACCCATCCTGATCGGGGCGTGATGGACCTAAACCTGTTCACTTTCCATTCTGGCACATTTATGTACAAGTATCACAATTAATTTGAACAAAACTAATCTAAGGTAAAAACTGTAATCTAACAATTTACTATTGCATGATACAAGATTCAAAATTACAACTGATTCCCAATTATGCACCAGATACATCAAATTTTCAAAGAGGGAAAATATACATTTAATACAATTCTCAGACTATAACTGTACAACAAAATTTGTAAAAATACAACTGGGCCTTTAGGATCCTCAAGCACCTCCTGAAGGCGACGCGCCGCCAAAGATCTATCCAGCTGGAGCTATAGTAGAAGAGCTAGCGTCTGCATTTGCACATGCAGCCCGCGTAGGAGTGAGCAACAAAGCTCAGTAGGGTTCTACTCTACGTCACACTGAAAGAAAGGCAATGCAAAAATGTCATCCTCTGCCTAAGTCTAAAATATGCCAAGGGTCACACAATCCCATCGATGTCCCAAGGGCTCCTATCTCTCTCAACCAATCACGTTGGGACTGGCACCATCACGCCGGGAGAAACCGAAACCAGAACTAAGGTAGGAACACCCTTACCCAAGCAGGTCTCCCATGCTTGGAGACCCACGTCGGGAACGCATCGACAATCATGCTTAGCACTTGGCCATGGAGAATCGACACGACCTCTAAACCTCAATCAACAAGATAATGGTATCCAACTAGACATCAACCTCGATAACATAAGGATTTCAATAATATAATCACGCCATACACCATGCTACCCAACCTAGGTCCCAGAGATAAATCCGAGTTGTCCGAGCCCTCGGATTGGCGAAAATCCCTATTCACCCACATTCTAACACTACCCTTCTAATGCAATCAAATACATGAATGCTCACACGCACAAAAATAAGAGTACATACATGTAACAATATGTTACATCAATATACAGAGTTAGGCATATCATACTCCTCACCAAAGGGGGTAAATATAGCAAAGGTTTAAACAAAACGAATAAGTCTTAAGTCAAAGCATTTAGCTACTACAACGACGCCACAGGCCGTTAGCAAACAATTCGGATCCAATCCTGGCATTACAACGGCATTCGTAGCCGTCAACCGTTATTTCTATAACGGGTATACAACCCCGGCCAAACAGATAACAACAACAACAATAAACAGTCCATTAAAACAGTAGGGTACACTATTAGCCCATTTATCCTACACATTCCCATGAGTTCTCACTCTCCCGGTTAACCATAAAACCATAAAAGGGTTATTTACAAGTGGTTAGAAAAGCTGCTAAAGAAAATCACAAACTATATATAGCATGCTTGACGTGAAATTGATTGAAATCGATAAATTTCGGTAAATCAATCCAAAACACAAATCATAGCATGATCCGAAGATAAATCAGTCAAAATCCCAATTAAAATATCATACTAGTCATTATTCACCATTGGGAAAGACATACAAGAAATCATGGTTGAAAATAAATCAAAATTTTTGAAATAAGAAACAACTTCAGCAAACTGCGGATCGATCTTTTTTCTCAAGAAGATTGATCTTTCCAATGCACGTCCTCTGCTTGAAGACAAGAGACTTCTTTAAACTCTGTTTCATCACAGTTTATAAAACAATTCTCTATAAATCTTAGGAAAATCAAACAATTATGAAATCAAAGAAGACTCGATGATCTACAACTTTCATCTTGAAAGTTTCACAAGATCATGCACACTGATATAATTTCTTGGATTTGATCTATAAAAACTTGTCGAAATCAAATTAAATTTTGAGGGGAGCTAGAGAAGAATTTTGGGAATCTATTGGCATTAAGAAATCAAGGTTTCAATGGAAAAATATCAGATATGGCTTGTTTCAGCTGAAAAATCGATAAAACCGATAAAACGGCGATAGAAACCAAACTGACCGATGAAAGCGCCTCTGATTCGATCTTTCCCGATCGAGCCCTGATCTTCCGATCAAAAGCGCCTCTAAGGTTCTAATCAATCACATACATCAATCTATGGCTGTGTGTGCACTACGCGGGTGTGTAACCTATCGTCAAGACGCAATTTACTAAATTGCCTTGGGTCCAAACACAGCGATGCGATCGATCGATCGCAAACCAAGGCCAACCGAGCCAAACCAACCAAACCAGACCTTCAACCTAACGAGGTCGGACCGGGTTGGAGGTACGGGACTTCACAGCTTTCTTCTCCAATCTGATGGCCTTAATTCAGAACATGAGTGGCTAACTTCTTGTACTTAAGGATCTCATGAAACCCTAGTTTAGTTTTAGTATTTCTTTACTTTGATTCTTATGAAGTTCCCGATGCATGATCTCGTAAATACGGTTTTATAGATTAAAGATTTGAAGGAGTAGGGCTCCCTTAAAGTACTTTCAGTCGTGGAAGCTTTCTATGATTGTTTGTACAAATTTATGAGATGGTTTTCATGAAGTTTTTGGTTTGCCTTTGAGATAGGTTTTGTTAAGTGAAGATAGGTTGTACCAAGGTCATTATGAGTAGTATAACTTAAAATAATCGTAGGACCGAAGACAATTTATGCCAAGTAAAGATAGGTTATGCCGTTGGGAACAATAACGTTCTTTTAGGGATTCATGTTAGCTTGTAAACATATAATTCAGAGTGTCGAGAGAATGAAACAAGATGATGACTAAGAAGATTAATAACGAAACTAAGATGTATTGAGTAATTTCTAAGTAACTACTTCATTGATTCGAATCGATCAACTTTTTATTTCTTTTTTTAGTTAGTTTAGATAATTAAATTCTATTTTTTATTCTTTTTGGTTAGATTTAGGGTTTTTAGAATTGATTTCAGTTTCCAACAATTTTCTGTGATTCGACTCTAGACTTCAATGTTATTCTACATTGTAGTTTAGTAATTGAATAACGATTAATTTGATTGAAGTATACTACGTTTTAACGACACCGTTTTGCGAACGATCAATCACTGCCTCTGACCCTCTTTAGATCCATCGAGGATGGTGATGGTAGGGCTAGGAGATGGAGGTAGTGGAAGATGAGAAATGATATGAGGTGGCCGGAGTTGAGCGAGTTTGTCGGAGGTCGATGGATGGTCAGTGGAGGGTGGCTGGTGGTGGTGGATAGCTGCTGGGAGGTGGATGGATCTAGGGTTAGGGGATTACCACAATAGATTAGGATATTTTTGTCACAAAATTTTAAAAACCAACTCTAACCGTTGGTTAGAAGACCTATCCTCATAAAAAATCTCATATGGTTTATATGTTAATTAATTTTCATAAAAAGTGACTAAACATCAATTTCCTCTAAATTTTACGCACTGATAAAAGTTTTCTATGCACGAAATGACGCATTAAATGCGACATGCCACGTGGATAGGGTTATTTGGGTAAAAAATAAAAAAGGGATCTTAGGAAGTATTTTGTGTATTTTGTGTGCACATATAAATCACTTGCAGTAGTTTTTTCCGTGCCTTAAACAGTGCATTAAATGTGAGATACCACATGGTCAGGGGTTCTTGTGTAAAAAATAAAAAGGCTTAATTACACTTTTGGTACCTGTAAAATTTTGGATATACCACTTTAGTACCTATAGTTTTATAATTACGTTTTTAGTACCTATAGTATTAAAACCGCTTCGTTTTAATCCAACCGTCTAACAGCGTTATTTTTGCAAACGGCAAACTAGTCACGTGCGAGGCACGTGACCAGAGTTAGTAGTTAGTTAACTGCTCACCCGCCATCTTCCACCCTTTTACCGCCGTAAAAGGGCAAAAGCTAGGGTTTACTAGGTTGGACCAGCGAGGGACTACTGTGGACTACCGATCGGAAGGGTTTAACTGGCTTTTTCATCGGCGATGAATCTCTAGACATCAGGTATGTCTTCACTTCTCCATTTAATGTATGGTTCTCAGTGGTTACAATCCTATATTGCCCTTTTGGTAGGCCCAATGGTAATGTTTGGTGTTCACATGGTTTGTAAGTTGTTTTATGATTTGTTTATTGTCCTATGTGCCTGCCTTTTTGATTTTTAAGCCATAATATGGTTTAATGTCACTTTCCTCGTAACCCTTTGCCATATGCTTAATTTTTTGGTTTAAATCCATGTCATTTTGGCCACATTAGACTAGAATATGTCAATAGAGCATGTGAGATACTGCCATTAGTGTGTTTTGGACTATAATATGTCAGTAGGTCACTCTGAGATCTTAAGTTTGGAATGTTGCACATGTTCCTGTTCAAATTGTTAGGTATTATATCCTATTCAAATTGTTAGGTATTATGTTTAGATCATGTTGAGCCCGCATTGGTGTGTGCACTGTGATACACCTAGTTTAGCTCATGCTTAACTCAAATTGGTGTATGTTGTCATTATATTCAGAATGAATGATGTTAGATTCTCAATTGCAATTCATCATGGTGGATACTTCCAGCATTCTCCAGTATTTCAGTATATAGGCAATAATGTGAAAGAGGTTGACAACATCTCTCAAGACACATTTGGCTATTTTGAATTCAAGACCCTTTATGAGCAGTTGGGTTATGAAAAACACGGGAGGCTATGGTATCTTGTACCATGGAATGATTTCAGTAAGGAAGCATTGAGGGAGATGAAATCAGATGCAGAGGTTTGGGGCATGATGTTGCTAGGGTCAACTGGAAAAAGAATACATGTGTACTCTGAGGGGGATGTCATCAAGCCAGAAGATAATGTGGATATAATGGAGAATGTTGTTGATGAAGATAACTTTGTTGATAAAGTTCATGCAAGCAGAATAGAGGTAGCTGATGTTGATGAAGTTTATGCAAGAAGAATAGAGGTAGCTGCTGTTGCTGAAGACGACTTAGGAACTGAAGATGCCTATGTTATAAGGAGAAGGATCAGGGGTAAGGCAGCTGATATTGATGTCCCAGAGTTTGGAGGTTATGAAAGGATGTATGGGGACAGTGAAGAGTCTGATAATAGTGAGTATGAGCCATCAATGGGCTCTAGTTGTGGAGAAGATGACCATACATATGAGGCCTTTACTGAAACTAGTTTCCAAGGAATGGATGATGGGGGGTGGAATGATGGGCTTGCAGAGGCTGGGAGAGGTAGAGGGTATAACTCTGATGAGTACAAGTCAGATGACTTTAGTGTGAGGGGTTCTTCTGAGGAAGGTGATGAGGGTGATAAGTATCCAGTTTTCAGAGAGGAGACTGACAGGGAGATTTCAAAGCCATTTAGAGTTGGCTTGAAGTTTGCCAGTGCAGACATTTTGAAGAATACTATAAAAGACTATGCAGTTAGAAGTGGGTATGATGTGAAGCTTGTGAAGAGTACAAGACAAGCTGTTATAGCCAAGTGTGTAGGGAAAAATGGCAGCTGCCCTTGGAGGATACATTCATCAGTGATGCAGAGGACTGGGGACTTCCAAGTGAAAGCCCTCATTGACAACCACAACTGCAGTAGAGTGCACAAAAATAGATTTGCCAAATCTGGATGGCTGGCTAGACATTTCAAGGAGGAATTCAGAATGAACCCTGGAATGGGGATCGGATCTTTTAGGCAGAAGGTCCAAAAAGATTTTTTGCTATAAATTTCTAGAATGACTACATGGAGGGCTAAGGACAAGGCAATGGGTAGTATACAAGGCAATTGGGCAACCCAATACATGCAATTGAGGGACTATGCAATGGAAATATTGCGTAGCAATCTTGGCAGTACATGCAAAGTATCAACAAATTTTGGAGCTGATGGGAAGTGTTACTTCCAAAGAATCTATATGTGTTTAAGTGCATGCAAGCATGGATTCAAGGTTGGCTGCAGACCAGTTATAGGTCTTGATGGGTGCCATTTGAAGACCCCATTTGGTGGACAATTGCTGGTGGCAGTGGGGAGAGATGCAGATAATGGGATGTACCCAATTGCATATGCAGCTGTTGAGGTTGAAAATAGAGATGCATGAATTTGGTTCCTAGATCAGCTAGCATGTGACATTGAATATGTCACAGGACAACACTGGACAATAATGACTGATCAACAAAAGGTAATTATACTTTGTATAGTAATGCTAGTTTACATAGTTATAGCTATCAGTTTATAGTTTACATAGTTTGGTATTGTTTCAGGGCCTAATCCCAGCTATTGAGGTTGTCATGCCAGGTGTGGAACATAGGTTTTGTGCAAGGCACATTTTTCAGAACTTTAGAAGGAGGCATAAGGGAGAGAAGCTGAGGAAGCTACTTTGGAATGCTTCATTTGCTTCCACAGAGCAGGCTTTTGAGAGAGCCATGCATGAGTTGAGGGAAATAGATGAGCAGGCATTCATCTACCTAAGCAATATTGAGCCCAAATATTGGTCCAAACATGCCTTCAGGGCTTTTTCTAAGTGTGACATTGTGACCAACAATTACACAGAGGCATTCAACAAGTTCATATTGAGTGCCAGAGAAAAGCCAATAATATCAATGTTTGAGGATATAAGATTGCTGCTCATTGAAAGAATGAAGGAAAGGAGGGAGTTGGTATTCAAGGTTGAAGGCCAAGTTGGACAACAGGTCCAGAAGCTGAAGCTGGGTCCATTAACAAGAATGGCAAGGGATTACATAGTCACTTGGACTAGGGATTTGGAGTTTGAGGTCACTTCCCCATATAGTCAGTTCACTGTCAATTTGGCAACACACATGTAGTTGCAGACTATGGGAGTTGAGTGGCCTACCTTGCCAGCATGCAATTGCATGCATCATGGACAGAGGCCATAACATTGAAGATTATATGAATGATTGGTACAAGAAACAGAGGTTTCAGCAGTGCTACAATGCCTATATTCACCCAGTCAATGGTCCACTCTTATGGCCCAAGGCATCTGGAGAACCAATACTGCCACCTCCATACAAGAGGCAGCCTGAGAGGCCAAGGAAGCTGAGGATCAGGCCACCTGAGGAGGAGAGACACCCCTCAAAGCTGAGGAGAAGAAACATCTCAGTGAGATGCAAACAGTGCTGGGAATGAGGCCATAACAAAAGAACTTGCAAAAAGCCTCCATGCCCAAGACTAGCTAGTGATGCAGGTACAAGCAGTGTAGCTTCAGAGGGCATCTATGAAGGTGCAATTGAGGGTGTGGGTGCTAGTGAGTGTGGAGAAAGAAGGAGCAGAGGAGGTAACAGGGGGGGTGCAAGGGGAGGTGCCAGTGGAGGTAACAGGAGGGGTGCTAGAGGGGGTGCCATGGGAGATGCCAGTGGCAATGGGGGTGCCAGGAGGGCTGCCATTGCACATACTGTAAGAGGGCCAAGGCCAACCAAAACCGAACCAAATAGAGGGGGGAGGTCTAGTTGGAATCCACCAAGAATGGTTGGTTCTAGCACTCACACTGTAAGTAGCTTTCCACTATATGCAATGCACATTCGAGTTTTTCAATTAACTGATAATGGTAAGTTGGCTTTTGATGCATGCTGTGTTTGTAGGTTATTTCTGAGCCTCAACCAAGCCAACTCTTTGGCTCTCAATCAAGTCAGGGAGGGAGCAGCCAACAATCAAGAAGCCAACTGCTAAGAATAGTTCCCCATCAAGTAATGTCAAATATGGCTGGGAAGGTTATATGGATGATGGGGAAGCCAAGCTACCAACAAGATCAACAGGGGAACAATGGTGGTGGTCAAATATGAGGAACTTGGATTTTGGATCATGTAATTTATGCAACAAACAATTGACTATGTTTTTTGACAGCTTTTGCTGTGTTTTGGACTACTGTGTTTGTTTTGGAACAATGTTGGAGTGATACAATTGAGCTTATATAAGCTTTGTAACAATGTGTTTGAAAGCTTAATTAGAGCTTTATGAATATAAGTTCTCAGTTACAATCTCAGTGATACAAAGTGTTTGAAAGCTTTATGAATATAAGTTCTCAGTTATATAAGCCTTGTAACAATGTGTTTGAAAGCTTTATTAGAGCTTTGTTACAATCTCAGTGATACAAAGTTGATACAATTGATGCAATTGATCCCATTGATGCCATTGATACAAAGTTGACATACTATTGATACAAAAATACAAAGTTGTAACTGTTCCAGATTGTAAACTGTAGGTTGTAATAGTTGCATTCATCAGTGTATTTAACTGCTACACTTGATACAAAATTGCAGCTTGTAACTGCTACAATTGAAGCTAAATTGTGATATTTTGTAACATACATACACACTTAGAACCCAAACCAAATTGTTGATACTAACCATTACATGCGAAGATAACAATAGAATACAATAATTCCAATTGTCCAGGACATCAACAAGGTAAACATATAGGTCTTGGCTTTGTCCTTTAATTGTTCATTTTTTAGTTGTAGCGTAGCCACCATCCCATCTTTCTCATCAATCATCTTCCTCAGTGCTTCTATTTCAGACTCCAGCAATTCATCATACCACTCCCAATAGTTACAACCACCATTGTCCTGTAAGAAGAAAAAAAATAGAGCAATCCATGAATCCATAAAACAAATAAAGAAAAATTTGCTAAAATAGAATGGGGATTTTATTAACCCTACCCGATGGGTTGCACAACATAAGAACCTTCTACCGGGGTTCCTTTCTGTCCGCGAATTCCTTAACCTCACCCTCGACCCACATTCACAGTAGTCGTCGTCTCCCCTAGTGTTTGAGCTAGATCCATCACTAAGCCGCGGGCTAATGCTTGATTGTGACCTCCTGGACATCATCAGTCTCCAGCTAATGCTCGTGGATAGCTGCAAGACCCAAAGGACCCAACCCTAAGAAGTAGATCAAACTCTATCGAGGGCAACAATCCACAATAAAGGTCGTAATCTATACCTGGATAATGGCCTTCTTGATTGGCGGTGAGAATCTGGCGAGATCCGACGACAGATCGTTGGATTTGGTGGTGGCCAGCAGCTCCGATAGTTCAAACCCTAGCCCCCAAATGTGGCAGTTAAGTAGAGGAGGGAATGGGATAAAAAATGCTTTCATGACGCGGGAAAGGGATCAAAACCGCTCACGTGATATCACGTGAGCGGTTTGCTGTCAAGTCTGTAGAACGGCGTCTAATGGTAGGTATTAAATGTGTTATTTTCAATAAATATAGGTACTAAAAATGTAATTATAAAACTAGAGGTACTAAAGTGGTATATCAAAAATTTTACAGGTACCAAAAGTGTAATTAAGCCAAATAAAAAATAGGTCTAGGATACAATAAAAACAAGGAATGGGTTCTGAATCGCCAAAACGAATCATGGTGGTCCTTTTTAGCCAAAAATTCTCCCACATGAATATTCTAGTATCTTGCTAGTTTTTTTTTGTTTGTAAATGTCGTAGATTTGTCTATATATATTTTAAAAACTATCTATTATGTCTGCCATCCATAAGATTTTGTGGAATATTTTAGGTGATAATCAAATTGTTTTGGTCATTTCTAGTTGGTCAAAGGACACAGGTATAAAAGAGAACATTTTCGGTGATATACATGTAGTTTACGACATAAACATATTTACACAATTGCGACGCTCATGAGGTGTATATATGTCGAATTCCACTCGTACGTAGCAAAAGGAAGAGATAAGAGTGAACGAGCTATATCTAATGGAAAAAGGATAGGATACGATGCTTTCTCCTGATGTCATATGATGGGGATGTTATATTTAGGAGGTATTAGTCCAAAACCCCATATTACAGCTCCGGTTTGTCCAAAACCCAAGTAGGGTTGCCAAAAACCCCCCGCGGCTTGTTTCTAGGGCAATAACCCAACATCGCATAAAAATGATGAGACTACCCTCTAGTCCCTATCGACTTCGGCCTCTTTTTTCGTCTCCAACCAGCTCTCCTTTTCCATTTTCATCTTTCACCCATCGCGCTCGCTCGCTCGCCTCCGACGTCTCCCTCGATTTGTGATTCGCAACGTTCCGTCGTCTCTATCGACTCTGGTGTCTTGACAAACATCGCAGCTCCTCAATGGCTCTATCCCTCTCACCTCCATTTTCATCCTTTTCAACCCGGAAGCCCTAATCCAGAAATGTGAAGATGCCTAAAGCAATTGAGAAGAAGATAAGTTTCGATTCTTATCCATTTACCTACAGATTCCGATGGATTTATTTTTGAGATTCATTTTCATCTTTCCGATTGATGCCTACAAGTCCATTTCTATCTTCTTGATTTTATGATAATTCGATTGTAATGCGTTTTATGGTTTACTCATATGCTTTCAATTGGATAAAACCCTAAAAAAAGGATAAAGATGAAAATGCATCAATTAGGCTTTTTGCTTCGTGAGAATGGCTAAATAGGTACATTCAAACCCTATTTATTCCACTAGAGTACTTATTCTTTGATTTGTAGGATTTATCTTCACTGAATGTCATTTTCATCTTTATTTATTCATTTTCATCTTTGTTGATTAGATTAAGCAACCAGTTAGTTATTTTCATCTTTTTTATCCATTTTCATCTTTCAGGGTACACAACAATATAGATCAGCATTGGCAGGGATTGTGTCAGCTATCGAACAAGCTCACACACTTATCAAGTCAGAACACTTGGACTTGATGATGAAAACCGCATTTTACGCACTGTTTGAAGCTATCTACGAGAGGAAGATCACAAAAAACATGTGCACAAAGCGACATGATGACATCACAAAAATAATCAACCGATACAATCGGTATACTGAGACATTCAGGTTTGGAAATGATAAACATAAGATTAGGAAGAGAGATGTTCAACTAATCTTTGGGCAAGTAGAAGGTAATAAAAAGATAGAAGCTTCCAAGGGGCCGAAGAAGAAGCCCTCGGCCTTCGGGGATAGAGTATTCAGAGGCATGAAACAGATCAATCTGAGCTCGTTGAAGAACGAGCTAGTGAGGTAATTTTCTGGTAAAACAAAAACAAATCAAGAGGATAGTGTAAGACTTTGCTGCCTCATTAGGGCTTGACAAAAAGCCCACATGCCCGGGTCCGGCAGACCCGGTTCAAGTGGGCTTAGGGTCTGGGCCAGGTACCTATGGCCCAAACCCGGTTGGGCCCAGGCTCGACCCATTTTTTTTTAATTTGATTTTTTTGTATTTCTTTTATTATAATATGTAATATTGTATTTTTGCCCTATATAAACGATCAATAACGGGTATATTTCGAGGGTACTTTTGACATTCAGTTTTTGAACTTTAAATTTGAATTCAAATATTTTTCTTTTTTTTTTCTTTCCCCCCCTAAATGTCATCGAGAATGACCATTTTTCCCTCAAGAAGAGTTAAAAAACAGTCATTTTTAGGGATAATTTTGTCAAATGTTTCATGACTTGCTTTTTGTTGTTTTAAAGTGTCTTATGTAATGACCATTTTACCCTTAATAAACTGTCATAAATGGTCAAATTATTAGGGCACTTTCATCATTTTTTACTTATATCCGATTTGTCCCCAAAAAACGGCCATAAACAACCATATTTCGAGGACAATTTGGGGAATTGATCTTCATACATGTGCTCTATAAATGGACCCATTGCCTTCAGTTTGAAGTCACATCTTCTCAGAAAATCTGAATCTCTAAGTCTAAGAGCTCTCTCTCTCTCTCTTTTTCTTTCATTCAAGCTCCTAACTCCAAGTCTCCAACTCTCCAAGTAACTCTAAGCATCCACTCTCCAGCTACTGATGGCTTCCCCCCCATCGACCTTGATGAGGAGGCCACGCAAGGAGGAGGGCAAGGGGAAGGCGCCACCGCCGCCGCCGCTACCCCTTCTTCAGCGAAACGATCACGCAAATCACATGTATAGGACATTTTCGAAAGAATAGAAAAGAGAGAAGACCCAAATGACCCAAATATGGTCACCGATGTCAAAGCTAGGTGTTCGATTTGTAGGGCTGAGTTGGGTGCTCACCATAAATCAGGTACGAAACATTTAATTCGACACATTGAACACCATCAAATCACTCAAGGTGGCGGAAAAGAACAAGACATCCAACAAACCTTATTATCACAGTCTTCTTCTTTAAGTTCTCTCTTTACTTTCTCATATGATCCAAACAATGCAAGAATGCAGGTAGTTAGATACATCGTTATGAACAATGAGTCTTTTAGCACCGCCGAGAATGTTTATTAGAGAATTTGATTAGATTCGGTTTTCAGTTGGCATATAAGAAATTTTCACGGCGTACTGCACAACGAGATGTGATGAAATGTTTTGCGATTGAAACCAAAAACCTTATTTTATACTTATCTTGTATTCCATGTTGGTTTTCTTTTACTTCTGATATTTGGACATCAAATTAAACGATCTCTTATTTATGCATTACTATCCATTTTGTAGATCGAAACTGGGTTTTACATAAAAGAATTTTGTCCTTCGTCTCTCTTGAAGATTGTCATATCGGCGAGTTAATTGCCGATACGATTCTGGCCGAACTTACTACTGCTGGCATTAATGATAAAATATTTTGCCTAACTTTTGATAATGCGAGTTCTAATAATGTTGCTGCAGTTCGGCTCAAAGGTGATTTACCTCTTCCCGGTAACGGTGACTATTTACATTGCTGATGTATGTGTCACATATTTAATCTTATTGTTCGAACTGCATTTGAGCATATCAAAGACCGTATCCAAAAGGTAAGGAATATTGCCTACAACATTAGAATTTATGATACAAGGTTTAGAAAATTTTGTTCCAAATGTAAGAGACATGAACTGAAACCTAAAAAGATTCAAATCGATGTAAAAACTAGATGGAACTCTACCTATTTCATGCTAAGTGATGCTATAGAGTATAGAGTTGCCATTAATGAATATATTGACTATGCTCTCACTAGACCATCATCTTCTTCTGTTAGTTTAGGATTGATTACCGATGATGAATGGAATGTTATAGAAAGTTTACGTGGCATGTTCAAAATATTCTATAATGCAGCTGTTAGTCTATCTTCTTCATATAAACCGACTGTAACACTTGGTTGGCTAAACATTCACTATATTTCTAGATTTCTAATGCCAATGACTCCTATCTTAGTACCATGATCTATAACATGTGCATAAAATTTAATAAGTACTTTAGACCAATTCCCATGATTCTTGGTTTCGGGATATTGATAAGTCCTAACATGAAGGATGATGGTTTGTTGAGATTTTTTCAAGTGATGCACTCTAATGAAGATCTGGAAATGATGGCTTATCATGCAAAAATTCAACGTGCCTTTGAGACATTGTTCGATGAATACAATACTAAGGATGGTACGAGACCTAGTCAAGCAGCATCTTCATCTCGCTCAAGTTCAAGAAAAGGTAAAGATGAAGTAGGGATGACGGACATGTTGAATGACTTATTCTACTCCGGAGCGCCATTACAATCTGGAACATTCGAGCTGCAACAATATTACAACTCTCCCGTATATGTTGCTGAACCTGGCAGTGAATTGTATATTGTGGCATGGTGGAAAGTACAAGGATCAGTAGCATTTCCTATTCTTACCATTCTAGCAAGAGATATATTAGCAGCTCAAATGTCTACCATAGCTTCTGAGAGTGCATTCAGTTTCAGTGGGTGTGTGATAGATGAAAACAGAAGTAGCCTGGACCCAATGACAGTCAAAGCTTTGGTATGTCTAAAGGATTGGTGGGCTGCAGAGATGACTCTCCATGACCTATAAGCTGAAAAAGGGATGATGGAAGAATTTGAAGATTTAGATCTAGAAGCATGACTATATGAATGTAATTTTACTTTATATTTCTAAGTTTGTAATTTATATTTTCAGAACATAGGGTAGAGGTGCAAATGATTTTATAGGTGGGTAGGTGCCAACCTAGTTGGGATGTGCCTATCCTATTGTGATGCAATACCTTCCCTAAATATGCAATGTATTTTAAAATTAATGTTGACAATAAAAACATTTTTCTTCAAATTTTATGTAATTTTTTTCTTCTAAATTTTATGATTTTAAAATATTTTTAAGTGTTTAAATTATAAAATAAATAATTAACTATATTAATGAAATGCAGGAAAACCGGGCCCGGGTGCTTGGGCTCGGCCCAAAACCCGCCCTGGCCCGGTTTGGTACCGGGTAGGGCTTCAACTAGGCCCGGACTGGGTTGCCCAGACGCCTAAAGGGCCGGGGCGGGTATGCATGAATACCCGGGCCGGGCCCGGCCTTTGTCCAGCCCTATACCCCATGCTCCTTGGATCCTTCTTCTTTACTATTTCTGGACCACAACTTGCATGGGGCTATTTGGAGCTGGTTGAAGATCTAAATAAGATGACAACATATGATTGGAGTGATGCCATTTTGGAATACCTTATGGAATCAATGAATAAGAAGATAGCCACTCCCACAAGGGTCCAAGGATGCACAACCCTCTTACTGGTATGAGTTCCGTCCTTGAATACAATTACATTATGCTTCTTTTGATAGTTGCAATTGATTTTCATCTTTCAGAACTATTTTCATCTTCATTATCTATTTTCTTCTTTCTTGTCTATTCTCATCTTTCTGGTCTATTTTCATCTTTCTGATATATTTTCATCTCTATTTTCATCTTTGTGTTCTACTTTCATCTCCATTTTCATCTTCCTTATCTATTTTCATCTTCCTTGTCTATTTTCATCTTTCTTGTCTATTTTTATCTTTATGGTCTATTTTCATCTTTCTGATATATTTCCATCTCTATTTTCATCTTTGTGTTCTACTTTCATCTCCTTTTCCATCTCTCTGATTTATTTTCATCTTTTTTTGTTTACTTTCATCTGTATTTTCATCTTTCTGATCTAGTCTTATCTTTACAATTTATTCTTATCTTTTAATTGGATAATCAAGTTAGGTTATCTTATGCTTCTTTCGATAGTTGCATGTGTCAATGGATAGAAATTTAGTCGGCATCTTTATATGTTTTTTTGTAGTACTGGTGTTGCGAGCTGACAGGCGTGATTACACCCATCAATAACAAAGACATCATGCCGAGATGTATCAAATGGGACCTAAATCAGGGTAGGAGAGGTATCTTTGTAGACCATGATATCATTTCAACACCAGTGAGCTCAGTCAGTTCAGCATTGTATACATTTCTTATCTTTGATCTTTCCAACTGATTTATGCTAATTTCCATGACAATTGATGTAGGCCAATCCAAAAAATCTAAATCTAACAGAAGAAGAGCTACAAGAATATGTGAATCCTTAGATTATGATGAAGGAGATGAAGAAGTTGATGAAGACCATGATGATGGCATTCAAAAAGAAGATGAAACAAAAGAAGAGCAAAATGAAGAAGATGAAAATGAAGAAGCTGAAATTGGAGGAGATGACCATGATGACAATGAAGAAGCATCTTCCTCACACTCATCACATGACAAAGAACAGTCTTGTTTGCATGATGTTGATATTCAATTGAATGATGAGTCATATGTACAACCTCATGTTGGGAATGTGAGGGTCATTTTCATCTTTTTGACTTTCCTAAGCAATAACATGAAATCAACATCTAATTATCACATGACATTCTAAACTCAGGTTTAAGTTCATAAATCTGATGTGGAAGAAGGGTTTCAAGATGATGTAGGGCCTGACAGCCTTCATGACTTGTATACAAATGTAAGTGTCCCTTGATTTTATCTATCAATTCATTTTTATCTTTCTTCTGTTGAATGCACAAGTTCATTTTTATCATTCTTCTGTAAAATGGTCGGCCAAACATACAGCCTAACCTTAGCATCATTGATGAGCTAAAGATTGAGATCAACGGGCTCAAAAAGGATGTTAAGGCTGCAAATACTGAGATCAATGGGCTCAAAAAGGATGTTGAGGCTGCAAATACTGAGATACTTGGTATGAGGGAGAAGATCGAACTACTTGAATGTGATAAATTGGTGATACGAGTCGATCCGACTCGACCAACTGGACCCGAACCCAGAAGAGGAACCAAGCTGGTTCAACCTCTTTCCTAGTTTGACTTGGACTTCCCTAGTTCAAACTAGAGTATTTAATTAGTATTTATCATTAGTCTTTTATTGAGTCCTAGTTGATTGTTAGGAATTAATTAAGAGTCCCATTGAGTTAGGAAGTTGAGTTGAGTCAGAAACCTTATTACTTGCTAATTAAGCAAGGGGGTTTTTCTAGTGGATTAGGACTCTGTCAGGTCTCTATAAAAGGACCTTAGTAGTTTGTATTAGGTTATGATGATGCATGAGATGAATGATTAAGAGTAATTAGTAGAATATCATAGGAGTAGAAGTAAAGTAGATTCCACCCGAAATCCACCATAGATTCATCTTCTTCCCCGTCGGTCATCTTCCCCGCAGCCGGCACCGCCTCCACTAGTGTTTCTCTCTCTTCCCGTCACTTTCTCTCTCCGCCACGTCATCGACCCCACCGCCACGTCAGCGCCACGTCACCCGCACTATTCATCGTCTCCCTCCTCAAGCCGTACCCTCACTCCCGCCGATCTCCACCGCCGTTCCCTCTCCGACCACCCCCGTCGCCACCTAATCACTCCAACGTCTTCCCCTAAGCCTCATGACTCCGGCCATACCCTTCCCTCCGCCCTTCGTCCCCTCCGGCGCCGTCCCCGACAAGCCTACCTCCGTCCTCTCCGCCGTCAACCCACATCCATCCCCAACCTCACCTACAAACCATCCTAAATCCCTCGTTGATCGTCCCTAACTCCATTCCGACCATCCACGACCCTTTCCGACGTCCCCAGAGCCATCCCCGTCGTCCCCGACGCCGGTAAACCCAACCCCACCGCCGTCGACCTCTAGATCCCGCCGATCTAACCCACCTCTGACCAATCCACTCCGGTGGATCTATTCCCCATCACCCCGCGACCTTCCCTGCCACTATTCCGACCGCCACCGCCGCTTCTACGCCGGCGATCCACTCCGGCGATCCTCAGCCGTCGGATATTCCCAGCCAGATCTTGACCAACTCAGCCAAGTCTAATTGGTTCAACTCAGCCAACAAATCCGGATTCAGCCACTTAAACCACTCCTAGCCGTTTCAGCCAAGCCACTTAGCCCAATCTGAGCCAGATTCAATTCCAAGAGCCAATCAACCAATCCAGAGTTGACCCAGTCGAGTCCTACCCCAATATGAGCCAGATCTGAACCAGATTCGATCCAGCTTCATCCCATTGGACTCAAATCAAGCCCGATCAGGCCGATTCTGATCGATTGGAGCAGTAGAGACCCATTACGAGAGGATCACGAGTAGACCGCTCGTAACAATTGGAGATTAAGCTTTCAATGAAGAGAAAGGAAGATGAGCTCAATAAGTCTGCAAAAGACAATCTATAGCTCATAATGGAGAAAAAGATGTTGGAGGAGAGGCTTGAAGCATTTGAAAATCCAATGAGTGTGCCTCCATTGAATGCTGATGTCTCCCTACTTGAAAAAAGAATTCAAGAGCTGACAGGAGATCTGAAAGCGAAAGATAGGACTCTACGTCTTTTAAGAACAAATTACAGCTTGCAACAGATGAGCTCGGCCAAAAGGAACCGGAGTGCAAAGTGCTCATCGAAGAAAAACAAAGCTGCTGAAAGAAGTAGAAGAAAAAATTGCAAAGTATGACGAACAAGAGTCCATGATCATGAAATTAAATGAAGAGATCAATTTAATGAGAAAGGAGCACGAAGACACCATTCAAGATGTTCATGCACAACTGGTTGAAGAACAAGAAAAATTCAAGAAGGAGATGGAAAGTGTCAAAGCTATTGACCCGAGCTCCAAGGTATTAAGGGTAAAGGCAAAAAAGAGGGGCATAAAAAGAGATCCGAAATACCAGTACAACATTGGAAAGAAGCCAAAACATGTGAGGTGTGCTGAAGATCTGAAGAAGTTGAAAAAAAAGTATCAATGTAAAGGTGGAAAGGAACTAGATCTTGAAGCATACAACAAATTAAGCGAAATTATCGGAGAATCTGGCTTAAGGTAACAACACATGCTCCATTGTGAAGATTTCTTATGTTTAATATCGCAAGTACTAGTCAATGACAGTTCACATACTATGCATTGCCACAATAAGGAGAAACAAGGATGCTTATAACAAGATTGTAGTGGCCAAAGATATCCTTGACATACTCTTTTTTTTTGAGAAGTTGAGTCGGAGCTATAGCCTTAGAGGCTTACAGGAAACTTAAGTCCCTCACCCGGGCAGCTCGAGCTAACTCGTCTGCCCTTACATTCCACTCTCTCGTTATGTAAACTAAAGTAAATTTTACAAAACTTCCCAAGTGCCACCATAGATCCAAAAGCACCCTCCGGCAATCGTCATCTATAGGCATTCACCCATTAATCATATCCACAGCAAATCTAGAGTCGCTTTCGACCAAAATGCTTGTCAACCCCCGTCGGCTAGCCTCATGAACCGATGCCAAAATTGCGAGAATCTCCGCTTGGAGCACCGAAATAGCTGACGACGCCGAAGAAAATTCCCAGATTTCCTCGGGCCCCTCGAAGCAGACGACCCCAACACCCATCCCACCATCAAGGAAAGAGGCATCCACCTGTATACGCACCCCATCCCAAGCCTTGCGCTCAAGCCCGCAAGGTTTCTGTCCATTTAGGAGGAGGAACTCCCTTACCTGCCACTTAATGTTGAGGCTCAAACTCGAACTACCGTCCCCCACTTGATTATGCACCACGCTGCATCTCCTTTTCCAGAGAGACCAAAGAGTGTAGCAAATACTTGATTGGATCTTCCTTATAGCATCAGTTTTCTGGGGCTTGAGTAACCAGTCCAAGCACAATGGTAGGTCTAGGGACCGATGTTCCAGATCAGAACCCTCCAGCACAGACTTCCAACTGGCGGACGCCACATCACACTCGAAGAAGATATGATCTAAGGTCTCCTCCTCAACACCACAGGCCGGGCAGGATTTATCCTTGACATACTCAATGGAGCATACATCCCCGACAATGTAAGCCAATCATTCTTGTAATCATTTTTTGATCTATTTTCATTTTTCTGGTCTATTTTCATCTTTTTGTTTGTTTTCATCTTTTATGATTCATTTTAATCTTTATTGATTCATTTCCATCTTTTTGTTCATTTTCATATTTCTAATCTATTTTCGTCTTTCTCATTTATTTTCATCTTTGTTGATTCGTTTTCATCTTTCTCATTCATTTTCATCTTTTCGTTCATTTTCATCGTTCTAATCTATTTTCATCAATCTCATTCATTTTCATCTCTCCGATCTATGTTCATCTTTCTAATCTATTTTCATCTTTCTAAACCCTTCTGGTCTTTCAGGTCATAAATGCCTCTGCCAATATCCTAGGTGAGGTTGAGTCCATTAGTAAAACATGCTGCTTCATGGAATCAAACACTTGGGTATGTGCATCTTTCACATAAATTCGACCATTACTAATATCTGTAATGATCATTACTAATGCCAATGTACATGCATATGCAGGAATTCATTGTGTGGAAAGAAAATACAGAATTCACAAAGACGGTGAACTTGAAAATTGCTGAAGATGACTGGTAGGAGCCACAACATAGTATTTTCTTCCCAATCTGCTCCAATGACCGCTTCAAAGACAGAGAGTCCAACCACATTACACTTTTAGTGCTTGACCTTGAGAATGAAAAGTGGTATTTCTACAATCCAATGAAGGAAAGAGATGGCCGTGAGGATCCATTCTTCGAAGACGCAAAAGGACTTGTAAGTCAAACACCCAATACATGAATTCATGAATCCCATAGGGATGCAGCCTTGACCTAATGCATATTAAAATCTTCTTTTTTATTGCAGAAAGAACGCATTGAAGTGTTAGCAAAAGAAATGGCGGATGTTAGCACACAAGATAGGATTCTCCCCATTGATGATGTCTATGATATACCACAACAAGGAACTTCAACGTAAGTACTTATCAGACAATAGCCTGGCAGCTCATGCATTTGTAAATCTTAAACATTAAATGCTACATGATTCTAACTTCAGCTTTTCAAAAAAACAACATGGCTGATTGTGCAATATTGGTGTGCTACTATATGGAGATGCTAGCACTTCATCAAACATTGTCAAAATAGTTGAAACAAGCAGACATAAACAAGTTAAGGGCAAAGATTGTCGAGAAGCTTGTATTGCATGATTGAAGCATAATTAACAGTAATACATTGTTACATGTAATTCAATCACATCTCATTGTACATTCACAGAGTTACTATTACATACTTATTTTGAAGTTGTACATTGATTTCAAAGTTGTAAACAAAAAGATACATATACATTTGACTGGTATCTAATGTCTAAAATGTATTGATACCAAAAAGATGAAAATTGTTTGATTGTGATTAATCAATTCCTTCAGCAATAAGAAATTGTACATTCATATCTGATTGATATGTGCTATGTCACATCTTTAATGATGAGATTGAACGAAACAGTCAAGTATGAAATTGATGTCCTGTGTTTTGGTCAGAAAGATGAAAATAAACAGGGGTTACAAATCCAATTAACATGTCCTATAATAATTCAGGAAAGATGAAATTGATTCAAATGAACATAATGTATTTTCATCTTTCTGACCTATTTTCTTTTTGATCATTTTCATATTTCTGATCTACTTTCATTTTTCTAAATCTTTTTGGTCTAAATGCCTATGCCAAAATCCTAAGTGAGGATGAGTCATGTAATATAGTGGAAAAAGCATTAACATATTCATTTCTCATGCAAAAAAAATGCATTATTGCATCCATAACATCATGTATGACTATGATGTCATGTAATATCATGGAAAGACAGAAATGACTCAATTACACGTCAGGAAGATAAAAATGGATAGAAAAGATGAAAATCTGGAATGTTCATAATTGGTTGAATAAAATCAGAATTCAGGCAACAAATCTCAATTACATTTTCAAAAATTACAAAGAATGATCAATTATTCCACTCATTTTCTTCCAATACAAAATTTCAATTAAGCATTTCATTGCAATGGTTCAGTACATATCTTCCGGTTAAGATTCCCCTAGAGTCCACATCGCGAACATTTCATGGTTCTCACATCCTCACCCCTTTATCTCATCCTCTTCTTCCGTGGCCTTCCTAGAGGCTTCTTGGATAACGGAGGGAATACAGCTTCATCTGTGGGCGCATGGTCCGGCTTATCAATAGTAGATAGGAACCGAGTAAATTGGATATGAATAAGACAACATGTAACGCTCTCACCCTTCCAACACAATAATGTTCGCTTTTGGATTTGGAGTTTCTGACAGAATCACTGCCATCACGACTTTAAAATGCGTTGTGCCATAGAAGGCTTTACAACGTGTTGTGTTATAGAAGGCGACTAACATACAAATAGATATGTCCCCAATCGACACTCAGGCGTTGTGGGATTGCTTACTCGGTCATCTGACTTAACGAGACGCCCCCAAGGCGAATGCCACCGTCAAGATGCCGGATCCACACAATCCACCCCCATGAGGAGGATTCTCACAATCCACACCTAAGGACCCCCCTTAGGCGGCCCAGCGTCCTCATTGGCACAATTTTCGGCTGGGTACTGGCTCTGATATCATTTGTAACACCCTCGCCCTTCTCACACAATATTGTCCGCTTTTGGCTCATCCGCAGAAACTGAAAACACTTCCTGATAGGTCACCCCTCCTGGGACTGCTCCATAGCAAGCACGCTTAACCTTGGAGTTTCTGATGAAATCACTGCCATCATGGCTTTAAAACACGTTGTGTTATAGAAGGTGACTAACATACATATAGATATGTCCCCGATCCACACCCAGACATTGTGGGATTGCTTACTCGGCCATCCGATTCAGTGAGATGCCCCCAAGGCGAATGCCACTATAAAGATGCCGGATCCACACAATCCACCCCCGGGGGGATTCTCACATAGCATATGATGACTTGTGGAAATAAACATTCACAAACAAATTGAGGTATTGTCAAGAAGCCATGACGCAGGCGATAGCGTGGGAGCATGACACACCATTCAATTGCCATTGGAGACATGAACATGTCATCTTCTCTAAATCAGCTGAAACTAACAGATTCGATTCAACTTGGAATAACATACTGGTAGAATTCTTGATGAACCAAGTCTTTGCTTTCTCAAATGATGCATTAATCCTCCGATCCATTTATGGACATATGACAGAATTCCACTTATTGTAAGCAGCCCCCCTATGTGCATGTACGAATACAATGTCAATACCAACAAGTATCAATGTAACTCATCAGAAAGATGAAAATGACTCAACAAACATGAAAATGAAATTGATTGGTTTACTAGAATCATCAAAGATGAAAATGAAAAATGTCAGATTCAATTCATGGATACTTATTTGTGCTGTATTAATTTTGAATCATCTCTTTTAGACCATACGTACCAGACAATTGTTGCGTCAATTTCGTCCCTATCAAGTCCACCATATTAATTATCGGAAGATACCTTTCATACTTAATCCATGAATTGAACGACTCGGGGGCACTGGAACACATCTCACCATACCTATTTTCTTCGAAATAGGCATTCACCCAATACTCCTTTCGTAGATTCAACAAGAAACTCTCCGCAATATGTCCACCCTCAGCCAAGAACTAATGAATCTTTTTTTGATAATGTTTAGCAGTCGGAGCATAGGCACATTCACAAAGCTTGTAACACATTTTATCCTTGAACTTACCATTGCAGCGTCTGCGACTAAGAGCATCCCTCAAATTCTGTTCGAAATGAAATAAAGAATAGGCATGAGGGCTTCTTGGAAACACAAAGGACATAGCTTTTAAAAGCCCAGCGTTCCGGTCTGAAACAAAAGTTATGATGCGGTCCTTTGATACAATTTCTCTCAGACATTCTAAAAATCGAAACAAATTACCTTCATTCTCAGAATCAACGATGGAAAATGCAAGTGGAAATAGACCTGCAAAATTGGATGTGGAAAAGCTAAAAGTGAGTAAATAGGAAAGATAGAAATGAAGACATGAACTAAAAGATGTAATTATTAGAATGATTCGCATTCTGTGATACAACAGGAAGATGAAAATGATTCAATGCATCAATTTTCATTGTGTTGTGCTGCGATAACCTTGTAAGGATAAAATTGACAATTGCAATACTGTGATCATAAGAGAGATAAAAATCCAACATGCATATGTCTCACATTTGCTTGGCAACTGCAATAATGTAATCATTTTCAATTCATTTTCATTTTTCTGACCTACTTTCATCTTTCAGATCATTTTCATCATTCTCGTTCATTTTCATCTCTGTTGATTCATCTTTGTCATTCAGTTTCATCTTTATTGATTCATTTTCATCTTTGTTGATGCGATTTCATCTTTCTCATTCATTTTCATCTTTCAGGGTAAACAACAATATATATTAGCATTGGCAGGGATAGTGTCAGCTATTGAACAAGCTCATACAGTTATCAAACTAGAACAAGCTAAAGATAGGAGTCTTACCTTGGTTGCCATCCTTGGCGGTGGCTGATAAGTCACTAAATGTTCATGATTCAACCCCTTAACTTAGCTTTGTTATGCCTAAGGTAGTTGTATTTGATAGCTTGTTAGTCGATTTCAGGTTTAACCATGCTTTGAGAAGAAATACAAGAAATTCGGCTAAAATGACTAAATAAACTACTTCGTTGACCGTCAGTAATATATTCGTCCAATATTTTACAAAGGTCCAAATATTCTGAAACTTTGAGATATTGTAGAAGACTCAAAAATCTACAACTTTAATGTTGGACATTTGGCTAGATTCTAGACAGATTAATACAAGTTTGGAAGACTATGAAGATATACAGCTGCTGGAAACTGGTCCGTCGATGTTCAGGAGAATATTCTCCAAATATTCCAGATAATTCTGAATATTATAAACTTTTCGGGACAGGACAAAAGGCTTCCTAATCTACATCTTTCATGTTGAGCACATGTCCAAATTCCGGACGGGTTGAACCTAGTCGTGACCGGAAGATGCTGTTAGAATTAAACCCGGAAAGCCGAGTTACACTAGAGGTCCAACTCAACCCATAACTCTAATTCCGGGAATACACCTATAAGAAGATGTTGGCTGGCCGAAAATAGTGATCTTTTTGACAATCTCTGGAGGAGGAAGAAGAAGACGGCGAGGATGCGGATGGTGACAGCTTCCTATTCCAACCCGATGGCTTTCATCCAAAAAATGAGTTGCTAATTATTGTACTTAGGATTATTCATGAAACGCTAGTGTAGTTTTGGTTTTTCTTTAGTTAGATTCTTGTGAACTTCTCGATGCATGATCTCATGAATATGGTTTTATTGTTAATAGAGTTGAATGAACAGAGTTCCGTTGACGTACTTTAAGTCCTACATGATTTCTGTGATTGATTATAGAGATTTATGAGATGGTTTTCATGAAGTTATTGGTTTTCCTTTGAGATAAGCTATGCTACGCGAAGATAGGTTGTTCCAATGTCATTAGGAGTAGTATAATTTAAGGTAATCGTAGGACCAAAGACAATCTATGCCAAATAAAGATAGGTTATGCCATTGGGAACATTAACTTTCTTTTAGGGATTCATGTGAGCTTGTAGCCATATGATCCATAATGTTGAGAAGGGAACAAGATGATAACTAGAAAAGACTAATAATGAAACTAGGGTGGATTGAGTAATTCCTAAGTAACTACTCCATTGATTCGAATTGATCAACCTTTTATTTCTTTTCTTTTTTAGTTTAGATAACTCTATTCTATCTTTGATTCTTTTCCTTAGTTTTAGGGTTTCGAGAATTGATTTCAGTTTCCAATGTTTTCCCTGTGGATCAACTCCCGACTTCCCCGCTATTTCTACCTAGTAGTTTAGTGATTGAAGAAGGATTATAAATTTAATATTTAATTGAGTTTGCAACGTTGTAACAACACGTTCGTGAGCGATTAGTGGCAGCCAGCAAATGCCCTTTGAATTTTTTCTTCAGATGTGTTCCATCAAGGAAAAGCAACGGCCGACAATATCTAAAACCATCAGTATAGCCCTTGAAAGCAACAAACATCCTTTTGAAATGGCTCGAATTCTCATCAACTTCAATAGCAAAACAAGAACCAGGATTTGCATTGATTTTGGCCCTAGCAAACCAACGTAAATCGACAAAGGATTCATCATGATCACCAAAGCGCCCTTCTTGGCCATCTCAACGCTTGACCATGTGTGGTCATAAGATATATGTAAACCATAGTTTATGGTGAACTGCTGAACTATGTCAATAGGACGCGTCGCTGTCTTAGCACGCACCTGGTCTTCAATCAGACTTGCAACCAACTTGGAGCTCATCCGTTTATGCTTATATGAACGGGAAGCTGCTTCACATGTATGGACGTTAATAGGCTTGTCCAGATAAAAGAACCCATTGATCGGTTCATGAGTAGTGTGCACCATCCAATCACAACCAGTACTATCCTTCTTCGGGCACTCTGTTGTGACTCTAGTAGGCTCATTTCTCACAAATTTATACCCATAGCTCGATGCAAGTGATTTCTTCTGCAAACACAATCTAAACTCCGTCACACCGCCTTCAAATTTCTGCCCCACATGAGCGATCGATCGATCCCAACCAATCGTCATCAACGTCCTTTTCTGACGACGACAAAAACCAGTGAGCATATCAACCTCAATGTCATCAACGACATTATCAATCCGTGAAGAACCGACATGACTTCCACTGCCACAATGCTAAGACCACCGATTGAAACTTCCACGTCAATAAATTGGAGCCCCAAAGTAGCTACAACTGAAAACAAACCATCGAAATCACAATCCGAAGCAAGAAAGCATATCGGATGCCCAGGTATCGGATAATAGAGCCGTATAGCATCCCTAGACAATTTAAAGATGACTCAAAAGCTGATTTAAAGAAGCTCCAATTCTCGCTTGCCAAACAACAGTATCATCACCATACATGCAGAACAACACCAACTTGTCCAACATCAGTGATCCTGTACACACCACATGTCAACCAAGAATGAGTAACATACCCTGTATTCCAACAACTAAAAGATAAAAATGAAATTGAACATAGACCATGATGATGGTGTTAAAAAAGAAGATGGAGCAGAAGAAGAGCAAAATGATGATGGCAATGATAATTGAACATTTGCACTTGAGTAATCATGAGCATTGGTAATCTTTCTAATCTATTTTCATCTTTCTAATCCATTTTCATCTTCTAGATCTATCTTCATCTTTTTGAGCATACTTTCATCTATATTTTCATCTTCATGATCTATTTTCATCTCTCCGATCTATTTTCATCTTTCAGATCATTTTCATCTTTCTGATCTTTCTTATTGCTAGGCTATTCACATGCTTTGAGATACATGCCAATAGACATACTTATCACAGAGTGGTCATATGCAGCTCTTTAGAAGCCTTAAATGGATAACTTGGCTTAAAATATGCATTAGGAGAAAAAGAAATCAACCAAAAAACGAATCAAAGCACACAATAATACTGAAAAAGTGCCAAAATCATCAATAAATACCTAATCTAGGATTTCAACCACAAAAGTTATAACTACAAAAGAAACCATTCTTAAAAATGATAAAGAATCATCATACATACTAGGGAGAATGAACGAGGAAGGGACCACATATTAGGGTTCTTGAAGAAGACGGTGAATGATTGTCGAAGGAAGATGACGGCAACTAAAGCTGCTCACCGTGCATTAGATCGTCACAGGAAGACGACGACAACTAAAGATGCTCGCGTACGCAGTGGATTGTTGGATGAAGACGAGATGATGGCAACTAAAGATGCTCGCGCGTGCAGTGGATCATCGGAGGAAGACGAGACGACGACGACTAAAGATGCCCGCGCGTGCGGTGGATCATCGGAGGAAGACGAGACGACAACAACTAAATAGCATCGGCATATAAGGGCATTTTCGATTTTTAGATCATTAATACGCGACAATTATTATCGCGATGGGGTTTTCACCTTAAAAACCAAACTAATGGGGTTTTTTATGATAATTTTTGTTAAACTAGTGTTCTCACCAATTACCCGTTATATTTATGCGTCATATTATTCTTGTTCATCCGACTACCCGTCTAAGTCATCATTTATGCTTGCTAGCAACTTACATGAATTGGATTATCACTGATTCACTGTATTGTTTTCAAGTAAAAGAAGAATTTTGTTCAGATTTTTTTTTTTTTTTTTTTTTTTTGTGATTAGTTAAGCCTTTTATTTTGACTTAGGAGACCAAATGTCTTATTTTTTCAACAAATTTGAAGAATTGATGATTAAACCCAGAGATCAACCCATTATCATTACTAGGCACTAATCGCTTGAACTACTGTTGTTAAGAACCTGAACGTTTTTAGTTGCCCAACTGGAAGAGATATCAAAGGCCTGCCAAAGCGTTGGACGCGGTTCTTCCTTGAATGGTTTGGCACATGCCCATGATTCTCACCGGAGATTCTCGAGTCTCGAATCAGATTCATGACCACTTCAATGATGGCAAGTGATAGGTGTTCAAAAGATTGACAACCGTATAGAAGTGTAATTGAGCAATGATTGCTCGATATGGAAATTGATTTCGAGCAATTGGTTCATGATCAAGTTGGCCTCATTTAGTTTTACTCTCTAGCTTATAATTTTGAGTGCAATTCGAATGGAGCCAAAAATGAGTTAACTGAAATATGAATTAGAGCTGGCTTAAGCTTGATTTTTCAAGCTGGATTCAATTGAGATTGAACTTCTTACTTGAATTGTACGAGATTAAAATTTGATTCTGAATGAAGGAATTAGGTCAACCTTAACACAAATAACTCAATTCAAGTTTGGATTGGAATGGCAAGAAGACATGAATAAGAGCCTTGCTTTGATATATTATAACCACAGCTAGAAAGATCATACCGGATCATGATCTTTTAGTGCAGGGTAGCTCTACTCCTGTGAAACCTGTGTGGCAATGGGGAAAATATAGGATTATATCTACTTCATCGTGCTACCAATTCCTGGAGGAGCAAAAGGGTAGGGTTGTTGAAGAGGAAGACGTCTGCTTTTGGCGCAGTATATATTCAGCACCAGCTGCCCCATGTTCGTTTCTTTCTTTGGAAATTGGCACATGGTAAGATGGTTACTTTGAAAAGGTTATGGGATCTTTGTCTAACAAGTCAGAAAGCTTGTATGCGATGCGGGTGTGCTGATGAAGACCTGGAACATCTTTTCTTTGGTTGTCGTGCTTCTTGTGCTGTTTGGGAGGAGGTGCTACAGGAATTTAGTGGATTGCAAGAGCTCAATCTCCGATGGTGCTTTGGGATTTTGGGTAAGTCAGTTAGGGATGAAGTAAATAGACGGTTGAAATCAACTGTTGCGTATGCCTTGTGGGTTATATGGAAGCAAAGATGCAAACATGTATTTGGGGATTGCTTCATACTAGATGCATGCAACCTGTTTGTGATATGGCATGGGAGGGTGTTAGATGCCAAACTGATGCATCCATGGGTGGGAATGGTTCCCTGGCTGGGATAGGAGTGGTGGGTGTTGACAAGAAAGGGGTGGTGATCTGGGATGACTCCTCTACTACATTGGCCTCTTCTGTTGTACATGCTCAACTTCAAGCCATCCAAAGGGCGATTTAGCTGGCGCGACATTTGATGGTGGAGAGCGACTCTCTCCTGGCTGTGGGAATGATTGAGGGCTGGGTGCCAAGGATTGACCATTGCGTGGAAGTTGGGCTACGGATATGGTCTTTGGCAAAGGAGTTCCTTTAGTTTTCATGCTGTACATATTTTGAGAGAGTTTAATGTCATGGCGGATGGGTTAGCCCGCCAAGCAAGAGCTTTGGCTTGTCTTGTTGGTGGGTTTGAGGCACCTCCTAATGTTTTTGATGAGGAGGATGACCCCGTTGGGATTTCTTTGGGATAGTGGTGAGTTGAGGGTTGTACCAGCTTAGGTTGGATTGAGTAGCTTCGGCTCAATTTGTCAAACAAGAAAAAAATACCGGATCATGATCGTTAGATGTTTATATGAAATTGAACAGGCTTGGTCAAGTCGGCCTATGTTCAGCCTTTCAGCCTTGATTTGAGGTCAATCATGAACATTTTGATTCAAGTTGAACTAGTATCGAGCTTGAATGAGTCAAAATCACAGACATGCGGTAGAATAGTAATGATTTGTGCACATGCTTTGTGAGCATGTGCATTACACGTGGTAGTTTCTATTGGTGGTTACAGGGGCTAGTAGGCCACCCAAAAAACCTCCCCCCAAAACCTTAGGCTCAACCCAAACCACCCAATACAAAATATCATGTGTAATGCACATGCCTAAATCGCAAATCTCCGGAAACATGAACATGAACAAGAGCGCCTGACCTTAAAGAAAAGATGCACAACCTAGTATATATTAGGGTTTTTTGCATACCACCTATATTTTAATAATATTGTAGAAAACTAATTCTCTTATTGTTTATTGTAGAAAACTATCTCCCTTATTTATTAAACTAGCAAAAAATTAATCAACTTCTGTCAGCAGCTGTTACTTTTTAGCTTCTAGCCATGGTTAACTTGACTTTACCTGACATGTAACTTACCAAAATGCCCTAGCCATATAACAGTAATAACGAGAAATCAATGATAAGTCCCTTTTAATGGAATTATTTATTCCATAGTCCACCTATAGTTTTCTAGGGCATTAGGTCATTTAACTAACGATTATAATTTATTTTGATATTTTCTTTTCTAAATTTCCTTCGGAAAATTGATTTATGTTCTCTTCGGCAAACTCACCCTAAGCTCCAGCCATCTCCATCCCCAGCCACCCCTCCGACACCATCTCCATCTCTCACCTCTCCCCCTCTCCCTCTTCTCCATCCTTCGTTCTTCTCCACAACCCCACCTCTCTCTCTAACCTCGCGACCGCCTCTCGTCACCGTCCCGATGACACCTCCGGCGAGCTTATCCACTCCGGAGAACTCCCTCAACGCCGGCCATCAAAACTCGCCACCTGTGGCACCTCCTTCTCCTCTTTGTGGCCGTCCCAACCTTCCCTCGAGGTCCTCTACGCTGGTGACGACCTTCCCCGCCACCTGCTGCTCTGATCCTATTGGAGATAAAAGAACTAGGATTATTGCTTTTACTAAGATAGCAAGTAATCCTTTACAATCGGTTTTTTTTAAACAAAACAAACAAAGTTCACATACCGTTAATCCGGAAAAGGAATGAAAGAGAAGGAAGACGAATCCGACGAAGAAACTCCGCTTGATCGAGGCCAGTGTGACACACTGTGCCCTTAAGCTATATTTGCCCACCACCCCTTGCTTCTGGTTCTTCAGGCAAAAAGCTCCCAGGGTACAACGATCCACTGCGATTGGAGGGAAGCCGACCGTCCGATCGCCCTTCGAACTCCAAGATGGTATGATACTCTCAATCAGGACCCTCTATTATGTAAGTAGTGTGGTGAGGAGTGTATGCATGAGCTAGTTTAGAATGGTTGGTATGGGGTCCTATTTATAGGCTAGCTAGGCTAATTGATCAGCCATTTAGTGGGGAGGTGAAGAGACTCGCCACGTTAGCGCCACATCATCAGTAACCGTTGCTACGTCAGCGCCACGTCATCAGTAATCGCCCAGTCATGGGCTGCCACTCTGCCACATCACCAGTAACTGCTACTTAGTGGGGAGCTGAACATGCGCCACGCCATCAGTAACAGTCACCCAGGAGAACATGGGCTACCACCTCATCCATAACTGCCCACTCATGAATATCATGGGGAGACCAAGAGTCATAACTGACTCAGCCCTTTTCTGGTGAATTGATGGCTCACTTAATGTGGCTCAGCCTAATTGTGACTGTTCAGGAAGATGAACAGTCACCTGCCACGTATGCAAAAATATACGCATGGCGTACACGTGGCGCCCACATGGACGCACACGTCACCGTCGCCGGACATGTGTGTGCCTCTCTCTAGTTCTCACACACTTCAAACTATAGATGCCCAAGGCTCTATATAAACTAGAGAAATGTTCTTGTCCCAAGCAATGTGGGACTAAACTTTTGCACACACACTCATATGAGCTTCATATGGCTCTCTTCTTAACTGGGCTTTAGCAGGCCCATTTGATTCAACACACATGTATATAAGGCTTTGCCCACTCCATCACCCTAGGAATTTTGGGCCTTCTCAAAAGCCTTAAATCCAACAGATCCCAAGCTTTTCCTTCATCGCAGCTGCATCCATCTCCTCCCCAACACCGGTCGACGACTCTGATGTCGCCAAAGACACCTCCCCCCAATGTCAATGACGATCTACTTCGCCGTCCACGACACCAACACCGAGCTTGGCCGCCACCCAAGCCCCTCCGTCTCCTTTGGATCCGACAGTGCCGACGCCCCTGTCTTCCCCGACGGCTGCCACCGACTCCTTGACGCCACCTAACCTCCCTCATCGCCGACATCTTCCCTGAGCTCCAACATTCACCGGAACCCGGCACGGCCACCTCTCAACACCGTCGTGTCCAGCCTCCTCAACTCCATCTTGCACCAAATCTGGGTACCCGAGGTTCTTCCGACAACTTCCCGGCAAGATCCACCACCGCGACACCGTCCCCATTGTTGGCAGCTGTCGTCTCCGACGAGCTACCCTCTCCTTGAATTGGTTCACCCAAGCCCATTGCATAAGGTTTAGCTACTGTACTCGATTAGATCCCACCTAACTTGATCTGGTTCAGTCCAGATTAATCCAGCCACTCAATCTAGTCAGATCTAACCCAGATTCGAGCTAGTTGGAGTTGATTGTGAGCCAAAACCCATTGCAAGTAAACAACTTGGAATCAAAGCAGTTCAACCTGCATGGACCTGATCTAATCAGATCAGATCCAATTTGATCCGGCCCAGATTTATCCAGCCAAATCGAACCACCATCCCATATCCTAGCTAGATTGAGCACCTCCATCCTCCTCTCGTCTCGCAGCCATCCCCTAACTTCCTCAGCCAAGGGGGCGGTTGGAGCGGCGGTGATGGTGATGGAAGGGGTCGGCTCGGGTGAGTCTGGGGCGGAGTTGAAGCGAGCCTGGACGAAGGTGAGAGGAGAGAGAAAATAGGACAAATGTCGAAAAAGATGAAAAATAGGATAAAAATAGGGAAAATATGGTAGAAAATAATGGAGATAAGGGGAGAAATAGGGGAAATATGGGAAAAAATCGAGGAAAATGTGAGAAAAATGGAAAGTGTATTTTAAGTGGAGAAGGAGAGGCGATGAATAAGTAACGGAAAGTGAAAAGTGAATAGCGGATAGTAGATTTTAACAAATCAAACTTAACTCTTATTAGTATGCTTTATATTTTATTTTCTTTTTTTTATGACAAAAAATATTTTAAAGATAAATTATTTCTTTGATGGTAGAGCCGTTGATGAAAAAATATGTATGAATTCAAATTTATCAAATCAAACTTAAATCATGGAGAATTTTAAGATTGATTTAAATTTAGTATCATGTTAAGACTCATTTGAGTAAATTCGTTAAGGTAAACACATTAAGTATCAAGCGGCTCGATAAGGGTCGAGCTCGAACTTGGCCCGAAATATGGTCGAAATCAAACTTGGCTTGAAAGTAAGCCAGCCAAGCTTGATCACCAATTTTATGCTGGAAATGAATTTCAAGCGCAGCTTGATCAGAGCCATGCTCGATCAAGTTCGGGTCGTTTACACCCCTAATAGCAGAGGAGGGGCGGCAAATAAATAGAGGAAAGTGGATAGTGCAAAATGACACAATTTGGAAGGCTATGATCAATTTGGGCTCGATCGGATGGTAAATTGGGCTAAGGCTAAAAATGGCTAGCTTTAAATGAGATTGGGCCGGAATTGGCTCAAAGATTGGGTTTAGTGTGAGGGCCCATCCCTCAGACCTGGCTCGACCGCGTGGGTCGAGAGCCGGTTTCCTTTTGGTCTGGTTCCGCGTCGGGCACGATCGGGCGATCGTGTTGCGGTTTGGACCCCAGGGGCATTTTGGTAAATATGCCCCCTGGTGGTCGGTTTCACACCCGCGTTGCACCCACGGCCTTGGAATTGATGTATGTGGTTGTTTAGAATGGTTAGGTGGACCCGGGATCGGAAGATCCCAGCTCGGGCGCGCTGAAGCTTGCTTCTGGGCAACTTGCGGCCCTTGAGCGATCGATCGGGCTTGTGAGCGGGTCGGTGGGCTTTCGACCCGTTAGATAAGCCCGGCCGGTTAGTGGCCTGTTAGTGGGGGCAGTTGGAGCAGTTGGCTCCAACTCACCCTTTTTCCCCCTCTTCTCTTTTCTTTCCCCGGTTCTCTTCTTTTCTCTCCTCTTCTCTTCCCTTCTCCTCCTGCCGGCGTCCCTCCTTCTCTCTTCTCCCCTTCTCCTCCGGCTGGGCTTGGAGGGCTGAGCATTGCGGAGCGGATCTTCACGGTACGACTGGCTGGACGCGTGGAGAAGCTTCATTGCTTGCCCAGGTAGGTGTTTCCACAATCCCAGATCGACCGTGGCATTGTCCGTGACCACTTGGACTTGGTTTTCTGGCTTTTCTTTGGTGGATTTGATTTGGTATTAGTATCTAAACATGTTGGGAAGCATGTAGGGGGATTTGATGAGGTTTTCAAAGGATTTTCATCGGGTTTGAGAATCGATTCGAATAACTCTCTTTTTGGGTAAATCTAAGGTTTCACTTGCATTTAATACATGTTTGTCGTAGTTAAATGCTTAATTGATTGCTTAGCCATTAACTAGCTATGAGTGCTAGTTAATGAGGGATTGTGGAACCTTAGCCATTGCCGGCGAGTGGCGAGGGCTATTGTATATCTGTGGACTTGTAGCTGATGATGTGACATATAGAGACATCTAGGGTAGATGTTTGCTTAAGCTCATGCATTGTATGCATTAGAAGCATTTGAGGTTAGGCGGGCGATGGTTTGGGTCGCCGATCCGAGGCTCTCGGATAGCTCGGATCTAGCCTTAGGGCCGTGGCTGGGTAGTCAGGAATAGGGTGTGATCTTGTATCATTTGAATCTATGTGATTGAGGAGTGCGATAGTTAGCTTGAATCAGTGTTGGAGGTTTAGAGGTCGCGTTTGTCTTCCAAAGCCAAGTGGTAAGGTGGATGTTGATGCGTTCCCGACGTGTTTCCCCAAGGCTTGGTATTCCAGTTTGGGTAAGGGTGATCCTGCTTGTTACTGTTTCTTGGCCTCCTGGTAACTTGTTCAGGAGAGAGGTTTCATGACAGGAGCCCTTGGGACATCAACTGGGTTATGGGACTCGTGGCATCCGTTAGACTTAGGCTGGGAGACAACACAGTTTGGGTAAGTGTGCTGTAGAGTAGAACCCTACTGAGCTTATCGCTCGTTCCTACCTGGGCTGCGTTTGCTGGTGCAGGCGGCAGTTCTTCGTCCGTGGAGCCAGCGGGATCTGCCTTTGGCGGCGCGAGCACATCCAGGGGCGTCTGAGGTTTTGTTGGAGGATATGACTGTTGTACCTTTTTGATATATATATGTAAGCATGTTGTAAACCCTTGAGGATTTTGGAATCATGTATTATATCTGTCTCATGGGAGTTTTGTATCGAATATAAACTGTACAACTTGATGATGTATTACAATTGAATTTGTTTGCCTCTGGATTATAAATTGTCCAAATTTATCCGTCTTTCCGCATTCATATCGCGCCAATTGAAGATGAATAGTGATAGGAACCCTCACGTCTCGGCCCGGATGGGTTTTCTGGGTCGGGGTGTGACATTTAGGCTGGATCAAATTGGATTAGTTCTTATCCTAGGGAACCATCTTGATCAGATGGGATTGGACGTATCAGATCTAGCCAGGGAGTTCACATGAGGGTTACTCGTTGAGCATGACGACCGTGAGTAAGGGAAGAGACCGGGGGTGGTGGACCTTGCTGGAAAGTAGGAGAGGAGGGGTCGGGTCGCCAGGGAGACGGGTATCTAGATCTTTGATCGGATAGAGGTTTGGAGGTTCGAGGTGACAGGATAGGGGAGTGACGGTGCCGGTCTTGAGTGAGTGGTGTGCTGTCGCGAGCAACCAAAAATAAAACCAATACTCTTTAAAATAAATGTAGTGGTGCGAGTACGAGTCGATCCCACGAATAGTGTCTAATATAAGTTTTTGTGTTATGTGAACAAAGATGGGGGGGTTTTGAGTAAAACGAAAACAAATAAGAAATAATCTAAATTGTAGAAACGAATTGAATCAAGAGAACAAACCTTGGTCTGAGTCAACATCTACCATCGGAATCTTTGTAACTGATCATTGATGCAAGTATATATCAATTCATACCATGAATATTCACTGTTCGAATTAAATTCGAATCTCTCCTCAATCATAGTTAATTAGAAACAAGCGATCTAATCAACCCTAACTACTAAACAACCTAAGACACGCGCTGTAGATTTAATCTAGTAGCAGCCTTAAGAATAGGGAGATCGATGAAGCTAAACAACACAAGCATAAGCGGTTGCATTTAATTTAGTCGAATGTTTTTCCTAAGATCTAACAATTTCTGAAACGCAGAAGATCATTAAACCCTAGTTGCCTCACAGATTAGAGGGATCAAATAATTACGGATTTGATATCCAACCTAGCAGTAGATTGCGATGAATAATATACTAGTAGGCCTCCTAGCAATTAGACAAGACAAGCATGAATATAATCACAGAATAACATTAAATACTCAAGTATAAACTGAACAATAAAAATAGATTAGATCTCACAGTTTCATTGATTCCGAGGTTTCAGTTTTCTTGACCAAGAATCAAGATTTAGCCACGCATGGCCATCAAGAACAATCCTCCAAAAGATTCCCTAAAGTTAGAGAAAACCTAGGAAAAATATAAAAGAGTAGAAAATAGCAGCCAAAACTATCCAGAAATCCCCCCTCAAACCCTAGAAAGAGTCCTATTTATAGCCTTATGTGTGTCCATCCTCGGATTAAATCTGAACCATTGATTTTCTTCACTGGGAAAGTAGGATCCATCCTTCCATAGATGTAGGATCGATCCTTTGCATCAAAATCTTCAATTTCTGGCTACGCACGACTCGGATTAATCCTTTGCTAGGTGTAAGATCGATCCTTCTCAGTAGAATGGATAGTAAGATCGATCCTACGGTGAACATCTGAAAAGTATGCGTTATGTAAGGTTGCCTGCATAAAAGGATTGATCCTTTTAGGGAGAAGGATCGATCTTTCTTTCTAGAGTATTTACTGTTTTGCCATCCAGACTGCGCCATCGGTACTAAAATTGCCGTAACTTCCTCTAGGAAACTCGGAATCACGAACCGTAAAATTCTCCAGAAATTAGACTTCAAGAGCGTTCCAACCATATATGGTACATCATATGGTTCTTCATCACCAGATACAGTTTAATCTTTAAAGTTGATCCATATACTCTTTTCAGCTTCTTTTCGAACTTAAGGACTTCAATTGCATCCTAAATCAAAATAAAAGAATATTGAGTGTATTTTGGTACCAAATAAGCACAGGAGACTATGTATTAAGGGATAAAAATATAACATTATGCAACTTCATCAGTGAGTGAGAGAGAGAGAGAGAGGTTGATGGTGGAGAAGATGGTCAGAGTTTGTCAAAGAGCTATCGGGGAGAGGTCATGGGGGAGAGACGGGTATGGATCTAGTCTTGGATGAGGTCGGGGAGGCCAGTGGTGGCGATGTTGAGGGGCGACGGTGCCGGATCCGGAAGAGGAGGGAAGCTCAGTGGGTTTAAGGTGGTCGGGAGTTGCATCAGTCGATGGAGGAGGTTGCGGGGAGGTCGAGAGTGGTGTGAGGCATCAGGGTCTCTGGAGGAGCCGAGACCGCTGCTGGATGCTGTGGGTTGGGGATCACCGGGGGTTGCGAGTCGCTAGACGATGATGGAGTCATCACAGCTTATGGGTGTGGTGGTACTCGGGTCTAGAGCAGAGATGGTGGTTGCGGGATAGAGGACGGATGTGAGGTCAAGGTTGGTGGAGGAATTGAGGAGAGGTGATGGCCAGAGTGGTTGGTGGCTGAGGGAGGGAGCAAGGGTGGAGCCAGGAAATTTTTTTACCCTGGGCTTACTAAAGCTATAGGGAAAAATAATCACCAATTTATCTACTTAATTTGGTAACTGTAATTACAAAAATGCATGTAGGAGTTCTAGAAAGTATACCAAAAGAAATGAATACTATTTCTTTTTAGAATATGTGTTACTCAAGACATTTCGAATAAAAGAAAATGAATACAATATCATTTCATTCCTAACCTGTATTCTTTCGATTCATGACAATAAACTGAAACCTCGGCCGGGTATTCCTGCAAAAATATAGAGCATTCGTGATTACCAATTAAAATTGCGAACTATACAACACGATTTGCTATGTTCCACAACTAAAACAACAATCAACAACAATCGAGCTATAAAAAAGATATACACACATAAATACTTCTAAAAATATTTCTTGTTCACAAAAAAAGAAAAAAAACGTGCATACCTTTTTAAAAAATGTTATTTAAGTTGTGCCATGCGGTTCTTTAGTGAATAAAACTCATCAATTATGGAATCAGAATCGATATTTTCGACAAGCTCTCGTTCAATGTAGACAACCCTAGAATCTGCTAAGAACTCATCTTCCATTCTGTTACGAAGAATAGCTTTAACATGCTTCATAGCTGAAAATGCCCGTTCTGTTGTTGCAGTGGTAACTGGAAGAGTTAAAACAAGACGAATAAACTTGTCAATTAGATTATAGTGTTGAGACTTATTTGTCTCAACTAATCTTCGACACAGTTCAGAAATAGTTGACATATTGTGAAACCTCGCATCATGACAAACTATATCAACCTTATAATGCTCCAATTGACTTCTTAAATAATGCAATTCTTGTTCACTGAAATCAATAGGATAGAACTTCTCAGCAAGACTGTAAATCTAATCAACATCAAATAACTTAAAGTTGTCTTTAGGTTTCAAAGAAGAGCTAAGCTTAAGAAGTTCCACCGCCTCATCATTGAATCTACTATTTAGCTCTTCCACCTGAAAATCTATCGCAACATTAAATATATCAATGTGATAGTGGTGCTCGACTGTGATGGAATCTCTTTGCCGACATGAACGATTCGTAGCCCCTTTATATGAAGCATTCATATCAGGTATCTCAATGTCATTCTTTGCACAGATTGATTTCACATGTGTGAGGAGAATATCATAACCTTCTGCTCTCAAAGTTTGAAGCAATTCTTTGGTAGATGAGACATGATTCATTGCATTCGAAATGTCTAGAGACTTGTGTTGTAAGGCTCGACAAAGCAAGTTTGTAATTGCCATGATTTTGAGCATTAAGTACAAGATGAATATGAAATCAAAGGATCTCATCGTAATTAAAGAACCACCGGCTTCCCCACGTATAGAGTTAGTAGATGCCTCATTCACTATATATTCAAGTACTGTAATCATGACACTATACATATCTATTAAGCTGCAAATAGAATCGAAATGAGAACTCCAACGAGTAGTTCCAGCCCGATGCAAAGTGCCAACTTGATTAGCCCCTCTACCAGTCTCTCGTTCAACAGTAGCTACCATATGCGCAATTTCAATAGCTTGAGCAGAATGTAACTCGGTATGACGTTTTGGAGATGCACTAACAAGATTGACAATAGAAGTTAGTTTTGAAAAAAGCATCCTAATAGAAATCAACTTCTTAGCAACCGCAACCAAAGCTAGTTGTAGTCGATGGGCAAAACAGTGTACATAATATGCATATGGACAATCCCTTAAGAACAAGGCTTGTAATCCATTCCATGCACCACGCATATTGCTAGCACCATCATACCCTTGACCTCGTATATTGCATATATGTAAGTCATATCGATTGAGAACATCAGAAATTTCTTTCTTAGGTGTCAAAGAAGTGGTATCTGTGACATGCACAATCTCAAAAAAACGCTCTCGTAAAAAACCAGCAGCATCAACAAATCTCAGGACAATAGCCATATGCTCTTTACTAGATATATCTTTGGCTTCATCAACCAAAATACAAAACTTTGCATCCCCAACTTCATCACGGATTTTATTTCTCACTTTGCTAGCAAGAATATGCAAAATTTCTTTCTGAATCAATTGTGAGGTATACTTTGCATTTTGTGGAGCTTTCTCTAAGATGACATCATCAATACTAGCATTCATTCTTCCCATAAGTCTTATCATCTCTATGAAATTACCTCGATTCTTTGAAGAGGGAGATTCATCATGGCCTCTAAATGCATATGCTTGCAAACTAAGCCATCGAACGCTTTCAATTGTTGCCATAAGACGCAACCGGTTCTTCTGCATTTCTTCTAAAGTTTGTGCATTCATCACTTTATCAATATGACCAGTTACATTCATCAAAGCATCAATGGAATTCATAGCATTATTGTGAGGTGAAGTCGTACCTCCGACATGCATAAAAAAAGGACATCTAACCCCATCATTAACTCTCTTCCAACTTCTAAATCCTTCAGTAATCAATGTAGAATGACGAGCATTCTTATTTTCAAAAAGAAAACATGGAAAACAGAACGCTACATCCTTTGAAGGAGAATACTCTAACCAAGGAAACCGCTTAAACCAAGAACTTTGAAATCGATGATTCTGTTGTCCTAATACGGTTGCCGGATACTCAGGCATGCTAGGTTGATAGGGCCCCATTTTTATATAAGCTCGCCAGATTTCATCTCTTTGATTTACAGGATGTTCCCATATTGGAATGTGTAAACCTAGATCCCGTTCAAGAGAAGTAATATCAATTTCAACTCTTTGACATTTGGAAGGAGGTTGGTCACTACTAGGATGTGAGATGTCAATATTGGATGGAGCATGCTCCTCACTTGTTGATGCATGTTCTCTTGGTTTAAAGAATGAAAAAATAGTTTTCTTTCTCCTTTGTCCTTGAGTTTCCATTGCGATTTATAACCTATTCAAGTGATATATGTGTAGTCATTAGCACACATGTAATTATACAAGACATCAAACTTAACTTATTTGATTGAGTTCGTACTACATCACACCAAGAACAAAGCGTGAAGGAATGCTAAATGCCAATATATGCATGTAAACTCTCATATATGAAAAATAACATACCCAAAAACCGACCTGTCGACAGCCCCACCAACCTCGTAGAGTCGTAACAGTAGGCGACGAGCCGACAACCCCCACCTGAGGCCAATGGAAAAAAAAAATCAATTTTGAGCGGTCATTATGCTCAATCTTGTAAAATCCTATAACTTGACTGACTTAGATTGAGTGTATCTATTACTATCACACAAGGAGATAGGCAGCAAAGCGTTGAGCACTAGTCAGTCAACTAAAAAGCAACAGTTGATGATTTGAAAAAACTAAGAAAAAGCCACATAAAAGCCACATAAAAGAAATAAAAGAAGTTAAGTACTTAGACATTATTCAAGAGACATTATAGTAAACAACAACAAAGGACTAACATCATATGCCGAAAATTGGACAAAATCATATTGAAATTGAACTTGTTAATTTCAAAATTAATATTAAAAAACCTCCACATCCTCATCACACATGCAGATGTTTGAATGTGAGATTTTAAGCTTAATTATTTTAAAAGCATATGTTTGCCTACAACTACTGTAAGTGGTCTCGAAGTCATCAATCTGGTAGAAAAAATAGTGCATAACAGCTATATAACTGGGGGGGAACGGCTGCAGTGTGAATGATTGATCTGTATATAAGGTCAAGCACAGACCCACCAACTAGTCATAGATATTCATATGTTCCAGTCCACCATAAAATATTTAATATATTTGGAGATTCTTCCTCCGGCTTTCAAGTTTCAACGTCACTCTCCAGCGAAATAAAATAAGATTTTTTTGTGTTTCGATATCCATATCATTCTTATAAAAGACTTGATTAATTATCCTTGAGGCCATGCTACTAGTAAGATAGACGATGAATTAAAGGGGACGATTCCTCCTACAATCATAAACAAATAAAACTACTCTTATTAAAACATATCCAAATTGAGAAAGATAACATGGAAGCTCTAGATCCAATGAAAACAAATATACAATGGTGAAAAATACCTAAGATAACAAGAGTAAGTTCATGACTCCCCTCAGCAACTCTCGTTAGGGCGACGATGGAGAAGCAAAATAGAGACGCGAAATAGAGAAAAACTCCAATATAAAAATCATATGTTTTAAGACCTAGAATTAAATTTGGTTATTAGATTTATACCTAACGGATCCGATGCGGGTTTGGATCCGACACATTACACCTACACAAGATCCATCTAATTGAATATGATAGGGCTCCTATGGGCTGAGCTTGAACTTAACCTGGGCTGAGGTTCAATTCAAGCTAGGCTGGGCCTAAATATTAGTTGGTATATACCTAGTAATGGCTAAAACTTGAATTAGACTACCTGGGCTGGAGCCCACCTTAGCCTTTATGGTGGCTCCGCCCTTGGGTGGGAGGGAGGGAGAGAGAGAGACATTATCGTCTTAATGTAGGCGAACTTGACTTATTGCCTTTAAAATAGTTTCCTATGAGTTTAAGCCGTAACAAATTGTAATTTCGTAGCTGGTGCCAAATTCCCCTGGTAATAAAGCAATTATATATTAAACGGAAGGGCAAGAGCGTCAATTCATCTTCAAAACTAACAGAAGTTGACGACAGGTAATTATAGAAAGTTTTTTGTGAGTTTAATTCAATAGAGATAGTTTTTTATAATATAGCTATAAATAGTAAGTCTCAAACTAAAACTGCAAAGCAGTAGTACTTGGAATTCAAATCACGTTGGGACCGACGGTAATTGATTCAGAGTTTTCTATTTAAAATTATCACTAAAACTAGATTTATTAAACTAGCAAAAACGATGATTCGATCGGAAGCCTAAATGAAGGAATTTGGAAAAAATCATTGCTACCTGGAATCACATGAAAATGACTCAAAACAACGTTTTCTTTCCAGAAAAGGTTGGGCCGCATAGCACTGTGTTGACCCGGCACGCCCCTCATGTTCGATTTGAATATGACAGTATTGTGTCCAGCAGAGAAGTAGTCTCAGTCGCCTCGCCTGTTCCTAGCATTGCACTGAACCCACGTAGAAACAACCTCGTGCCCATGATCTTGTTGTTTCAAGTGAAGTTTTGGAACTTACAATCCCCTTCCTCTTGGAAGGAGGCGGCGGCATGCCGTTAATGCCGAACGAAGGATGAGCAGGCGTAATTCCGGTGTTGATCATTCCGACGATGAAACCCCTCGCCAGAGTTGGAAAAGTTTCAGAAGTGTTACCGAGGAAAATACTCAAACGTCGGCTGACATATGCATCCCTTGAAGGTCTAAGAGGGGGTTGATTTTAGGCATTATAAAAGAAAATCGATGATGGAAACTTAGAGATGAGTCTAATTAAACTGTATGCTTGTAAATGAATAGAGAAGCAATTAAACAAGAAAATGAAGGATAAGATTAGAGTTAGAGAAATTAAACCATATTTTATAGTGGTTTGGCAAACCTTGCATACGTCCACTTCACTCAAGGCCCTCCTTGAGGTTTCATTACTTGCAATACCTCTTACAAGATTTCCACCAAGCTTACGGGTGTTTTGTAACCTATCCACTAAGTTTATGGGTGTTTTGCAATCTTACAATCTCTCCAACTCACTATTGAATCTCTCTCTCAAAGTCTACTTCACAACTTGAAGTAGTTTTACAAAGATTAAAGCTCACTTAAATGAATAAACTTAATACAATGTATACAATTAATCCCCTTAGTCTTTTTGCAAGTTTGTTGCTTCTTCCTATTTATACTTGAGCTTCTAACCCTCAAAAAGTAGCTTCCATCGGCTACTTTGCTGCTCTGCAATGGCTCTCCAGCTGCTATATTTCTGACTGGTGGTCGACCGTCGCATCGTCCACCACATCGTCAGTCGCGATCAAACCATAGCTAGGATCGACCGCCGCATCGACCTTCAGGCTCCACGGTCCACCGTCGCATCATCCGTCAGCCTCTGTGACGAAATGGGCTTCTCCGGGTCAATACCTTGTTCGACCGTCGCTTCACCAAATCTAGTCACATAGGCCACGGTCGATCGGTCCATCGATCGTCTGCCTATTTCCCATGAATAACTTCCATGGTTGATCCGTGCATCAACCGCCAGTCTCCACGATCAATCCATGCATCAACTGCTGCATCGACCGTGAGTAGAAAAACATCTTAAATATGATTTTAATGCTTTCCAAATTAAGGGATATTAATATCAAAACAATGTTTTATCATCATGCATAATATGACATCATCAAAACAATATGCTAGGACTAACAATCTCCCCTTTTTTGATGATGTCAACCATTTGAATTGTGATGATAAAACCTTGAAAGCTCCCCCTTAATTTATGCATCCATGAAATGAGTTCTAAAGTGTATACTAAGGATGCCCACAAGTCATATGTCCCTTTAAGAAGATTTGAAGCCTAACAGATTGAAAAATCAAAATATGACATATGCACATCCTTGTATATGATATTTGAGCATGAATTCTTTTCTCATATGACCTTAAAAAATAAAATTTCAAAACTTTCAAAGCCAAAACATCAACAAATAAGGTAAAGCTTAAGTTTTCATATCACAATATTTCTCCCCCTTTGATATCATCAAAAAGTAAAGAGGGGGAAGAAGAATCACATAAAATCATCAAGCATAAAAAAAATTCTTAAGAGAACCAATAGAAGGTTTTAAAATCAACATTGAAGGTTTAAAATCTTCTCAAACAAGATACCAAATTGAAGATGTACAATTAAAAGTCATTTGAAAATGAAAACTAATCAATTCTTTTTAAAAAAAATTATCAATAGAGACTTTCTTGAATCATTTGAAGTTAAATATGAAATAACTTTATAACATGGAATAAAAAGTTATAATGGAGGGAGCATATATAAACAAAAATTAAAGTATACCTTCATTTATTTTGATAGCAATTTGTTATCCACCTTTAAATACCTTAAGCCTCCACTTGTCAGTTTTATTTTCTTTATCTTCGAATGCAGTTAAACAAAGGTTTGCAATTTCTTTTTCATCTTCTTCAAAGGTGGAGCTCAAGTCACTTTCTCCCCGAGTGATCTCCTTGGCCTTCTTCTTCTTCTTTGAAGATTTCTTGAGCTTTGGACAATCGGACATGTAGTGTCCGGGTTTCCTACACTCAGCAAATAATTTTGTTCAAATAAAAAGAGTTTGCTTTATCACCTTGAAGTTTGAAGATCTTTCTAATTCTCGTTGTGATCTTTTGCATCTCCTCGTCATCATCTTCATCACTTGAGTCTGATGAATCTTTGTATGTGGACTTGAGGGCAATGGTTTTCATTTTCTTCCTCTCTTCATCATTGCTCCTCTCCAAGTTCATCTCATAGGTCATGAGAGAACCCATGAGCTCGTCAAGGGACAGTTTTGATAAATCTCTAGCTTCTTCGATTGCCATCACCTTGGGATCCCATGTCTTAGGTTGACACCTAAGGATCTTTTTCACCAACTCATCATTAGTATAGCTTTTACTAAGAAAATCAAGAATATTAATAATATTGGTAAAACGAGTAAGCATTTTATTTATATTCTCATCATCCTTCATAGAAAATAACTCATAATCATTAACAAGCATGTTGATCTTAGACTCCTTAACTCAGCTTGTTCCCTCATAGGTACCTTCAAGTTTTTCCCATATTTTCTTAGACGATTTACATGCTAAAATTCTATTAAATTCATTTGGGCTAAGGGCACAAAATAGAAAGTTTTTGGCCTTGGCATTGACTTGAAGTTTCCTAAAATAAATAGGGGTATATTCACTCTTTGCTTTTGGGACTTCTTTTCCCTCAATAATTATCCATGCTTCATAATCCATGGATTGTATAAATACTTCCGTCTTAGTCTTCCAATAGATGTAATTTAAACCATCGAAGTAAGGTAGCTTATTGGTAGATTGTCCCTCTTTGATTTCCATCTTGATTTAGGATCCTCTAAGGGTTGTTACACCACTAAAATAGGGACCTAACTCTGATACCAATTGAGTCTAAGAGGGGGTTGATCTTAGGCCTTATAAAAAAAATCGATGATGGAAACATAGAGAGGAGGAGTTTAATTAAACCGTATGCTTGTAAATGAATAGAGAAGCAATTAAATAAGAGAATGAAGGATAAGATGAGAGTTAGAGAGATTGCACCAGATTTTATAGTGGTTTGGCAAACCTTTCCTACATCCACTTCACTTAAGGCCCTCCTTGAGGTTCCACTACTTGCAAGACATCTTACAAGATTTTCATCAAGCTTATGCGTGCTTGGTAACTTATCCACCAAGCTTACGGGTGCTTGACAACCTTACAATCTCTCCAACTCACTATTGGATCTCTCTCTCAAAGTCTACTTCACAACTTGAGGTAGTTTTACATAGGTTAAAGCTCACATAAATGAATAATAAAATTGATACAATGTATACAATTAATCCCCTTAGTCTTTCTGCAAGTTTACTGCTTCTTTCAATTTATACTTGAGCTTCTAACCCTCAAAACGTAGCTTCCAACGACTACTTTGCTGTTCTGCAACGGTTGTCCAACGACTATATCTCTGACTGGCGGTCGACCATCGCATCATCCGCCACATCATCCGTCGCGCTCAAACCATAGCCAGGATCGACCGCCGCATCGACCTTCAGGTTCCACAGTCAACCGTCACATCGATTGTCATGACATCGTCCGTGAGCCTCTGTGATGAAATGGCCTTCTCAGGGCCGATACCTTATTCGACCGTCGCTTCAGCAAATCTAGTCACATAGGGCACGGTCGATCGGTCCATCGACCGTCACATCGATCGTGAGCCTATTTCCCATGAACAACTTCCGTGGTTGATCCGTGCATCAACCGCAAGTCTCCACGGTTGATTGGTGCATCAACTGCCGCATCGATCGCGGATACAAAAACATCTTAAATATGATTTTAATGCTTTTCAAATTAAGGGATATTAATATCAAAGTAATGTTTTATCATCATGCATAATATGACTTCATCAAAACAATATGCTAGGACTAACATTTCTCACCCTAAGCGATGAATGATTGTCGATTCACATATGTGGCAGCCATCTAGCGAGCTTCAATGATAGTACCTGCGGCACCGTATAGACGCGATAGGTGGATGAACCAGCAATGAGGCTAGTGGAACCATCGTACGAGACCACACTGAAGGTCCAAGAGGGGGGTAAATTGGATTCTTTTCGAAAAACTAAATTAATGGAAAAATTAGGTAGGAGAGATCTAACACTTTAAATGCTTGTAGATGAGATCAGCCAATAGTAAATCAACATGCAAGAATTATATGAAGGAAGGGTTAGAGATATAGCACCAATTTTATAGTGGTTGACCCAACTCTTGGTCTACGTCAACTTCTCTCTAGGTCCTCCTTGAGGTTTTACTATGTGCAAATCTTTATAAGCTTTTTCTCCAAGCATCCTGGTGCTTGGTAACCTTACAATCACAGCCAACAGCTGTTGGATTACTCTCAATGTACTTCTTCACATTCGAAGAAGATTTACAAAGGTTGTAGCTCAAAGGAAATGAGTAGTAAACTTTTGCTTAGATTTGCGTAAATGATCTAAAAAATATCAATAATAGTTCGGGCAAGTTTACGAAAAAAGACTACTTATATCTGGCCTTCAACCAGCTCAAAAATCACCTCCAACGGCTCCTTGCAACTCTCCAACGGCTAGTTTTTAACTCTGCGCGTTGCTGGCAGTCAATCCATGTATCGTTCGCCATGTTACACCCCGACCCAGAAAACCCATCTAGATCGAGGCGTGAACCACCTAAACCTGTTTACATTATCAATTGGCGCACAAATATATAACTGCTATGAATTTAAAACATCTAGTCCTCCTATTTATAAAAAAATTTGACAGAATCTCCCTTATAATTAAAACACAAGAAACCTGTACATTTTATATTTTTACAATTTCAACATCCTCACATTCCTCAACATCTATATCAAAGAATGTTACAACATTTCTCAAATAGAACTGAATTAATAATCATACAATTCTGTTCTTGGATACATCAAATTATACATAAATTGATTAAAACTGTAAATTATCTGAAGAAGAACTCCTTAAAGCTCCAAGTCCTCGATCACCTCGAAATATCGCGCCATCTTCTAGAAAAACACCTGAAAGAAGGAACTGCATCGCCGATATAGCCTAGGTAGGGTGAGCAACAATGCCCAGTAAGGTTCTACTCTACGTCACACTCAAGGAAGGGGAAGCCACAACAATATTATCCTTCGTCCCAAGTCTAAGGTGCCACTAGAAGCATTACACCTCGTCGATCCATAATGGGCCCCTAAATAGGGTCACCCTCACCCAAGCGGCGAAACAAGAAGGACGGTCAACACGAGCCCGGGCCCAGGGTCAGTGCATCACCGCTGCACTCACCGCCGGAGCTCTCACCGTATACCACCCCTTGTACGGGGACATACGTCATGGACATCGACATCCACACCTAGGTCCTTGGGACAAACGGACAATACGACCTCTATTCATCAATCATAATAGAATATTCAAGTCCGACTACCTAATAATTATCGAATAATATCACACATAATCATTGATGACAATGACGTCCTAATCCTCGACTAACCAAACCCCGGTCCTAGGGCTAGATCTGGGCTACCTGAGAACCCCGGATCGGCGATCGAAACCATCGCCTTCCACCTAGCCTTAATGCTTCTAATGCAAGCAAATGCATGCAATGCTCAGGCACAGAGATACAGAAATATACGCATGCAACAATATGACATCACAACATACAGGGTTAGGCATAGCTTATAGCTTGCCAAAGGGTGAACATAGCAAGGGGTTTAAAGCAGTTACAAATCTATCTACCACAACAACGTCAACACAGGCCGTAAACGAACATCTCAATTCAAATTTTGGCATTACAACGGCGTCCACATCCGTCAACCATAATTTCTACAACGGGATACAACCCCGGCCAAACAATCATTAATCAACAACAACTAGGGCACAACCTCTGCCCAATTAATTATCTAAACATCCCAAGGGCATGACTCCCTTGGTTCAGCCACAAGCCTCACATAGGGCTTAGATACATAAATGTATGCAATACATGTATAGATAGCATTCTACCAAAAATTACATGGATACTAAGCATACTTCATAATTAATTGCTAATTAAGGTAGAAGATTAGCAACATAAATAACCATGTAGAAAATCGAGGGATTAATCTCCCAAAACTTATCAAATCATCATGCATCTACCGAATACAGCTAAGAACGTCAATACAGGATAGTAGATGACTTTGACAAGTTATAATTGATTAATCAAGCTTTAATTATATATAGTCGACAAGATTAGGGTATAACCTAGGTTTCACAATGTCCGTGCAATTAATGCGAAACTTAGCATACATGCTCATTATAATACTCCAAATCACTTTTAATTAATAGGCATACTTCACAATCTAATTGCTAATTAGAGGAGGGTTTTGCAACTAACTAATTAGGCCAAAATTGAGGTAATTAAGTATACAAAGATCATCACTTTGAACATGTTAATCCTAAAGATCATTAGGAGCATTAACTTCATCATTCCCGAGGAATTAAATTAAACTTGCGCAGATATTGATTGACATGTGAGGAACATTTCTTCCAAGAATTGGATCTATTTGATGTCTAATTTCTCCTTAATTATCTTACTAATTTCACAAATCCAGTTTCGCAGCAGTTTCGTAGAAAAATCATCAAAATTCGTATATAAATCCAAAAATTATAAAACCAGTGGAAATTGAAAGAAGATCTGGAGATCTACAACCTTCACGATGAAGGTTTTGTGAGATTACTCATGGAATAGCACCAGAACTGAATGGAACTCAGCTGGACAGAGAGAGCACAGGGCTGAAAACAAATCCGGCATCAAAGCTTGATTAGACTCTATCAAAACACCATCAATAATCGATTAAACCTAGGTCAGGTAGGATCTAAGCATAGGGAAGCAAGTTAGAAGAGGAATCACCAAAATTTAATCCGATTGAAACCTTCACAATCAAACCCAAAGCAAAGATCGTAATCAATCCATAATCAAGCATGAATGACATGAATATGAAGAAGGAAACAATCCACAATCACAAGTAAATCCTAACCTAAGACCGAATCAGAGATTCAAGTAGGAAACCCTACCTCAGTGCTGGGGGAAGAGGAGATTTGGACTTGGTCTTCGTACCCGACGCTGTCCCGGGTGCTGAAGCTCAACGGCGGCGAAGGAACTCCAAGGGAACACTGGCGGATCTCATCGATCGGTGACGATGGCTTCCAGCAAAGTTGGGAGAGAGGTAAGAGAGAAGAGAAGGGTCGGATCTGAGGAGAGAGAGGAGGCTGTAAGGAGGACGATGACCAGCAACGGTGGCGAAGAAGTTTCGACGGAGAAGGGAGATTGGCCGGCGCGGTCGCGGGTAAGGGAGAAGAAGAGAGGCTGCCGCACGGGGAAGAACAAAAGGGAAGAAAAAATGAGAGAGAGAGAGAGAGAGAGAGAGAGAGAGAGAGAGAGAGAAATAGGGTTTAGTAGCTTAAGTGGCTAAACCGACCAATTCTAGCCAGTTTAATCAGACCGAGTCCGATTAAACCCCAAATTGCGATATCTCTTCGCAATCTCGTCCGGATCTGTCGATCCCGAACACTCCTATTGGGTCTATTCAATCACGCACATCAATCAAGGCTGTGTGTGCACTACGTGGGTGTGAAACCGACCACCACGGCGCAATTTTATCAAATTGCCCCTGGGGTCCAAAAGCAGCGATGTGATCAACCGATCGCTAGACAAGGCCAACTGAGCTAAACCACAACACCAGACCCTCGACCTACTGCGGTCGGACCAGGTTGGAGGAACGGGTCTTCAAACGCCACATCGACCGTCAGGTAGAAAAACTCAGCCTTTTTGAGCCATGATCGATCCACCCATTTGCCATCACATCGACCGCGTGCCTTTGTTGTGAAAAATGCTTTCCAGGATCGATGTTCCGATCGACCGTCGCTTCTTCACTTTCCATCATCATACTCCACGGTCGACCACCGCATCATCTGTCGGATCGTCCGTGAGCCTACAAAATTTAAAACCAAAATATCCATGATCCACGGTCGATCGGTCCATCGACCGTCGCATCGACTGTGAGGCTCTGTCAAGAAAATGACTTCCCAAGGTCGATGCTCCGATCGACAACGAGCCAACATTTTATTTTACCAAGTTTGGTGCATCCATCGTGCAACCCCACGGCCGATCCATGGATCGACCGTCGCATTCCCACGGTCGATCCATGCATCGACCGTCAGCACAATAATAGCTCAAATATTGAATTTAAGACTTCCAATTAAAGGGGTAATAAATATTAAACATATATTTTATCATTTAATGTATATTGGCATCATCAAAACAAGGCTAGGATCAATACATGTGAGAAAAGAAGTATCGGCCAATGGAACGAGACGTGCATTACATGTTACTCGACGCCTGAGTTCAAACCTCATCATCGTCGCCTCCGCATTTATTGCGATGCGATCCCAGTGTGCAATACTCGAGGCATTGAATTTTCCTTTATCACCAAACCCTTGGCACGAAAGGAGGCGACTATTAAAGCCCGACACCACCAATTTCGAGGTCGAGGTATTTCACTAAGTCATTGATCTCTGAGCCAAACAACCTCGAGGTCAAAGTATCATATGAAATCACCATCTCAAAGCTATGCAATCTCAAAAACGAGATGCCTTGTGAAGTCGAACCATCATAAGATGGGACCAAACCTGGCACCTGGACCACACTCTCACGATCTACCTAACCACCTCCCAAAAGCGGAAACGTAGGGAGTGGAGCCAAATATTGGCGAAACAATTATCCTAAGGGGGCTACGTGTCAAGAGTTCAGTGAGATCTGGCCCATGATGAAGACTATGAAGGGTCGTGGGTGGTAGATAGCAACTAGCCTCGTGGAGGCGGCAAAGGGAAGTATAAATGCTTTCAAGACAGAAGAAGGAAGGATCCCCGACTGAAATCAGACTTTTCTCTACTACCGTTTTTAGCTATCTTAGCTACTATAATTTAGCCTTAGCTTGTAATCTTAGGAGTTACATTCAAATTTCTTCATAGGAGCTGTAATCCAGCAATTGCTGTTTCAATGAAAGTAAGTAACGAGTTTCTTGTTTTATCTTTCTTGCTTTATTTAACTCTAGGAGTAGTACGGTCACACTGGGAGTAGCATAGTCATTATTAGTAGTAGTACTATCACTTCTAGGTGTAGCTTCAACTCTAGGAGTAGCACAATCATACTTAGGAGCATCATAGTTGATCTAGGAGTAATTGAATCACTAAAAAGTACAAAAATACATATGCATTTAGACCTAAGTATTTTCTATAAAAGTCCTCTTAATTGAGGCATGGTGGAATCCACACATCCTTCTGATAACCCTTCGCTACGATTGGCACACCTCACATGCCTGGCGACCATGTATCCATCTCGGGGACAATTTTTGGGCAACATGTTTTTTAGTGACCACATTGGGAGGCCAAAAATGGCACTTAAGTCCACTATCGTCGATCCACATGATCAATATGATCCCAATGATCAGCAACCTGACCAAAACCCACGAGGTTCATCCTCGACAGCTGACAAGCACGGCGATGATTCTTTGCAAAGTCAGCATCCAGAAATTATCGTCGAGCTACGGAAAACAATAGATAAGATGGGGGATATGTTTAAGGAGAATCTAAACCGAGTGGTCGACGCCCTCACGACAACCATGGTAGCCAAATTTCAAGCAACCCACTCGAACGCTCGAGAGTTGATTTCTCAGGGCGTACAAGAGGTGATAGGAGAAATAGACAAAGCCATAGGGCCCCAAAAACATTTCTCAGAGCACATTCGTCAAACTATCTCCAAGATGGGGGTCTTCATGATAGACAGAACCTAACTTCAAGCTAACAGGGTGATTCAAGAAGTCACCCATGTTCTAGCTAACACCACCACTCCCCTAGCCAAAGAAATAGCTAAGGAAGTATTGGTCGGGTTAGTGCATATTCTCGATAGACATGTTGAAATGAATCAAAGGCTTCAGGGTGAAGCATTCAAGTCTGGCCTCGCGGCTACTACGCCAAATAATGCACGAGCCATCCCTCAAGGGCCTGACATTCCGACCTCGAGTAGCCAGCCACCTCCTTTGGGGTATCCAAACCCGACCTAAAACGTCTACCCTCAAGGATACATGAATCGAGGTGGATCGAATGTTCCCATGGTAAATGTCTGAGGCCTGAGACTGTGGGCGCCCATAGCCTACAATGTGGTTACCCGAGGTTATGAGGAGAGCTCGGACCCTCCGATCGGTTATCCCTCAAGACAAACCGGTCCAATGGGAGTTTGAACCGGGCAGCAGGGCCCGCCATGTGTGTACCTCCAACCCAGTCCGGCCACGTTAGGTCGAGGGTTTAGTTTCGCGTCAGATGTGATCGGGCGATCACATTGTTGTTTTGGAGCCAAGGGGTAATTTGGTAAAATTGTGCCCTGGCGATCGTTTTCACACTCGCGTAATGTACACACTGCCTTGAATTGATATATGTGATTGATTAGAACCTTAGGGGTGCTTCCAATCGGAAGATCATAGCTCGATCTGGAAAGATCGAATCGGACGGTCGAGATCAGTTCAGATCTCTATAAATACCCCTTAGCCTTTCTCTCTCTTCTCTTTTCTCTCTCTTTCTCTCCTTCTCTTTCCTCTTTGTTGCCGTTTGGGCTTTGGGTTGCAGATTTCAAGGAGCAAATCGTGGCAATCGGAGCCGGGGGATTGGTAAATCGTCAACTCATCTATACATGTAGCAGTTTCTACCTAATTCCTGTGAATTGGTAAACCTAGGATTTGTTTATTGTTGACTTGGTGTGGTTTCGTTGTTTGAAATGTTTTGGAACTTGATAGGGTAGTCTAATAGTATGTATAGAAGATTACCACCGAAATTGTTGATTTGGATTTTTGACATTATTCATATGTGCTGCTGACATATAAAGAATTGATCTTCATAGGCATGAAGATCGATCTTTTAGTTGTTTGGTAGAGGATCTGTATGGGGAAGATCGATCTTCATAGGCATGAAAATCGATCACTTGCATGGGAGAGGACCTGCATGTAGAAGATCGATCTTTACAGGCATGAAGGTCGATCTCATGTCATGGCAGATGACATCTATAAGAGAAGATCGATCTGCATATGCATGAAGATCGATCTCTTATATGCAGTTAACTGAAATTGATTTCGATTTCAAAGATTTTGATTTCTATTCATCCCGAATTTCTTGTATGTCTTTCCCAATGACGAATAAGGACTAGTATGAGATTTAAATTGGGATTTTGATAATTTTATCATCGAATTATGCGATGATTCGTATTACGAATTGGTTTACCAAAATTTACCGATTTCAAGCAATTCCATGTCAAGCATGTAATATATAGTTTGTGATTACTTTAGCAGCTTCGTTGATCACTTATATATAATCGTTTACCGTTTTATGGTTAACCGAGAGAGTGTTGACTCCTGGGAGTGTGTAGATAAATGAATTAAGGTGTGCCCTGTCATGCTTAGTATAAATGGGCTGATGGTGCTCCCTATCACTTTGATTGATTAATAGCCTTATTGTTTGCCGGCGTAAGCCGGGGGCGTTATCTTAGAATTGTTGTATTGTTAGACTGTCTGAATGCCTAATCAAATGGTAGATTGAATGCTTAACCATTGTTTAGTCTAGTTGATGTGTGTGCCGGCTTAATGCCGAGAGCTTGAACCTAGAGGTCAATTATTATGATTATTGACTTAATGGACTATTCATCTATGGACTGTTCATCTGTTGTTGTGGCATATAGTGACACCTACGTTAGATGCTTTTATAGGTGTATGCATTGTATACATTAGAGGTATTGAAGGTTAGGCATGGACGATGGGTCAGTCATTGATCCGAGAGCTCGGGCAGCTTGGATCTAGCTCTAGGACCAAGGCTGGGTAGTAAGGTTTAGGACGTGATTGTATTGTTGGAATTTTTATTTTATTGAGTTTGTTGTCTAGTTAGATACGCATACTCTAATTGATTGAGGTTTAGAGGTCGTGTTGCTTCTCCAAGGCTGAGTGCTAAGGATGGTTGTCGATGTTCCTGATGTGTGTCCCCAGGCAGTGGTTTCCTACTGGGTAAGGGTGTTCCCATCTCAGCTCTAGTTTTTAGTTCTCCGAGCGTGGTGGTGTCAGTCCTAGCATGGTTGGTTGAGAGAGGTAGGATACCTCGGGAATCGATGGGGTTATGGGGCCCCTTGGCATTGTTTAGACTTAGCAGGAGAAACGACATTGTTGTTGTTTTCCCCGCTTTCAGTAAGACCTAGAGTAGAACCGTACTGAGCTTTGTTGGTCACTCCTACTCGGGCTGCGTGTGCTCTTCCACTGTAGCTCCAGCTGGACATGCCTTTGGCGGCGTGTTGACTTCAGGAGGTGCTTGACGATTCTGAGGGCCCAGTTATACTTTTATAGATTTTTGTTATACAGTTATATTTGCAGGATTGTATTAAATATATAATATTCCTCTTTGAGGATTTTTATTATCGACATGTATTTGGTGTTTAATTTGTATAACTCTGACGTCGAATCTATATAATCATATTTTTTCTAATGTTGAATTTACATTTGAAACTATTAGTAGATTGTTAGAATCACAGTTTTGCCATTGGAAGTCTAATTGTTGATATTAATTGTAAAATTCGTAATATATCGCATTAGATTGGATGTGAATAGTAGTAGGTCTCCTCACGTTCCGATCTCGATGGGTTTTATGGGTCGGGTTGTGACACGCCATGTCACCTCGGAGGGCCACAACACCCGATAGGTTACCATGGGAGGCAAAATAGCCATATGAACTACCCGGTAAACCATCCTCATCAAGGCATCTACCCCACGGGACAAGGGGGGCAATCGGGAGTGCCACCATATCAGTTTGTCCACATTGGGGGGCAACAATCTCATTTCAGAGGACAGTGATCGCTCGCGAACGTGTTGTTAAAACGTTGCAAACTCAATCAAATATAAGATTTATAATTCTTATTCAATCACTAAACTACTAGGTAGAATAGCGGTGAAGTCCGGAGATGATCCACAGGGAAAACGTTGGAAACTGAAATCAATTCTCGAAACCCTAAAACTAAGGGGGTGTATGGTTGTCAGGAGTGGAGGCTGGAGTGGGTGGACTAGCAGCACTCCTTCAACTTGAGGCGGTTTGGTTGTACCGTTAACTGGTGGGAGTGGGGGGACTGCACTCCTAAAAAGGCCTCCAGTTAGCCATTTGACTTTGGCTAAAAGGCAAGAGTCGACTAAATTAATGCTCACTTACTCCCCCACTCAATCGATGCCAGTTCTGCGACTTCGAAAGCCATTGGGCTAGGGTTCTTCGCCCCCCTTTCTCCCCCGGCCTTTGGATCTTGAGTTCTCAGGCCGATTTTGGGTCCAAAGTTCCTCTCATCTCTTGTGAGCATCCCAGATCCCTCTGGAATAAACTGTGTTGTGAGCCTAAACTATGACTTTGAGGACCACTCCAGCACCAACCAAACAACAAAAACTGACAGACCACTTCACAGGACTTCACTTTGCAAAAGTCAGAACTCCAGAAAGTGACTCCACTCCTCCTAAGTCCTGAGCAACCAAACAGGCCCTAAGGAAAAGAATAAAAAATAGAATAGAGTTATCTAAACTAATAAAGAAAAGAAATAAAATGTTGATCAATTTGAATCAATGGATAAGTGACTTAGGAATTACTCAATCAGTCCTAGTTTCGTTTTCAATCTTCTCTAGTTATCCTCTTGTTCTCTTCTCTCAACATTATAGATCATATGGCTACAAGCTCACATGAATCCCTAAAATAAGATTTATGTTCCTAACGACATAGCCTATCTTTCTTGGTATAGGTTGTCTTCGATCCTACAGTTACCTTACTTTATTCTACTCCTAATGACCTTGGCACAACCTATCCTAGCATAGCATAGCCTATCTCAAAAGCAAATCATAAATCACATGAAAACCATCCTATGAATCTCTACAATGAATCATAGAAATCATGTAGGACTGAAAATGCGTCAAGGAACTCTGTTCCCTCAACTCTATTAACATTGAAAAGCATATTCATAAGATCATGTCTTGAGAAGATTCCAAGATTCAAACCAAAGAAGATAGAAATCTATGTTAGGGTTTCATGAATAATCCTAAATACAACAATTAACAACTCATCTTTTGGATGAACGCCATCGACTTGGAATAGGAAGCTGCCACCATCCGCATCCTCGCCGTCTTCTCCTTAATTCCCTCTCCAAAGATGTCAAAAAGATGCAAAATTTGGCCGGAAAAGGCCTTGAAATAGGGAAACCCTAAACTTGGACTTAAGAGTCCTATCTAGACTTAAGCTTTGACTTTCCTCTTTTCGTATTTCAACTCCTATTCAGGATTCCGACTTTAACTCAATTCTGGCACTAATTGGCTTGGAATCTGAGAAAGTCTTAAATAGGAAAGTTCTAGATCTTCCAGTCTTCTATCATATACGATTTATTTTATAATATTTTAATTAATATAGAATATTTGGAGAATATGCTTCTCAGCTTCGACGGAGCAGTTTCGTAGCAGCTGTGTATTTTGATCTTCTTCAAAACTGGAATCAATCCATCAGGAATATCGCAAAGTCTCCAACATCAAAGCTGTAGCTCTTGAAGTCTTCTATCACTTCATAAATTTGCATAATATTCTAACTTAGAAAGATTATCGGAAGATTATTCTCCTGATAGGCGACGAAACAAACTTTATCACATAAATCCATATTTTTAGCTGAATTTCTTATATTTCTTCTCAAATCATGATTAAACCTGAAATCAACTAACAAACTATTAAATACAACTACTCTAGGCCTAACAAAGGTAATTTAAGGGGTTTAATTATGAATATTTAGTGACTCATCAGACAGCCGGGTCCATATCACCTTAGAGGTCAACCTGAGTTTTCCCAACATCCTAACCTCGGAAACGATGAATGGAGGGTCTCTCCTTGTCACGTCCCGACCCAGAAAACCCATCCAGGTCGGTAACGTGAGCCAACCCTAAATCTAATTATCAATTTGCCAGAGTCTGCCCTATATTATTCACATTTTGAACCATGTACAATTTATAATTATCACTATGAATCTGAACAATTTAAAACTCTAATCAATCGAATAAATCAACTAGTATGAAATCCAACATGCAACTAATAATAACCCTCATATACATATTTATACAGAAATCTAAAAATTATAGATTTATGTGACTACTAAAGTACAACTATAAACTCAAAAGGACACTCCAGGGTCCTCAGGCACCTTCTGAAGTAGACGCACTACCGAACGCCTGCCCGGCTGGAACAACGGACGAAGAGCTTGCGCCTGCACCTACAAAACACAGCCCGAGTAGGAGTGATCGATAAGCTCAGTAGGGTTCTATTCTACGTCACACAGATAGGAAAGGGAACACAACTGTGTCACCTCCTCGCCTAAGTCTAAGGTATGTCAGGGGCCCCATAACCTCCTCTTCCGTTCTCAAGCGTCCTCTAGATAAAGATTGGGAGACAGAGTTCAGCGATGCGGAGTCGTCATCACGCTCAGACTTCTGAGATATGTCACTGCAGAAGATTCGCCTTCAACACAACTCCATACACGTCTACGAGGTCGATTGCCAGATGGCCAATTGCAACATGACATTGACTTTGCCAGCCGTCTTCTCCCGCAAGAAAGTGCAAGTCGATTACCTGGAAGGGGATATTGAAGACACAGAATCCCCATAGCTGATCATGGTCTTTGACGACGTCTCGGAGCAGAGGCTCGCCAATATCGACCTCAGGTCTGACGACATTTCTTCTCCCAAAGCCGGTACGTGATCTACTCCAAACCTCTTTGAGTTCTTGCTTAAGAAACCCAAGGAAACAGAGAGGGGGTACTTAAAAGCTCTATATGTTAGAGCAAGACTCGATGGAGTCGTTTTGCCTCGACTCTTAATTGACAATGGCTTAGTAATTAGGCTACTACCCGATTCTATGTTGGCGCCTCTTGGGAAGACACCTTCCGATTTGTTTCCTACTGAAACAACAATTCATGGCTTTACATGCCGATCGACTATGATAATTAGGGTTCTCCCCATGAAGGTCATGGTCGGAGGCTGTTACGCATTCAACCACCACTGAACCAGCCCAGACCAAATCCGTGCCCAAACCCAAGCATGGGCAGATCCATGGTCAAGGTTAGGTGGGACCCACTTCGTTTTGGGCGTCCTAAGTCCAACCAGCCAAAAGGAATCCTATTCCTAGCTGGTTATTCCTTAGTTAGTTTCTTAATTGCTTTCCTAGTTGATTTCTGATGAGTGCATGACAGTGCACTCTGAATATCCTTGTAACTAGTTTAGTTACTGGATGTTTTCATCCTTAATTAGTCTTTTTAGTACTATTTTTATACTTATATGTTGCTTCACAAAGTTATTTGGAATATGCAGGAAAGTGGAGCTAAAGAAGCAAAGATAGGTCATATTCAACATCAAATCTGTACCTGCTCGGAATGAAGTAGACAATGTTCTATACATTATTGGAAAGCTCTAGAAGTCTAGTTTCCGAGAATTTTTACGGTTCATGATTTAGAGTTTCCTAGAGGAAGATATGCCATTGTTAGTACGAGAGGTGCATGAGCAAGCAGCTATGGAAGAAGAAGATCGATCTGATGCCAAAGAAGATCGATCTATTTTTGTGCTCAGACGCTAACAGAGAGTTGGCATAGAACCAATTATAAACAGATCGATCTCATCCTTAAAAGATCGATCTGAACCTGGGCGATCTGAAAGTGACCAAATCTACGGAGAAAGAAGATCGAACCTTTTCCAAAGAAGATCGATCTTAGTCGGGGCGAACTAGGTTACGAAAATTGAGAAAAGAACGAAGATCGATCTTTATCCTTAAGAAGATCGATCTCTTGTTGGACTACCTGAAAATGAATGGACCAGATTTAATCCAAAGGCTGAAATAAAAGCAAGGGTTTCTTATCGATATTTAAGCAAGTCATCCAGGACATACCAAGGGGGTTCGACCAGAAATATTGGTGGAGTTTGGAAGACCGGAAAGAGGGGAGAAGACCGCACGAAGATCTAGGGTTTTTCTTTCTTATCTTTCTTATGAATATATTGGTCGTTTTGATGATGAACATGAGTGGCTAATCCCTTTGCTAAGTTACCGATGTAGCCCTAACTGGATCATTATATGTTATTGAATTAATATTTTAATCAATGTATATTCTTTGTTGCATTCATTATTATAATTGTGATCTTCATACTTTTACTTGGCCACTAGAAGCATTATAGATTGTTTTATGCGAGATTAGGCGAGGGTTCATTCCTTATTTGTGCACGATCTATAAATGCATGAGTTTATGTCAAGGCTGGGTTCAAGCTAAGACAGTTCTTGGTTCATAATTGTTCTTCAGAACTTAATGGAGTCTTGATTAACACTTAGTTATGGGTTCATTAGTTAGGGTTAATTGAAGGTACTTGGTGAAGACCACGATCAAACGGATCATCATACCGGAAGAACGAACCCTTCGATTAAACTGAGATTTTATTGATTCAATGCATAGAATGAGGATGTTATGGTGAAATCGGAACCTTAGTTTTCATCCATTATATTTCTATCGCTTTCTTATTTTGTTATTAAATCTTCTATTCTAAATATGGGTGTATTTGGAAGAGCTTTGGCTAAGGCGGGATGCTCACAAAATGATGACAATTATGATCCGGGTAAGAAATACTTGCTTAAATTTTTTATATAGCCAATTGTTATTGTTATGTTTGTTTTGCTTTTGGAGTATATAGTATATAATAAATATTAATGCATAGTTGTTGTTGCTTTTGGTGTCTTATAGTTGCATGGTGGAATATTTATGGGAACAATGTACCAACATTACAAAGACTGGCTAAAAGGATACTTTCATTGATTACAAGTTCATCCAGATGTGAGAGAAATTGGAACGCTTTTGAGGGGGTAAGTACTTATTTAGTTATGCAGCTTATGCTATGCACTTATACTAACTAGTAAGTTGTAATGTAGTTTATAGTTTACTAATAAAACTAATAATATACTGTTTTTTTTTCCTTAATGCATATCCATACAAAGAAAAGGAATAGACTAGATACGACAAGGTTGAACAATTTAGTCTATGTCCAATTCAATGCCAAGATCATCAACAAGAAGAGAAGAGAGAAAGAGAAGAATGCGGATTTACTACTTGCTAGTGAAGCTACTATGGCACAAGGATGGATTGTTGATGGTGGTGATGAAGATGTTGAGTCGGATCTTATTAGTGAAATGGTTGGAGAGGGATTGACAGTGGAAGGTGGCTTAGAGTCTAGGAGAAGTTTTAGACTTCAAGAAATTAGAGAACTTGAGGAGGATTTTGTATCTGATGAAGAGGAAGAAGAAAATGAGATGGATTTTGAGTTTGAGTCCGATACGGAGGGAGTACTAGAGGGATATGGAGAAGAAGAATTTGAGGCATATGCTTGAAAGTTGTTAGAATCAAAACTTTGAAAGGAATAGTGTTGCTATTTAAGCTTTATATTTTTTATATATATAATTTTATCATTTATATGTAATAAAAATTAAATGAAAATTAAAAAAATAAAACCGCCTAGTCCCCGCCTAGGCGTCTGACTAGTCCTCTGGGCGCTAGTCCCCGGGCTTCTGCCCGACTAGCGCCTAGTGTTTTTTAAAACCTTGCTTGCGAGATATAAAATTTATTCATCAAGTTTTTGGCGCCGTTGCCGGGGATTTGATTAGAATTTATTAGTAGTGAATGCAAGGTCGCCGATCACGAAAAGAAAAGTTGTTGCTGGTGAACGATAATGTAGATCAAATTGGGATTAAGAAGGGATCTAACAAAGACAACCTATCCACATAAGATTTAGGAGTTCAAGAAGAAGAACAAGAGGAGATGGAGCTTAATAACAATGCACGTCCCTTAGAGGAGTACGTGAGGCCTATTATTTCTACCTCACCTTCATGCATCGCGTTACCCGCAGAGGCTAAGAATTATGAACTTAAAAATCTACACTTTTCTATACTTCCTGAATTTCATGGTTTACCTTCTGAAGATGCACTGACTTTTCTAAAATATTATTATGCCACTAATCAGACTTTTCATCTAGGTGACATTACTGAAGATCAACTGAGAACGTGATGTTTTCCTTATACCCTGAAGTATAAAGCTAAGAGATGGCTGATGTCATTGTATCCTGGATCACTCACTAATTGGGATTCAACTTAGGCTTAATTACGCTTTTGTTACCTGTAAAATTTTGGATATACCACTTTAGTACCTATAGTTTGATAATTACGTTTTTGATACCTATATTTAATGCATATAACATATTTAGTACCTACCGTTAAACGCCGTTATCCAGACTTGACAGCAATCCGCTCACGTGATATCACGTGAGTGGTTTTTAATCAATTTTGATTGGTTTTCTGTCAATTTTGACTGATTGGTTTTACCACCTCAGCAACGGATGCACGTCTCCATCTTCGCGCCCATGTCCATGGCCCCTGCCAACGACGCTGACGGGGTTCCCTCCAGCCCCACTTCGTCCACCACCACCTCCACTGAAGACCCACCACCGGTGCCTGGAGAAGCATACCAACCGGAAGAAGAAGAGGAAGAGGTGCAGGAAGAGGGCCACCACACCGAGCGTATGCTGCCCAATGGCGACTTCTAAACCAGAGAACGGAGCGGCACCGTCCCCCACGGCACCGGGAAGTACCTGTGGACCGACGGGTGCATGTATGAGGGCGAGTGGCGCCACGGCATGACGATGGGCTGTGGGAAGTTCTCGTGGCCCTCCGTAGCCACCTATGAGCGCGAGTTCAAGTCCGGCTTCATGGATGGCTCCGGCCACCTACACGGGCTCCTGTGGGGACACCTACCGGCGGGGTTGGGCGATGAACCTTAAGCACGACCATGGCAAGAAGTCCTACTCCAACGGCGACTACTACGACGGGGAGTGGCGCTCCGGTCATCAGGATGGCCACAGGCGCTACATTTGGCGGAATGGGAATGAGTACGTCGGGCAATGGCGGGCCGGGGTGATCCATGGCCGGGGAACCCTCGTCTGGGCCAATGGCAACCGATACGATGGTGGTTGGGAGGATGGTGTCCCGGAAGATGTCGTCGTCGGCCTTCATCACGCAATCGTAGCGGCGAGGGAGGATGCCGGGGAGCGACGAGAAGTAGGTGTAGGTCTTGCCGGCGTTCATGTTCTCGGTGCAGTTGAGGATGATGATGTCGTCGAACCGGAGGATCTCTAGGGAGACGAGCATCCGTTGCTCCACCTTGGTTAAGTTGCAGAAGACGAAGTTGATGCGGATGTCGGCGGTGGCGGAGGATTGGGCGACGTAGACGAGGTGTGGGGAGGGGGAGACTGAGAGGAGAGAGGATAGATGGAGAGACAGGGGAGGGAGAGCCGAGTGAGAAACAGAGAGCATGGAAGAGAGAGGGAGGAGAGAGAGAAGAGAGATTAGATATTAGGGACAGTGATGTGGTGGCAAAACCAATTACATCAGTTTGCCGTTTGAAAAAATGACGTCGTTAGACGGTCGGATCAAAATGAAGCGGTTTTAACAGTATAGGTATTAAAAACGTAATTATAAAACTAGAGGTACTAAAGTGGTATATCCAAAATTTTACAGGTACCAAAAGTGTAATTAAGCCTTCAATTTATAACAAGTTTGTGAGCAAATTTTATTCCCATGCTATGACTACCAACTTGAGGAGGCAAATTCAAAATTTTTAGCAAGCTGATGGAGAACCATTCCATGAAGCATGGGATAGATTTAAAATGCTTTTGATGCAATGTCCCCATCATAATTACTCTCTAGAAAATCAGATGGAATATTTTTATGATGGACTAAATCTTTCTTGTCAGACTATGGCAGATAATGCTGCAGGTGGAGCGATGTTCAAAAAGACACCACCAGAGGCATATGAAATTTATGAGATGCTAGGATCCAACTCGCAGCAGAGAGACACGAGGAATAAGGCAAGAGGCATCTATGAGCTTAACTAGAATGACAACATGGCAAGGCAGATCGTAGCCCTCAACAAGAAGATGGACGCAATGATGCCCACACAAGCAAAACCGATTGAGGTTTGTTCAATTTGCAGTATTGCTGGTCATAAGTTTGATTCATGTCCTTCTGGTACTGAATTTTCTGAATATGTGCAAGAACAAGCTAATTTGATGAATACTTATAGCCCGAGATCTAGATTTGATCCTTATGCAAATACTTATAATCCTGGTTGGAGGGAGTATCCGAATTTTTCATGGAAAAATAGTGCTAATGCTAGTATGCCTATAGTTAATCAGTCTAACCCATATGTTAAGTCGTCTTTGGAAGCGACTATGTTAGCTTTTATGCAGAAAATAGACTCAAAGATGGAATGGCAGGATTTGGCAATTATTCAAGTAGCATTGAAGAATGCGGCAGCATCCATTGGAAAGTTAGAAGTTCAGGTAGGACTGCTTGCAGATGCTGTACGAGCCCATGTTCCAGACAATTTTCCAAGTCAACCTGAGCAAGCGAAAGCATTTACAGTTCTTCGTTCACGTAAGATCATTGACAATAAGATTAATGTTGAAGTTACTGATGACTATAGTGATGATAAAATTGAGGAAGTTGAGAGGGAGGAGTGCTCGAAAAGGTCACCGAAGACCATATCTGCTTCTGAGAAAGAAAAGAGAGAAATTTAGATCCTGAGGTTCATCACAGCAATCCACCACCATATGTGCCACCAATTCCTTTTCCAGGCCGCTTGAAGAAAGCCAAAATTATTAAGTCAAATTCTGAAATTTATGGTATTTTATCTAAAATTAATGTGAACTTGCCATTGCTTGATGTGATTAGGAACATGCCCGTCTTTCCGAAGTTTTTCAAGGAATTAAGTACGTATAAGCGTAAGTATGAGCCGCATGAAAAGGTAATGGTTTCAGAGACGGTAAGCGCAGTACTACAAAGGAAGCTTCCACCCAAGCTTAAGGATCCAGGGAGTTTTAACATTAGTATTACTGTTGGTGATACAAAAATAGGAGAGTCAATACTTGATTTAGGAGCCAGTGTTAATTTGATACCTTATTCTGTTTTTCTTCAGTTAGGTGTGGGTGAATTAAAACCTACTACGATGTCTCTATAACTTGCAGATCGTTCAATTAAATATCCATGAGACATTATAGAATACATTTTAGTACAAGTTGATAAGTTAATTATCCCTACTGATTTTGTGATATTGGATATAGATGATGCACCCTTGCATGATAGAAATTTACCGATTTTGCTTGGACATCCATTTATGGCTACAACAAAGACTATGATTAATGTGCATGATAGCAAGTTAAGCATGACAATCTTAGGTGAAACGGTTGACTTTAAAATGTTTGATTCTATGTCATATCCCTCAAATTCTTTTGATCGTTTCTCAATAGATGTATTAGATTCAATGGTACTTTCTAATTTCAGACAAGAGCAGGTTAAGACTGCATTGGGAGTGACATTTATGATGGAAGAGGAGGATGCGCACAACTATGATGGAGGTCACGGCAGCCCTTGAGGCATTGCAGCCATACCCCCTGGTGGATTTCGGTTAGACATGCTAGACGCGTCTCATTTTAAAATTGTTTCATCAATAGTATCTCCACCTAAGCTTGAGTTAAAACATCTTCATTTTAATCTGAAATACGCATATCTTGGTGAGAATGAAACCCTACCTGTGATTATTGCTTCCGACATTAATCCATTCGAAGAGGAAAAATTATTGAGAGTTCTTATGGAGCATAAAATTGCAATAGGCTGGACAATTGCAGATATTAAAAGAGTGAGTCCTACTATGTGCATGCATCGCATTATGTTGGAAGAAGACACCAAGCCTATAAGGGACACCCAACGTCGCCTTAATCCAAATATGAAAGAAGTTGTTCGAGCAGAGGTTCTTAAATTACTTGATGTTGGTGTTATATATCCTATTTTTTATAGCAATTGGGTAGTCCAGTTCATGTCGTCCCTAAGAAATCAGGAATAACAGTTGTGAAGAATGAGAACAATGAGCTTATACCTACGAGGATGACAACTAGATGGCGTGTCTACATTGATTATCGCAAGCTTAACGCAGCTACTAAACTGAACACTTTCCCTTACCTTTTATCGATCAAATACTTGAACGTTTAGCTGGTCACGCATTTTATTGTTTTCTTGATGGATTTTCAGGTTATAATCAAATAGCCATCGCCCCTGAGGACCAAGAGAAGACTACATTCATCTGCCTGTTTGGAACATTTGCGTATAGACGGATGCCATTTGGATTATGTAACACACCTGCTACTTTTCAAAGATGTATGATATCGATTTTTTCCGACATGATAGAATGAGGTATTTGTGGATTATTTTTCTATCTTTGGGAATTCTTTTGATAATTGCCTTGAACATCTAACATTGGTGCTAAAGAGATGTAAGGAGACTAATTTGACATTGAGCTGGGAGAAGAGTCACTTCATGGTAAGGCAAGGCATTGTTTTGGGACATGCTATCTCTAGTAAATGTATTGAAGTTGACAGGGCAAAAATAGATTTGATTGAGAAATTGCCGCCCCCTACTTCTGTAAAGGGTGTGCGACGTTTTTTGGGCCATGCCGGATTTTATCATAGATTCATTAGAGATTTTTTTAAGATTGAACGACCTTTGTGTGATTTATTGGCCAAGGATGCTGAGTTTAAGTTTAGTAAAGCCTGTCTTGATGCTTTCAATTCTTTAAAAGAGAAATTGATTACTATACATATTATTATGCTTCCTGATTGGTCATTGTCCTTTGAGATAATGTGTGATGCGTCTGATTATGCTATAGGGGCTGTGTTAGGACAAAGGATGAATAAGGTTTCTCATGCAATTTATTATGCAAGTCGTACACTCAATGATGCTCAAATCAATTATTCAACTACTGAGAAAGAATTACTTGCTGTTGTTTTTGCATTGGAGAAATTTCGTTCTTATTTGATTGGATCTAAGGGTGTTATTTATTTAGATCATGCCGCATTAAAATATCTACAAACCAAAAAGGATACCAAGCCTAGGTTAATCAGGTGGATCCTACTGCTGCAAGAGTTTGATTTGGAAATAAGGGACAAGAAAGGGAGCAACAATGTAGTGGCAGATCACTTGTCGTGATTGGAGCACATGGCCGACCCTAAGGATGTACAGCCCATTCAAGAATGTTTTCCTGATGAACAACTCTTCTCTGAGAATGGTAAAGAGCCCTGGTATGCGGATATTGTTAATTATTCAGCTAGCAACGTTTTGCGTCGTTCACAGGAAAAGAAAAGATTTTTGTCTACAGTTAGATATTACTGTTGGGATGACCTTTATTTATTTAAGCACTGTTCTGATCAAATAATAAGGCGTTGTGTTCCAGAATATGAGCATGATAATATATTGAAATTTAGTCATGAATTAACTTGTGGAGGACACTTTGGAGGTAAGAAAATTGCTTTTAAAGTTCTTCAATCTGGGTTCTTCTGGCCTACCTTATTCAACAATGCGTTTAATTTTGTTGCTAAGTGTGACAGATGTCAAAGATCAGGGAACATAAAAAAAAGTAATGAGATGCATGTTAAAAATAATCTAGTGGTAGAATTGTTCGATGTTTGGGGTATAGACTTTATGGGACCGTTTCCACCATCATATGGGTATACTTATATTCTTGTTGCAGTGGATTACGTATCTAAGTGGATTGAAGCAATTGCAACCAGGAACAATGATAGCAAGACCGTGGTGAGTTTCTTGAAAGATATGATTTTTACAAGGTTTGGAACACCTCGGGCGATTATAAGTGATGGGGGGACGCATTTTTGCAATAAAGCATTTGATTCCTTGTTAAAGAAGTACAACATCACACATCAGGTAGCAACCCCGTACCACCCTGAAACATCGGGGCAAGTTGAGGTGAGCAATAGGCACTACAAGGAAGGATTGGGCCGTGAAATTGAATGATGTTCTATTGGCTTATCACACTGCATATAAGACTCCTATTGGTATGAGCCCTTACCGAATTGTGTTTGAAAAGGCATGCCACCTACTAGTGGAATTGGAGTATAGGGCCTATTGGGCGATAAAGCAGTTAAATTTTGAAATGAGAGAAGCTGAGGACTGGAGGAAAATACAATTGAACGAATTAGATGAGTTGCGGAATGAAGCATACGAGAACTCTAAAATTTACAAGGAAAAGACCAAGCTCTATCAAGACAAAGCAATACAACGGAAGGAGTTCACACCAGGTATGAAAGTTTTACTTTATATCTCACGAACAAAATTCTTTCCTGGTAAATTAAGGTCAAGGTGGACAAGCCTTTTTAGAGTGACACAAGTATCTACTCATAGTGCTGTTGAACTTGAGAATGAAAGGAATGGGAGCAAATTCAAAGTCAATGGACAACGTTTAAAGTTGTATTTGGAAGGACATTCAGAAGTTGTGGGTGCCGTGAATTTTGTTGAAGCTTAAGATTTTGCAGTACGTCTTTCCTAGACATTAAATAAAGCGCTGGGTGGGAGGCAACCCACCAAGTTTTATGTTTTCTCTTGTGTTTTATTTTTAGGTTTTGAACCACCTTGATGATCCTTGAGGAGATGCTCCCTTACTCTATCACGTGGCCTCTTTTCTATTTAAACTATCTTGTATCTCATTTACATGGAATTTTTGGATAGCCATCTCCTACATATGTTATTGCTTAGGATGCACACATTGAGGACAATGTTGATTTCAGGTTAGGGGTGTATCCATTCATGACCTTATTCATGCAACCTTGTAGGTTTAATAGAGTTAAATTGTACATGACCTGAAATGTTTATGCTTATTATACTTGTTGCTTTCACATGGATTGACTTATACATTGATTGCATGTGTGATAACTTGAAGGTAGAACATCATGTGATTTACACACGAACACTTTATGTGCGGTGGCAATTATACTCACCAGAGGAATGAGCATGCTATTAGAATCTGGACTATAATTTCAACTTTTGCTACTATGTTGAGTATTGCATGTAGAAAAAAAAAATTGGAGCTTGAACAAGCTGTGCCTAAGCGACTATTAAGTGATCTACTGAGTAACTGGGTGTTCTTGCCTCAGGAAGCAGGGAGTTCGTGTAAAACGATAGAACCACTGATAGCTAAAAAAAAACTATTAAGTATTTTGCTAAGTAACTGGGTCTCTGCGTCTCAAGAAGTAGAGAGTGCTCGCGTAAAAAGGCAAAGTGTCTGATAGTTAAAAAGAAAAAGAAAAAAAAGCATGTTGTAGTTTAAATGCGAGGATTGGATGATTGGTCCGAAAGATAGTGGTGTGTTTGGACTAATGATGGGTAGAGGTTGCTTCTGTATGTAACTTTAATTTGCCACGTCACATGTGTTCGTCTGGATGGTGATTAGCATGTTTGAAGTGTAGAAGTTAATTTCATGTGTTAGTAGCATGTGTATAAGGATAAGAAGTTTTCGTGCACTGTGCTATATAGAACATGATCGACCTGGTAAGGTAGAACTCTTATTATGCATGTCTACAACCTTGGACCATTGGTGTGCTTAATTATAATTTTATGCGCTGTGAATTGCTAGAGACTAGCAATAAGCTGATTGGTGGGTGTGATGAGTGCATGAAAATGCACTCTGAATAGTCTTGTAACTAGTTTAATTACTGGATTTTTTCATCCTTAATTAGTCTCTTTAGTATTATTTTTATACTTATATGTTGCTTCACAAAGTTATTTGGAATATGCAGGAAAGTGGAGCTAAAGGAGCAAAAATAGGTCATATTCAACATCAAATCTGTACCTGCTTCGGACGAACCAGACAATGTTCCATACATGATTGGAAAGCTCTACAAGTCTAGTTTTCGAGAGTTTTTATGGTTCATGATTTGGAGTTTCCTAGAGGAAGATATGCCATTGTTAGTAATAGAGGTGCAGGAGCAAGTAGCTATTGAAGAAGAAGATCGATCTGATGCCAAAGAAGATCGATCTATTTTTGTACTCAGATGCTGGCAAAGAGTTGACAGAGGACCAATTATAAACAGATCGATCTGAACCTAGGCGATCTGGAAGTAACCCAATCTACGGAGAAAGAAGATCGATCCTTTCCCAAAGAAGATCGATTGTGAGGACTCTTCCCTCTATTCCTGTGGCTCGTTGTGGACCGCAAGGGCAATTTGGTAAATTGCGCCTTGTCGGCTTGTTTCACACTCGCGTATGCACACACTGACCATGGTTGTGTTCATGTTTGACTAGAATGGATAGTGGGACCCGGGATCGAAGGATCCGGGCTTGGGCTTGAGTTCTTGCCCAAGTCTAGCTTTTTGGACAAATCGGATCGATCTTCTCTAACTAAGAGATCGATCTTCTTGTCCCATAAAGTCAAACCCGATTTGGCAAGAAAGATCGATCTCTTTTGAGAAAGAGATCGATCTCTCTTGAGTCGGTTCGTTCGTCTATAAAACGAACAAGATTATTCTCTTTTGTTTTTTTTGGAAATTCCGAGTTTTCAACCGTGTTCTAGCTGGATTTGAGTTCGTTTGAGGAAGATCTAAGACCTAGCAGCTTGGATTGAAGCTGCTCTTGCTTAGGTAGGGATTCCTACCTACATCTTTTCGGGGTTTTGAGTTTTTCCGGTTTGATTTGTGTTCTTATGCTTAGATCTGTTAATATACTTGTTGGTTTTCCATGATTTTACCGGTTTTGGACTCGTGGGATCTCGATCTACCAGATCCCAAAGTGTAGCCGGAGTTCGGTGTTCTTAAACTCTTGGGAGGAGGAGTGCCTGCCCATCGGTGTCCTGGCCCGCCAAACAGTGTTCTGTGTCCTGTTGAGAGTATGCAGTGTTTTGGGCCTACATTCACGGACTTCCGGTAGGGTTATGGGACCCTTGTATACACCTAGGATCGACTTGGGGGCGACACTGTTGTGTTCCCTCCCTTATGAGTGTCGTAGTGTAGTGTCCCTGCTGAGCTTAGTGCTCACTCCTACCCGGGCTGCGTTTTGCAGGTGCTGGCGCTAGCTCTTCTTCGGTCGCCCCTACCGGGCTGGTGTTTGGTGACGTGGCGGCGTCTGGCGGTGCTTGAGAGGTGGCGATCTTCCAGTTTTACCCCTTTTGTTATAGATAGTCTCCTACGGGAGTGATAAATGTATAATTTCCCTGTTTTGAGGTTTTGTAATATATGTCAGTTTCAGTCTTTGGGTTTGTAATTTTTGTTAATACAGGATGATTGTGAATTGATAGGGTAACCACTACGATTAGAGGGAACCCTCACCAAAATTTTCGCAATAGGTTAGGATCCGGTTCGCGTCGCCCGGCCCGGTTGGGCCTACACGGGTCGGGGCGCGACATTGATCTTAGTCTGGGCGAACCAGGTTACGAAAATTGAGAAAAGAATGAAGTTCGATCTTTATCCTTAAGAAGATCGATCTCTTGTCGGACGACCTGAAAATGAACGGACCAGATTTAATCCAAAGGCTGAAATGAAAGCTAGGATTTCTTACCCATATTTAAGCATGTCATCCAAGACATACCAAGGGGGTTCGGCCAGCACTATTGGAGGAGTTTGGAAGGCCGGAAAGAGCGGAGAAGACCGCATGAAGATCTAGGATTTTTCTTACTTATCTTTCTTATGAATATCTTGGTTGTTTTGATGATGAACATGAGTGGCTAATCCCTTTGCTAAGGAACCAATGTAGCCCTAACTGAATCATTTTATGTTATTGAATTAATATTTTAATCAATTTATATTCCTTGTTGCATTTATTATTATAATTGTGATCTTCATACTTTTACTTGGCCACTAGAAATATTGTAGATTGTTTTATGCGAGATTAGGCGAGGGTTCATTCCCTATTTGTGCACGATCTATGAATGCACGAGTTTATGTCAAGGCCGGGTTCAAGCTAAGACAATTCTTGCTTCATAATTGTTCTTCAGAGCTTAATGGATTCTTAATTTACACTTAGTTATGGGTTCATTAACTAAGGTTAATTGAGGGTACTTGGTGAAGACCGCGATCGAACGGATCATCGTACCAGAACAACGAACCCTTGGATTAAACTGAGATTTTGTTGATTTAATGCATAGAATGAGGATGTTATGGTGAAATCGGAACCTTAGTCTTCATCAATTATATTGCTATCGCTTTTTTATTTCGTTATTAAATCTTCTATTCTCAATAATTCATATTTCTTCCTTTACCTTCCTTATTTTCTTTCTTCTCTGTACTTTAGTGTTTTACTCTAATAATCTTTACGAATCTCAGTGGGTACGATACTCGTCTTGCTGCTAAACTGACCACACAGATTCGTATACTTGCGAGATATAAAATTTATTAATCAATTTTCTAGTTTGAGTTCAGCTTATGCTTTGCTTTATTAGTTCCTATTATGAGTCCTAGTTTATTAGGAAGTTTGAGTTATGATTGAGTCTTAGTAGGAATGTATTGTTACTTGCTTATTAAAGGCAGGTAGTTCTCTAGTTGGAGTAGAACTCTGTCAAGGCCTCTGTAAAAGGACCACTATAGGTTGTATTAGGTCACGGATGAATTATGATGAATAAAGTAGAGTTATTAGTAGAATAATCTTAGGAGTAGCTATAACCCCAATTCCACCAACTTGACCAGCCACCTTCTCTTCCCTTCCCTACCGTCGGATCCTTTCTTTACCACCGGCCTCCGCCATTCGCTGCCATCCACGCCTTCGTCGTCCAACCCCAAGTCCCCGGCGTCCACCTTGACCTCCGTGCTCCCCTCCACCACCTCATCACCGCTGCCACGTTCTCCAAGGCTTTGATCCCCCAAGGGTAGCCGACCAACCATAGAGGAAGCTGTGAGGTAATGTCTCTCCTCCGATTTGAGCCTTCCTCGTCGAATACCTAAGGTGTTTCTCGTAAAACCCTAAAAGTATCTCTCGACCTAACCATAGATTTGGCTAAGGAGGAGCTGAGACCAGGCAAGAGACTCGGTACCCGCGCTTACGAGAAAGCTCGACGTATCAACTTGGTATTAGAGCTCTGTCCTCCTACCTGTGCCGCCCGGAATCCTTCCGAAGGAGTCCACATGGCAGGAGCAACCCGTACAAGTGCTTCCAAGGAGCGGGATCTTCCCGTAACCCGAGAAGATATCGACGGCATCAAGGGATCGTTGATGTCCCTTCAGACATCGCAGCATGAGATGCAAGCCTTAATCATCGGAATCTCTGAGAGGATTGCGTTCATGGCCTTGTAGATGCAGAGACCGAGTCCTGGAACTACGGGAGAGCATGGTAACCCTAACCCTAGCCCTAACCAGCCTCCTACTACAACTCCTAGTTCCCCTCGGACTTCTCATGAACCTGTCCCTACCCTGGAAGGAACCAGCCCTAGTCCCAACTACGTCTTGGTTGGACCAGGTCCTATCCCTCCTACCCAACCCCCTGCTCAACCAGCCTACACCACACCCTTGGCCGGCCCTACCACCTTTCCACCACCACCTGGCCCCACTACCCTTCCACCGCCACCACATCGGCCCCTATATCCAGCCTATCCCCCGCCTCCGTACCAGCAGCCTATGCCCTCTCCATATGTACCCTACAACCAAATTCCTCCACAACTCCATTACTACCCTCCTCATACCCCACCTACATATGAACCGCCCCATGACCCAATCCGTGAGCCACCCCTTGCTATCCGGATTCTCTGCATGGACTTCCCCCGCGATGATGGTTCTACGGATCCTACTCATTGGATTATCAAGGCGGAGCAGTTCTTCTCTTATCATCCTATCCATGAACTAGAGAAGGTCCGTTACGCCGTTTATCACTTCGATGGAGATGCCTAGACATGGTACCACCTGTCGAAGGATACGGATGAGTGCACGACTTGGCATACCTTTCAGCATGCCCTGCACTTGCGCTATGGACCGACGACCTACGAGGACCCCATTGGTAAACTCACTCGAATTTAGCAAGATGGCTCAGTCTGAGACTACCAGATCCGGTTCGACCGAGGTCTAGGTCGTGTCCTACACTTGGCTCGGGATGTTGTACTGAGTCTCTTCACAAGCGGACTGATGCCGACCTTCAGGTACGATGTTCAGCTCGCTAGACCAGCCACCATAGCCGAGGCCATCAGCTACGCCAAGACTCATGAGGCGAAGCAGCACGCGATCCGGCACGCTACGGCAAGGTCGACCCCCGCACCTACCCGTCCACCCCCCGCTGCCCGTACCGTGCTCACGAACTGGATTTTGGGTGCGACTAGGACTCCTAATCCTACTCAAACTAGGACTCCTAGTCAGACTCAAACTCCAGTCCGACCTCAACGGAGACAGCTATCCCTAGCTGAACTGCAACAACATAGATCACAAGGACTTTGCTTCCAATGTGACGAGCTCTATACCCCGGGGCACCGTCGTAAGCAACTATTGAGCATCGAGATCATCAATGAGGAACCAGCCATAGAGGATGAGCTTGAAGAACCGGCCCCACCTGAAGCCGAGTCAGGTGAAGAAGACGCCCCAGCTGAACCCGTCCCCTACATCACCTTCCATGCTATGGTCAGAACCCCCACACCATAGACAATTCGAGTAAGAGGATCCATCAACTCAATTCCGATCATCTTACTCATCGATTCAGGAAGCACCCACAACTTTCTGGTGGACCACCATGCACCGAAGTTTGGACTCATGCCCAAGACTAACTCCGGATTCCATTTGACAGTGGCCAGCGGTGAACGCCTGGAGTCCCCGACAAGGTGTGCTAGGGTATGCGTCCATCTCCAGGGAGTCCTAGTCTACGTGGACTTCTTCCTCTTACCTCTATAGGGTTGTGATGCAGTCCTAGGTGCATAATGGTTACTAACCCTAGGAGACATCCAAATGAACCTCAAGGAGCTGAAGGTGAGATTCCATCTCGGGGAGGAGCAGATCGAGTTACAAGGGATAAATGTACCATCATCCTTCAGGATCTACTCGGAAGCCACAACCCTACATAGCATCCGTAGGGGAGATTAGGGACGGCTTTGTATGCTGAAGAGCAGCCCAAACACAGATCGTCTAGACGGTTCAACCGGGATCACCCTTGGTGGAAAATCTGAAGGGGATCTACCCCTTGACCCAACTCTGGCCACCCTCTTGGAGCAGTACATCGACCTCTTCACTGAGCTAACCGGGCTTCCTCCTGCCCGGGAGCATGACCATCACATACCATTGAAGCCCGGAGAAGGCCCGGTGAATGTGCGGCCCTACAGGTACCCCCACTACCAGAAGACAGAGATAGAACAACAGGTGGCTGCCCTACTCAGGAACGGCGTCATACATACTTCATCCAGCCCCTACTCATCACCGGTCCAACTAGTCAAGAAGCAGGATGGATCGTGGCACATGTGTATCGATTACCGAGCTCTCAATAAAGCAACCGTCAAAGATAAGTTCCCTATTCCCATAATTGACGAGTTGCTGGATGAACTTCACAACGCAGCCATTTTCTCCAAGCTAGATCTACGGTCCGGTTATTACCAGATCCGGATGTACCTGCCGTATGTTGAAAAAACCGCCTTACGTACATATCATGGCCACTAGGAGTTCCTTGTCATGCCATTTGGGCTGACCAACGCCCCCTCTACCTTCCAGGCATTGATGGACTCCATCTTCGAGCCCTTGCTCCGCAGGTCTGTCCTAGTCTTGTTTGATGATATACTAATCTATAGCCGGAGTATGCATGAGCATCTGGGCCACTTGTCCACCATCTTCACCATCCTAAGAGAACATCAACTTCTCTTAAGGAAGGACAAGTCTCAATTTGGGCAGCATCAAGTCCGTTACCTTGGCCATGTCGTCTCCCCTGAAGGTGTGGCCATGGATGCTGACAAGATTGCTGCCATGATGAGTTAGCTACCCCCTACTAATGTCAAGGATGATTGCAAGACCATTGACGATTTCTCGGACTTACCGGCTACTATCGAAAGTTCGTACAGTACTACGGGACGATTGCAAGACCATTGACACAGCTGCTAAAGAAGGACAACTTCCAGTGGAACCTTGAGACTGAACAAAGCCTTTCAGCAACTCAAGGAAGCGATGATGACCGGCCCTGCCCTTGCTTTGCCAGACTTCACCAAGCCCTTCATCATCGAGTGTGATGCCCCATCCTACGGCATTGGTGCAGTCCTCATTCAAGAGAAGAAGCCCATCGCCTACTTCAGCCAGGTGTTACCTCCTAGAGAGCTAGGAAGATCAACATATGAGAAGGAGATGTGGGCATTGGCGTTGGTTGTCCACAAGTGGAGACCATACTTACTTGGTTCCAAGTTCATCGTCAGGACCGATCATAGGAGTTTCAAACACTTTTCGGAACAGACCGTGTCGGCCGAAGCACAACAGAAGTGGCTTGTGAAATTGTTGGGTTATTACTTCGACATGGAGTACAAGAAGGGTTCAGAGAATTCAGTTGTAGATGCCCTCTCCTAAGTGCCACCACTTAGCCATGAGGCCAAGGCTCGTTCCTAAGGGGGAGGGGATGTTACGAGTTCAATCACCACTGAACCAGCCCAGACCAGATCCATGCCCAAACCCAAGCATGGGCGGATCCATGGCCAAGGTTAGGTGGGACCTACGTCCTTTTGGGCGACCTAAGTCCAATCGGCCAAAAGGAATCCTATTCCTAGCTGGTTATTCCTTAGTTAGTTTCTTAATTGCTTTCCTAGTTGATTTTCTAGTTTGAGTTCAATTTATGCTTTACTTTATTAGTTCCTATTATGTATGAGTCCTAGTTATTAGGAAGTTTGAGTTATGATTGAGTCTTAGTAAGAAAGTATTATTACTTGCTGATTAAAGCAAGATAGTTCTCTAGTTGGAGTAGAACTCTGTCAAGGCCTCTATAAAAGGACCCCTATTGTTTGTATTAGGTCATGGACAAATTATGATGAATAAAGTAAAGTTATCAGTAGAATAATCTTAGGAGTAGCTGCAACCCTAATTCCACCAACTCCATCAGTCACCTTCTCTTCCCTTCCCTACCGCCGGATACTTTCTCCACCACCGGCCTCCGCCATCCGCTGCCATCCACGCCTCCGTCGTCCAACCCCAAGTCCCCGACGTCCCCCTTGGCTGCCGTGCTCCCCTCCGCCACCTCATCACCGCTGCCATGTTTTACAAGGCTTGGATCCCCCAAGGGTAGCCGACCAACCATAGAGGAAGCTGCAAGGTGATCCTCTTCCTCATCCGTCTCTCTACTCCGGTTTGAGCCTTCATCGTCGAATACCTAGGGTGCTTCTCCTAAAACCCTAAAGATATCTCTCAACCTAGCCATAGATTTGGCTAAGGAGAAGCCGAGACCAGGCAAGAGACCCGATACCCACGCTTACTAGAAAGCTCGGTGTATCAGAGGCACGATGTCTATTACTACTTTCTTTGTAGGTGACACTAAAGTGAGCTACAATGCTCTCCTCGGATATGACTGGCTCCATGCCAACGCGTGCATCCCATCATCTCTACACCAATTGCTAATACTTTGGAATAAAAGTGACGTGGAAATTGTGCATGCAAATCGACAACTAGTCATTGTCCATTCCAACTAGATTGAAGTTGTCGATACCTCCAGCCCTGTAGAGATGTATCGAGGTCATATCCGCTCGCTGTGAGAGATCGAGTCATCGTGAGGCTCCCCTTTTTGATTTTCACACTTAGGTGGTCGCAGAGGATTGTCGCATTTATGAACTAGAAGCAATGCTAGCTCTAGAGTTATATAAGCGGGATAAGCTATGTAGGCTAATGAATGCGGAAGAGGAGAAGCTCGACACTGACATAGACAAGCTCGATGTAGATTTGCGTCGTTTTGAATATATGCTTTTGTCCTTTCAGACAAGGTCGACTGACATCATCATCTCAGAGAGTATGTTGATCCTGTTTGAAATGATGTGGGATGTTGTACGAGAGGTTCGACCTCCGACTTGAACAATTTTTATGTATGAACTCTTCTATTTAATGGGGGCTATAAGGGGTTTTTTCGATGTTTTGGGAAGTTTTATTGAAGCACTTCTTTGCTTGTTTCCCAAATAGATGGTACATATTTGTTTCAAGAACTTGCCATTGATTGTATGTCGGTGGGCAGTACCATCAAGACTTTGTAACTGGTATGCGTTTCCATATAAGACGTCTCGGACTCGGAAAGGCCCTTCCCAGTTAGGGCTCCATTTTCCTAAGTTTGGATTCTTTGTTTTGTAAGGCAGGATCACTTTCCAAACTAAGTCCCCGGCGTCAAAGCTTAGACCTCGATCGTGTTTCTTATAAGCTCGGGCGGCTTTTCTTTTCTGGGCTTCGATCTGATTCAAGGCTTGGATTCAGACGCCTTCCAACAAGTCGAGCTCTCCGAGCATCGCCTCTTTGTATTATGTGAGTTTGGTGTTCTGTCCTCAGAGATCCGACTCGGGTAAGGCAAATGTCGTAGCAGATGTGCTGAGCAGACAGGTGAGAGACACCAGAGCAGCAGTTGCAGGGTTATCAGTGTCGCAGTGGCAGGCATTAGAGACATCGGGCTAGTTGAGGCTCGAGTTTGAGAATTAGGGATCCAGCAGCTACCTCTACACAGTACAGAGTATGCCAGCAGTTCTAGCCAGAGTGATAGAGGCGCAACGCAGTGATTCCGAGCTCGAGGAGTTGCGCACATCGGTAGGCACGGAGGGCGCAGACGGGGATTGGACAGTATCGTCAGACGAAGGGCTACAATTCAGAGGCAGAGTGGCGGTCCCGGCAGATCCAGTTCTACGAAACGACGTCCTACGAGAGTTCCATCACTCTCGTTTTGCAGTTCATCCCGGGGGCACCAAGATGTACCAGGACCTGCGGCGACAAATCTGGTGGTGCGGGATAAAGAGGGCAGTGACGGAGTTCGTATCGCATTGCCTTACCTGTCAGAAGGTTAAGGCAGAGCACCAGTGAACTCCAGGGTTACTTCAGCCCCTTCTACTTGCTGATTGGAAGTGGGAGCACATCACGATGGACTTCATGACCGGGCTACTGAGATCTCCTAGGGGGAATGACGTGATTTGGGTCATCGTTGATCGATTGACCAAATTGGCGCACTTCATGCCTATGCGAACGACAGACTCGACAGCCAGGTTGGGTAGTTTGTACGTAAGAGAAGTGGTGAGACTACACGGAGTTCCAGTGTCTATAGTGTCAGACCGTGACCCCAGGTTCACCAGCAGGTTCTGGCGAGGCTTTCAGGAGGCAGTTGGCACACTCCTGACTTTCAGTATGGCATTCCATCAGCAGACAGACAGGCAGTCAGAGCGGACAATCCAGATCTTAGAGGACATGCTGAGATCATGTGTCCTCGATGTTGGAGGCAGCTGGGAGGAGCACGTTCCCTTGGTGGAGTTCGCCTACAACAACAACTACCAGTCCAGTATTGGAGTAGCACGTTTCAGTATGGCGTTCTATGGTAGGCCGTGTCGTTTCCTAATGTGCTGGACAGAAGTTGGAGAGGCACCACTCACTGGTCCAGACATCGTCAGACGGTCGTCAAAGAGGCTAGTGCAGATCAAGCAGAGAATTCTGACCGCTCAGAGCTGGCAGAAGAGTTATGCAGATCAGAGGCGATGACCGTTGGAGTTTACAGTCGACGACAGAGTGTTCTTGTGAGCATTGCCATACAGAGGGTCAGTCAGGGTTGGCAGAGGTGGTAAGTTGGCGTCGAGGTTCATCGGGCCATTCGAGATCCGAGAGAGGATTTGCGAGGTATCCTACCACCTGGATCTTCTTGAGCATATGTCAGTTGTGCATCAGACATTCCATGTGGCGAGGCATCCGACATTCCATGTGTCGATGCTGGGGAAGTATCACCCAGACCCGTCTCATGTCATCTGGGTGGATGACATCGAGCTAGAGACAGAAGCGACGTTCGTTGAGCAGCCAGTTCGGGTACTTGACCGGAGGGATCAGGTCTTGCGGGGCAAGACGATTCCCTTGGTCAAAGTACTGTGGAGGCACAGAGGCGTCGAGGAGATGACCTGGGAGCGCGAGGCGCGCATGCGACGGGATTGTCCGCACTTGTTTCCTTCTCGAGGCACCTCTTGTCCTGTCTTTTAATGTAGTTGTTTTTCTGCTTCTGAGCCCTACTTTTATCGCATCTCGGGACGAGATTTCCTTTAAGGGTATTAGGATGTGAGGACATGTCCCTCTACTCCTGGGCCGACCGCCTGGGTCGGGTCCGTGGCTCGTTGTGGACCGCAAGGGCAATTTGGTAAATTGCGCATTGTCGGTTTGTTTCACACCCGCGAGTGCACACACTGACCGTGTTTGTGTTAGTGTTTGATTAGAATGGTTAGGTGGACCCAGGATCCGAAGATCCGAGCTAGCGCTTGTGTTTTAGCCTAAGTTTGACTTTCTGGGGGAAGGAGATCGATCTCCTTACCAAGGAGATCGATCTTCCTTGCTAAAGAGATCGATCTTCCTTGCTAAGGAGATCAATCCTCCTGTGCCAGAAAGTTGAGGCGGTGGATTTCTGAATGGACGGCCGCTGTCGCGCCCCGCCCCGCGTAGGCCCAACCGGGCCGGGCGACGCGAACTGAAACCTAACATACTGCGGAAATTTTGATGAGGTTTCCCTCTAATCATAGTGGTCTCTCTAGCAATTCACAATCATCCTGTATTAAACAATTATCACAAACTTCAAAACTGAAACTGAATATAGTACAAATCCTCAACAGGGTAGAAGTTATACAATTCTCTCCCGTAGGAGGCTAACTAAACAAAAAGGTATAGGTAGAATGATCACCGCTCCTCAAACACCGCCATGTCACCAAACGCCTGCCCGGTAGGGGCGACTGAAGAAGAGCTAGCGCCAGCACCTGCAAAACGCAGCCCGGGTAGGAGTGAGCACTAAGCTAGGCAGGGACACTACACTACGACACTCACAAGGGAGGGAACACAACAGCGCCCCCCCCAAGTCGAACCTAGGTTTATATAAGGGTCCCATAACCCTACCAGGAGTCCGTGAACGCAGGCCCAAACACTGCAGACTCTCAATAGGACACAGGACACTGTTTGGCGGGCAAGAACACCGCTGGGCAGGCACACCCCCACCCAAGAGTCAAGAACACCGGACACCGGCTACATCTCAGATTTAACTTGGAGTTGACCCGACCTCTAATCATCAAACAACATGTATTCAGGTCATCTAACCCTATCATCGATATCGACCGAATACTACAAATCGAGTTCTGGACCAAGCTACCCACAACGGTCCTAGAGCTAGATCCGGACTACCCGAAAGCCCCGAATCGGTGATCAACCCATCGCCAGCGTCCTAGTCCTATGCAACTAATGCACAACACAATGCATGCCATGATCACACGCAGGATAAATACAGATACGCATGCTACAAATGTGATGATATATTAAACAAGGTATGACACCCTGCTGCCCCGGGGTGGTGAATAGGTAAGTAAGGTCTAGGAGCTGCTACAGTGGTATCCCCACCAACTACCAGTGGTCCACCACAACACCTGCATCGGGAAGCAGCTCCACAAACAACAGCTCATAGACATCACAGATAAAGCCCTCGGTGGGTTGCCTGATTTTCTAAAGAGTAATTATGATGGGTACATTGCATCAAAAGCATGTTAAATCTATCCTATGCTTCATGGAATGGTTCTCCATCAGATTGCTGAAAATTTAGAATTTGCCTTCTCAAGTTAGTAGTCATGGCATGAGAATAAAATTTATTAACAAACTTGTTATAAATTGCATCCCAAGTAGTGAGTGATCCAGGAGGCAACGACATCAACCATCTCTTTGCTTTATCTTTCAGAGTATAGGGAAAACATCGCATCCTCAGTTGATCTTCAGTAATGCCTACTAAGGGAAAAGTCTGAATAGTAGCATAATAATCTTTTACAAACATTAGTGCATCTTCATTATTATAATTGAGATGTAGTGGCGGATCACTTGTCACGATTAGAGCACATGGCCGGCTCTAAGGATGTACAACCCATCCAAGAATGCTTTCCCAATGAACAACTCTTTTCTGTGAATGGTAAAGAGCCCTGGTATGCGGATATTGTTAACTATTTAGCTAGTAATGTTCTGCGTACTGATTTAAGTTCACAGGAAAAGAAAAGATTTTTGTCTACTGTTCGATATTATTTTTGGAATGATCCTTATTTATTTAAGCATTGTCTTGATCAAATAATAAGGCGTTGTGTTCCAGAATATGAGCATGATGATATATTGAAATTTAGTCATGAATTAACTTGTGGAGGACACTTTGGAGGTAAGAAAACTGCTTTTAAAGTTCTTCAATCTGGTTTCTTTTGGCCTACATTATTCAAAGAAGCATTTAATTTTGTTGCTAAGTGTGACAGATGTCAACGATCAGGGAACATAAGCAAAAGGAATGAGATGCCTCTTACAAATAATCTAGTGGTGGACTTGTTCGATGTTTGGGGCATAGACTTTATGGGACCATTTCCGCCATCATTCAGGTGCACCTATATTCTTGTTGCTGTAGATTATGTATCTAAGTGGATTGAAGCAATTGCTACCAGGAACAATGACAGCAAGACCGTGGTGGGATTCTTGAAAGATATGATTTTTACAAAGTTTGGTACACCTCGAGCGATTATAAGTGATGGGGGATCATACTTTTGCAATAGAGCGTTTGATGGATTGTTGAAGAAGTACAACATCACTCATCGGGTCGCAACTCCTTACCACCCTCAAACGTCGGGCCAAGTGGAGGTGAGCAATAGGCAAATAAAGACGATCTTGGAACGGGTTGTCGGCACTACAAGGAAGGATTGGGCGGTGAAATTGAATGATGTTCTTTGGCCATATCGCACCGCATATAAGACTCCTATTGGTATGAGCCCTTATCGCATTGTTTTTGGAAAAGCATGTCATTTACCTGTGGAGTTGGAGTATAGGGCATATTGGACAATCAAGCAGCTGAATTTTGATATGAGAGAAGTTGGGGATATGAGAAAGATGCAATTGAACAAATTAGATGAGCTGCGGAATGAAGCGTACGAGAACGCTAAAATCTACAAAGAAAGGACCAAGCTCTATCATGACAAAGCAATACAACGGAAGGAGTTCAAACCAGGTATGAAAGTTTTACTTTATAACTCACGAATGAAATTCTTTCTAGGTAAATTAAGAATAAAAGATGGGCGGGCTTGTTCAAAGTGACACAAGTATCTCCTTATGGTGCTGTTGAAATTGAGAATAAAAGGAATGGGAGCAAATTCAAAGTCAATGGGCACCGTTTGAAATTGTATTTGGAAGGACATTCAGAAGTGGTGGATGCAGTTAATTTTGTTGAACCTTAAGCTTAGCAGTACGTCTTGCCTAGACGTTAAATAAAGAGCTGGGTGGGAGGCAACCCACCAAGGTAACCTGTTTTTTTTAAGTTTTAATTTTTAGTTTTATGTTTTCTCTTTTGTTTTTCTTTTTGGATTTCAGTCACCCCGAGGATCCTTGAGGAGATGTTCGCTACTCTATCAGGTGGCCTCTTTTTTATTTACATTATCTTGTCTCTTCTTTCTATGCAAATTTGGATAGCCACCTTCTACGTATGTTATTATTTACGATGCACACATTGAGGCCAATGTTAATTTCAGGTTGGGGGGTGTAGACATTCATGATTGTATTCATGGTACCTTGTGGGTATAATAGTGTTAAATTGTACATGAGTTGAAATTTTTATGCTTATTATACATGTTATTTTCATATGGATTGGCTTATACATGGATTGTATGCGTGATAACCTGAAGGTAGAACATTATGTGAGGCACACACGAACACTTTCTATGTAGTTGCGATTATACTCACAAGAGGAATGAGCATGCTATTGTCAATCTAGACCATGATTTCAGCATTAGCTAGTGTTGAGTATTGCATGCAGAAAAAAAACAGAAAAAAAAGTTCTAGAGCTTGATTAAGCTGTGTCTAAACGACTATTAGGTGATCTACTGAGTAACCGGGTGTTCTTGCCTCAGGAAGCTGGGAGCTCGCGTAAAAAGGTAGAACCACTAATAGCTAAAAAAAAACTACTCAGTGTTTTGTTAAGCAACCGGGTCTCTGCGCCTCAAGAAGCGGAGAGTGCTCGCATAAAAAGGCAAAATGTCTTATAGTTGAAGAAAAAAAAAAGAAAAAAAAAAGAAAAAGAGCATGTTGTACTTAAAGTGCGAGGGTTGGATGATTGGTCATGAAGATAGTAGTGTGCTTAGACTAATGGTGGGTAGAAGTTGCTTCTGTACGCAACATTTATTTGTCACGTCACATGTGTTCTTTTGGATGGTGATTAGCATGTTTAATGTGTAGAACTTGATTTCATATGTTGGTAGTATGTGTATGAGTATAATAAGTTTTCGTGCTCTGTACGGTGTACAACACTATTGACTTGATAAGGCAGAATATTTATCATGCTTATTTACATCCTTGAATCGTTAGTGTGCTTAATTATATTTTATGCGCTTTGAATTGCTAGAGACTTGCAATAAGCGGGTTGGGGGGTTTGATGAGTGCATGAAAGTGCGCTCTGAACAGTCTTATGACCATCTCAATTGCTAGATTATTATTCTTAATCAACATCTTTATTACTATTTTTATATCTATATGTTGCTTCACATAGTTGTTTGGAAAATGCAGGAAAAAGGAGCAAAGAAGCTGAAAAGATTATATGGATCAGCTTGAAAGATTAAACTGTACCTGCTCATGAAGAATTAGATGATGACCCATAAATGGTTGGAAAGCTCTTGAAGTCTAGTTTCTGGGGAATTTTACGGTTCATGATTCCGAGTTTACTAGAGGAAGTTACGCCAATTTTAGTACCAATGGCACAGTCCTGATGGCAAAACAGTAAATACTCATGGAGTCAGATAGATCACACACCTCGAGTGGGATCGATCGGACTCGGCAATTAAATCCTGACAGAACATATGGTTTTCAGATGATCACAGTCAGATCTATCCTACTATCCATCCTACTGAGGGAGAGATCCCACACCCCTGGTGGGATCGATCCGACTCGGGCGTAGCAAGAAATTGAGGATTTTGATGCAACGGATCGATCCCACCCCCCTAGAAGGATCGATCCTACTGTCCCAGTGAAGAAAATCAATGGTTTAGATTTAATCCGTGGATGGAGACACTTAAGGCTATAAATATGACTCTTTCTAGGGTTGGAGGGGGACTTTTTCGCAGCGTTTGGAGGAGAGGAGACGGGTTCCAGGCTTGGTTTTCTTTTCTTTTCCTCATCTTATTTCTTCATTAGTTTTGTTTCCCTCATGATGAACATGAGTTGCTAGTTCGTCTCTAAGGTACCGATGTAGCTTAACTGAATCATTCTATGTTATTGGATCATATTTATTTAATCAGTTTATATTTCTTGTTTCATTCATTAATATAACTGAGATCTTAAATACCTTTATCTGGCCAATAGAAGTATTATAGATTGTGTTACGTGAGATTGGGCGAGGGTTCATTCCCTAATCTTGCAGGATCTATGAATGAATGAGATTTAGTCGAAGCCGGGTTCAAGCTAAGACACTTCTTGGTTCATAATTGTTCCTCAGAGCTTAATGGATTCTTGGTTAACACTTAGTTATGGGTTCATTAGCTAGGGTTAATTGGGGGTACTTGGTGAAGACCGCGATCGAATGGATCATCATACCGGAAGAGCGAACCCTTGAAATTAAACTGAGATCTTGATTGATTTAATGCATAGAATGAGGATGTTATGGTGAAATCGGAACCTTAGTATTCATCTATCATATTTCCATCGTTTTCTTATTTTGTTATTAGATCATCTATTTTCTAGACTTCATATTTCTATTTTCCCTTCCTTATTTTCTTTCTTTTCTGTTCTTTAGCGTTTCACTCTAATAATCTTTACAAATCTCTGTGGGTACGATACTCGTCTTGCTACTATTCTGATCACATTGATTCATATACTTGCGAGATATAAAATTTATTCATCAAGTTTTTAAGAGCGCCAAAAACTCTGTGGAAGAGTTTGGATGTCTGTTGTAATAGGCTGGACTCAACCGACTATTATTATAAATGATGAGACTGGACCCAAACGTTTTACTTCGAGTGATAAGATGGAATTGGAAGAGAGTGGATGGAACAACAAAGCAATAAATGCTATTCATAGTGCTTTGACAATTGAAGAGTTTAGGAGAGTTTTCTCCTGTACGGTTGCTATGGATGCCCGACACATATTTGAAGTTACCCATGAGAGTACCTCTTCGGTTAAAATTACTAAGCTTCAGCGTCTTATGACTTGTTTTGAACTTCTGCGTATGGATTAGGTTGAATCCTTTGATCAATTATATGCTAAGTTGAGTGATATTGTTAATTCTTGTCATAATCTAGATGAACCTATGTTAAAATCCAAAACTGTTTGGAAGATTTTGAGGTCTCTGATGTTGATGATCTTGAGAAAAGTAGGGATATTGACAAAATTGATATTGATGATTTTGTTGGTGCATTGCAGACTTTTGAAACTACCTTTGAGCGTCTAACAAAACAGAAAAATCTTGCTTTAAAATTTAATAGAGATTATGAGAGTGACTCTAGTAGTACTGAGGAAATGGCTTGTTAACCAAACGCCTTAAGGAGATTATGAGAAAGAAAAATATAAAAACCTTGGTGCTAAATAAAGCCAAGGACAAAAGCAAGAGTTTGAAAAACTATACTGATAGGAAATCTAACACGAAATCTCAAGCAAAGAAAGTGAGGTGTTATGAGTGTCATGGAATGGGGCACATTGCTAAGGACTGTCCTAGTGAAAATGACACTAGATACAAAGACAGGAAAAGTAAAGCTTTGAAAGTGACATGGGATGACACTGATTTTTCTGATATTAGTGAGGATGAGTATGAGCATGAAAATTCTAATAATTATACTGCATTTCCTGCTATTATTCATAATGTTTATTGTTCTATTGCTGACAATGATCCTGAGTCTGATGATGATTTAGCTGGTGAAGATGTTGAGACTATTCATGCTCTTTATGAAAAGGTTAATAATGCATACAATGATTTGGCTGACAAGTATTATGAGCTAAAGAAATCTAGATCTGAATTGAAGAGTAAGCTCAAAGTTTCTGATAAAGAATGTGTAGTTATTTAACTTGAGATGACTAAAGCAAAATCTGAAAAAGACTCTCTTCGTGTTGAACTTGAAAAATGTCGGAAAGATTTAAATGAATCGGAAGTGGCAAAAACTGAACTTAGTGCTCATGTTAAATCTCTTGAGGAAAAACTGGATTCTAGTAACCGATCGGTTGAGAAGATGAATGCATGTTCTCAAAAGTTTGATGAAATTTTGAAGGCCCAAACGATAAACATGGTCAACTTTGGTCTTGGTTAAATTGTTAGAGCATCATCTTCCAACGCTCAAGGTATTACCAAGTTTGTTCTGGCTACTATTCCTCAAGTTACTGTAGGTAAAATTTCAAAATCTCGTTCTTCTACATGCCATTATTGTGGTAAATCTGGACACATTAGGCCCTTTTGCTACATATTGTATGGATATTGATCGCTCGCGAACGTGTCGTTAAAACGTTGCAAACTCAATCAAATATTAAATTTATAATCCTTATTCAATCACTAAACTACTAGGTAGAAATAGCGGTGAGGTCGGGAGTCGATCCACATGAAAAACGTTGGAAATCAAAATCAATTCTCAAAACCCTAAAACTAAGGAAAAAAATCAAAGATAGAATAGAGTTATCTAAACTAATAAAGAAAAGAAATAAAAGGTTGATCAATTTGTATCAGTCGATAAGTGACTTAGGAATTACTCAATCCGCCCTAGTTTCATTATTAGTCTTCTCTAGTTGTCCTCTTGTTCCCTTCTCTCAACATTATGGATCATATGGCTATAAGCTCAAATGAATCCCTAAAATAAAGTTAATGTTCTCAACATTATAACCTATCTTTGCTTGGCATAGATTGTCTTTGGTCCTACGATTACTTTAAATTATACTACTCCTAATGACCTTGGCACAACCTATCTTGTAGTAGCATAACTTATCTCAAAGGCAAACCAATAACTTCATGAAAAGCATCTCATAAATCTCTACAATCAATCACAGAAATCATGTAGGACTGAAAGTACGTCAAGGGAACTCTGTTCCTTCAACTCTATTAACAATAAAACCGTAATCATGAGATCATGCATCGAGAAGTTCACAAGAATCCAACTAAAGAAAAACCAAAACTACACTAGGGTTTCATGAATAATCCTAAGTACAATAATTAGCAACTCATCTTTTGGATGAAAGCCATCGGGTTGGAATACGAAGCTGTCACCATCCGCATCCTCACCGTCTTCTTTTTAGTTCCTCTCCAAAGATGTCAAAAAGATGAGAAATTCGGCTGGAATAACCCCTTTATATAATAGAAACCCTTAATCCCGGAATTAAGAGTTATAGTTGAACTTAAACTCTAATTTACCTAAATTCCGGGTTGATGACGTCATCGGAGCGATCGATCGGACTCAAATCCGAGCCACACGCCAGTCGGTTTGACTGGGTCATTAACTGCCACGTCATTAATTAATTTCAGCCTTTCTCAAATTTCAGTTTTCATAGTGAATCTCACAAAAGACTTCGACATGAACGTTGTAACTCTTGAAGTCTTCTTTCATCTCTCAGAATGTCAGAATATTTGGAGTTTTATAGAATTGCTGGTGATTTATTTCCAAATAGTCGACGAAGCAGTCTTTTTGCAGAATTTATTGATTTTTGGCCGAATTTCTTGTATTTTTTCTCAAATCCTACTTAAACCTGAAATCAAATAATAGGATATCAAATACACCTACTCTCAGTCTAACAAAGGTAATTTAAGGGGTTTAATTAGGAATAATTAGTGACTTAACAGATATCCTCATACTGCAAGTTATAGGCCTCAATTTACTACGTATTACACAGCTACTACACTACAGAGACAATACGCCCTTGCTAAACCAAATACTAAGGCCAGATGGGTTAGAAAATCTGATCTTAAAGCATTTGTTGTTTATACTGCCTTAAAGGCCCAAGGTACTAATGTTTGGTACCTGGACAGTGGTTGTTCAAGGCATATGAGTGGTAATAAGGCTCTTTTCTCATCCATTGAAAAACATGCTAGTGGCATTGTTACCTTTGGAGATGGCAAGTGTTCCAAAATTCTTGGTAAAGGAACTGTTCATGTACCTGGCATGCCTGACCTTTTAGCCGGGCTTTATGTTGATGGCTTAAAAGCCAATCTTATAAGCATTAGCCTGATATGTGATTCTGGTTTGAAAGTTCTATTTACTAAAGATGATTGTTGTATTTATAGGAATTTTGGAACTACTTTGATGAGTGGAATGAGAACCTCAGGTAATTGTTATGTCATCTATGCATCTTCTGGTCCAGATTGCAATTCAGCTACATTAGATAACTTTGATCTTTGGCATCAACGTCTAGGACACATTAACTTTCAAGATTTGTCAAAATTGTCAAATGCTGAAATTGTTAGAGATATGCCTAAAGTAGGTTCTCCCCCAAAAACTATATGTGGACCATGTCAAAAAGGTAAGCAAATCAGAACTGTGAAAGTCCAAGAGGAGGTGATTTGGACCTTTAATGAAAAATTGATAAGAGAAAAACCTAGCTAGGAGGAGTCAAATAAAACCGTATGCTTGTAAATGAAGAGAGTAATAATTAAAACAAGTAAATGAATGATAGGATGAGAGTTAAAAGAGATTGCACCAGAGTTTTATAGTGGTTCGGCCAACCTTTCCTACGTCCACTTCACTCAAGAGTCCTGCTTGAGATTGCACTACTTGCAACACCTCTTACAAGCTTTCTACCAAGCTTACGGGTGCTTGACAACATATCCACCAAGCTTACGGGTCCTTGGCAACCTTACAATCACTCCAAACCACTGTTGGATCTCTCTCTCTCTCTCAAAGTCTTCTTCACAATTTGAAGTAGTTTTACAAAATTACGCTCACAAATAAAGAGAATAAAACTAACTATAAATATTTCTCAATGATCCCTCTGCTCCCCCTAAGTCGGTTGCAAGTTTGTTGCATCTCTCCTTTTGTAGCTGAGCTCCAAAGCCCTTCAAATAGCCTTCAAACGGCTATTTTTGCCTTCTCCAACGGCTCTTCAATGGTTCTATTTCTGACTGGCGGTCGACCGTCACATTGTCAGTCACGTTCAAACTATAGCCTGGATCAACCACCGCATCAGCCTTCAAGCTTCACGATCGACCTTCGCATCATACGCCACATCGATCGTGAGCCTCTGTTGTGAAAAACGCTTCTCAAGGTCGATGACTCGTTCGACCGTCACTTCTCCAAAACAAGTCACATAGGCCACGGTCGATCGGTCCATCAACTGTCACATCGACCGTCAGTCTACTTCCCATGAACAACTACCGCGGTTGATCCATGCATCAACTGCCAGTCTCAACGGTCAATCCGAGCATGAACCGCCGCATTGACTGCGAGTACCAAAACTTCTTAAATATAACTTTAATGCTTTTCAAATTACGGAATATAAATAACAAAATAATGTTTTATTATCATACATAATTTGACATCATCAAAATAATACTAGTACTAACAAACTCCACATAAAAAGGTAAATTCTTCTATTACCTAACAACCTTTAGAACTCATACACATGGATTTGATGGGTCCTACACGTATTGAAAGCTTAGGTGGTAAGAAATATATTTTGTTGCCGTAGATGATTTCTCTAGATTTACTCAGGTAGATTTTATTAGAGAAAAATCTGAGACTTTTTCAGTTTTTAAAAACTTATGTTTGAGGCTGAAAACGGAGAAAGGATCTACTGCTGCGGAAATCAGGAGGATTCGATCTGACCATGATAATGAGTTTGAAAATTCTGACTTTGCTGACTTTTGTGCTACTTAGGGCATCAAATAGGAGTTTTCAGCACCTCATATATCACAACAGAATGGGGTTGTAGAGCGAAAAAATAGAGTCCTACAGGAGATGGCGCGGGTGATGATTCATGGAAAGTCTATTTCTTTGAGATTTTGGGCTAAAGCGGTCAACACAGCTTGCTACATCGCCAACAGAGCTTACATCAGACATGGCACAAATAACACTCCATATGAGTTGTGGTATGGTCAAAAACCCACTGTTAAATATTTCAATGTTTTTGGGCGTAAATGCTACATCCTAGGGGATAGAGAGCAACTCGGTAAGTTTGACTCCGGAAGTGATGAAGGAATATTTGTGGGGTACTCCTTGAATAGTACAGCCTACAGAGTCTTCAATTCACGCACCTCTACTGTTATGGAGTCTATTAATGTAGTCATAGATGATCTATCTTCTCATGATTCTTTGTCAGATGATATTGATGATATTGCAATAGGATCTCCTACAAATACAGAGGTTATAGACTCCGAGCAGGAGCTTACTTTCAAGTATACTATTGATGCAGAACACAACGAGGAGGAACCCTCAGTTGACTCATATGGACCTCTCCAGCCTTCCGCTAGGGTCGAGCTCCATTATCCAGCTTCTAAGGTTATTGGTGAGATTACAAACCCTATGCATACTAGAAGTAAAGTGAGGTAAATTATGTTTGTTATACTTCTTTACATGAGCCCAAAATTGTTAAGGAAGCTTTATCTGATGATAGTTGGGTGAATACTATGCATGAAGAACTTGAGCAATTTGAGCGTAATGATGTATGGGTGCTTGTACCTAGACCTTCACAAGTTAATGTCATCAACACTAAGTAAATTTTTAAGAATAAGACTGATGAGCATGGTGTCATAGTTAGAAACAAGGCTAGGCTTGTAGCACAAGGATATACTCAGGTTGAGGACATTGATTTTGATGGGACTTTTGCACCTGTATCTAGACTTGAGTCTATTCGCACTTTGTTTGTTGTTTCGTGTTATCTCAAATTTAAAATGTTTCAGATGGATGTTAAAAGCGCGTTTTTGAATGGTTTTATGAAAGAAGAGGTTTATGTTGAGCAACCTAAAGGTTTTACTGATCCTAAATTTCACAATCATGTTGAAGAAAGCTCTATATGGATTGAAACAATCTCCAAGAGGTTGGTATGAAAGGCCGACTTGGTTTTTGCTTGAATCTGGATTTTCTCGAGGGGGGATTGATAGGACACTCTTTGTTAAAACTACTTCGAATAACTTTATTTTTGCTCAAATTTATGTCGATGACATTGTGTTTGGCTAATCTTCTCTGAAATTAGCCAATAAATTTGTTGATCTTATGAAAACTTAATTTGAAATGAGTATGATGGGTGAACTAAATTATTTTCTATGTCTTCAAGTTAAACAGTTTTATTTTATTTTCATTAGATAAGCCCTAAGGCTGGGGATGAAGAAGAAATTACACAGTAAGATCATGCGACCCTATTAGACCAGCCCGTGCTAAACTAGCTAAGCAATCCGCATCCGCATTAAATTCGCGGGGGATGAGAACAGACAAAACATTGCAAAAAAGAGATGAAAGACTCCAAATTCATCGCAAAATGTGGGAAAATACATCAGCCCATTCCATCCTCCCCGAGATGAGTTTAACAGCAATCCTGGAATATGATTCGACCACCTGATTTGAAAATTGTTGATGATCCACTTGAGTTAGACCCCAAGGATGGCTAAGAGCTCCCCCTCAATTACTGAATGGATCGGAAGGCACGAAGACCAGCACCAAGCCATAGAAGAACCAGAAGAGAGAATGGATGGAAGACCGGCGCGACCAGAGCGAGCAGAGGCATCCGTTCTCAAGACAGGAGAGAGATGTTGGAGTGGAGGAGGTCTAGGAGAAGGGGGGCGTTTAGAAAGCTTGAACTCTCGTGCCTGGTGTAGGATCAAGCTGGTCAATTCCCCCGGTTGGAGCTTTTCATTAGTGAACATAACTCCATTCCTTTCTTTCGAGAGCCACCATAAGCTAGTAAATTCATCTTGATTTGCACGAGAAGAAGCTGAGAGGAGATGGGATTTTTGTTTAATGGTGGGATTTTTGTTTCACAATCAAAGTATGCTAAAGATCTAGTTAAGAAATTTGGTTTAGAATCTGCTAAGCATGCTAGGACTCCTATGAGTATCACGTCTAAATTGTCTAAGGATACTGCTGGCATTGATGTCGATCCAACTCTTTACAGAAGCATGATTGGTAGTCTCTTATACTTATATGCAAGTCGACCTGACATCTCTTTCAGTGTTGGTGTATGTGTATGATTTCAATCATGTTCCAAAGAGTCAAATTTGCATGCTGTCAAACGTATCATCAAATATGCGCATGGAACTGTGAATTTTGGAATCTTGTTTTCTACCGACACTACTACAGAGATTACTAACTATTCTTATGCCAACTGGGCTGGATGCGCTGAAGATAGGAAGAGTACTATTGGGGGCTGCTTCTATCTTGGTAGCAATTTAGTTTCATGGCATAGTAAGAAGCAGAATTCTATTTCACTGTCTGCTGAAGAATCTGAATATATTGTTGCTGTTAGTGCATGGACTCAATTGATATGAATGAAACAAATGCTTGCTGACTATGGTTTAGAACATGACACTATGATATTGTTTTGTGACAATATGAGTGCTATTAGTATCTCTAGGAATCCTGTTCAACATTCGAGAACCAAACATGTGAGGACCCGTACCTCCAACCTGGTCCGACCGCGTCGGTCAAGGGTCTGGTTCGATTGGTTTGGCTTGGTTGGCCTTGTTTCGCGATTCCCTTTGATCGTTGCGGCTCCGGAGGTAATTTGGTAAGTTACCCTAGGCGGAGTGGGTTTCACACATGCGTAACGCACACACGGCCTTATAATGATGTATGTGTTTGAGTAGACCCATATCTGTGCTCTGGATCTGAAGATCGGGGTTTGATCAAGTAGATCTAGCTCTGAACGGCTGTGATCAAATTGATGATGATCGAACAGCCGTGGATTTAAGTAACCCGATTGTTTAAATCCTAACCCTACTATTCATCCCCCCTTCCGCGAGAGATGCTTGGGTCTCCACGCGACGGCTGAGGAGGGGGAGAGATCGCGACCGGAGGTGAGAGACGCGGCTGCGGGGCTCTTCTCACCGGTGGCGGGGTTCCTTCTCTCGACGGCGGGGACCTTGGCTACGGCGACCACGGTTGGGCAACGGCAAACCCACGACTGGAGGAGATCGTGACCGACGGAGAGCTTGGAGCTCAGGGATGATGACGCGGCCGGAATAGGAGGCGGGCTTGACGCTAGAGGTAGGGTTACTTCCCTAAACCTGGTTTAGAACTCTACTAGAGTAGAATAGGGTTCGATGCTGTGGTTTGGAGTGTTGGATTTCTCTGTGGATTTCTTCATGGATTTCTCTTGGATTTCTTATGGGATTTCTCGTTGGTTTTTCCCTTGGATTTCTTGGCTTCCGATGGATTTTTCCGAAGATATTCCTTCCTTCTTCTCTTCTTTGGGTTTTGGATGGTTGATGAATGTTGCTTCCCCTATTTCCGGATTGAGAAATATTTTCCCTCTTCCTCTGTTGTTTCCGTCGAGATGCATACTAGCCAAGGATCTCAGTGAGGCTACCCTCTTCTCTCTGATGCTTTGCTTGCATTCTCGGATTCTTGCTGGATTTTGTTGGAATTCGAATACCACACTATGTTTTCTCCCCTGACTTCCTCCTTGCTTCTCTTTGCTGCCATTACTTGTATCTACGGATTAGTGGTGTGTATTGATGAGATTCCCCCCCCCCCCCTTCCTCTGGTTTGATGGCTTTCAATGCTCTGTCATGGATTTCGATGCTGTCGAATTAGTATTGTTGCATATGTCCTATTTCCCGTGGTTCGTTGGTGCTCGATACTCTGTGTTCATGCCTTTCATGGTGTTATTCTTCTTCCTTGAACATATTGTCTTCTGTCCTCTTCTGGCTGTCGTGGATTGGTTGAGGTGTTGCGACTGATCGGGTTGTTGGAGATGTTTGGGTGTCCCTGTCTTCCCTTACCCTTGGATTTTGGACCTCTGCTTTTCCCCTTATTGCCATGCTCTGTTCTTGTAGCTAAGGTACACATCTAGTGGCTTGCTGAACTGAGATATTGATTCCTCTCTGTTTGAGTTCCCGATGAGGTTTGCTTTTCCTTTCTCTGGGTTAATGGATTTCGGAGCTAAGCTAGTAGTCTTATCGGATTCTGTGGAGTTAGCCCTTACTGGTTATGGTTGGGATCTCTTTTGAATAGCTACAACTCATTGTGGGATTCCCTTTGTTTCCTGTTGGTTTGCCCTGTATAATTGTTCGGAGTGGGCTTAATTCCTATATTGCGTTCAATTAGCTGATTTGGTACTCCCTCTTGTTAAGCATCTTTAGTTGGCTAATGCTTCAAGGTTTATCATGCTTGGGGCTTTGGATGAGACTTTAACCTGGCCTGATCGACTATGATTATAGGTTGGATGAGATTTGTTTCCATTGATGCTAATCGCTATTCTTTAACGGCATTTGCTCATTCTCTTATTCAATGCTAGTGATCTCACGAAATTGCACCAACTATGTACTCTTGTATCTTGAATCATGCTTATGCCTAGGGCCGACAGCGTGCCCGTTCCTATCTCTTTTGTGGTTGAACCAAGGGAGTCATGCCCTTGGGATGTTTAGATAATTATATGGGCCGAAGGTGTGCCCTGTTTGTTGAAGGATCGTAGGCATGGTTTGGATAATTATACATGTGGAGTGTATGTCTAATTGATGGATGTCTTGTAGTATCTGTGGTGGCTTTATGCGGAAATGTTTATTTCCTTATCTTGTTAGCTTGTTATCTCATTATGCCGGACGATTGTTTGATGATATGGCATGTAGAGACACCTAGGCCTAGTTGTTTGAATAAGCTCATGCGTGATGCTTGCATTAGAGGCATTCAGGCTAGGTGGTAGGCGATGGATTCGATCGCCGATTCGGGGTTCTCGGGTAGCTCGAATCTAGCCCTAGGACTGGGGTTTGGTTAGTTGAGGATTAGGACGTGATTGTCGTCGATTGATCATATTTACTATCATTTGAGATTGTTGTTATAGTCGACTATGCACTATTCTTGTATTTGAGGTGTAGAGGTCGTGTCGGGTCTCCAAGGTCAAGCGCTAAGGATGGTTGTCGATGTCCCTGACATATGTGTCCCCGTGAGAGATGGTATGACTGGGCAGGGTGATACCTGGACAGGAGCCTGCAGTCTTTGTTTCCTCTCGTCTATTCTTGGATGAGGGTGGAACCTGAACAGGAGCCCTCGGGAATTGACGGGGTCATAGGCCCCTTGACTTAGTTTAGGCTTTGGCGAAAAACGACACAGTTGCAGTTTCCCTTCTTTTCTGTGCGACGTAGAGTGAAACCCTACTGGGCATTGTTGCTCACCCTACCTGGGCTGCATCGGAGATGCAGGTTGATGCAGTTCCTTCTTTCAGGTGTTGCTTTAGAAGATGGCACAGTATTTCGAGGTGATCGAGGACTTGGAGCTCCGAGGAGTTCTTCTACAGATAATTTACAGTTTTAATCAATGATGTACAAATTGATGTATAAATCGATGTATAACATGATGTATTCGAGGACATATTTGTATGATTATTAATTCAGTTGTATTTGAGAAATTTTGTAATATATTTTTTAAGATACACGTTGAGAAATGTAATGATGTTGAAATTGTACAATTATGAAATGTACAGGTTTCTTGTGCTATAATTATAAAGGGGATTCTGCTGAAATTTTTATGATCTTGAGGATTAAATTGTTTAAATTCATAGTATTTATATACTTGTGCACCAATTGATGATGTAAACAGGTTTAGGTGGCTCACGCCTCGATCTAGATGGATTTTCTGGGTCGGGGCGTGACAAAACACATTGACATTCGACATCATTTCATTAGAGACCTGGTTGAATCGAAGGTGATTGCTCTTGATCATATCTCTACTGAGAAACAACTTGCTAATTTGTTTACGAAACCTTTAGATGTCCGCAGATTTGAAGACCTTAGGAGGACGTTAGGGGTTTGTACTTATGAGTAACTCTATCTGACTCTCATGAAGACTAGGAGGTTTTAATGCTTATGTTTACGTAGTCTCTTCTATTTTTTTATTTCTTTTTGTGTGTGTATTTTGTTTCCTGGTTTGTGCTCAGTGTGTAGTTTGTTGTTCAAATAATAATAATAATAATAATAATAATAATAATAATAATAATAATAATAATAATAATAATAATAATAATAAAAGCTTTTTGGGTCCTTGTTGCAAGTGGATAATAAACATACCTTATAACTGAACACTTTATTTCATCTATAAGGATAGTTTTGTGCATATTCTTGAAGGTCATGTGACATTACTTGTATTTTGATACTTATGTTGATGGACATTCAGTTCATGTTTTTTCTCTAGTGCACAGCTTTTGTATATGGTACCTTGTTTCCAACATTGAAGATAAAAAAACGGGGTACCCTCCTTGTATCATTTTAGATCATCCATCTTATTATGTTCATATTTTATGGGGACTAACACTTTCAGAGCCTTTTACACTGACCATGAAGGGGTCTATCCTGAGTTTGGAGCCCTTATTAGACAAGGTCGCCATAATCTACTTATAATCCCCGGGTCGATAACCCGAGTTTTTATTTTTCAAGTAGTTGGGGACATTGCCTTATGTATTTGAAGTTTACACACACACACTCATATCTGGCTGTCCACTATATGCATCGATTTACTGAGTATTTTATCCTATGCCTTTTCAGTCTTGTGCATACTATGTCTATGTGATGATTCACAAGTTGATCAGTTTTTGGTTAAGGTGGAGTTTATTTAGTTCTGCATAGACTACTCTTTGCTCAAGAGTTTGCTTGAGCTAAATATATGTTTATCCGACTACTCTTCTATGTATTTGATACATCACTTTCTTAAGCATGAATTGTTTAGGAATCTTGTGTTCTTGATCTCTTGTGATGGTTGAAGAGTTTTGTGAATGCATGTCTTTGGGTCGAGTGTGTGCCTTTGCAACTTTGTTGAGAGTCTTGCATGATTGTATAGGGCTTTGTCCCTAGATTTCAACTTTCATGCCAATTTTTTAAGTTGCTTTAACACTTGCACATCAAATGATCGGTTTATTGTATGATTGAAGTCTTGAAGGATCTAGTTTTTCTGATTACTTACACTTGACTGGTTCTTGTGGTTTACATGCTGCAATTGCTAAAAATTAGTATCATATTTAGTTTTCTCACATATGGACATGGGTGGTGCAGCATGTTGGGTTCCTAGCATCTTTCTCATAGGCATTCTGATGATGTTTTCTGACCAATATCTGATGCTATATTCTGTCACAAATCTAATTTCATATTCATCAATTACTCCTTGTTATATATGTTGTCTTCTGCTGAACATGATCATTATGTTGCCTTGTGTTTTTGAGACACCAAGGGCAATGAATCTAGTGCTCCTTTGGTCAATCTGTGACAAAAAGGGGGAGTGGTATGGTATATTGTTGAAGTGTATGATTTGCTGAATTGCTGAAGAAGTTATAATGCATTAATCTTGTGTGTTGTTGCTAACGTGAGGGGGAGCTGAATATATGTTATGTGTAATTGATTTTATCTTCACAATGCATTTCACGGGTATTCTTTTGTGGTGCATATGCAGGTGACAGTTTGGCGATTCATATTAGGTCTTGTATTGAACCATTTTAGAATTGTGCTTAGTTTGCATTTTGTATCTAGTTTTATTGTTTTGTCACAAAATTGCCAAAGGGGGAGATTGTAATGAATCATGTCTAGATTCCATATATGTTGACAAATTTTGTTGGTTTAGTCTTTAAATTAGCTTGATTGGTTATATGGTTCATATAAGACTAATTCAATGTGAAGTGGATCAAGTGGATTAAAATTGGCTCAAGACAAATCAAATTGGCTACAGACAAGTCAAGTCGGCTGAAGGTTAATCGGGATCAAATTGAATCAAAGGGATCGGACAGCTAAAGAGAATGCCCCAGCTCTCGTATTGAGGTGAGGGCGTTGGGACTTTTGAGGGTGGCCGAGATATAGAGGGAGAGGGGGGATGCGGAAGAACATGGGACTAGGATTTAAGGAGAGAAGCGGAGAGATGTTGGCTGAAGAGAATGCCCTAGCTCTTGTATTGAGGTGAGGGCGTTGGGACTTTTGAGGGTGGCCGAGGAATAGACGGAGAGGGCGGCTGCGGAAGAACATGGGAGTAGGATTTAAGGAGAGAAGCGGAGAGATGTTGATGGGGTGGTGCCATGTGCGTTGACCTTGTGGTGGGAGAAAGAGAAAGAGATTAAGAGAGGGTGGATGTGAGGGTAATAGGAAAGATTGAGAGTGTGCTGAAGTTGTGCGGAAGAAAGAGAGAGAGAAGATTGAGAGAGAAGAAGGTGTGCGGAAGTTGTGGGCTGTGAGGAGAGAGATAAGATTGAGAGAGTGCGGTTGTGAGGGAGAGATAGAGAAGAGAGAAAGAAGAAGAAGAGAGAGGTGGTTGTGAGGTGAGAGAAGGCAGAGCAAAGGGTATTCATCAGACCGAGCGAGCCAACAAGTATAACCGGATGGAGACGATCAACCAAGAAAAGCAGAGTTACTGACCGTGATTCGAGGAGTCGAGCAAGTGCGAGGACGATGACGTGTATCTGAGAAGTCAATACAATGAGTCTCATCAACTTGTGTAAACGGTACTCTTGTGCTTAGTGGATAGGTTACGCCTGGTCCTGCACTGGACCCATGGTTTTTTTCCCGTGAGGGTTTTTCGACGTGAAAAATCTTGTGTCTCTTGTTTCATGCTTGTTTAATTCCTTGCTTATATCTGCTTCTGTATTGTTTGGGAAATTCATGGGGTGTCTAGTTTATTTCAATTGGTTTATACCCGGGCTTGATTGGGAGTCGATGTTCGGCTAGATCGCGGCTAAGACCAGCCATCTCATTATAGTCCCACGCAAAGCAATCTTTGAACTCATGCAGCAATATTAATAAAGCCTTTTTCATTTTACAATCAAAAGCTCTATTTACATAAGTAGCCCGAGGGGACTCAGGTGTTCCGTGGTTGACCTTCTCGAGTTCGTCCGAAGATGTTACATTGGAAAACAGGAAAATCTAAGTTATTTGAAGCTAACTTAGTAAATACATGGCGATCGGCACTCGAAGGTGTGACTTTAGGGAAAGCAGGGAACTTATATACATCGACTAATCTAAGCTGGCGCTCGATGGCATCAGGTGTCTTCTAGGACTCGAGGGCTTCTCCTGCGTTGAGGTCCGGCTCGGATTCTTCGAGTCCTACTTCTCTGAATCGTTCGGGTTCCGATCTCGTAGACATGCTTGATCTCTGACCTTGCTCGATGAGATAGGTCTCGAACTTCAAAATGGCGGCTCTTGTGATTTTGGTTAGCTCGGCTGATAGTTTAACCACATGTACTTCTGGTAGGGATTTGCCCTCTATCGGCAACGCTTGAAGATCCTCGAGCCCGTCTCTTGGCAATAAGAAACTATTCATGGGGCGTTGGTGGTTCATCTCCAACTTCCCCAGCTTAGTAGAAGTTAGGGTCCTTGGAAATGGCACCTTACTCGAGATGCTCCCATGCCGATGCCATGTCCTCCGTGTCAAGATCTCTTCCAAACCTACAAGGTAGCCTAGGTTCGCGTGTTCACTTGCTCCGCTCTTTCCCCCAGCTGCGAGTGAAACCTAACCAATAGACTCCGGAGGAAAAGTGGTTTTCGGAGCCTGTTGCACGTGCCATAACGCCTGGAGAAGCTGCGAGAGAAACCCTCCTTGAGGCTATAATCGCAGAAGGGTTTGATAACGAATCAAAGAGTCGTGAGCTGAGCAGGATCCGACACACCCTTGTAGTGGTCAAAGGAGGGATGCAAGTCGGCAAAACCTTGAATATGCTCTTGAAGAGTACGACGCTCCGAACCCTCGACTATAGGCCTGGAAGAGCTTGCCCTGACGTCTCCCCAAGATGTAGGGTAGAACCCATTACCTTTTGTCACACTCCATCCCAGAAAACCCATCCGGACCGGGGTGTGAGAGACCTAAACCTGTTCACTTCAATTCTAGCGCAATTATATTACAAATATCACAGTTAATTTGAACAATTAGATCTAAGGTGTAAAGTGTAATTTCAACATTCTACAGATGGTCACAAATTCAATTTATACACATCGATATAAAAAATCGTTTACTAATACAAATTGTTCCTCAAATAAACATTTATACATAGATATAAAAAATTGTCAAAGAGGGAAATTATATATTTAGATAATTATGAAGATAAACTGGAACCCCAACTCCTTAGACACCTCCAGAGCTCGACGCTATGCCAAAACCCTGTCCAGCTGGTGCTACAGAAGAAGAGTTGGCGCCTGCACCTACAAAACACATCCCAGGTAGTAGTGAGCGAAAAGGTTAGTAGGGTTCTACTCTACATCACACTGAAAAGGAGGAAAACAACAACAGTGTTGTTTCTCCGCCTTAATCTACAGGATGCCAAGGGACCCCATAACCCTACCGATTCCCATGGGATCCTACCTCTCTCAACCGACAACGCTGGGATTGGCAGCACCAGGTCGGGAGAAATATATACCAGAACTGAGGTGGAAACACCCTTACCCAGCAAGAAACAACTGCCTGGGGACACATGTCAGGGACATCAACAATCATCCTTAGCACTTGGCCTTGGAGAAGTGATATGACCTCTAAACCTCAATAGCAATATGATTGTATCCGGCTAACATTAACCTTGATAACATATGGATTCCAATAGTGCAATCACACCCTAAACCTTGCTAGCCAGCCTCGGTCCTAGAATTAGATCCGAGCTGCCCGAGCCTTCGAATCGTCGAAACCTCTATTCGCCCACGTCCTAACCTTATGCTTCTAATGCAATAAAATGCATGGATTATACAAGCATCTAACCTAGATGTCACTATAAGTCACATCATCAATCTTTCCTAGCCAAAAAAGCAGCTGTCACCGACTAGATCTTTGAATGGATTAGCACAATGCGTTCCTGGCGGCAACGGATAGCTAAGGGAAGATGGCATGAAGAGAATACCTAGCTCTAACTTGTATGCCTCCTACAAAACGGGGATGAGGCTTCCACCTCAGCAATGTCTCCTAGTCGTCCCTAGTACCCGCTCCAGTCATTCGCTCTGAGGAGGAGGTTGACTCAAAAGAAGCTGAACACCCGCTTGGTTAATCTCCGGCCTCCTCAGCAGACGTCACAACCTTCCCACCATACTTCACCCGAATCACAGGGGCCCTTGAAGCCTTCATTGGCATGCCGATCTCTACCAGAGGGGTGGACACAGGAGTAGGCCCGGGCTCAACCGTGGGGGGACTTATAGCCTCCACTAGCAAGCCAACCTTCACCGGAAGAGTAGACACATGAGTGGACCTGGGCTCGACCGCAAGGACTTGTTCTTGAAGCCGGCACCCACTCGAGGAGGCTCTGCTAAGTGACCTTATTCGTGGCCGGAGTGGCTGGTCATCATACCTATGCTCGATAGCAGGGGCCCTCGAAGCTTCCACTGACAAGCCAACTTCCTTCGAAAGAGCAGAAACAGGAGTGGATCTGAGCTCGATAGCAGGGACTTGTTCTTGAAGCCGGCTCCCACTCGAGCAGGCCCTGGCAAGTGACTTTATCCGCATCCGAAGCGGCTGGTCATTGTCATCATCATCATCATCCCTTTTTCGGTTTGGAGTTGAATTCAAGGGAATGCGATGAGACAGGAAAACTCAAAAACTAAGGGCAAAAGATAAAAGGAAAGAAACTAACCCTTTGGTGCTTTTCGTTTCTTCTCCCTGGGCGAAAGAAATTCATCGCCTTCATCACCACTGTCATCATCATCTCCATGATGACCACCCGCTAAAGGCCCTAACCCTGAAGAGATCAGATCAAATAACACAAATCAACAGACACAAAGAGCGAGCAATGAACCTTCTTCGAGCCCCGGGGCCTGGATATAACGCTACCAAGCGAGGACTTATCCTTCGAATAGAGCCTTTGAGACTTGTCCCGATTGGGTCCCACCATTGCACAAAGGTCTCGGAACATTAGTCTCACCGATCGACGTCATCAGGGAAGCAGATTTCAGTCATAGTCGCCGAGTACCGCGAATGAGCCTTGAATGCATCAACCCCCGAGACCTTGAGCCGATCAAACATGCGACACTGGTGATCGCTTGCAAACGATGTCGTAAGTCATATGTAAAATGCAATTTAGAAATTTGTAAACCTTTCTTTCAACGCTAAATTAATAAGATAGTATAATGGTAAAATACGGGGTCGGTCCTCAAGGAAAACTTTGACTAACAAGGAAAAATCAGAATTAAATCTCGAAACTCTAAACCTAAAGCGAAGAATGATTGATTTGGGTTATTTTAGAATTATTTAATGAAAACTAACTAATAAAGCAATTTGAAAAGGATTCAAAATAGATCAATGAGAAAACCTAGGGATTACTCAGTCCACTTTAGTTTCACATCATCTATTCTCTAGTTATCCTCTTGTTTTCTTATCTAGACATTATAAATTGACAGCTTCTTAAAGTTACATGAATCCCTAAAAGAAGGTAAGTGTTTTCGAAAGGCATATTTTACTTCGATTAGCATAGATTATCTTCGGGGTAACTTTAGCACAACATATCATCACTAAGCAAAAATTATCTCATCTGTTATTCACAAACCACATCAAAACTATCTTATAGATCTCTACCATCAATCCCCGAAATCAGGTAGGCCTCAATATACGTCAAATAACTCTGTTCCCTCAACTCTATTAACAATAAATCCATATCTATAGGATTATGTTTAGAAAAGAATACAAGTATCAAACTAAAAAATACAAATAAGTTACACTAAAGCTACATGAGATCCCTAAGTAAAGGAACTAGCCACTCGTCTTGGTGATGGAAGCCATAGAGTTGATGAAGAACAATCGGGATCCATGCATTAACTCCTTCGTCTTCAGAAACACTAATCCTCTCTTTTCTCTCTATGGGGGCCTCCAATTTTAGGCTAGCAAACACCTTTTTATAGCTGAACACCCGAAATTAGGGTTTTGGCTAAGTTGGACTCCTACTACAACTCGGATTCCCTGAATTAATTCCTGGTAGCCTATTCCGATCGCAACTGGGTCCAATTAAGTAAGAATTTGAAAATGAACTCAACACAAAAGATGTATATTCGGACGTTCTCTATCATATCCGGAAGATTTGATAACATTCGGACTTATCTGGAATATTTGGCGAATATTCTCCTGAACATCAACGGAACAGTTTTCAGCATCTGTATATCTTCGTAGTCTTAAAAACTGATATTAATATGTCAGGAATCTCGCAACGTGTCCAACATAAAAGTTGTAACTCTTGAAGTCTTTTAGAAGTCCTCCAAATTTCAAGAATTTAGGATTTATCTAGAGAATTTGGCGAATTCGTTTGAAACTGACAGCAAAACGGCGTACTTTTAATAATTTAGTCTTTTTCTGTATTTTCTAACTTGAATCTTCATTAAACCTGAAATCAACTAACAAACTATCAAATACAAACACCCTCAGGCTAACAAAGGTAAATTTAGTGGTTTAATTATGAATATTTAGTGACACCTTCATGTTCGACTTGGATCCGTTTTCTTGGTCGGGGAGTGACATCTTCTGGTTCGACTTGGTTACGTGCTCCGCCAATGGCAGCCATGACTTCGTCATCTTGGTGGAGCAGTTACAAGCCACGAACCAATTCAACCAATAATTGAAAATGACTATCAACTCCCGATGGGTCATCGTACCTAATTCCTTCTTCTCATCCTTGCAATACATTGGAGTAGGCATTGGAAGCATCCAAATAGTCGGAAGGGCAACCCAGACCACAACCAGAAGCCTTCTTGTTCAGAAAACCAGAATAATCCTCACCAGAGACTGAGGTGTTCATCAACAAGAAGATGTCGGACAAGGTAATAGAGAGGGACCCATTTGGGAGCATGAAGCAGTTGTATTCTGAAGGTCTAAGAGGGGGGGTTTATCTTAGGCCTTTTACAATAAAATCAATTATGGAAATCTAACTAGTAAGAGTTTAATAAAATCATATGCTTGCAAATGATAAGAGCAGAAAGTATATTATAGCAAGGATAAGATATGAGAGTTAGAGAGATTGCACCGAATTTTTATAGTGGTTCGGCCAATCTTGCCTACGTCCACTTCTCTCAAAGGCCTCCTTGAGGTTCCACTACTTGCAAGACCTCTTACAAGTTGTCCACCAAGCTTCCAGGTGCTTGGCAACCTATCCACCAAGCTTAATGGTGCTCGGCAACCTTACAATCTCTCTAAGCTCTCTATTGGATATTTCTCTCAAGGTCTACTTCACACTTGAAGTAGTCTTACAAAGGTTTAGCTCACTAATAAAGAGACAGAAACTTGCAATAATATGATTACAATAATCCCTTAGCTCCCCTTAAGTCCTAGCCAAGTTTGCTGCAACTTCTTTTTTATAGCTGAGCTTCAAAACCCTCCAAATAGCCTCCCAATGGCTATTTTGTGCTCCTGCGACGGCTCTTTAAAGGCTCTTTTCTGGGCTGGCGGTCGACCGTCGCATCATCCGTGACTTCGTCCGCCAAGTTCTTCTTAAGCCACGGTCGATCCACGCATCATCCATGAAGCGTCATGGTCGACCGTCGCATCGATTGTGACATCATCCGTCAGGCTCTGTTGTGAAAACCGCTTCTCAGGGTCGATACCTCGTTAGACCATCGCAGCTCCAAGACATGGTTACATAGCCCATGGTCGATCGGTCCATCGACCGTCAGGCTCTTTTCCCATGAATGGCTCCCGCGGTCAATCCGTGCATCAACCGCCATACCCCATGGTCGATGCATGGATCGACCGTCAGTACAAAAACACATTAAATATGATTTTAATGCTTTCCAAATTAAGGGATATTAATATTAAACCAATGTTTTATCATCAAATGTATATTGACATCATCGAAACAATATTAGAGCTAACATATTCAACACTCCAGAAACAAAGAAAGGACAATAACAGTGGGTTGTTGGCGGGTTGATAGGAGAGACGGATAAGGTCTTCAAGTTGCATTGCCCTAACCTGGTGTTGCCTCCTCATATCAGTCATCACTCGTTCGACCCACTCCTCAAAGTCTTTATCGAAGGTGGGCCACCCCTTTTTTATTCTTCCATGAATTCATTGATCAAAGGAGTTGGGAGGTTCAGGCAAACAAACTAAAGGAGATCCCAAGGTAGATGGATAAAAGGCCCCCAGCTTTTTAAAAACTTCAGCCCTCAAAGGTGGGATCATTATGGCCGGACCTACTTCATACCGCTTCCGATCAACCAAGTCTTCTTTCTCGAAGAAGACTCTAGGAAACAAAGTGGCTTCCTCCTCTGTCTATAAAAACTTCTCAAAGAATTTGGCGGAGGGGCGTGATATATGCATCCCTCACCCTAAGCCACATAAGCACCTTGTCTCCCTGAGATAAGGACGCCGGACTCTCAGAGTCAGACATAGCGAGAGCTAAGAAGCCAAGATCACAAAATCGAGAAGTTTGATAAGATCAGAGAATACTCAGAAGAAAAAGGAAGGAGACGCAATAGTACATTCCCAAAAACATAGGGATTCAAAGTTTTATCGAGCCCTCAAAAGATGTTTTTGCCCCGTATGTCGCTTTGAATCACGCCACGGGATAAAAAAGGGGGACAAAAAGGGGGGCAATTGTGTTAAAGAGAAAGGTACAATAGAGAACTTATACGAGAGAGAGGAGAGCCATATATTAACGTGAGAGAGAGATATATATATCTCCTACCGGCTGTCTCTTCTTCCTTTCTTTCCTATTGCTCTCACGTTGGCCTACCAATTCTTCCAGCCACTTTCCAAAAGTATTCACACTTGCCTCTGGTAACCACATGCAAATCTAACTAATAAAGGAAATATTATTATCAAGTAAAGTCCTAATATAACTAGGAAAGGTGGTGGTCCCAGCTGGGATCTTCATGCATCAAATATGGACTCCTCCAAACATGAATCTCGTCCAAACAGAAATGCACCTGCAGCAATTCTGAGCCTGATTGCTTCCTTGATTTTTCTGTCTTTCTAAAACCGGAATCTCACAAAACTCAAAACATAAAAGTTGTATAGCTCTTTGTTAGCTTTCCATAGCATCATGGATCATCCAAATCGGAGCTCATATGAAAACGTTATACCTAGATTACTAACTGTTGTCCCGAATTGCCCAAAATCACTAAATCAACTTCGTTTTGCACTTTAGGTCTCCAATTGCATCCTAAATCAAAATATAAGAATAATGAGTACATTTAGGCACAAAATAAGTATAGAAGACAAAACATTAAGGAATAAAAATATGACAATTGGCATTCTCATCAGCATGACGCGATGAGCGTGCGCAATGGCAAAACCCAAATTCAAGCGGGACTAGGAATCCTAGTCGGACTAGGATCCCCGCGTCATCTTCACTTTTGCCCGTGCCAAGTCTCGCCATGAGATCATCGGGTGCGATCCAAAAGTGCAAAAGACCTAGTTCAAGTTGGACTAGAAACATGGAAGGACATGATGCGGCAAAGGCAAGCTTTGGCGCGGGGAAAGCCCTACTTGCTCGGGGGTTCTAGTCGGAGTAGGACACGACTCACTCCAGCGGAAGGCGGTTGGCCATGGAGGCCAAACCGTGCGTGCCATTGAGGTAATTTGACTAGGCTTAGAATTCCCATATAGGATGACACAACAAATATGGAATATAGCACGGAGGAGGTTGGTTGTGACTCATGGAAATAGAAAGGTGTCCTATTTCGAGTCAATATACGATGGATCTTGGCAGATGCTATCCAAGGCAAGTTACAACACAACTTGGAGTCCTGATGAAATTGGTGACTTCATTCTTGGTCAAGCAAGAGTCCAGATAAGCTTGAAGCCAATCAAGGACCAGCAGTTGGTGTTGGACAAGAAGTCCTTGTTAGATAGGAAAGCTTGGAGCCTTCCTTTATATAAGGAGGAGCCGGCCATGATCAAAGAGATCTGGACGGTGGCTTAGGGTTGGGTTCTCTTTGTAATTGAGCGATTGTAACCAAAGGGTTGGGCAAGAGAGTTGAGAGCTTTTCAGTACAATTGCATCAATAAGAGAGCAAGCAAATCCTTTGCCTATATCGTGTCTTCTTGTGTGTTTGCATGTGAAGAAAATGAATGAGGGTTGTCAAGAAGGGTCTTGACACCATCATTGGGGAGAAGTCGAAGAAAAATTTCCATTGCACTTTCCCAGTGACAATTGGCATCAGAGCTCGGTTGGAAATCCATGGCGAACTTTGTGAAGCTTCGTCAACGAATCATCCAACTAGAAGAACGGATCGGGGGTGATCCAACCCAGGAGGTGAATCCTTTTGCAACAAGGATGGCAACGGCTGAGAAAGGAATCGCAGCCTTGCAAGATGCATCCGCGGCCCTCAAGGAGGACATCGAGGACAGAGTAGCGGCCTCAACGGAGAACGTGTCAGGTATCTCTGCTCTCCTTGACCAGTTTATCGATCGGATCGATAGCGAGCTCACGTTGCTCAAGCGAGCGGTGGCTCAGATGGAACCGCGGGAGGCTTCAAGCAAATTCTGAGTGCCTGAGTCTAAGTCCTTCGGCGACATGAGTAACGCCAAAGAACTTGAGAACTTTATTTGGGATCTCAAGCAGTACTTTGAAGCTGCTCATATCCAGGCGGTAGATAAAGTTTCTGTTGCGGCCATGTACCTGTCCGACAAAGCCAACTTGTGGTGGCGCATGAGGCTAGATGATGATGTCACGGCCGGATATCCCAAGATTGCAATGTGTGACACCTTCATCAAAGAGTTGAGTTAAAGGATCAATTCCTCCCTAACAAAACGGCATGGATCGCTAGGGAGGCGCTCAAGAAATTGAAACTGGACTTGTCAGAGACTATGTGAAGATATTCAGTAGTCTCATGCTAGATATCAAAGACATGTTCGAGTCCAACACGTTGTTCAATTTCTTGTCAGGGCATCAGATGTGGGCGCAGGTCGAGCTAAGGAGACAAGGGGTGAAAGATCTCCCCTTAGCGATAGCTACGGCGGATGCCTTGATGAACTTCTGTCAGACCAAGCCAGTGGAGCAAAGAAACTAGCCACCCAAGCCTAAGGACAAGCCGAAGTCCAAGGGTGACAAAGGTAAGGGTAAAGCACGGCCAAAGGCGAAGGAACGGACCTAGTCACATGAACCGGCCAAGAATCCTTCATAGTGCTTCATATCCGGAGAACCCCATCGGGTGAGAGAATGTTCGAAGCATGAGAAACTCAACGCACTGATCACTCGAGAAGGCAAGGAGGAGCAGGACTCGCCAACACGGGTAAACCCTGTCCAACTTCTCATTGCGATAAGGGCTAACCCTACTTCCAGATTGATGCATGTTCCAGTCACTCTTTAAGGTGTGAAGATGATGGCGATGCTAGACACAGGAGCCATTCACAACTTTCTAGCACAAGATGTCGTAGGGCATCTCAAGGGAAAGATCACCACAGGTACTAACCACATCAAAGCTGTTAACTCTGATGTGAAACTTGTTATTGGTACTGCTGCAGGTACCCTATTGGAGATCAGACCATGGAAGGCGTCCATGGACTTTTTGGTGGTGCCGCTCGATAATTTCGACATCATCTTGGGCAACGAGTTTTTCAGGAGCAACAAGGCACTGCTCATGCCTGATGAGTGCATGAAAGTGCACTTTAAATAGTCTTATAACCATCTCAATTGCTAGATTGTCACCCTTAATCAACCCCTTTAGTATTATTTTGACACTTAGATGTTGCTTCACATAGTTGTTTGGAAAATGCAGGAAATTTGAGGTAAAAGAAGCTGAAAAGATTACATTGGTTAACTTCGAAGATTAAATTGTACTTGTTCATGAAGACTCAAATGATGTACCATATATGATTGGAAAGCTCTTGAAGTCTAGTTTCTAGAGAATTTTATGGTTCATGATTCCAAGTTTCCTAGAGGAAGTTATGGTATTTTTAGTACCAATGACGCAGTGCTGAATGAATAGTGACGGTCGACCGTCGCATCGTCCGTGAGATCGACCGTGAGCCTCTGTCAAGAAAAATACTTCTCAGGGTCGATGAGAAGATTGACCGCCACTTTTCCAAATAAAGTTGCACAGTTGACGGTCGACCATGAGATCGACCGCGACCATATAATGGGTGCGGATCTAACCCGAGTTTAAGACTTTTGGAGCCTATAAATAAGATACTTAGGGTAATAAAAAAGGGAGGTTTTTTAAGACTTCTGGGAGGACTTTTCTAGAGCATCTGGAGGAGAGGAAGCGGCGTTAGGGTTTTGTTTTCTTCGTCTTTCTTTCTTTATTTTTCCTTGAACACTTATGTTCTATTCATGATGAACATGAGTGGCTAGTTTCTTTTCTAAGGTACCGATGTAGCGTAACAGAATCATTCTATGTTATTGAATTATGTTTATTTTTTTATATTCCTTGTTTCATTCATTATTATAACTGAAATCCTAAATACTTTTATCTGGCCAACAGAAGTATTATAGACTGTTTTATGTGAGATTGGGCGAGGGTTCATTCCCTAATCTTGCAGGATCTATGAATGCATGAGTTTATGTCGAAGCCGGGTTGAAGCTGAGACAATTCTTGGTTCATAATTGTTCTTCAAAGCTTAATGGATTCTTGATTGACACTTAGTTATGGGTTCATTAGCAGGAGTTAATTGAGGGTACTTGCTGCAGACCGCGACCGAACGGATCATCATACTGGAAGAACGAATCCTTGGAATTAAACTGAGATTTTGTTGATTCAATGCATAGAATGAGGATATTATGGTGAAATTGGAACGTTAGTCTTCATCCATCAGATTTCCATCATTTTCTTATTTCGTTATTAGATCTTCTTTTTTCGGTACTTCTTATTTCTTACTTTACCTTCCTTATTTTCTTTCTTCTCTGTTCTTTAGCATTTTACTCTGATAATCATTACAAGTCTCTGTGGGTACGATACTCGTCTTACCGCTATACTGACCACACTGATTCGTATACTTGCGAGATATACAATTTATTCATCAATGCCCTATATCAACGGCATGTTGCTCCCTGATGCGGAGAATCCCCACTTCGTGCAAGAGGTTGGACCTGGTCGGGCCAAGTCCAAGACGGGCAATTTCGCTCGAGCGATGGAGTTGGCGCGTGATGCACAACAATTGGCACGCTCTATGGAGGAGATGGCACGCAACAACATGGAGTTGGCGCGGCCCAAGCAACATCGGTAGCTTCGTCAACACCAGTGGCACACGGCCACGGCGGACACTTGACGCGCTCTGCTGGCGCCTGGTGGGCTTCCTGACGCGCTGGCTGGCATGAATCGGTAGCAGATTGATGCTGGTTGCACATCGTAGCCGCATCCTGGCGCACTAACCGTGACTCAGGCTGAGTTCATGGCCAAGGTACTCACGTCCATCGTTAATCTTTTGAAGGAGTTTCAAGATGTCATGCCGCCGTTGTTGCCCACGGAACTTCCTCCCCAACGCGTGATTGATCATCGCATCGAGCTATTGCCCGGCACGTGCGAACTAGCCCAAGCTCCCTATCGCATGGCACCAACGGAGCTTGTGGAGCTTAAGAAGCAACTTGAGGAGTTGCTTGACTCGGGGCTCATCAGGCCCTCATGATCACCCTTCTGTGCACTAATACTATTCCAGAGGGACAAGGATGTCTCCCTCAGGATGTGTATCGACTACCGAGCATTGAACAAGCTGTCGGTTAGAGACAAGTACCCGGTTCCTTTGGCACATGATCTCTTTGACCCGCTGTCCAAGGCTCAGGTTTTCTCTAAACTGGATCTTCGATCTGGTTATTGGCAGGTGCGAATCGCGGAGGGAGATGAGGCCAAGACTACCTCCGTGACGCGGTATGGCGCGTTCGAGTTCCTAGGCATGCCATTCGGCCTCAATAATGCACCAGGAACCTTCTGCCACTTGATGAACTACGTCCTACACAACTTTCTCGATAAGTCTATGGTGGTGTACTTGGATGACATCGTCATCTATAGTGAGAGCTTGGAGGCTCACGTGGAACATCTCCGGTAGGTTCTTCAAAGATTGAGGACGCATCAACTCTTTGTCAAGAAGGAGAACTGTGAGTTTGATGTGGAGGAAGTGTCCTTCCTTGGGCACATGGTGAGGGGCGGCCAGGTCATGATGGACTCACGGAAGATCATCACTATCTTGGATTGGCCGGCCCCAACCAATGTGCCCGAGCTTCGACCGTTCCTTGGTCTAGCCAACTACTACAGGAGGTTTATCAAAGGCTATTCCAAACAGGTAACGCCACTTACCGACCTTCTTAAGAAGAATAACCCGTGGTGTTCGACAGGGCAATACAAGGAGGCTTTCCAGTTGATCAAGGAAGCCATTGCAAGCGAGCCTGTGTTGAGGCTCCCGGACTTCAATCTCCCTTTCGAAGTCCATACCGACACATCAGATCGTGCTATCGGCGGGGTGCTGGTCCAGGAGGGACACCCAGTGGCTTTCAAAAGCCGCAAGCTGAACGATGCAAAACAAAGCTACTTGACACACGAGAAGGAGATGGTGGCAGTGATGTGTAGCGAATGTGTCATTAAAACGTTACAAACTCAATCAAATATTAAATTTATAATCCTTATTCAATTACTACACTACTAGGTAGAATAACGGTGAAGTCCAGAGTCGAACCACATGGAATTTACCAGGAAAGATTGAAATCAATTATCAAAACCCTAAATCTAAGCAGAAGAATCAATCATAGATTTAAATTAACTAAAGTTATCTAAGAAAAACAGTTAAATATGATCAATTCGAATAGTGACTTAGGAATTACTTGATCCGCCCTAATTTCGTCTTCAATCTTCTCTAGTTATCCTCTTGTTCTCTTCTCTAAATATTATGGATCCATAGCTTCTTAAGCTTACATGTATCCCTAAAATCATATTTATGGCCCTAACGACATAGCCTATCTTTCTTGGTATAGGTTGTCTTCGATCCTACAATTACCTTACTTTATTCTACTCCTAATGAACTTGGCACAACCTATCCTATCATAGCATAGCCTATCTCAAAAGCAAACCATAAATCACATGAAAACCATCCTATGAATCTCTACAATCAATCACAGAAATCATGTAGGACTGAAAGTACGTCAAGGAACTCTGTTCCCTCAACTCTATTAACATGAAAATCATATTCATAGGATTATGTCTTGAGAAGATTATAATATTCAAACCAAAGAAGGTAGAAAACTAAGCTAGGGTTTCATGAATAATCCAAAGTACAATAATTAGCAACTCATCTTTTGGATGAACGCCATCGGCTTGGAATAGGAAGCTGTCATCATCCGTATCCTCGCAGTCTTCTCCTTCCTTCTTCAAAGATTGTCAAAAAGATGAGAAACTCGGTCTGGAATAACCCTATTTATAGGAGAACTCCCAAAATTAGAGTTTTAGTTGAGTTGGACTTCGATTACAACTCGAATTTCCTGAATTAACTCTGGCAGTCTTACTCCGAACGCAATTGGGCCTAATTAGTTAGCAAGAAGCCTCTAAACCTAGGTTATATCATCATCAAGGAGATGCTTAACCTTACGGCTAGACAATCACTACCTTTTGGAGGACTTCTAACCAATATTTTCCAAGCCCTTACCCTCAACCTAGCCATTGATGAAAGAAAACCCCTCTCTCAACCCTTCAATAAATCTACCTATAAAAGGATGAATTCCGCCAAGCGAGCCTTAGGCGTAAGTGTTCCTGATGTCAGTAGTGATGAGGAAGGCGAGCATCAAGAAGAGCATGATGAGGAAAACTTAGGGGGAGAGCCTAGACTTCAATGACATCAAGGTGAATCCTCCCAAAGCCGAGCTCGTTGCACCACAGCTCAAAGACTTGATATCTAGAAGCAAGATTGGAAAGAATGGAAATTAATCAAGATGACATCAAGACTTCCCAAGCACAGATCACGGCGGATCAAGCAAAGATGTCCAAGCAACTTGAAGATATTTTTATCTATATCAAAACTGAATTTCCACCATCTACACCTTCAGTTGATTGATCCTAAATCCCCATCCAAGTTACTTCTTTTTTATGATGCTAAAGGGGGAGAAAAAGTGTGATGAATGTTAAAAACAATTGCCCTACACTATATTTCATATTTTTACTCTTGTATTTTGGAAAACCTTGTCTTTGAAATACTCTTGTAATCCAAAGTTTTCCGAAATGTTTTTTTTGAATGGAAGACTTGTCCAATGTGCCAATTGGACAAGACGAAGAGGAGGAAGCAAGCGGGTTTTCTTCAGCCCCTCCCAATACCCGACGGCATCATGCAGTCCATCTCCATGGACTTCATCATGGGTCTTTCGAAAGTAGACGCGAAGTCTACAATCCTTGTGGATGTAGATTGGTTCTCGAAGTACGCCATCTTCATCCCGGTACCAAACTGGTGCCCCTCTAATGTGACTGCTGATTTGTTTTTCAGATACGTGGTGAAGTACTTCAGACTTCCCTGCGACATAGTCAGCAATCGTGATGGGCGGTTCACTAGGAGGTTTTTTACCCATATGTTCAAAATTATGGGCTCCTAGCTGAAGTTTTCGAAGACGAACCATCCACAGACTAGTGAGTGTTTGAGGGCTCGTTGGATACTTAGAAGCGTGAGCAAGATCCCTGGCTTAGTTTCATTCCGGATTGGTACTCAGATTTGCAGGATTCAGCCGAGGAAAGCGTGTAATCGGTGGGTTTCTATGTTACGGTTTGTTTGGGTGTTTGTTTGTTGTTTATTTGTTTTGTTCCTCATGTAAGTGTACTGGATGATGTATATAGGACTGATTAACATCTTTTTAAAGTTTGGTAGGAATTGGATTTGATTTAACATGGATTTGAGCATGTTTTCATGGAGGTTTTCTCGGATTTTACTGTTCTAATCATAACAGTGGGGTTCTAGCTTTGATATAGAACCGTACGTGTATGATCTGAGTTTATGTTATACATAGAAGTTGTATATGGATGCGTTAGCTGCCGATTGCAAGTGGATTCATGAATTTTGGAACTCTGTGGAATTTCTGGTGAATTATTTGAGCTGGCTGTGCAGGAACAGGGCAGCCTCCTTAATCCGAGTATTTAAGTAGTTTTTATTTGTTTAATTGAGGTTATTTTTTGTAGGGATGATCTCAGTGGTCATTAGATGAGATCTGTAAAGTTTGGTTTTAATCCAAATTATTTTTAATAACATTTTGATTTAGATTGTCAAATCTGGATTTTTACCACAATTATATGTTTTGATTTACTATCGTTTATCCGATCTATCTGGATTTCGAGTATGTAATTCAGGGTATGCCGTTGAGTGGGTATATCAAGTTTCACATCAATCAGACGGTTGGATTGACAATTATGGTTTTCCGAAGATTATAGATCATATATTTAAAGTTGATAAATTGGGTTGCTTTTTATCGCTTTATATAAATGTTATTATATCAGAGTAGGTCATGTGCTTGGCATGTTCACCCTTGGCGAGCAGTGTACTGCGCTTGGCCCTTTGTATAATGTTTGGCATCGTGTTACATGCCTGAACTGTTTATACTTGTGTATGATCATAGCATGCATTCTTTGTTGTGCATTAGTTGCATTGTTAGGGCGTGGGCGATCTGTGGGTTGCCCTCCCGAGGCTGGAAGCTCTGACTGGTACACCTGTTGCTTGGTGATTGTAGAGGTCGTGTCGGTCTCGAGTCAGATTCTGAGGTGTAGCCGGTGTTCCACTGTGTTGACCCTTGAGTAGAGAGGTTGACTACTTAGCGGTGCAGTTTCCCGCCTGCAGTGTTGTTCCCTGCTTGTGAGCCAGCAGTATTAGTCCTGCTTACTGAGTGTGACCTGACATGTGACCAGCTGGGCTTGAAGACCATGATCGTGGGCCTCAGGGACACGCGGTGGGGTTATGGGACCCCTGTATACATCCAGGTCTTACTTGAGGGAGACACTGTTGCGTTTCCCTCTTCCTTCTATGTGTCGTAGTGTAGAACCCTACTAAGCTTTATGCTCACTCCTACCCAGGCTGCGTTTACAGGTGCAAGCGTTAGCTCCTCTTCGGTGGCCCCTACTGGGCAGTTGGTCGGCGGTGCGGCGGCGCCAGGCGGAGTTTGAGAGGTGGCGATCTTTTACAGCTTTAAACCTATGTTAGTTAGTCTCCTACGGGAGTGTTTAATGTTGTATTTGGATCTTCCCCTCTCCGATGATATGTATATTAAATTCACTTGGGTTTTGTAATCTGAGGTTCGAGGCTTGTAATTTAATTATGTCTTTTAAATTGAGGGTGTTTGTGATGAATTGTTAGGGAGACCAATAGGTTAGAGGGAACCCTCGCCAATATTTTCCGCGATTTGTTAGGTTTCGGTTCGCGTTGCCCGACCAGGTTGGGCTTTCGCAGATCGGGGCGCGACACTGACGACCAAATCGAGCGCATCAACGCTTTGTTAGAGGAGTACTTCCGCCACTACTTGATCGTGAACCAGCGAAACTGGCTCGATCTTCTCGAAGTGGCCCAGTTCTCCTACAACTTGCAGCGGTCAACAACCATTGGCTCCACAAGACTTGGCGGCCCAAGATGAGGAAGGATACCAAGTGGCATCAAGGTTCGCCAGAGACCATAAGGAGGTGGTTGAGCAAGCCCAAGAGAGTATTCTGAAGTATCAGAAGAGCATGAAGAAATTTGCAGACCAAGGCAGGCGACCCTTCGAGTTATTTTAGGGAGACAAAGTTCTGCTCAAGTTGACACTCCAGATTCTGAAGTACCTCAGAAAGAAGACGATACACAAGGGACTAGTGCCGAAATATGATGGTCCCTTCTGTTGATCCTAACTTTATTTTGATGATGCCAATATACATTAAATCATAAATATATGTTTAATATTTATTACCCCTTAATTGGAAGTCTTAAAATCAATATTTAATGATTTATTGTACTGACGGTCGATGCATGGATCGGTCGTGGGAATGCGATGGTCGATCCATAGATCGACTGCGGTCGATGCACCATACTTGACAAAATGAAATATTGGCTCGTGGTCGATCGTTGCATCGACCCTGCGAAGCCATTTTCTTGACAAAGCCTAGCAGTCAATGCGACGGTCGATAGACCGGTCGACCATGAGGATTGGACTTTGTGTTTTTAAATGTTGTAGGCTCACGGACGATCCGACGGACGATGCGACGGTCGACCGTGGAGGATGATGGTGAAAAGTGAAGAAGCGACGGTCGATCCAAGCATTGACCCTGGGAAGCGTTTTTCACAACATAGCCTCACGGACGATGCGACGGTCGATGGGTGGATCGACCGTGGCTCGCAGAGGCTGAGTTTTTGTACATGACGGTCGATGTCACGGACGATGCATGGATCGACTGCCAGCAACGCGCAGAGTAAAAAACTAGCCATTAGAGAGTTACAGGGAGCCGTTGGAGGTCATTTTTGAGCTGGTTGAAAGCTAGATATAAGTAGTTCTTTGTTTTAAATTTGCCACAACTATTATTGATATTATTGAGATCATCTGAGCAAGTCTAAGAAAGAGTTACTACTTATTTTCTTTAGAGCTACAAGTTTTGTAAATCTTCTTCGAGTGTGAAGAAGTACTTTAAGAGTTATCCAACAGCAGTTGGCTGTGATTGTAAGGTCACAAAGCACCGGGAAGCTTGGAGGAAAATCTTGTAAAAGAGTTGCAAGTAGTGGAACCTCAAGGAGGGCCTTGAGAGAAGTGGACGTAGACCAAGAGTAGGGTCGAACCACTATAAAATCGGTGCCATCTCTCTAACCATTCCTTGATATAATTCTTGCATGTTGTTTTACTTTAGTTTCATTTCATCTACAAGCATTTAAGGTGTTGGTTCTCTCCTACCTGAATTTTCCATTAATCTAGTTTTTCGAAAAGAGTCCAATTCACCCCCCTCTTGGACCTTCACCTTTTTGGTCGTCAAGAAGGTAGGCCGAGTGGCCTATTGTTTTCTTCTACCCGACTGGCTGAAGGTATACCCTAAGTCTTTTCATGAAAACTTGTAGAATTCTGAGCGGAGCAAGCTGAAGAGAGCCCCACTGACGGTACCGGTCCAGTTCGAGAAGGAGGTAGAAGCCATTCTTGATCTGAAGCAAGAACCCAAGGACAAGAGAAACCGGCGCATCTTCTACCTTGTCAACTAGAAAGGCGAGCCAGAGTCAGAGCTATCGTGGGAGCACGATGTGACTGTGAGGACCCGTTCCTCTAATCTGGTTCGACCGTGTAGGTCGAGGGTTGTTTTCTTGTTAGTTTGGTTTCGCGACGGGTGCGATCGGGCAATCGTATGGGCACTTTGGACCTAGGGGAAATTTGGTAAAATTGCACCCTGACGGTCGGTTTTACAACCGTGTTATGCACACACTGCCTTGGATTGATGAATGTGATTGATTATAACCTTAGGGTTTTTTCTGATCGGAAGAACGGAGCTCGATCGGAAAAGATCGAATCGGATGACCGAGATCGTTTCATATCTCTATAAATACCACTTCTCTTTTCTCTTTCCTTTTCTCTCCTCTCTCCCCTTGGCTGCCCGCTGGTGCTTGGGCTGCGGCTTTTCGGCGTGGATTTGTGACGATCAGAGTTGAGGATCTTGTAGATCACCTGCACGTCCATACATGTAGGTGTTTCTACCCAATTCCTGTGAATTGGTAAACCTAGGATTGGTTTTATGCAGTTTTGATATGTTTATATTTATTGAAATGTTATGTAACTTGATAGGGTAGTGTAATAGAGTGTTTATAACACTTCTACCTTGCCAATTACGTATTCTATTGGACGAATTCCGTATTTCCCGTCGTTTCGTCAGTTTTCGTCGGTTTTTGGCTATTTTGGCTTGGATCTCATATTATTTTTATCGGAACTTAGATTTTTTAGTGTCATTAGGCTCCCGACCATCAATTACACATCCTTCCAAAGTTTGGTTTGATTCAGATTCGTTTTGATAGATCGAATCCAAGAAATTTGATTTTCAGCACTATTCACTGTACCAGCCGATGTCGCGCCCCGACCCGCGAAAACCCAACCGGGCCGGGCGATGCGAACCAGAACCTACAAAACGCGGCAAACAGAGCTGGCGAGGGTTCCCTCTAACCTATTGGTCTCCCTAACAGTTCACCACAAGCACCCTCAATTAAAACAACATTAATTAGCAGAACCTCGAACCACAGATTTAAAACTCAAAGTGTTTAATATACATATCCTCGGAGAGGGGAAGATTCGAATACAACATCACTCCCGTAGGAGGCTAACTAACCAAAGGTAAAAGCAGTAAATATCGCCACCTCTCAAAGTCCACCATGCGCCGCCGCACCGCCAACCAACTGCCCGGTAGGGGCCACAAAGGAAGAACTGATGCCTGCACCTGCAAAACGCAACCCGGGTAGGAGTGAGCACTAAGCTCAGTAGGAATCTACACTACGACACACAGAAGGAAGAGGGAAACACAATAGTGTCACCCTCAAGTAGGACCTGGGTGTATACATGGGTCCCATAACCCCACCGCGTGTCCCTGAGGCCCGGGAGCAGCCATCAGTAGCAGGAACAACACTGGCGACACACAACTGCAGGGGGTCGGCACTGCAGGCGGGAAAAGGCACCGCTAAGTAGACAACTCCTCTACCCCAGGGTCCGCACAGTGGGACACCGGCTACATCTCAGCATTAGACTCAAGGCCGACACGACCTCTACAATCATCAAGCCACAAGTGTACTAGTCATCTAAGCCTATCACCGAATCGACTGGACATCATAATTCGAACCGGGTCCAAACTACCCAACCCCGGTCTTAGGGCTAAGTCCGAGCTTCCAGCCTCGGGATGGCGACCCACAGATCACCCACGCCCTAACCAATGCAACTAATGCACAATACAACAATGTATACTATGAACATACACATACAAAAGATAGGCATGCAACAGTATGTCAAGGATAGCATACAAGTCAATCGGATCGCTGCAGCGGTAGCACCGACCGCTGCCAGCCGATCCGCAGCGGGTCCCGGCATTACAACGGTACAGCGACCGTCAACCGCGGACTCCTGCAACGGGAAGCAACCCCAAAAACGATGATGAACAATAAACAATATAATATTATATTCCGAAAAATAATATTATATTCAAAACACCCAAAAGTTCTCTACTAGGGGCTATTTGATACCGTCGATCCGACATCCAAACGATATCGGATTCAAGATCCAACTTAATAATCAGTAAATGTATATACCAGGATCAACATATCCAAAATTCATAATCATCCAACGGTTGGATTAACGGGAAAACATTAATCCAAACCGCTAATCAACTAACTTACCAATTTAATTGCTGCAACGCAGCCCTCCAGTAAACAATTCATAACAAATCGTCAAAAAATCGGAAAATTAGGAACTTAGTTGGGTTAGAGAGTAGACTCAAATATCTACAACTCTCATGCTCATTACAAACCAAGATCATGTACGTATCGGCCGAAAAACACGCCGCAAGCCGGCTGTTCTTCAAGAAGAGCAGAAAACAGAGAATCCGAGCTTAATTATGCATAAAACCTACTAAGATCTAAACCAAAGATCATAAAACTCATATCAGAAATTCTACTAGGCATGAGCGATCCAACAAGACAAAGATCAACAAGATCCAACGGCTAGATCTAAAGAAACCCATTAAAGAACATCGATAGGTAGAAGAACCTACCGAACAGCGCTTCCTCGGCTGATTCCCCGCGAGTTGATTACCAACAAGGCTCCAAACCACTTCAAGGATCTTCCTCTCGTTGCCAAGGATCCAACGAGCCTTAGAACACCCAAAATGATGGTCGGAGGAGGGAGAACAGAGGAGAAGAAGTTCGCCGGCGGTAAAGGGAGAGAAAACAGAGCTTTCGGGTGAGGAGAAAAGAGAAGAAGAAGAAGAAGGAATGAGGGGAAGGAGAAAGGAGGGAAAGGGGGAGGGGACAGCCGGGAAAGAGGGGATAAAGGTGAAGGGAGGGGAGGGAAAGTTCTCCCCCTCTGACACGAGAGAGCGACGGCCAACGGCGGCCGTCCTCGCGAAGCAGAAAACCAACCGACTCGAGTCCGATCGATCGCTCCCGAGCCGCCAACAGCCCAAAGACCTTATGCACTAAGCGATCGATCTCAAAAGCATGTCAGATCGATCTGGCTAGCAAGGCCAGATCGATCTCATTAGCAATCTAGATCGATCTCCTTCGCCCAAAAAGGCAAACTTGGTCTAAAACACAAGCCCAAGCTCAGATCTTCCGATCTCGGGTTCACCTAGCCATTTTAACAAACACGAACACAGACAAGGTCAGTGTGTGCACACGCGGGTGTGAAACAAACCAACAAGGCGTAATTTACCAAATTGCCCTTGCGGTCTACAACGAGCCACAGGGGTAGAGGGACAGGTCCTCACAGCCGACATATGAAGGATCGATCTTCTTGGGTAAGAAGATCGATCTTTTCTTTGTCAGTGTTTTGTCTCATCTGAAGAAGATCAATCTTCTTGTGTGAAGAAGATCGATCTCTTCCTTGACAGAGGGTGCTCTTGGGGAAGATCGATCCATTTTTCCCCAAACAGAATGCTCTCTTAAGGTAAGAAGATTGATCCTTTTTTCCGAATAGAACACTCTGTTAAGGAAGATCGATCTTCTTGTGAGGGAAGATCAACCCCTTCCTTGGCAAAGTGCACGTACATGGAAGATCGATCTCTTATATGCTAATTGTTATGTATGATTCGGATTTTAAGGATTTTGATTTCTTTTCAATTCGGATCTCTTACATATCCTTCCAAACGATGTTTAGTGAAGAGTATGATGTTTTACTTGAGATTTTAACAGATTTGATCGGAGACGCATATTTTTGAGAGAATTTATAGTCAATCGATTTAATCGATTTTCTCCTATTCTGTTGATCAATTGTTTCCCGATCGACTCGATACCCTAGTATATCATTTTGATGCATGCTTAGGACTACCCATTGACCTTCTATGGATTTGACAGATTTTTGTGGAGGTTTTTATGTTAAGTTTTTCCGTTGTAAGATTTCTTTTGCATATCTTGTATGCTTAAGAAAAAAGCTTGGGGTCGGCGGTGTGCCCGTTTCTATTTTCTTTGTGGATCAACCAGGGGAGTCACGCTTGTGAGGACCTGCCCCTCTACCCCTGTGGCTCGTTGTAGACCGCAAGGGCAATTTGGTAAATTGCGCCTTATTGGTTTGTTTCACACCCACGTGTGCACACACTGACCATGTTTGTGTTAGTATTTGGTTAGAAAGGTTAGGTGGACCCGGAATCGAAAGATCCGGCCTTGGGCTTGAAAGATCCGGGCTTGGGCTTGAGTTTTAGCCCAAATCTAGCTTTCTGCACCTAAAGGATCGATTTTTCCTTGCAAGAAGATCGATCTTTTAATGCCAGAAAGTCAAGGCGTGATCGTCATGAAGGATCGATCATTCATAGGTCGGTTCGTTTGTCTATAAAACGGACGTAACCCTCTTCCTTGAATCCCTTTTGAAATCCACGTTCTTGAGCTCAGAGCTGCCAGATTTTGAAGAGATTTTGGACAATCCAAGGCCTTGCAGCTGGGATTGAAGCTGCTCTAGGCTAGGTAGGGATCCTACTTACGTTTGTTTTCCGATTTTTCTGAGTTTGAGTTGGTTGTGATCTTCTTTTGCTTAGATCTTGATGCATGTTTGTTAGTTTGTAGTATTCTTACCTGTTTTGGACTCGTGGTCCTTCGTACTACCATATCCCAAGGTTTTGTGGGATTTTGTGGAGTTTTTCGACGGTATTTCCCACTGGAGGTTCGCCGAAGAACCCAACAAGATCGATCTTTCTTGGAGAAAGATCGATCCTTCATTGTTGGTCATGCTGAACCCGATGAAGGATCGATCATCTGGTTGGAGATGATCGATCATGTGCCTTGGGTAGCATGGGATGCCCTTGTCGCGAGGAGGATCGATCTTCCTTGGCGCGACAAGGAGGGTGCTCTCTGTCGCAATGATGATCGATCTTTCTGGGAAAGAAAGATCGATCTTTTGACGACAGAGAGGGATTTTCTCGGTTTTACCCGCGGGACTTTGTATGTACAAATTTCTTACAGCTCTATACCCTAGACATATTCTTAAGCATGCTAGCCCCATAGTAGGAGTAGTGGTGAACCAAGACAGTGATGACTCCTGGGATGTTTAAAATAAGTGGGCGAGTAGCCCTACTGCTTTCCATAGCCTTGCATGCCGCGTGTGCACCGAGGGCCTTTACCTGTTTGGTTTGTCTTCTGTTGTTTGCGGGGCTGTTTCCCGATATAGGTTACTAGTGAACTAGCTGGCAGTTGGTGGTGTACCACTGTAGCAGTTCCAGACCTTAAATACGTGTTCACCACCCCGGGCCGGCAGAGGACCGAAGCCAGACCTTGTTATGCTATCATCACATCCTGCTGCATGCTTAACTGCTTATGTGTGTATGTGATCGCTCACAAACGTCGTCGTTAAAACGTTGCAAACTCAATCAAATATTAAATTTATAATCCTTATTCAATCACTACACTACTAGGTAGGATAGCGGTGAAGTCGGGAGTCGATCCACAGGGAAAACATTGAAAATCAAAATCAATTCTCAAAATCCTAAAACTAAGGGAAAGAATCAAAGGTAGAATAGAGTTATCTAAACGAATAAAGAAAAGAAATAAAAGGTTGATCAATTTGAATCAATGGAGTAATTACTTAGGAATTACTCAATCCACCCTAGTTTCATTATTAGTCTTCTCTAGTTATCATCTTATTCCCTTCTCTCAACATTATGGATCATATGGCTACAAGCTCACATGAATCCCTAAAAGAAAGTTAATGTTCTCAACGGCATAACCTATCTTTGCTTGGCATAGATTGTCTTTGGTCCTACGATTACCTTAAATTATACTACTCCTAATGATCGTGGCACAACCTATCTTTGCGTAGCATAGCTTATCTCAAAGGCAAACCAATAACTTCATGAAAACCATCTCATAAATCTCTACAATCAATCACAGAAATCATGTAGGACTGAAAATACGTCAAGGAACTCTGTTCCCTCAACTCTATTAACATTAAAACCATATTTATGAGATCATGCATCGAGAAGTTCACAATAATCAAACTAAAGAAAAACCATAACTACACTAGGATTTCATGATATTCCTAAATACAAGAATTAGCAACTCATCTTTTGGATGAAAGCCATCGGGTTGGAATAGGAAGCTGTCACCATCCACATCCTCTCCGTCTTCTTCTTCCTCCTCCAAAGATTGTCAAAAAGATCCTTATTTTCGGCCAGCCAACACCTTCTTATAGGTGTATTCCTAGAATTAGGGTTATGGGTTGAGTTAGACCTCTAATGCAACTCAGATTTCCTGGTTTAAATCTGACAGCCTTTTCCAGTCGCGACTGGATTTAATTCGTCCGGAATTTGAAAATGTGCTCAACATGAACGATGTAGATTAGGAAGCCTTTTGTCATGTCCCAAAGATTGGTATTTATCTGGAATATTTGGTGAATATTCTCCAGAGCATCGACGGACCAGTTTCCTAGCGGCTATATATCTTTATCTTCTTCAAAATTTGTATTAATCCATCAGGCGTCTCGTAAAATGTCCAACATCAATGTTGTAGCTCTTGAAGTCTTCTACCACGTACTAAATTTCTAGAATATTTCGACTTATACAAAATATATAGAGAATATTTTCCTGACAGAGGATGAAACAGTCTTTATCACATAAATTCATCCTTTTAGTCGAAATTCTTATATTTCATCTCAAATCATGATTAAATTTGAAATCAACTAACAAACTATTAAATACAACTACTCTAGGCCTAACAAAGGTAATCTAAGGGGTTTAATTATGAATATTTAGTGACTCATCAGTATGTTCATCGCATGCATCTCTGCTGTGCATTAGTTGCATGGTTAGGGTGTGGGCGATCTGTGGGTCGCCGTCCCGAGGCTTGGAAGCTCGGATTCATCCCTAGTACCGGGGTTGGATAGTTTGGACCCGATTTGAATTGTGGTGTACAGTCGAATTCGATGATAGGCCTAGATGACTGGTACACCTGTTGCTTGGTGACTGTAGAGGTCGTGTCGGCCTCGAGTCGGATTCTAAGTTGTAGCCGGTGTCCCACTGTGATGACTCTTGAGTAGAGGGGTTGCCTACTCAGCGGTGTCATTTCCCTCCTGCAGTGTCGTTTTCCTGCTTGTGAGCCAGCAGTGTTGGTTTTTGCTTATTGAGGGTGACCCATCATGTGACCAGGGCTCCTAGAAGACCATGATCGTGGACCTCAGGGACACGCGGTGGGGTTATGGGACCTCTGTATACATCCATGTCTTACTTGAGGGTGACACTGTTGCGTTTCCCTCTTCCTTCTGTGTGTCATAGTGTAGTTTCCATGCTGAGATTAGTTGCTCACTCCTACCCAGGCTGCATTTTGCAGGTGCTTGCTCCACTTCGGTGGTTTGGTTGGCGGTGTGGCGGCACCAGATGGAATCTGAGAGATGGCGATCATTTACTTGCTTTAAGTCGTTTGTAGTTAGCCTCCTACGGGAGTGTTATAATGTTGTACTTGATCTTTCCCTCTCCGAGGATATGTATATTAAACTCTTTTGGATTTGTAATCTTGGGTTCGTGGTTGTTTAAATTGAGGCTGTCTCTGGTGAACTGTTTAGGGAGACCAATAGGTTACAGGGAACCCTCGCCAAAAAAATTTTGTGTTTCGTTAGGTTCCGGTTTGCGTCGCCCGCTCCGATTGGGATTTCGCTAGTCGGGGCGTGACAACGCCCTTATGGGGGATTCGTAGAGTAAATGGGCCGAAGGTGTGCCATACTTCTTTAATATAGCCCAACTGATTGCCAGCGTGCGCCGGGGGCAATAATGTAGAATGATTGAATAACTGTCTCAGTTGGTAGCATTATCGTTGTATTTGTAGATCAGTTATCTGCGGGATAACTTTGTAACCTTAGCATGTCAGGTGTCGGAGTGCACTGAAGGCTATTCTATAACGGCATTGTCGATTGTTGTTTAAGAATCAGGTTGGATTCTTTATAATATTATAGCTTAACTATTGAACTTATATGACGATGTGGCATATAGTGACATCTAGGTTAGATGTTTGTATAGGTTCATACACTGTATGCATTAGAGGCATTTTAAGTTAGGCGGGGTGATGGGTTGATCGCTGATCCGAAGGTTCGAGCAGCTCGAATCTAGCTCTAGGATCGATGATGGGTAGCAATGTCTAGCTCGTGATTGTATTGGATTGAATTATTGTATTCTTGAGGTTGGTGTCTATCTGACTATAATTATTCTGATTGAGGTGTAGAGATCACCCAGGATTCCAATCTCAGTATTGGTTTTAGGAGAAGTTACGTACCACCATGGGTCCATGCCCTGTTGTTCAGCGCTAGAGTGCTTGGTTGTAGAAAGAGGGATGACTGTTAACAGTGGAGGTCACTGAGCGTGTGCTCTGGGGTAGGCGGTGGACGTGACACGTGTTTCCCCTAGATATGAGATAGAGTCCCGAGACTTTGCAATTCCCTTTCTTTTATGTGCGACGTAGAGTAGAACCCTACTGAGCTTTGTTGCTCACTCCTACCCAGACTGTGTTTTGCAGGTGCAAGTGCTAGCTCATCTTCTGTAGTTCCAGCTGGACCAGTTCTTGGCGAAGCGATGACTTCTGGAGGTATTTGAGGTTGTTGTAGGAGATATGTTGTACTCTTTTGTAGTTTTTATAAATATACATCCTTCGAGGGTTTTGTAAATGTATAATTTCCCTCCTTGATGAATTTTGATAAATCTGTATCTTATGTCTAAGTAGTACAACTTTGATATTAACTCAATAGAAATCTTGTTTCTTCTAATCTTGAATTATTGATTGTTAGAATTACAGTTTTACCATTTGAAGATCGCTTGTATCGCCCCAGTTGCATGTGAATAGTAGTAGGTACCCTCACGCCCTAGTCTGGATGGGTTTTCTGGGTCGGGGTGTGACAGTGACGTTGTGGCAATTCGAGGAGTTGATCCAGGACTTCCTCAACAAGCATCCGACGGGGACATCGGACTCTCCTGGTGGGGGAGGTTTATCAGGGCCTTGAACCCTTCAAACAGGCCTTGGCACGCGGCATCAAAAGTTGGCTCGGCCAAGTGCTCGATCGTGACTTGCAGTCGGTACCATGGGTCATATGAGGTTCGGAGGCCTCATAGTAGCAAGCCAAGCATCCACGCGCATCATCCCTAGCAATGGCGCGACGAATCTTGAAGATTGCACGGGCAAGTTTGAAGTTGGCGCAGCGGTCTGGGCCAAGAGCAAAACTTGGCGCGCCATGTTCGGATTCCTTCAAGCAGGACGTGGGGCGAGCAAACCAGCGAAGCGACAAGCAAAATGCGTGTGCCAAAGGAGCTTGGCGTGTGGCATGATACGATGCAGCGAGGAACAACACGACGCACACGTGGCATGGCAAAACCCAAGTTCAAGTGGGACTAGGACTCCCATTCCTAGTGTCATTAGGACTTGGCACATCTTGGCAAGGCTCATGGCGAGACTTGGCACGGGCAAAAGTGAAGATGGCACGTGAGTCCTAGTTGAACTAGGACTCGGCGTGCCATGGTGCTGCTGGCAGGACACGCGACACCGTCGGGAGTGATCCAGACGTGCAAAAGACTTAGTTCCAGTTGAACTTGGATCATTGAAAGACTTGATGCGGCAAAGGCAAGCTTTGGCGCCGGGAAAGTCCTACTTGCTCTGGGGTTGTAGTCGGACTAGGACACGACTCGCTCTAGCGGAAGGCGGTTGGCCATGGAGGCCAAACCGTGCGTGCCATTGAGGTAATTCCACTTGGCTTAGAATTTCCATATATGATAACACGACAAATATGGAATATGGCACGGGGGAAGTTGGTTGTGACTCATGGAAATAGGAAGGTGTCTTATTTCGAGTCAATATGCGATGGATCTTGGCAGATGCTATCCAAGGCAAGTTGCAGCACAACTTGTCAAAGAGTCCAGATAAGCTTGAATCCAATCAAGAACCAGTAGCTGGTGTTTGACAAGGAGTCCTTCTTAGGTAGGAAAGCTTGGAGTTTTCTTCTATATAAGAACGAGCCGGCCATGATCAAAGAGATTTGGACAGTGGCTTAGGGTTGGGTTCTCTTTGTAATTGAGCAATTGTAACCAAAGGGTTGGGCAAGAGAGTTGAGAGCTTCTCTCTACAATTGCATCAATAAGAGAGTGGGTGAATCCTTTGCTTATATCTTGTTTTCTTGTTTGTTTGCATGTGAAGAAGATGAATGAGGCTTGTCAAGAAGGGTCTTGACGCCATCATTGGGGAGAACTCGAAGAAAAATTTCCGCAGCACTTTTCCTGTGACACATCGTATGGCATGTGTCAGGAGCCACATATATAAATATATTATGATTTAATACGCGTATAATTTTTTGACCCGCATAATTTTTCTACAAGTGAAACGTTTTTGTGCGCGTAAAAACATTTTTTCATGCATCTGTTCACAAAATAATTTTATGAACGTAGAAAAAATTTTGAACTCAGAGAAACATTTTCTACATGTTTATATATATAGAAACATTTTTGTGCACATAATAATATTTTCCTACATGTAGGTATGCGTGTATTAAATAATATTATTTGATATTATTATAACGACATATTTATGTAAGTCTGCCCATCATCTACGCATATGTCACATGTTATATCATGGTTGGTGAGAGAGTGCATTTAACTATTGATGTCACGTCATGTGCCATGGATTGAGGGCCGGCCCAATACAAATAAATTTAACTATCAGAGAATTTAGTTTCAAAATCTTAAATTCCACTTTTTTTGCTTGCCGGAAGACAAGGCCGGCCAATACAAATTCAGGCCCTAGACTTAAACATCGAATTTATTATTATTATTATCAATGTTTATAATTTCATAAGGATAATATCATTAAAATAGTTTAATAGGTAAGTGCACATAAAAATTATTTTTGAGTTTTTTAAGCAATAAAATTAATAATTAGTATTCTTAAACATAATTTTTCTTAGTATATAGAGCTATTGGAGCCCCCTCTTGAACCTGCTGGGGATTGAAAATGCTGTTTGGGAGGGGCCTTTATAATGTAGTGGTTTCTTAAATCAATTGTTAGTTTTAGGCTCTTAAAGCATAAATTTTGTGCGTGTGTGTGTTGGGAGCGGGGAGGGGCGGTGGTTGTGGTCCAGTGGAATAAATGATCCTTTGAACTTGTGACTCCTATTGCTTGGAACCCCTCTTTAACACCTCCTTAACTCGGGGCCTAGGCAGCTGCTTTTAGATGCCTACCCAGGGGTTGGACCGACCATGATTAAAGAGTACGTTGTTATTGTCGACATTGTCTGAAGCCCACCCGGGAAGCACCGGTCTGCAATGAACCGAAGCCCAAGTAAGCCTTCTTATCTTATGACTCAACTCCAACTTTACTGTATATATACTAGTGGGGTCTAACCACCATCTCTTCTCATAACTCTCCACTAACCCCCCTAACTCCCTCTTTTCCCATTATTCCCTTCACATCAACAGCCACATAAGATAAATCATGCCACATAGGATGCCATTGGAACAAAAAAAATGCACTTCTTTAACCATTCTGTTATATAATGATGATAGCTGACGGAGCGAAACTCGAACAAGTAGAAAGAAGAAGAGGGTGAGAGGCCATGAATCCAAAGGTGAAAGGGAATAATTCGTAATTCTATTGAAAAATCAAAGGTGAAAGGGAATAATTCGTAATTCTATTGAAAAATCAATTAAAAAAGAGGAAAAAAAAAAGAAGTCGCGAACTAAAACTAAAAAAAGCAGAACTACTCCGAATTCAAATCATGTCAGGATTGACAGTGATTGATTCAGAGTTTTCTGTTTAAAATTATAACCATAACAAATATTTTCGAAAAAGACAAAATTGGATTTTCGAAGGCCCGAACGAAGGAATAAACGAAGGAATTCGGTGGAAATCTCGATCGGTAGATGGAAAGTGCTCGGATAGGTGTCTTCCTTCAAGAAACGGCTTAGTCCACAGTTACTAAAAATAGCAAGATACAATTAAAACTGGAAAAGCAAGAACTACTCAGAATTCAAATCACGTCTGGATTGACGGATTCTGAGTTTTCTATTTAAAATTATAACCAAAACAAATATTTTCTAAAACGGTAAAATTGGATTTTCGAAGGCCTAAACCGTTTAGGAATTCCGGCCGAAAATGGAAAGTGATCGGATAGACTCGTGGAACACACACCAAACAGTTTCCAGATATCAATCAAAACACCCTTATATGGTGGTGGAAGCCATGGCAGTGAGCCCATAACCATAGCAACAGCGTACATACCCATCCAAAAACAAAACAGCAGCGTGAACAGCACCACCTCCAAATGCCAAACAAAAGAAAACATTTGTTTGCTTCCAGCTATATCTCCCAAGGATTTCACGTACAAGAGAGCTCCAACCCGTGACCTAGTATAACTCTCCATCCCACACCTCATATCTCTATCGAAGTATCCTCCACCAACATCCATCCTAACCCCACCTTTCCCCCTGGCCTCCTCCCCTTCTTATCACCATTAGAACCCTCTCTTATCAGTTGAGGCTTGAGAGTGAGAAAAAGAGCAATGAGAAGTACATGGCTTTGGCTAGTTATCTTCCTCTACGGATTAGAATTGTCTCTCGGCAAGCTCGCAAAGCCGCCGCCGTTGCCGCTCCTGCCAATTCCGACGGCAGCTCAGCTCAAATGGCAGCGCAGGGAAGTGATCATGTTCTTCCATTTTGGCATGAACACCTTCACTGACTCAGAGTTGGGGACAGGGCACGAGAGCACTTCGCTCTTCAACCCTACAGGACTCAATACGAGCCAGTGGATCGATGTTGCTGCTGATATAGGTGTCTCGCTCGTCATCCTCACTACTAAACACCATGATGGCTTCTGCCTCTGGCCGTCGGCGTACACCGACCACTCCGTGGAGAAGAGTCCGGCTAACGTCGACGTCGTCCGGGAGTTTGTCGATGCTGCAAAGGCCAGAGGTGTTGATGCAGGGCTCTATCTGTCGCCGTGGGATCGCCATGAGAAGACCTACGGCCTCGAACTCGAGTACAATGAGTTCTATATGGGTCAGCTACAAGAGCTACTCACAAGGTGAGGAACATAGCAAAGGTATCTTCGATGTCTGCATGGCCACTCTACTCTAATAGTTGAGACCAGCAGGTATGGAAGCGTTTCGGAGATCTGGTTCGACGGAGCAAAGAAAAGTGCCACCCCCATGAACTACTATTTCCGGGAGTGGTTTGCAATGGTGAAGGAGCAGCAGGGCTTCATCAACATATTCTCCGATGCCGGTCCGGACATCAGGTGGGCCGGAGATGAGTTGGGCTTCGCCGGAAGCACGTGCTGGTCCTCCGTCAACCGGACCAACCTCAAGATAGGTGATGCAAGTATTATGAGGTGAGATGCTATAAACCAGTCATGATCGATTTCGTCATACATTTCTTTCCCTTGAATTTTCCGAGCGAATTCATCTTGGCATCTGAATTCAGCTATTTGAACACCGGTGATGCGAGAGGAACGGACTGGGTGCCACCGGAATGTGACGTCTCAATCCGGCCAGGCTGGTTCTGGCACAAATCGGAGAAGCCGAAACCTCTGAGCCAGTTGCTAGACATATACTACAAGTCAGTGGGCCGGAACTGCGTACTTCTGCTCAATGTCCCTCCAAATTCCACCGGAATAATATCCGACATAGACACAAAGAGACTGAAGGAATTCCACTCAGCCATCCGCACCATCTTTTCAGCTGATCTAGCTAAGGGGAGCATTGCAAAAGCCAGCAGCCAGAGAGGAGGCAAGCACGGCGACTTCGGAGCAGAGAACACCCTGGACAAGGACGACACAACCTACTGGGCTCCGGCGGAGGAGGATGACAAGGGCTACTGGATCGAACTGAGAATGGATAACAAAGTAGCCTTCAATGTGATCAGGGTCCAGGAACCCATCAGCATGGGTCAGAGGATATGGCGGCACGAGGTGTGCGCCGACGGGATTGTGGTGGCGAACGGGACGACGGTCGGACACAAGCGGCTGCACCGGCTTGAGAGCCCAGTTTCCGCTCGCCGGGTTCGGGTCACCATCCTCGGCTCTCGTGGCTTGCCTCTACTATCAGAAGTGGGCCTGCATTACGATCCCTATCGTAAGGGATAAGGACCTAACAAGGTGGAGCGCTATATCTCAGCATCTCAATAAAGGACAACTGTCTTCTTGAGTGCCCTTCTTTCCAAGATGACCTCCAACGTCACCTTGAGTTCCTTGTTCTACCAACCAGTTCCTATTTATTAAAGACACAACATTATTCATATCCGAAAGCAGCTTCTCTTTTGCGTGGGTCGTCTGCAAATCAAGAAGTTGAACTGTATTTACAGTTCAAAATAGACGCGCTGATGATTCCGCTTTATTGATGATGATAAGATAAAGCTAGCATGAATTTTCAGGAGTTGCTCACAAATAACACCATGCAGGAAATATCTTATTATGGGTGTGACATGTACATAGACATAGAAGCAGGAAACAGGGAACCTGATAGTTTCTAAAACTGATCCAATTTCTAAGGTTTTGACTGTAGCTTCCCATCAGCTACAACAATATTTTCTTTTTTGACTTTCCCTCATAATATTAGAAAAAAAAAAGTTAATTCTCTACTTTCTGCTTTATTGTGCTAGGAAAGTAGAGAAAAGAAAGTGGGGGTGAAGCTTATAAGTTGTAACTAAGTAATGAGGAAGCTGAAACTTTACAATGAGTGACTCTAGGAAGGCGAGCATTACCTATATCTCACTCTCTCCACTCTCCTGTAACTAAACAGCCCTTAGGTGCACACTTAAAACACTTAAAACAAATAATAGGCTCAACTAATGATACTTGAAAAATAGTTAAATAAATAATAAACTTCTTTGCCGCTCAACCATCATGTCACACTCACAGCATGCGTCTGGGAATCCTCTCTTCTTTTACTAAGTGTGGAAGTATCTGTTCCTCATATAGATTATATCACTAGTGCAATGGATTCAGAAGGGACCACCAGAGAAAAATTAAATGAGAATGCATGAATGATTGGATGTTCTAAGCATGGACCACAAAAGGAGGTGATTTGATGCATCTAGTGGTTCTCCCAACCAAAAAGCTTAAAGCACCAAGTAGATTTTTAACCTGTTCAACGATGGATTAGATAATTAGAGTTCAAGAAGGAATTTCCTCCTGCCTATTCAGCTTCAAGTGATGTCGAACTAATCATAAACTTAGTGCCCACGAACCAATTCGTGGTTCACTTGACCCGACATGCAAATTTTGAGTCTAAATTGCAATATCATAAGTTGGTCTATACAAGCAATTCCATTGGACTAGATCAAGTTAAAAGAAGGATAGCGCCATTCGTTAGAGGTATTTATGGAATCGTTGGCGGCAGAAGGCCATCTCTCATAGCCATTTCATACAGAGTAATAGCAGCAAATGCTTTTGCATCCGCAGTCATGCGCCAAAGTTTATTATAAGGAACCACATGTACCTTAATCAGCTCACCATGATCCCGTAGGCCCATCTCTTTTCCTTCCAAGACACTGATAACTTTCTCTTCCACATGCCCTCTGTATAGGAACAAACTCATTTCCTCATCACACCCACCCTGAAACATCACAAGCAAGTTCTCTGTTGGCGACCAACAAATATACAGTTGTAGTTGCATTAAGAAGCTTATCAAGGAAATTATCAGCTTCATAATTTGCCACAACTGATAATCATATTAATATGCCAAATTTCATATTAAATTTGCCTACAATTATCTTCATAATAAATCTTACAGAATGATACAGCTAGACTTGCTCCATTATGCCCATGAAAATCAATGCTCATTCTGATATGAAATAAACAATTCAAGATGATTCAAAGTGTAGACATCCATAAAGCCTACTAAAGTAGGGATTTGGTTTTCCACATCCTAAACAACTAAATTAACTTAGATACTAGATAACATTGACACTTACTGGTGATGGAAATACTTTGCGTCCTGTTGTTGGGTCAAGAAATGCAGTGAGATCAACCATATCCTCTACATTTAAGCATATGCCTGTCTCCTCTTCAACCTGACATATGTGACAAATACTGCCCATGAAACAGCAATTACTTTACAGGAAAGGACATCCAACTCTTTTGAACTCAATGCTAGCACCAAAAGTCTCAGATTTTGCTGCAAAATGATAGTAAATTTATGGGGAAATTAATCATGCCATTTCTCATAGCCTTCCAGTTAAGGAAATATTGACACAAGTGAGGCCTGTTGTGAAGATCGGTGTGGCTAGGTTACAACTCCAATGCACTCACAAATACAGATAAACATAGCCCAACCTATTAGCTTCATAGTTTGCTCATACAATTTAATGAAGTAGACCATGGATGGTAAAGATTAGCTACAATAGTTTTTTCCCCTTACTCCTCAATATATGCCGCTTTTATACCTACATAGTTTGAACAGTCAATGTATTGATTGCACTAGGATCTCCATATGGAAAATACTGTTTTCTCAACATACGAGTTTCCTGAGTGATCTGCCTACCACTTCACGCTCTGGTTGTTTAGAAGTCGTACATAAAATCGCAATTATTTTCAGATTATGTCCAATGACAGCAATCCAAGTTTTTTTTTTTCCATTCCTTGACAATCTATAGATAATCTTTTCACCAATGTCCATGTGTCCTTCATGTGTCTTGTATATATGGTGGCGCAATACAGATCATTCATGTGTTGGGGAGTCTTTGGGAGGGGGATGAAGATAAAGGGAAGAATATACCTCATGCACTGCTGTGCCAACAACATCACCTTTCTCATCATCCAACATGCCAGCTGGTAATTCCAGAATGACCTTTCCAACTGGAACCCTAGCCTATAATATACAAAACGCATGTCAAACATTTTAAAAACTAAATCAAATGCCTATGCTGGAAAAACAATCTTACTTAAAAGCGTATGCAATGTGAGATGCTTATGCACTACATTTGTGAGAGTTATTGACACCAGTTATGCAAGACTACATTGCAATCTCAGAAAGCAAATAACTACCTGCTCTGTGAGAACAACATATTCTTCACCTCCAGATTCCAGAAGGATTAGCACAGCAACAGATTGTCCCCTTGCAAATACAATACCTGGAAGCTAAGCATATCTAATAGTGTATAAGCAACTGAAGATGATTATGCACAAGATATATTACACTGGGATGTATGATGTACTTGTAGTCACAAAACTGATTATTAAGCCTCACAAAGACACTGTCTTTAATGCTATACCTTTATTCCAGATTCCTGATCAAAAACATCAGCTTTAAACTTCAAAAATCCAATACCTCTCCCAAACATATCTATTCCCTGCTTAAAAAAGGCCAGACATTTAGATTCCAGGAAAGTCATCAAAGGTGAAAATCTAAAGGTTTATAAAGCGCATGTAAAGAAAACATCATGAAATTATCCCACTTGAACCAGTGATTTTAATACATCCAGTCTCAGAATAAGGGTGAGTTGGCGACAAGAAGTAGCTTTAGCCAAGAGGCTTGAATTTCACAGATCACAAATAGGATGAAAATGTCTGCCTCTCATGGCTTCCACTATAACCTTGGAAGTTGGATTTCAGGTGATCTGGGAAAGGGGCACAGCTAAGCCTTTTTTTTGCTTTGCTTTTAAAAAGAGTAGTCTTTTTTCCATTTTCACAAGCAACTTGAAGTCAAACAAATTCCCACATGGTTGAAAAAGGCCAAACTATGGATCCCTATCCTCAATTTATCCATCAAAGTCGTCCCTGCTCCGATTTGAACACTTACAACACTATGGCTTGGAAGACTTTTCAGTGCAGGGCTTTGGAGCAGCAACACGCGGAGAAGTTAACGATGGAGGACGATCACGTACACCATGTGGCTCCTCCTTTCCATACGAACTACAGTCGACTATGCTCACTTTTGCCCTTGATTTCAAAATGGACAATCTGTTGTATCTGAACATTTAAGACCACGGATGGCCTGCAACATGAATGCACATCCTCCCCAAAATTATGACAACTCAATGAATACACCGATGCTGATGGTATGACTGAGGATACTGATGTTGGCAGCCAAGTTGATAATAAATAGATGTGATAGTGGAAGATGATATTAGCATTGGTAGCGTCCAATGTTTAGAATTACAAGAAGAAGCATACAGTGTGGAATCTGAAAGTGATCAAAGTAAGCCAATGAGTGAAGAAAGTAGTAACAATGTGATGATCGGCTATTTGAAACTTACATATATAGGAATATTTAGGATAATGTTGTTGAGTCCAAACAAGGAAACATTGAGGACGCATGCTTCCTTGACATAAGAGTAAAAAAATGATGCAAGTTATATCACTAATTATAAATGTTCATGCTCCAATTAGTTTATCCCCTTATACAAATGGAAAACAAAGGGATTATCAGAGATAGACACATGGCTCAGGTGATCATACTTTGTCAACTCCACCTCATGCGTTGCCCTAAAGTCATAGAAATTTCTTACAATGATAGGGCCTTCATTGTTCAACTTGAACACAGCAAAACCACCTTGAAGTTAGTGGCAGAATTGAGGGCAACAAACCATTTTTTAGCCATTGAAAAATGACCAAACAAAATGATGAACAAATTCAAGTAAAATAGAGAACACAAAAACTTCTTGTTGGTCTAGTACAAGCATAAAAGGATTTTTGGATGATGAGGCAACCTAAATCCAGGTTCACATCCAATCAAAAACATGGCATTTGGAATATGATGGCATATTTCAGGTGATTAAAAACCAGATAGTTATATCCTAGCCACTGAAATTTGTGACAGTCAATCATGCATGTAAATGTAACATGAGGCAAGACAAGCTGTGTATCCTCACGACTAAATGAACACTCTGAAAATGGAGCAAGTTATACAATTATTAATGTCACGATGACATCATGGTCACCAAGAGGGTGCAAGTTTAACTAGGGATGTACTCAACAAGCTACCTGAATGAGCACTTGCCTCAAACACGTTTTCCCAGTGGTTAAAATCCCTGTTTCACTCTGCATGTTCTTCAACCATTGCTTGAACAAAGCAGAATCGATAGCAATCCTGCAGTGACAAAAGTAAATTCCATCTAAACAACTAGGTTTAGAAAATCGAAGTCCTTTTAACTTTATAACTACTTCCACTTAAATAGATTATAACTCCATTGAAATCTATGGACTTGCAATCAAAGACCTGCCTTCTTGTTTTTATAGGCTACTGTTCACATTGAGATCATGTCATGGGGCGGCAAACACTTTACAGAACTGTCAAGGATTGTGATAGACTCAACTCCTTCGAACAAAATTCAATCAGAGGTGTCAAAGCTGCCAAGATCCTCGAATGGATGGGAAGTGGTGATAAAATAAAGAGGAAAATGAACAAAGAACAGGGAGGATGTTACGAGCATGCCAGGCTCGACTCAACCGACCGGACCAGTTCATCATATTTGAATCCGGATGTAAACAGTTTGAACCTCTCAAGACCGAACCCAACTCGACTTGACCGACCTATCCCAAGTCAGGCGGACTAGTTCCAACCGCCCCTTGCTTGGGTGGCAAGCTGGTGGACCCTACTTAGAGTCCAACTCCAAGTAAGGTTTCCCACAGTTATCAGGGTTTAAGAAATTATTGTTTCAATTGAGACTTAGTTATGCTTTAATCATACTTTCCTACTTGTAGGCTTTCCTGCTTCCCTAGAGTTGTAGTGAGGCTGTAATTCCTATTTTGAGAGTCCTTATTTAAGTCAAGGTATGTACTCTTTTCATCTATAAATCGAGAACCCAATTAAGGGTATGCAAGTAAATACTCTTTTTCATCAACGAAGCATTGATTGAGCTGGTTGATTGAAGCAATCTTATATAGGAGGGGTCCTCTATATATAGATAAAAGGAATACATACCTGAACTTAAACTAGGACTCCCAAAATAGGAATCTAAGCCCTACTACAACTCTAGGAAAGCAGGAAAGACTAGAACTAGGAAAGCATAATTAAAGTCTAATTAGGACTCAATTAAAGCAGTAAATTCCTAAATCATGATAATCGTGGGAAACCTGACTTGGGGTTTGACTCCAAGTAGGGCTCACTAGCTTGCCATCCAAGTAAGGGGTGGTTGGACCTAACCGCCTGACTTGGGCCAGGTCAGTTAAGTCGAGTTGGGTCCAGCCTTGAGATAACTCGATTTGTAAACATTCGGATTCGAATGTGATGAACTAGTTTGGTGGATCGAGTCGAGTCTGGCACGCTCATAACAAAGAGAGAACAACTAGGTTCATTAGATCTAAACCTAAGAATAGAAAAGCTTCATTGCATGAAATTAAAGGTATATGAAAGTTTATAAAGCCAAGTAAACAAACTGAAGACGCGAAAAGATAGATAGCTTTGATGCTGATTTGGGCAGACCTTCCTTCTTCGTCTTCATCTCTTTTATAGTGCTTTTAGAATAACCACTTTGGAACCATCAAAACCGTCTTCAAACTACCAGAACTGCTTTATAACCTCCTTCATTAGTGGCCACAAACTCTAATAGCTGCTTCACCATGTCTTTAACTGCATTATTTCATTTGTTTTGAGATTTTGACCATTTCATAATATTTACAAAATTGCTATCAGATAGCCCTCTTACCTTCCATTGCAATTCAGTCTATGATAACGTCACAATTTGGGAAATCTTAAAACATGAAAGTTGTAGGTTTTAAAATAACCTTTTTGAGAATCCAAAAATCAACTCATTTGTACATCATATAAGAATGTTATGAGAGAAAAGGTCTCACTATATCATAGTCTAATTAAATTCGACCATTTTGTCAATTGGCACCTTATCCTATGGTGACCAAAGATGGCCGATTGAATAAATTCGGCCTAAAGATGTCCGATTGGATATATTCGGCCAAAGATAGCCGATTGTATAGATTTAACGAAGTATTTTGATTTGGTCATTATTGATTTGCCACTGTAGACTCGTAATGCAAGTTTGACAAATAAATATCGAAATTTGGAGATTTTGTCAACAACAAACTTGTAGACGCATGTGGTCTTTTCAATTGTCCAAGAATCCTCCCATTTGGATATCGGATGTAAAAGTTATGTTCGAAACACTTCGATAATGCTGGATTCAAAAGATGAAGACGATTTTATGGCAATTTCACCTTATTTGCAGAATTGCCATCGGGCATGACATGTCTGAATCAGCCTTATTAATTGTCCTCTTGACTTGGTATACTTTTGTGGCTAATATCTGTAATTTTTGTTGCTTTGAAAAACTTGAAATTCGGTCTTTTCGAAAAAATTTCATTTTTAAAGAGATCGGCTGGGGGAGGGGAGCCGCAAATGTCAATCACAAATACATAGCATGTTATGAGGACAATTCATAAGGACGATTGAGACACGTCATGTCCAATGGTAATTTCATAAATAAGACGAAATTGCCACGGAATCATCCTTATCTTTAACTCCGGCACTGTTGAAGTATTTCGGCCATAACTGTGGCGTCCGATCCAAATTGGCCAATTCTTCAGCCAATGGAAAGAGGACACATAGATTTACAAGTTTTCCATTAACAAGATATCCAATTTCCAACATTTATTGTGTTAAACTTGCAGCAGTAGTGTGTCGTGGCAAAGCTATAAATAATGACCGAATTCTAATACTTGGCGAAATGCAATAGGCCATCTTTGGTCGAATAAATGCAATGGGCCATCTTTGGCCGAATATATGCAATCAACTATCTTTGGTCACTCATGACATATGGTAAATAATGCTCGACGACGTAGTTAGACTATTTCGCTCATTACTTTCTCGTATGATGTTCAAATTGAACGATTCTTAAACGTTGAAAAGGGAATTCGAAGACCTACAACTTTCATGCTTAGAGGTTTTCTAAATTCTGATGTTCCCATAAACCGAATTGCAGTGGAATGTAAGAGCTTCAATTTAATTGCAATTTCATTAATATTACGGAATTGTCAAAATCTCAAAACAACTGAAAGAAAGCAGTTATCAGAGTTCATAGCCACTAGTAAAAAAAGGTTACAATACAGTTCTTGTGGTTTTAAGGTGAATCTGATGGTTCCAATATTATTATTCTAGAAGCACTATAAAAGTTATGAAGACGAAGAAGGTATGCCCAAATCAAGAACAAGCCAGACTATCTATTTTTCAATATCTTTATTTCAGTTCAATTTGTTTATCGGCTTTATCTACTTTCACTTCCGTTTAATTTCCTACAATGAACCTTTTCAATTCCTAGGATTAGATCTAACGTAACTTGTTGTTTTCTCCTCCCCATTATCTATTCATTTTCCTCTTTATTTTATCACCACTTCCCATCCATTCGAGGATCTTGTCAGTTTTGATACCTCTGTTCGAACTTTGTTCGAAGGAGTTGAGCCGGTCAAAGCCCCGACAGTTATGTAAAGTGTTTGCCGCCCCACGGCAGGATTTCAACGCGAATACCTATTGAGTCGGGCTTTTAATCTTCCAAAGATGAAAAATTCTAAATACACAACAAGAATTGTTAAGTAAGCCACAACTTTTTTCATCGGTGGCTCACCACAGAATGCATAATAATATGCTCAGTGGACAACCACCGAATGTATAGAAAATGCTTGTGGGGCAACCACCGAACTGTTACGAACATTTTAGTATACGTTTGGTAGTTCCCTTTTGAATGAAAAATAGTGTGGTTTAATTAGTAAAATGTGTGGTGTATTTAGAATTTCTCTTATACTTAAGAAGAATTTTTTCCTACCATTCTTTATCATTTAGAGGCTAAATACTCATTGTCTACATTAAATATGAAACTTGGGACGGAAATCCATGCAGACATATCAAACAGAAATTAGGAGAACAAATCTGCTAAATTAACGATTCTTCGGGGGAAAGCTATTTCGAATCCCTACATAGTACAAACAGGAAGAGATCAAAGACCAAGAAATGGAGGATAACTGCATCATAAAGCTTTTGATTGAAGACCGATACAGTCTATAACGCACTCCAACTGCTCAATTTGAGATCGTTTCAACATGCAAATGCGGACGAAAAGATCCAAGAATGGGAGGGAAAAAACCTGAGATCTGAATCCGAGAGACCAGGGGCCGCCACGACCTGAACGGTGTCTCCGCCTGGCAACGAGATGGTGTGGGCCGGCATCGTCGGCGCAGGAGATCTGGAGTCACTGGAAGCCATCCGAGCGAAGGATTCAGCGAGATAAGGACGACGACGAGTGTATCTCAGCAGAGGGGAGACGAGGCGGAGGTCGCGGCGAGGGTTTGGGTGGGAAAAGATGGAGGCAATGGTCAGATAGCCTGCGCGCAAAGCCATCGGGAGCTTGCGTTAAGATGCAGCGTGCTGCGTGGGCCAAGTTCCAGGATAAACCAGAAATTAAGCCTATGGGCCTTTACTAGGAACGAACCCACGCCGGTCTACTCAAACCGAACTGATAAAAGGCTCTCTGACCGGTTTACAAATCAACCAACGAGAGCGGCGTCCAGGATCACCCAGAAGCAAGGGCTGCGCGCGCGAATTGTTATTGTAGTCACCGGCGGCGGCGATGGTCGGGAAGGGCCAGCGACGGCGGGAGAAGAACTACCTGGCGGCGCATGGGGCCACAGCACGCCTTCCTCCCCCGCCCAACCCTAATGAGCCCGATGCCCTCCCCTCCAAGCTCCGCAAGATCATCCAACTAAGAAACAAACCCCTTCCCCGCAAGCCCTCAGGTCTCTCCCGTGAATCCAAGATAAGAAAGCTTCTTGTTCTTGTTTCTCCTTTGCGTCAATTAACCCTAAGCTTTGGTTTCTTTAGGGGATTTACGTGGTGACAAGAACGAAGGAGACCTTTCCGTGGAAAAGGTTAAATCTTTCCCTCCTTCGTTTCTTGTTCATGTGGATTCTCGTCTCGAGTTTGGTTTCTTCAAACTCTAATGTATTCATTTTCGTTGCTTAGTAGTCTCTTAATCATTCACTGGTCCTGCCAACTAATGTATTGGGAATGTGTTTACAGAGAGGTGCTTCAAAAGAAGTCCAATCTTCTAAAGAGTTAGGTTCGAGAAAGGGAGATAACAAGGAGACTTCAACAAACAAAGAAGTAAATGAAGAAGGTGGCGTCACTAATACGAGTTCGGATCTCAAAAAAAGACAAAAGAAGAGAACGAGAAAGGCTGTGGGTGATCTTGGATTGGAGAACTTGGACGGTGCTCTTAGTTCGAGGAAAAAGTGCAGGAAAGAGTATGTGTACAATTGTTCAGCTACCTTGGTTATATGAGGTTTTCCGGCTTGTTTAATTTTCTGAGACTGTAGATTATTATGTAGTACTGTAAATGATTTAAGAAACTTTCAACATAGCTTAGGATGTGTGCTTTATGGATGGTAAGAAAGTAATTTTTGTTTTTCCCCTATGTCTAGGTCCTAGGATTATATGTTTTTAATCTGTATTGGTGATATTGCTTTTAATTGAAATAGATATATGGAACGTCACTTTCTCATTTCTGTGGTGCATACTGAGTTTTAGATGATTTCTTTTGCATATTCAGGTTGAAAATCGGTAGAAAAGTTGGAAGGATTACCTAGTTAGTTTCTTTGCAAGCCTTAGGAGAATGTGATTGGATATTACTGCACTTGCAGACATTCTTTTCTTGGGCTTAGTTAATCCTTGGAGTCTCTGTGCAGTTTCAAATTGATGCAAACATGCTATTTTTAACAGCAATTAGCAACAACTATTTGGTCTCTCTGTTTTTCTCTGTTACAATTTAGGAACCTTACATCTATGGCGTTATCTTATATGACAGCGCATTGAAACTTCATCTCTATAGCGTATTGGTCTTCTTGCCCTTATGAACTGAAAGTATGTACACCAACAACGTATAAAGGAGGACACTTTGCAAGTACTTCATTTATGGTGTCATGCTATTGACAACCCCCTGAAAATTAACTTTGGTTGTATCCTCAACAATGTTCTTCTTCTGAGGGGGTGGTTTTTCTCAGATTCTTGTATTAGGATTTTCTTGTTTCATATATTAATCACAATTGTTAGCTATACCAAAACCTATAAGTAGTGTTGTACTCCTGGTTCTTATAATTTTTTTTTGCTGTGTAAGTTTGTTAGTCATGGTCCATGACCTGCTTACTAAGAGGGGTTCACATAAAACTTGTTACCCTAAGTAGTGTTGTACCCCTGGTTCTTATAATTTTTTTTGCTGTGTAAGTTTGTTAGTCATGGTCCATGACCTGCTTACTAAGAGGGGTTCACATAAAACTTGCTACCCCATTCACTTGATAGACAAACTCTTGGATATGTTCTTTGTCAAACTTCATGATAAGATATCTTCCTAGACAGGATAACATTCCAGGCATTTCATCTTCAAGTTCCCTTCTGGCCCAATTCGTTCATTTTATGCCATGTTTGAGGACTAATGAACTCTTAGAAAGAAACCTACAGTCAAAGGGTGAAAGGCCAAAAGATGAAAGACTAACTGTTGATGCGTACTTCGACTGCTCGGTTTTTGAGTTTGGTATCAGAAACAGCTAGATGGCTTTTATTATTACAAAGGCTTGATGTTTTCAAACCAATTTTGCTTTTCTGAGACTGATATTTTTCAGAGGTTACTAAATTAGTGATTGTTTGGACCCGTCTTCATTTCAATGTAACTTTTAACCACGTTGTATGGGTCTATTTTCTTCCCTGTTTCTCAAGTTAATTGACTAGAGCCAGAAGTATCTGTATCGAAGAAGCTTCAATTTGTTATTTATAAACTCTGCTTGCAGCAGATTAGCACTTTTGTGCTCCTTAATTATGGTTCTAGAAATTTCTTGAGAACTTGAAATGCACCTAACATACTTCTTGTTCATAGATATCTTGATTTAAAAAAGAAGAAGCACAAGCTGAAGAAAGCAAAGACTGAAAATGTACTAGACTTCCCTGGGCGCGAAGAAATCAAATTTGGTGACGTCGTTCAGGCTCCCCCAAAACTCTCATTGCCAAAGGTATTTTTCTAGTTGCCAACTTGTCTTAATCATTAACTTATTGGTTATAATTTTAGGTTTTAACTGTTAATTAATAAGGATCATATATGTTTTTTCTGAAGGCACTAAAAGATCCCCTAGATGCTTCACGTGAACGAGTCAGGTTACAAGCAATTGATGCTTATAGAAACCGCAGAGGGGTACCCAGGCTTGGAATTCAACTTCCCCCTATAGCAGAAACCCAAACTTCTTGGCTGGATACCTACATCTGATCGCACTATGGGTTTCGTATGTGTGATTTTTTATTCTTGAAGTTCCATTGAATTTTAATCTCTCTATAGAAATTTGTGCCATGAAATTTCATGCATGATGTCATAGATCCATTGCAATAGGTTGATTCAAGAAATCTGACAGAATTTGTTGCCATCTTACACCTTTCTGAATCCTTTAGGGGTTATTTTTCTTTTTGCTTGCTTCGGTATTCCCTGTAAAGGTAAACAAATCGCCTTTGCTGTCATTGTTTTTCACAATTTGTATTCAAGTTTGGCATTCTCTATGATAAACACACACACTAATGCACATATATGCGTGCGTCCGTCCGCCGGCCGACCGGCCATTCAGTAGCATATTGTTTGTCAAAGAATGTGCCTTTGTCGTGTTCCATTTCAGAATTTATGCACCTTGTAATGAATTAGTTTCATCTCTTCATAGTAGTTGAATAACACCTCGTTATCACGACTAAGAAAATTAGTTCCAGGGAAGTTCTATATACACCACAAAGCCATCTCTTTCTGTGTCCGTGTGTGTGTGTGTGCGCGCGCGCACACACACACACACACACATATCTGTTTTTCGGCAGCATATTGTTTGTCAAAGAATGTGCCTTTGTCGTGTTCCATTTCAGAATTTACACAACTTGTAATGAATTAGTTTCATCTCTTCATAGTAGTTGAATAACTCCTCGTTATTATGACTAAGAAAATTAGCTCTAGGGAAATTCTATATATACCACAAAGCCATCTCTTTCAACTTCAACCTCATTTCTTCGTTCAAGCCCATCTCTTTCAACATCATATTTTCTCCAAGCTCATCTTCCTCATATCTTTCTCTTTTAAATCCCATTTCCTCTCATCCACAACCATCAGATCAATTTTAAGAGCAGAATGTCGTTCTTCGTCGTGTTCGTCCTCATAAGGCCAAAGATTGCTAACGTTGTTTGGCATTACAAGGCCAAACACTGTTAATAGTGTTCAGTACTGGAAGACCAAATGCTGTTAATACCATTTGACTTCGTGAGTGTTCGACGCATGCGAGCCTGAACATTGTTAACAATGTTCGATCCTGTGAGGCCGAAAATTGTTAACAATGTTTGGCCTTGCTCGCCCAGAAACGACCACCTACCAATCTCCATCTCCATGTCAGGGGAAAAAATGGTGAGGAAACTTAAGATTGATGGAATAAGATGTACTAGCCTCAAGATCATTGAAAACTCGAAAATCGGCAATCAAAACCTTGAACCCATCAACTTATTATAGAAACCTTGAACCCATCAATCAAAAACTAAGCATAACCATACTGGGGCTCGAGAGAGGTGCTTGCCACATCAACAATGGACTCGCGAGAGATGCTCTACAAGATCCTACTGGGTGGAGACAAAGGAGTTTGGTTGAAGGTTGAAGAAGATGAATAACGTGGTCTATGGCTAGAGGTTGAAGAAAGGGGTAATTTGGGTATTACTTGTGGCTTATTGAGTAAAATTATATGCTTTAAAATTTGGGTGTGGTTTGTAAAGTAATTGTGGTGTACTTAGCAAAACATATCCTTAGTTTTATTGCGTGTTGCATTTTGTCACTGTAAACACACTGATAAAACATTATATGGATGGAAGCCAAACCTTGACAATTTGTTAGGATGAACATTCTTGTTTCTGGACAGCTTTCTTTTTAATTAACGAATTTGCCACCATCATGTTCCATTTGGGAAATGACACAACCTATGATAAATTAGCTTCTTTTCTTATAATAGATGTGAACCCCTTGTATTATGACCAAGAAAATAACTTTATTGCATGATTGGACATTTCAGAGTGTTGGATATCGCCAGAGTCGTCAAACATCAACACTACTTATTCAACTGGAATTAACTGCAGAGGAGCATTCCTCTTTGGGTTTATCTGTGGGAAGCCTGAACTTGGAGACCTCCGTCAATGTGAAGAGTTATCATGGTTCTGTACTCGTTGCTGAGCTTGAATTTGAAGAAGCGAAGAAGGACCGCGGCAAACATCTTCATGTTCCTGTATGCAAACTCTTTTCCTAAGCAAATCCTTGGACCACCCTAGTTTTCATAGAGACAAAAATGAGGTACTTTGTCTATATACATATGTGAAGAGGTTGCATTTGTAGCTGATCTTTAAACGTATTGGTATACTTTGGTGAATTTTTTTACCTGAAAAGCTGTGAATTTGAAAGGACTTTCAGGTCAATAGATCCTGTTATTGTCGATCCACCTTTCTGGACGAAATCCCTCTGCATCATCTCCCCATAGATGCTTCATTCCGCCCATGGAGTAAGGTAGAAAGTGCACTCTCACCTTTTCACATTGTAGCCGTCCGGTAAAATATCATCAGAAAAACAGACCTTGTTGTCCCAAAACCACATTTGTATGGAATTTGAATCATATTACGAGGCGTCGGTCCTCTTTGAAATAAAATGTTAAACAAGAAGGCTAGAATATTTTTTTATTTTTCCAGTAGTAGTTACCATGGGAATTGCAGGATATGGTCTCAAAGTTTCTGTCAAGGCTGCATGGAGATAATGCATCTTGTCCAAGGATTCGAACGTTAAGCTTTCAGAAAATTTGCCAATGCTTGCAATAGAAACCTAGATAAGATGTCCTCTTTTTCTACCTGCAAGGCAAACCATGATTCAATGATCTGCTTAGCACATGGAAGGGGTTTTTTTTTAAAAAAAATGGTGAGCCGAAGCTACAGCCCTAAGGCTGTCTTACAAACCAATTACAACCCAGATTCTGCCCGAGGCAGATCAGCAAGCTCATCCGCCCTTACATTACATTCCTTGGGTATGTGTACATTGGTGAATCTTAGAAATTTACTAATGAACCACCATGCCTCCAAGATGTCATCTTTGCAATATTCAACCACAGGGATCCTCCCCAGCACCATATCCACTACTATTTTGGAGTCACATTCACAGAGGATACTATGTTCCTCTTCTTCAAAGGCATCCCTCAAACCATACAATAAGGCTTTGAGTTCAGCTTGAGTACTAGAACTTGCTATGGTTGCAGACATACCTCCCCATTTCTTATTGCTAAGTTTATCATAACAAACCGCACCTAGCCCAGCTCTTGTATCTCCAGGGCAAATAGAGGCGTCAGTTTGTATTTTAGTTCCCTCCCATATACTTGAGTTGATAGCTCCCATCCTAGCCGGGTTCAATAAGAGGTATTCTTTGGCTTGCCATCTGATGCATCGGACTACCTCTTCAACAATATTCCCTCCCTCGCCAAAAGACCTCTGGCACCGATTCTTCCAGATCAACCACAAACCGTAAGCCACTAAAACCTTCTTCTTCCTTGACTCTTTATCTTTTCGTGAACAATGTAAGATCTGGCAGCATCTCCAATAATTCAAAGAAGGAATCTCCAACCCATAATTCCCCAGCAATTGATGCCAAACTTCTAAGGTAAACTGGGATGAAAAAAAGATATGATGAGTAAAGTCTTCTTCAAGGCCATAACTTACACAGTCTTTGTTTGCCATTAGACCTAGCACCCACAGTCTATCCTTCGCCACCACCTTATTGTGAGCTAGCCTCCACAAGAAGTGTTTGACGCGAGGGCCAACAGGAAGTCGCCATAGGTTACACCAGCTTGAATCATTCATTGGCCTCTGCTTTTCCATTTCCTCTAGAAACCGGTAACATGAGCCACTGGAAATCACTCCAGTTGCATTACGCATCCATCTAGGTGGGGTGGAAACATCGCCAGAAAGGATAGGAATAGATGAGACCAAATCAACAAGGTCAGGGTGTAGGAATAAGGAGAGGGAATCCCTACACCAATGCCCTAATTCATTAATTAAAGAACTGACCTGTAGATGCTCTCCAGTCCGAAACATTAATCCATATGAATTCAACGGCTCTCCTGTCATCCACCAGTCTTCAACACACATTCGCTTGGCACTCATGATGCACCTCCCGTGTGTTGCTGCTGTCTTGAAGAAGTTTCACCAGTTGTCGGGCCTGGAGATGAACCCCCTCAAGACAACCGTCCGGTTCTCTCCGTGTGTTGAAGACGATCAGTGCCGCAGCATCTGTCGAGTTCTACGTGTGTCTGAAACTAGGGACGTGCTCAAGTACCTGGGTGTCCCTGTCGATGGAGGGAAGCTCAAAGCCTCGGCTTTCAACGACCTCATCGAAACTTTCCAATCAAAGCTCAACAGCTGGAAGGGTCTGAAACTCTCGGGCGCCGGAAGGACCACGCTCATCCAATCTGTGCTCCAAGCAACCCCAACCTACACTTTCTTTGCTACGGAGGTGCCAGTGTCTGTGACCAAGTCCTTGGAGTTCATCGCGCGGACTTTCCTTTGGGGAGGTAAGCATTCTTCGTGTCGAGTCTCCTGGGACTGCGTGTGTAAGCCAAAGGAGGAAGGCGGCCTGGGGCTTCGCAAGTTCCAGTCTTGGCAACAGGCGCTTCGAAGAAAGCGAGCGGCTGATCTTCTCCTTCAGCCAAACTCCATCTGGGCCCGCCTCACACGCTCCAAATACAAATGGGAGGGTTACTTGCCACTGGGATCTCCATCTTCTAGGAGCTCCATTCACTGGAAGCGGACATGCCGCGCAGCCAGAGCTATCCATCCTGGTCTGCGTTGGACCCCCGCTGTCCACAGCCAGGTTAGAATCCTCGAAGACCTATGGATCCTTAATCTTCCGTTATCCCTCTCTCCCACTCCCTTCCATCAAGAGTTGTGTTGGGGGAATCGTCTCGTTGGAGAATTGATTCTTGAAACCGGGTGTTGGGACGTTGTGAAGCTCTCACGTCTATTCTCTCCTGAGCTCAAGTCTGTAATCCTACAAATCAACCCAATCAGGGAGGTGGGCGTGGATCGTGTTGCTTGGGCTTACAACAGCTGCGGTTTGATCTCCTCATCCTCCATTTATTCCTCTATCATCGCCGAGAGGTCTCATCCCTGGATCGGCGAGAAAGCTTGCGCTGGTTGGATCAACATGTGGAAGAGTCCAGCAGGGCCCAGGGTTCTCTTTTTCTTGTGGAAGGTGTTCCATGGAAAGATCCCTACGGCTTCTTGGCTTTGGCATGTCCGAGCTGCTCTTGATCCAATATGCGTGAGATGCGGGCTTGCCCATGAAACCTTGGATCACATTTTCTTTGAGTGCCCCTATGCCATGGGCGTTTGGCACATCATTGCAACTGGCAGGGTGGCTCCGGGATCTGTGGAAGATTGTTGGCAGCTCCTATCAACCACGGGGAGGAGTTTCCACGGTCAGTGGAAGTCCATTGTCGCCTACACTATTTGGTGGTTGTGGAAGGAGCGCAACGCGGTCATTTTTGAAAATACACAATTACCCCCGGATCAGCTGGCCCGGGTGATTTCAAGACAGGTGAAAGAATTTAGGGCGGCCAAGGGGGCTCGCAAGAGGCCCATTGTGTCGGCTGATATGCGCCTCCCAGCGCTCACGCTACGCACAGACGCGGCCATGTGCAATGGGATCGCGGGTCTAGGGGCGGCGTGCTTCTTGGAAGGTGGGACCACTCCGGTGTGGACGTGGGGAGCCCGAAGCAGCGCCGGATCGGTCGTCGAGGCAGAGCTCTTGGCTATAAGCGGAGGACTGGTGGAGGCTTGACGTCGTGGCTTGAGCGGTCTGGTAGTGGAGTCTGACTCTCTGCTAACTGTGGGATTCATCAATGGCCGCCTTGACTGGCCGCGTGAGCTCGAGAGGGTTTTGCGTGCAATCTGGTGGGTTACTTCGCAATCTGTAATCGCATGTTTTCTCCATATTCCTCGTGAACTTAACTCTTTCGCGCACGAGGTGGCGCGTTGGGCACGGTGGTCGGCTGCAACCAGCTGATCTTCTCTCTGTTGCCCTGTCTACCCTTTCTTCTCTTCCTTTTTGTAACTCAGCCTTTTTGGCTTATCTAATCAACAAAAAAAATGTGGAGCTCCCGACATTGAGTTTCAGCATGGGAGACCCGGCGTCGGAGATGACTCCATTTGTTAAATTTCAATGTGGCTTTCGTGGAGATATGTGTATACTTCATGTTATCTTAAGTTAGTTTGGTTTATGCAAGACCTTTCGTGTTACTTTCGCAAAACATTTTGTAACATCCACATTCCCCCATACTATTTTATTTCCCTACTTCATGTTATCTTAAGTTAGTTTGGTTTATGCAAGACCTTTCTTGTTACTTTTGCAAAAAAATTTGTAACATCCACATTCCCCCCATACTATTTTATTTCCCTCCATTAGACTAATCAGGCCATCTCAATAAGAATTCACCTACTAACTATTCCCTCTGGCTAAATTAGTCAAAAAAAAAAACAAGCCACTTTACATTAATTTTCCTCATTTTATATGATGACGACTTGGCATCATCTTCTACATTGATCCCAACAATCCACTTTACATTAACTTTCATCATTTTCTATGATGATGACTTAGCACCATCTTCTATCTTGAGCCATCTCCATTTTGTGTGTGACATAGTAGCCTTGTGTAAGTTAGTAGAGAGTCTTCATCTATCCATGTGTTCTATATTTTGAGCATCTGATGAAGTGAAGCTTTCATCTTCTTCATTCTGGTCATCTTCTTCATTTTGGTGTTTGATCCTTCGTTAGTAAACTTCGGTAGACTATTAAAATAACGAGATCTTTCAGGATTGTCGGAATCCTGTGAGGTTCTTTACACCCCTGTGGCAGGCAATGACGACGACGTGTTCCCGAAATTGGAGAAGCTTGATGGCCACGGTTAGAAGAAGAGGGAATGCGATGAACTCCCAACATCGAATTCCAATGGGAGTGCAGCGGGTCCTAGCGACAAAGATGACTGCATTGTGACGGGCGGCGGCTGCAACCGCCTTGCTAAATATTATATTGCACTTTAAAATTATGATCATATCATATTTTCTCTGGGATCATTTTAGACATATCCATTGGGGGTATAACGTCAGCAAGACATCACGACGACTTCAAGAAGGGGACTTATTTCAGCTCGGTAGTTTTTTGTTAAAGCCTTAGGGGTTTCCACATGATGGGTTTCGATTTGGACTGGCCTGAAATTTTGTAGATTGAGATTAGCTTACACCTAGCTCAGTCTCGAATGTGAGATTTGGCCGGGATGTGCACTCATCATTTAGGAAAGTAATGATCCATTGATTAGTCTTCAAGTCTTAACCAAACGGGGTTATTTATGATATTTCTCATTTAATATCAATCACCATCCGGCTTTCCCAAGTCAAATTTTGGACAAGCATGTGTAATGTCAGCAAGATGATCACGACTGACTTAAAAGAACAATTTCTTAAGAAACCAAATCATTTGTAAGGGAAAAACAATCCAAAGTCATGCGTTATTCCTGTAGATTTAACCATTGGAATATACACATATATAAGTATATCGTAGAATTTATTGAGGCCAAACTAGAGCTTATACATTGCAAGAATCTATGATAAAATGTCAGTGACAGATGAAACATCCCAAAGTTCTTAGTTGAACCGAGGAGATGCCATGAGATGGAGGCCTTTATCAACATGGCGAGGGAACACGGTTCTATATGTAATAAACTTCACAAGGTTGAATTTACAAAAATGGAGAAGAACATCAGCTGAAATCTTCATTTGCCCGTATTCAAAGTCCTAATTCCCAAGCATATTCTTGGACCAGCTTGATGTTGAGAATAGCTACTGAAGAGCTAAGCTAAGATGGAAGATGAAGGAATATTCCATTTGTCATTACTTTTGTCTCTTCTATATGGGATGGATCTCATTGTAACATAGGTGTAACAAACTAGGCAGAATATTCCATCCAGGCCTATAGAAACACATTGTGCTTATCCTAAGGTGAATATAATACAATACAATACTTGCTCCATTTTCCTCATGGTATCAGAGGCCCCTCCCTCCACTGAGTCTATTCCTCGGCGACATCGCCACCACCCGTTGTCGGTGTTACTATCTCTCTTTCAAGCTCTCTTCACTGGCTCTTTTCTCTCATGGACTCTCTTTCTCCAGCAGTTAAGTTCCTTATCTCTCATCACTCCACCTTATTTCCTCTCAACCTCGAGCCCTCCAACTATCTTGTGTGGAGAACCCAAGTCTCTAATGTTTTCAAGACTTATGGTGTCTTTGGTTTTCTTGATGGATCAACACCGTATCCACCTTCGGAGGTCACAGACGAGGTTGGCAAATTAATACCCAACCCCAGTTGTCACACCCTGACTCAAAAAACCCATCTGCTCCGGAGCATGAGGGTTCCTAATCTATTCAATTCATCTGTAGCGCATTTATATAAAAATTATCACAACTAAAGTAAGCAATTGATCTTAGGCTAAAACTGTAGTCTCTAATATTAAACCAAAATATACTGATACAATATTATCAAAACTTCTTGAAGAGGGAAATTATACATTTAATATAATTCTCGAATGATGTCTATTAAACTGTAATCCCCGTTCAATTCCATCGCCGATCGGGAGGTTGGCGGCGTCGGTCGCGATCTCCTCGCAAGGTCATGATCCACGATCTCGGGATCGGGATGGGGAGGTCGGAGATGAGGGCTCCATCGGACGGGATCACAACGAACGGGGTCGGAAGGAGGAGGAGATCGGGGGTGGCGATGGAGGTGGCGGCGGGGAAGGAGGAGATCGGGGAAGGCCGTGGGAATCGTCGACGTCGGCCGCAATCCCGTCGCGAGGTCCCGATCCACGATCTTGGGATCAGGATGGGGAGGTCGGAGATCAGGGCTTCGTTGGACGGGATCGTGACGGACGGGGTCGGAAGGAGGAGGAGATCGGGGTGGCGATGGAGGTGACAGTGGGGAAGGAGGAGATCGGGGAAGGACGTGGGAAGATGTGACCTCGGCGAAGTTGGGGACTCTCCCCATCCAATCCCGTTGCCGATCTCCTTGATCGATTCCATCGCCGATTGGGAGGTCGTCGGCGTCGGTCGCGATCCGCGATCTCGGGATCTGGACGGGGAGGTCGGAAATGAGGGCTCCGTTGGATGGGGTCACGACGAACGGGCTCAGAAGGAGGAGGAGATCGGGGTGGCGATGGAGGTGGCGGTGGGGAAGGAGGAGATCCGGAAGGCCGTGGGAAGAGGTGAGGGGAGAGAGAAAAAGCGGGGGAAAATAGGAAAAAGGTAGAAAAACAGGGGAAAATAATAGAAAAGTAACTACCAAAATTGTCAAAAGTAACTAACAAAATTGTGAAAATTAACTACCATTAGCATTGTGGAAAGTAACTACCACCAGCATTGTGGAAAGTAACTAACACTTAAGTCAACCCTACTTTTTTGAAAAGTAACTATCGTAGAGAAGGGGCATCCAACATTTTTCTTCATTTATCTCATATTTTCCTTATTTTAGTTGATTTTTTCACAAATCATTGGTGAAAAGTAATTACCGTGGAATGTAACTACCACGAAAAGTAACTACCACAAAAAGTAACTACCGCAGAAAGTAAGTATGGTAGAAACTAAAGTTATTTTTCATTTTCAAAAATGCAAAGTGAAATTCCCCTACTGATTTTCTTGATTTTCCCTGTCGTTTCCTTATTTTAGCTAATTTTTGCACTTATTATTTGTGAAAAGTAACTATCGTAGAAAATAACTAATAAAATTGTGGAAAGTAACTACCATCATCATTGTGAAAAGTAACTACCACCAGTATTGTGAAAATTAACTACCACTTAAATCAACCCTACATCTTTGAAAAAGTAACTACCATGGAGAATGGGCCCTTAATATTTTTCTTCATTTATCCCATATTTTCCTTATTTTAGTTGATCTTTTCAAATATTATTGGTGAAAAATAACTACCGTGGAAAGTAACTACCACGAAAAGTAACTACAACGGAAAGTAAGTATGGTAGAAACTAAAATTATTTTTCATTTTAAAAAATGCAAAGTAAAATTCCCCTACTAATTTTCTTCATTTCCCCATAGTTTCTTTATTTTAGTTAATTTTTGCACTTATTATTTGTGAAAAGTAACTACCGTTGAAAATAACTAATAAAATTGTGAAAATTAACTACCACCAGCATTGTGGAAAGTAACTACCACTTAAGTCAGCCCTACTTTTTTGAAAAAGTAACTACCGTGGAGAAGGGGTTCCCAATATTTTTTCAGCTATTATTTGTGGAAAGCAACTACTGTATTTTCCCAATATTGAAAACTAAGTACGAATATTGAAAAGTAACTACCATCTTATAAGTTACTTTCAACTAAATTACTCTTCAACAAATATTAAAAATAAAATAAAAAAGTAACTACAATTATTGAAAAGTAACTACAAAAATTGAAAAAAATCATATTTTTTTTCTATTTTCAATCATTTTTCCTACTATTTTCATCTATTTTCTACCCATTCTCCATGATCCACTGTTGGCTCGCCATCCCCATCGCCGATCTCCTCCGACCTCCTCCCCGTCGCGACCTCGCCGCTCTCCTCTGACCTCCCCATCCCGACGGCGAGCTCGTGATCCCCGTTGCCGATCTTGGGATGGCGGATCGCGAACCTTGGGATAGAGACCTCCTCCCGACGGCGACCTCAGATTCGACGGGATCGAATAGGATTCAATTGGATTGGCGACGGGAGCCGGGGAAGGAGGTGGCGGCGACCTCAATCCGACGGGATCCAACTGGATCGGCGACGGGGAGCCGGAGAAGGAGGTGACGGCGGGGATGGCGACGGGGAAGAAGGTCGCGACGGGGGTGCTGGGGATCGTTGACGGATGGTGCGACGATCTCGATTCGACAGGATCCGACTGGATCGGCGATGAGGAACCGGAGAAGGAGGTGGCGGCGAGGATGGCGCCGGGGAAATAGGTTGTGACGAGGGCGCCGGGGATCGACAACGGACGGCAACGATGAGCTCGGAATCACGACGGACCGGGGGGGGACGGGGTGGATTGTGAGGCCTGCTGGGTCTACCGGGGCGACAAGATGCCTGCGTCTGGAGGGCGGGGCTGAGTCGGGTAGCCGGGTAAGCAATCCCACAACGCCTGGGTATGCTCCGGGGTTCGGTATAAGTATATAGTAACCCCTTAATAGACACAACACGTTTTAAAGCTATGATGGCAGTGATCCGTCAGAAAAACTCCAGTGTTAAGCGTGCTTGGGCTGGAGTAGGTTTGGGAGGGGTGACCTCCCGGGAAGTCCGATCGATCGGTGGGTTTATCGATCGATCGGCTGTGGTGAGCCAAAAGCGGACAATATTGTGTCGGGTGGGGCCCTCGGTTGGATCCTGGTCGGACCGGGAGCTCGCGGGCCGGGGCGTTACAGTATGGTATCAGAGCCGAAACCCAGCCGGAAATTGTGCCAGCGAGGACGCTGGGCCTCCAAGGGGGGTGGATTGTGAGGCCCGTTGGGTCTACCGGGGCGACAAGATGCCTGCGCCTGGAGGGCGGGGCTGAGTCGGGTAGCCGAGCAAGCAATCCCACAACGCCTGGGTATGGTCCGGGGTTCGATATAAGTATATAGTAAGCCCTTAATAGACACAACGCGTTTTAAAGCCGTGATGTCAGTGATCCGTCAGAAAAACTCCAGTGCTAAGCGTGCTTGGGCTGGAGTAGGTTTGGGAGGGGTGACCTCCCGGGAAGTCCAATCGATCGGTGGGTTGATCGATCGATCGGCTGCGGTGAGCCAAAAGCGGACAATATTGTGTCGGGTGGGGGCCCTCGGGTGGATCCTGGTCGGACCGGGAGCCCGTGGGGCGGGGCCCAGTGGAGGGCCGGGGCGTTACAGTAATTGTGAGGCCCGCTGGGTCTACCGGGGCGACAAGATGCCTGCGCCTGGAGGGCGCGGCTGAGTCGGGTAGCCGGGTAAGCAATCCCACAACGCCTGGGTATGGTCCGGGGTTCGATATAAGTATATAGTAAGCCCTTAATACACACAACGCGTTCTAAAGCCGTGATGGCAGTGATCCGTCAGAAAAACTCCAGTGTTAAGCGTGCTTGGGCTGGAGTAGGTTTGGGAGGGGTGACCTCCCGGGAAGTCCGATTGATCGGTGGGTTGATCGATCGATCGGTTGCGGTGAGCCAAAAGCGGATAATATTGTGTCGGGTGGATCCTGGTCGGACCGGGAGCTCGCGGGCCGGGGCCCAGTGGAGGTCCGGGGCGTTACAGTATGGTATCAGAGCCGGAACCCAGCTGAAAATTGTGCCAGCGAGGACACTGGGCCTCCAAGGGAGGTGGATTGTGAGGCCCGCTGGGTCTACCGTGGCGACAAGATGCCTGCGCCTGGAGGGCGAGGCTGAGTCGGGTAGCCAGGTAAGCAATCCCACAACGCCTGGGTATGGTCCGGGGTTCGGTATAAGTATATACTAACCCCTTAATAGACACAACGCGTTTTAAAGCCGTGATGGCAGTGATCCGTCAGAAAAACTCCAGTGTTAAGCATGCTTGGGCTGGAGTAGGTTTGGGAGGGGTGACCTCTCGGGAAGTCCGATCGATCGGTGGGTTTATCGATCGATCGGCTGCGGTGAGCCAAAAGCGGACAATATTGTGTCGGGTGGGGCCCTCGGGTGGATCCTGGTCGGACCGGGAGCTCGCGGGCCGGGGCCCAGTGGAGGGCCGGGGCGTTACAGTATGGTATCAGAGCCGGAACCCAGCCGGAAATTGTGCCAGCGAGGACGCTGGGCCTCCAAGGGAGGTGGATCGTGAGGCCCGCTGGGTCTACCGGGGCGACAAGATGCCTGCGCCTGGAGGGCGGGGCTGAGTCGGGTAGCCGGGTAAGCAATCCCACAACGCCTGGGTATGGTCCGGGGTTCGATATAAGTATATAGTAAGCCCTTAATAGACACAACGCGTTCTAAAGCCGTGATGGCAGTGATCCGTCAGAAAAACTCCAGTGTTAAGCGTGCTTGAGCTGGAGTAGGTTTGGGAGGGGTGACCTCCCGGGAAGTTCGGTGAGCCAAAAGCGGACAATATTGTGTCGGGTGGGGACCCTCGGGTGGATCCTGGTCGGACCGGGAGCCCGTGGGCCGGGGCGTTACAGTAATTGTGAGGCCCGCTGGGTCTACCGGGGCGACAAGATGCCTGCGCCTGGAGGGCGGGGCTGAGTCGGGTAGCCAGGTAAGCAATCCCACAACGCCTGGGTATGGTCCGGGGTTCGGTATAGGTATATAGTAACCCCTTAATAGACACAACGCGTTTTAAAGCCGTGATGGCAGTGATCCGTCAGAAAAACTCCAGTGTTAAGCATGCTTGGGCTGGAGTAGGTTTGGGAGGGGTGACCTCCCGGGAAGTCCGATCGATCGGTGGGTTTATCGATCGATCGGCTGCGGTGAGCCAAAAGCGGACAATATTGTGTCGGGTGGGGCCCTCGGGTGGATCCTGGTCGGACCGGGAGCTCGCGGGCCGGGGCCCAGTGGAGGGCCGGGGCGTTACAATATGGTATCAGAGCCGGAAATTGTGCCAGCGAGGACGCTGGGCCTCCAAGGGGGGTGGATTGTGAGGCCCGCTGGGTCTACCGTGGCGACAAGATGCCTGCGCCTGGAGGGCGGGGCTGAGTCGGGTAGCCGGGTAAGCAATCCCACAACGTCTGGGTATGGTCCGGGGTTCGATATAAGTATATAGTAAGCCCTTAATAGACACAACGCGTTTTAAAGCCGTGATGGCAGTGATCCGTCAGAAAAACTCCAGTGTTAATCGTGCTTGGGCTGGACTAGGTTTGGGAGGGGTGACCTCCTGGGCCAAAAGCGGACAATATTGTGTCGGGTGGGGCCCTCGGGTGGATCCTGGTCGGACAGGGAGCTCGCGTGCCGGGGCCCAGTGGAGGGCCGGGGCGTTACAGTATGGTATCAGAGCCGGAACCCAGCCGGAAATTGTGCCAGCGAGGAAATTGTGCCAGCGAGGAAATTGTGCCAGCGAGGACGCTGGGCCTCCAAGGGGGGTGGATTGTGAGGCCCGCTGGGTCTACCGGGGCGACAAGATGCCTACGCCTGGAGGGCGGGGCTGAGTCGGGTAGCGGGGTAAGCAATCCCATAACGCCTGGGTATGGTCCGGGGTTCGATATAAGTATATAGTAAGCCCTTAATAGACACAACGCGTTTTAAAGCCGTGATGGCAGTGATCCGTCAGAAAAACTCCAGTGTTAAGCGTGCTTGGGCTGGAGTAGGTTTGGGAGGGGTGACCTCCCGGGAAGTACGATCGATCGGTGGGTTTATCGATCGATCGGCTGCGGTGAGCCAAAAGCGGACAATATTGTGTCGGGTGGGGCCCTCGGGTGGATCCTGGTCGGACCGGGAGCTCGCGGGCCGGGACCCAGTGGAGGGCCGGGGCGTTACAGTATGGTATCAGAGCCAGAACCCAGCCGGAAATTGTGCCAGCGAGGACGCTGGGCCTCCAAGGGGGGTGGATAGTGAGGCCCGCTGGGTCTACCGGGGCGACAAGATGCCTGCGCCTGGAGGGCGGAGGGTGACCTCCCGGGAAGTCCGATCGATCGGTGGGTTTATCGATCGATCGGCTGCGGTGAGCCAAAAGTGGACAATATTGTGTCGGGTGGGGCCCTCGGGTGGATCCTGGTCGAACTGGGAGCCCGCGGGCCGGGGCCCAGTGGAGGGCCGGGGCGTTACAGTATGGTATTAGAGCCGGAACCCAGCCGAAAATTGTGCCAGCGAGGACGCTGGGCCTCCAAGGGGGGTGGATTGTGAGGCCCGCTGGGTCTACTGGGGCGACAAGATGCCTGCGCCTGGAGGGCGGGGCTGAGTCGGGTAGCCGGGTAAGCAATCCCACAACGCCTGGGTATGGTCCGGGGTTCGATATAAGTATATAGTAACCCCTTAACAGATACAACGCGTTTTAAAGTCGTGATGGCAAAGAACCGCAGAAAAACTCCAGTGTTAAGCGTGCTTGGGCTGGAGTAGGTTTGGGAGGGGTGACCTCCCGGGAAGTCCGATCGATCGGCTGCGGTGAGCCAAAAGCGGACAATATTGTGTCGGTTGGGGCCCTCGGGGGGATCCTAGTCGGACCGGGAGCTCGCGGGGCGGGGCCCAGTGGAGGGCCGGGGCGTTACAGGGCGTGTGAGGACCTGCCCCTCTACCCCTGTGGCTCGTTGTAGACCGCAAGGGCAATTTGGTAAATTATGCCTTGTCGGCTTGTTCCACACCCGCGTGTGCACACACTAACCTTGTTTGTATTAGTGTTTGATTAGAAAGGTTAGGTGGACCCGGGATCGAAGGATCTGAACTTGGGCTGTGTTTTAGCCTACGTTTAGCTTTCTGCACCTAGAGGATCGATCCTTCCTTGCTAGAAGGATCGATCATTTAGTGATGATCGATCATCCCTTGGGTAAGTATCGATCATTGATGCCGAGGGTTGCGATCGTCACGGATGATCGATCATTCCTCCTTGAATGATCGATCATTCTTACGTCGGTTCGTTTGCCTATAAAACGGACGCGACTTTCTTCTTTCAATCCTTTTGAAATCCCCGTTCCTGAGCTCTGAGCTGTCGGATTTTGAGGAGATTTGAGACGATCCAAAACTTAGCAGCTGAGATTGAAGCAGCTATTGCCTAGGTAGGGATCCTACCTACGTTTGTTTTCTGGTTTTGTGAGTTTTGAGTTGATTGTGTTTTGTTTCACTAAGATCTCACTGAATACATGTTAGTTTGTAGTATTTCTATCGATTTTTGACTCGTGGTCCTTCATACTACCAGATCCCAGGGTTTTGTGAGATTTAGTGGAGTTTTCCGACGGTATTTCTCACCGGAGGTTTGCCGGAGAACCCAACCAGATCGATCTTTCTGGGAGAAAGATCGATTCTTCATTGTGGGTCATGCTGAACCTGAGCATGATCGATCATCGGGTGAGGATGATCAATCCTTGTGCCTTGGGTAGCATGGGATCCCCTTTGTCGCGAGGAGAATCAATCTTCCTGGGAGGAAGGATTGATCTTCCTTGGCGCAACAAAGAGGATGTTCTCTATCTCGAGGATAATTGATCTTCCTAGGAGGAAGGATCCATCATCCTTGGCATGATATGGAAGGATGCCCTCTGTCGCGAGGATGATCAATCTTCCTGGGAGGAAGGATTGATCTTCTTTGGCTCGACAGGAAGGGAAAGCTCTCTGTCGCTGGGAAGATTGATCTTTTCTTAGGGAAAATATCGATCCTTTGAGGACAGAGAGGGATTTTTTCGGGGCTTTGTATGTACAGATTTCCTTATAGCTTTATATGTTGTACATACTCTTAAGCATGCTAGCCCCATATTAGGGGCAGTGGTGAACCAGGAGAGTGATGACTCCTGTGATGTTTAGAATAAGCGGGTGAGTGGCCCTATCGCTTTCCTTAGCCTTACATGCCGGCGTGCGCTGAGGGCTTTTACCTGCGTGGTTTGTCTCTGTTGTTTGCATGGCTGTTTCCCGATGTAGGTTGTTGGTGAATTGCTAGCAGTTGGTGGTGTACCACTGCAGCAGTTCCAGACATTAAATATCTGTTCACCACCCCGAGCCGGCAGTGTGCCGAGCCCAGACCGTGTTATGCTATCATCACATACTGCTGCATCTTAACTGTTCTCTATGCGTATATTCATCGCATGCATCTCTGTTGTGCATTAGTTGCATGGTTAGGGCGTGGACGATCTGTGGGTCGTCGTCCCGAGGCTGGAAGCTCGGATTTAGCCCTAGGACTGGGGTTGGGTAGTTTGGACCCGGTTTGAATTGTGGTGTACATCCAAACTTAATGAAAGGCTTAGATGGCTGGTACATCTATTGCTTGGTGATTGTAGAGGTCATGTTGGCCTCGAGTCGGATGCTAAGATGTAGTCGGTGTCCCACTGTGTTGACCTTTGAGTAGAGAGGTTGACTACTCAGCGGTGCCATTTCCCGCATGCAGCGTCGTTCCCTGCTTGTGGGCCAGCAGTGTTAGTTCCTGCTTACTGAGTGTGACCTCAGGGATACGCGGTGGGGTTATGGGACCTCTGTATACACCAGGTCTTACTTGAGGGCGACACTGTTACGTTTTCCTCTTCCTTCTGTGTGTCGTAGTGTAGTTTCCCTGCTGAACTTAGTGCTCACTCCTACCCGAGCTGTATTTTGTAGGTGCAGGCGTTAGCTTCTCTTTGGTGGCCCCTACCGGGCAGTTGGTTGGCGGTGTCGCGGCGCCAGGCAGAGTCTGAGAGATGGCGATCTTTTACTGCTTTTGAACCCTATGTTAGTTAGCCTTCTACAGGAGTAAATGTTGTATTTGGATCTTCCCTCTCCGAGGATATGTATATTAAACTCTTGTTGGATTTGTAATCTTGGGTTCGATGTTGTTTAAATTATTGTCTTTTAATTGAGGGTGTTTTTTGTGAATTGTTAGGGAGACCAATAGGTTAGAGGGAACCCTCGCCAAATTTTCCGCGTTTGGTTAGGTTCCGGTTCGCATCCCTCGGTCGGGTTGGGCTTTCGCGGGTCAGGGCGCGACTGGGCGGGGGGAATAGGGAGGAGAGGGGATAGCTGGGGTATGGATACATATAGATACATAGTAGGGGCATTTTGGTCCAATAAGAGTTTGGAGACCTAATGATAAATTAGCATTTTTAGAAGACTTATTGGTAATTCTCCCTAAACAAAAAATGCCAAAAGTACAGTAAAATCTCCAGAAACCTCAAACGCCTCCAGAAGTCGACGCGCCACCAAAAGCTGATCCGCTAGGAGGCTACGGAAGCGATGGCGCCTGCACCTGCAAACGCAGCCCGGGTAGGAGTGAGCGATAAGCTCAGCATGTTTCTATTCTACGTCACACTGAAAGGAAGAGAACAATAAAAGCCCCTAGTTCCATCTTTTCTTTAGTGAAAAACACACCTTACGTCCACCGCGCACCCCTTGGGCACGCACCCTGATGACCCCCACAATCAACAGTTGTCCTCCACAAACCGAGTGCTCCAGCGCTGAACCAACAGGGGTAGGACCCAAGGAGTATATAACTACCCCTATCGCTGTACTGAGAATGAGACTGAGTCGGAACCCAGGACGAACTCTACACCACAATCAGAATAATTGTAGGCTACTAGCCAGTAACATCGATAGCAAAAGATTATCATTACAATTCGCTCTAAACCTTGCTACCCAACATCGGTCCTAAGGCTAGATCTGAGCTGCCTAAGCCCTCGAATCAGCGATCAACCCATCGCCCACGTCCTAACCTTTATGCTTCTAATGCAATCAAATGCATGCAATGCTCACACGCACAAAGATAAGATTTCAGACATACAATAATATGTTAAAATAATATACAGGGCTAGGCGCAACATAAAGCCCGCCAAGGGGGTGAACATAGCAACGGTCTAAGGAAAGCGAATAATCTATTCTACACATCCCAAGGAGTGTGACCCCCCTGGTTCAACTATAAGCCACACACAGGGCCTACACATATATAATAACATATAATAATGAAAAGCTCAATTTATCAAATTAAAGCAAACGAACTACTAACTTCAAAAAATCATAACTTTCAATCGAACCGTCTGATTAACGTCAAACTTGATATACCTACTCAGTGAGATACCTCGAATCATATATCCAAAGATCAAATTAATCGAAAAACAAAAATCTACTTAATTTCACTAATTACACTGACTGCTCTGTTCTGCATAGCCTGACCATTTAATTCACATAAATCATACATAAATCTAAAAAATGTGAAACCAGTTGGAATTGAAAGATAACTCAGAGATCAACAACTTTCATGTTGAATATCAACTTAGATCATCCACTTACATCTCTGTAATTAAGCTCAAACATAGTTGTTCTAATTACAATAGAAATATGGGAATAAATTTGGGAAAAACCTACTTAAATCCACTTTAAATCCAATCAAATTTCAAACAAATATTAAGCATACCTAGGAGCACCATATAGCATAGATTGATCAACAAATTAAGCATTCAAACAACCAAGAACACCTAAACAAGCCTAAGAGTGAAGAATCCTACCTAATTACGCAAGTCCTCGATTAATCCTCGATTAATCTGTACTATGAAGGTATGGATATGTTCCTCCCCTTGTTGCCGACCTCTCGAAGCCTCTTGATCAGGCTTCAATCACAAATTGAAGCAACGAAGGAGAAGAGAGAGAGAAAAAGAGAAAACAGAGGATCTGCGCAGTCTTTATAGACCCGTGTCCGATTGATCGCTCAACCAACTGTACTATGTCGGTTCAGCATCTTTATCCGGACAAATCAAAGGTAGTGCCGACATAGGGTCCAACTGATCGCTTCTTGGAGCGACCGATCGTTCTTCAGTCGTCAGCTGTCCTAAAGACAAGCTTCCGCGCCCCCGAGCTCAGATCTTTCGATCCCAAGCTTGCCTAAGGTTCTAACTAGCATATATATCATTCGTATGGTTGTGTGTGCACTATGAGGGTGTGAAACCGACCGCCAAGGTGTAATTTACCAAATTTCCCTTGGGGTTTAAAATCAATAGTGCGCAGACATATCGCGTTCGACACGGAAACAGGCCAACATGGCACGACCCTCAACCAACACGGTCAAGCTAGGTCAGAGGAACGGGTCCTCATACCAGTTATCCTACATGGGTTGCTATTGATCGTTATCCTCTCACTTGCATCTATGCAACCCTTTCTTCATCTTTATTTCCCCAGGTTTTGGGTGTCTCCACTTCCGCAGCTCTTTGGCCTTCCTTAGAAAAGCGCTTCGCCTCCTCCATTCGATCCCATGTTCTTAATCTTAAACCACAACTCCAGACCGTTCGTAAGGGAGACCTTCATATACTTGGTTTTCTGGATCATATCAAATAGTTTGCTAATAATTTACCAGCAGTCGCTTCTCTAGTTTCTGATGAGGATTTAATCCTCCATACCCTGAATGATCTTCCCTCTAGCTACTCCGCCTTCAAGACCGCTGTTCGCACATGAGGTTCAACCATTATCATTGATGAGTTATTGTCACGCCCCGACCCGCGAAAGCCCAACCGTGCCAGGGACGCAAACCGGAACCTAACAAATTGCGAAAAATTTGGCGATGGTTCCCTCTAGTCTACTGGTTTCTCTAAGCATTCATTCAACACCCTCAATTAACATTTCTAGAATTAACAGAAACCTCAAACTTAAAGATTACAATTCCAAAGTACAATTCTATAGAATCTCGAAGAGGGGAAATCAGGTAAAAACATTTATACACTCTCGTACGAGGCTAACCAAACAAAGGTTCTGAAGAAAAAAGATCACCACTCCTCAAACTCCGCCAGGCGCCGCCGCACTGCCAACCAACTGCCCGGTAGGGGCCACTTAAGAGGAGCTAACGCCTGCACCTGTAAAACGCAACCCGGGCAGGAGTGAGTAACTAAGCTCAGCAAGAAAACTACACTACGACTCACAGAAGAAAGAGGGAAACACAATAGTATCACCGTCTAGCAAGGTCTGGGTGTACACATGGATCCCATAACCCCACCGGTGTCTCTAGGTATTCAACCATGGTTGAATACCTAGTACAGCAGGAAGAAGATACTGTTGGGCAGGCACACCCTCTGCCCAAAGATGAGACTACGACACCAGCTACACCCCAAAACCAGGCTCGAGGCCGACACGACCTCTAAATCATCGATCAACAGGTATTCAAGTCATCTAGGCCTATGATCGAAATCGACTGAAAACCACCATTCAAACCTGGACCAAGATACCCAGTCCCGGTCCTAAGGCTAAATCCGAGCTTCCAAGCCTCGGGACGACGATACCACAGATTGCTCACGCCCTAACCTTATGCAACTAATGCACAACCAGATGCATGCTATGAACACACGCAAAGAGAACAGATAAGCATGCAACATATATGACGATAAATAAACAAGGTCTGGGCTCGGCACCCTGCCGGCCCGGGGTGATGAACAGATAATACAGGCCACAGGACTGCTGCAGTGATAACCCCACCAACTACAACCAGTCCACAAAAAGACAGCATGTTACGGGAAACAACCCCCGACAAACAAGACTAACAGTACAACATGCTATCTACACATCCCGGGAGTCGTCACTCTCCCGGTTCACCACTACCCCTCATTATGGGGCTAACATGCTCAAGGATATGTACAAGTTATAAAACGGTAAAGAAAACCACACATACAAAGCCCCACGGGCAAAATTCGACGAAAACTCCTCCATGCGTCCAAAAGGATCGATCTTCTTCGCAAACAGAGAGTTCCATCCTTGTCAAGCCAAAAAGGATTGATCTTCCCTCCAGGAAGATCGATCACCTTCGTAACCAAGGACCTTATTCATGCCGCCAAGCAAAAGATCGATCTTCTTCCACTAGAGGATCGATCATGCACGGGCCAAGCATGACGCCCCAAGAAAGGATTGATCCCTTTGGGTTCTTTGGCGACCGGCCGGCGAGAACTACCATCGGAAAACTCAACCAAACCCCACAAAACATTGGAATCTGGTAGTGCGAAGGACCACGAGTTCAAAACTGGTATTTATACTAAAACCCGACGAGCATGTAAGGAGATCTACTCAAATCAAACACGGTCAAGCTCAAAACTCACAAAAATCGGAAAACAAGTAGGTAGCATCCTTACCTAGACAGAAGCAGCTTCAATCTCAGCTGCCAAGCCAAAGATCGCTCTCAACCTCTTCCAAATCAAGTCAGATTTGAGCTCAGGAACAGCGGATTTCAAAAGAGATTAAAAAAGAAGGTCGCGTCCGTTTTATAAACGGACGAACCGACTTATGAATAACCGATCTTTTCCCAAGAAACGATCAATCCTTCATGACGATCCAGCTTAACTTTCTGGCACTAAAGGATCGATCTTCTTAACAAGAGAAGATCGATATTTTTAGTGCAGAAAGCTAGACTTGGGCTAGATTACAAGCCCAAGCCTGGATCTTTCGATCCTGGGTTCACCTAACCGTTCTAAACAACCATTATCACAAACACGGTCAGTGTATGCACACGCGGGTGTGAAACAAACCAACAAGACGCAATTTACCAAATTGCACTTGCGGCCCAAGAAACAATGCGATCCATCGAAGTATCCATCCAGCATCCTTAATCTCAACAGAGTCTTATGTGTGAGGACTCTTACCTCTATACCTGGTTCCACCGCGCAAGTCGGACATGTAGGTTCGGTTGGTTTTGTTTCGCGTCGGGTGCGATTGAGGGATCGCATTGTTGTTTTTGGACCTCAAGGGTAATTTGGTAAATTACACTTTGTCGGCGGGTTTCACACCCGTGTAGTGCACACACGGCCTTGGATTGATGCATGTGATTGATTAGGTTCTTAGGGACGCTCGATCGGAAGATCTGGGCTCGATCGGAAGATCTGGGCTCGATCGGGAAAGATTGAAACAGACGACTGAGATCAAAATCAACTTAATATAAATACCCCTTTTCTCTTTCTCTTCTTCACTTTCTCCTCCTTTCTTTCTCTTCTCTTTTCTTTTCCTCTTATTCTTCTCCCGACGAGAAAAAGAGAGAGAGCTTCGGGTGGCGGTTCCCCGGCGACTTGGAGGCGACGACGACGAGAGAGGAAGCTATCTCACGCAAGATTAAGGTGGATTAAGGGAGGATTAGTGAGGGATTGCTAAAAGGTTTCAACCTTTTTAGTATGTCACCTTCTAGGTTGGGCTAGTTGCCTCTAGCAGATAGGCCAAAGAGATTAGGGCAACGTTAGCGGGATTGACGGCTTGTCGGTGACGAAGATGGAGACAGTCATTCAGCTCAGACTGCTTTCCCTATACTACTCATAGGATGTCAGCATCTAATCCAGAGTGATGATGACGTGAAGCTTGTGGAGGTCTGTGCCCAGATTAGTCCCCCAGCGTGTGGGATGAGAGCCAGACAACATTGCCAGACGGTCGATTGTGCTTCAGAGGCCGAGCCACATTTCCAGAGTCGTGCGATGACGGCGTTCAAGCGTTTCATTCCTTTCTCTTGTTGGCCACCCCGAAGGCATGATGGTGTATCGATATCATCATCAACGTTGTTAGCACGAGGCACAGAGTTAATCCTCACTACTTCACCTATCATGAGGTGAAGGCGGAACATCAACGAACATCGGACACATTGCAGCTTTCATTCCCGTGTCAGAGTGGAAGTGGAAGCACATCATAACGGACGTCATCACCAGATTGTAGAGGACTCAGAGTGGACGATTCAGATCTTAGAGGACATGCATAGGACATGTGTTCTCCATGCATGAGGTAGCTGAGAGGAGTGCGTCTTTTGGTGGATTTCGCCTACTTCAGCAATCGTCAGTTCAGACTGACGTACCATTTGAATTGTAGTACGGTAGTTCACACCGTTCTTCTGATTGTTCGATAGAGGCTGCCGAGACTTCATCCATTGTCCCAGACATCACCAGACGGTCTTCAGAGAGGTTGGCACATACCAGACAAACACTTTTGTTGGCTCTGAGTCTGCAGGAGGGTTATGCAGATCAGACAAAGACTTCTGCTGGCTCTGAGTCTGCAAGAGGCTTACGCAGACCAGACAAAAACTTCTGACGGCTCTGATCGGCAGAAGAGTTATATATACATATTAGAGGCGATGACCGTTGGAGACACAGTTGGCGACAGAGTGTCCTTTTGGATGATATGATGCAGAGATCCAATCAGTTTTGGCAGCAGAGGTGCCGAGGAGACGTCGTTCAGTTTCGTCCGACATCGTTAGAGGTGATGATTCGAGCTTGGGCCAGATACATTGCACAAGAGAGTAGCCAGTTCAGATGCTTGGCAAGAGAGACCAATTTTGAGAGACACGATGATTTTGTCAGTGTTGGTCCGTTGAGGTGTAGAGGTGTTAAGGGGGTGACTTAGGGAGCGCATGTGCTGAGTGTCCAAAGTGGTTCTCACCCCGAGGCGTATCTCCTGTGTTGTGTGGCCGGTGCCTTGTGTGTTGATGCCCGGTGCCTTGTGTGGTTGCTTGGGTTGCGAGCTTTCTAACCATTTTTGTCCTATGCAAGTGTGTTTGTTTCTTCTTTGTTGTTTCCGACCCTACTTCTATCGAATTTCGAGGACGAAATTTCTTTAATGGTGCTAGGTTATGAGGACTTGTACCTTTATACATGGTTCGACCGCACAGGTTGGACCTGTGGGTTCAGTTGGTTGTGTTTCACGTCGGGTGCAATCGGGGGATTGCATTGTTGTGTTTGGACCCCAATGGCAATTTGATAAATTGCGTCTTGTCGATCGGTTTCACATCCACGTAGTACACACACTGCCTTGGATTGATGCATGTGATTGATTAGGTCCTTAGGGGCGCTCTTGATCGGAAGATCGGTGCTTGATCAGGAAAGATCGAAATGGACGGCGGAGATCGAAATTAACTTAATATAAATACTCCTTTTCTCTTTCCCTTCTTTTCTTTCTCCTTCCCTGCTTTCTTTCTCTTCTCTTCTCTTTACCTCTTCTTCTTCTCCCGACGAGAGCAAGAGAGTGCTTCGGACGGCGGTTCCCCGATGGCTTGGAGGCGGCGACGACAAGGTAGGAAGCTATCTGACGTGGGAGTAAGGTGGATTAAGGGAGGATTAGTGAGGGATTTGCGAGTTGAGGTAGGTTTCTACGTCTAAACTGAAGTTTAGGGTTTATTAAAGCATTGTTTGATTGTTGTGTTGTTTTCTCTCATTTAGATTGTTCCTTAGGTTTTTTTAATAACTGATTGAAGATCCATGGGGTTTAGTTGTGATTTAATCCGGTTTTTATCAACTTTTCTCCCGGAATTTCCCGAATTTCTAGTTTTTACTTAAACTGCTAGTTCAAGCTCGGATCATAGCACTGTACGTGCATAATGTCGGCTGATCTTCAACATGAAAGTTGTAGATCTCTGAGTCTACTTTCAGAACCAAGTGATTTTGTATTTTTCAGATTTTTCTATGAACTTTGATGAGTTTTCTCGTAGCTTGCGACGAGACCGATCTAAAGTTGCCTGAGCAGTTGGGATCGATCCAAACCATATTTGGATCGATCCAAACTCAACGACATGAGGCTGAATAAGGCTGAATCAGTTGGGATTGATCCCAAGGTGGTAGAGGGGTATTTTTAGCCGTTTTTTATGGATTTCGAAGCTTCTTTTGATCCAATTTTTGAACAAGATCTTTATATCGACGAATTGTATTCTCATGCTAGTTTTTCATGAATTTAAAATATTTATGCAATGTTTATAGCATGTTTAACGAATTACTAAGTTTCTTGCAAATTCTTAATTATATCAAAATGATAGCTTGCTATATATATATATATATATATATAATATAAGGAAGAGCGGTTTTTGAAATGTCTCAACTATAAGACATAAAGACTGGTCACGATTTATCTCCAAACACATCCAACGGTCCAGATTCCATCTAAAATCTCAAGATTAACATCCAAAATTTGATTCCCGCTCAAAATTCCCGCCCAAACTCTCAAACCCCCACAACACACACACACACACCCCCCAACAACTTTCAGCTGAGAGAGAGAGAGGGGATGGAACTGAATGATCAGCCATCCCATCCCTCTCCCCCCTCCACTCTCCCCCGTCCCCTCTCCCTCTCCCCCTCACCCATCACCTCTCCTCTCCCATGCCTCCTCTACCGTCCGTCGGCCACGCCCCCACCCCCCCACGCCCCCTCTACCGGCTCCGTCGTCCGTCGTCCGTCCATGCCCCCTCCACCAGCTCTACCGGCTCCGTCGTCGCCCCCTGTACCGGCTCCGTTGTCCATCGGCCACGGCCCCACGCCCCCTGTACCAGCTCCGCTCCATCGTCCGTCGTCCATCAGCCACCCCCCCCCCCTCCTCTACTGGCACCGTCGTCCATCATCCACGCCCCCTATACCGGCTCCGTCGTTTGACGCTCGCCTGCGCCGCCTCCTCCGCCGCTAGTCACCCTCGGCCTCCCCCTCCTCCCCCGCCTCCGCCACCTCCCCTTCAGCCGCCTCTCCCTCATCTCTCTCTCCCTCTCGCCGATCTCTCTCCGACGCTCGCTTACGCCGCCTCCTCCGCCCCAAGTCACCCGCGGCCTCCCCCTCCTCCCCCACCTCCACCATCTCCCCTTCAGCAGCCTCGCCTTCATCTCTCTCTACCTCTCGCCGATCTCTCTCCCCGACCCTCATCTCCCTCTCGCCGATCTCTGATCTCTCTCCCCGTCTCTACCTCTCGTTGATCACTGATCTCTTTCCCCGTCTCTCCCTCTCGCCGATCTCTCTCCCAGACCCTCATCTCTCTCTCCCTCTCGTCGAGCTCTCTCCGACGCTCGCCGTCACCGACCAAGCCACGCCCGACACCATCGGCCCTCTCCCCACGCCGACCTCGCCCAACCCGCCGTCAACCGCGCCGTCGCCGAACTCCCCCAACCCGAATGGCGTCACCATCGCCCCACGCCGTCGCCAACCAAGCCACGGCCGACGCCATCGGCCACGCCCGACATCCGACGCCCAATGCCCGACATTGGCTTTCTCCCCACGCCCACCTCGCCCAACCCGCCGTCGCCGACCTCACCCAACCCGAACGACATGACCATCGCCCCACGCTGTCACCGACCAAGCCACGCCCGACGCCGCCCACACCCATCCCTCTCTCTCCCTCTCAGTCGACCTCGCCCACGCTGTTGACCTTGCCCGCCGTTGCCCACGCCCAACCCGAGAGGAGCTCCCCGCACCGCCGTCGACCTCGCTCCACGCTATCGACCACTCCCAACCCACCTCCGCCTGGCCATTGGGGACCGCCAGGGTCACATCACCATCTAAGACTTCCGATCCCGCCAGGTCCGTCAGCCCTTTTCTCCTCTCCCTCCTGCTCTCCATCAATCGTCGTGGCCGCTTCCGGCCCCGCCCATCCCCCATCCCCCCTCTCACTCTTTGTCTCCCCACGCCGTCGACCTCGCCCCGAGCATCGGCCCCTCTCTAACTCTCTATCTCCCCACGCTGTCGACCTCATCCCACGCCATCGGCCCCTCTCTCACTCTCTGTCTCCCCAAGCCGTTGACCTCACCCCCACGTCATCGTCCCCTCTCTCTCTCTGTCTCCCACACGCTGTCAGCCCCTCTCTCATTCTATCTCTCCCCACGTCGTCGACCTTGCCCAACGCCGTCAGTTACACCCAATTCTAAATATCTCTCTCCTTCTCCGATACCGTTCTTCGTCAACCGCTCCTCCTCGACCTCAACTTCGACCGACATTGACATTGTCGCCAAGCACACTGACAGCCACTACGTGCAGCCCCTTTCTCCTCCCTCACCAGATCCTCTGTTCCCTCCAGATCTCGGCCGGCCCAACATTGACTCCGGCTCAGTTTGTCTAGCAAGCTGGCGTCTGCTCCGACCGTTGTAAGACATCCCTTCGCTCCCTCTTCATTAGGTCGCCAAATTGCCATGGCCATGACCCTCCGGCGAGGCGCTGCCATCGCCGCCGTCATTGTTGTAAATCCAAAGAGAGAGAGCTTCGTGCTAGAAGCACTTGGTGGATCATTTTATTTAGTCAAGAATGCAGGTATATAGCAACATATTTATGTTGAAAACTTTAAGCTTTCTTTGTTCTTATAAGAAGTTCTTTACGGTTTCAATTGTGGAAATGGAGTACAAAGATCAATTCTTTTTGTTCATAGTTTGATTACTTAGTGTCATTATGATGTGTTTATATTTCTTAATTAGTCATGTAGATTAGTTGTGGTTAATTAGCTATATGTATGCAATTAGGCACTATGATATGGCTAACTTAGTAGCATGACTTCTTGAATAACAAAAAACGTCGAGAAGTCAGGATTCGAGAGAGAGAGAGAGGAGAGAAAGTTTTCGAGTAATTCCTATAAAACGTCGGGACTTGAGAGAAAGAGAAGCATTTGTTTATAACTGTCAAAACCCATCCAAGGTAATAGTATATGTTTTCTAAGTAAGACTAGCTCTGCTGAGATCCTGGATTGCTTTATTTTATTTTTATACAGGGAACTATCTCATATCGGGTTTCTGTATCATGTTGCAGGATGGTGGTTTGCAAGGGCAAGGATGAGTTATACAGAGTTCTTTGCTAATAATGATTTGATGGAGGTTTGGCTATCGTTCCATATTGTATAAGTGTTAGCTACATAGCTCTTAGTGCGGCTAAATTTTGTCTGTTGTATGGCTTTCTGATATGCATGAAGAAAACAGTAGAATACAGAAATCAGGCAGATGCGCTTTTGTATTCCTTTTTGTAAATATTACTACTACTTCCTTCATCGTCTCTGCATTGCATTGAATTGGAATAACACTCTTTGTTGTCTGAAGATATATAAATGTGTTTCAAATTAGATTGCGGAAAGACTGATATTGCAACTTTTGCTAAATTGAACTAATAGTTGGGGCTTTGTGTCAGGGTGCCATTAGATTCTTTAGTGGTGTATGTTTAGGGTTAAAGAAGGCAACTATGTGGTCAGGTGGCTATGGGCGTGGTTTATGAGTTTTGTTCCTATATGTTCTTCTATTTTATTAGAGTGTTATTGGATGCTCATATTTGAGGTTCCGGGGACAAGGTTTGCCCGGGGGACAATGTTCGCACAATGTTCGCCCCTTTTATAATGTGATTTAATTTTTGTATTTGAGAAATGTTATAAAATTGTCTTATTTAGCCTTCGGTACAGGGGAAGTTCTACCGAAAGTTTTTTAAAGAAATCCAAAATATCCGTGTCATAGGCACGAGTATTCACTAGTATACACACACACACACATATATATATATATATATATGACGTATACATATATCATGTATATCTAGGCCCTATGTGTGGCCAACCTATATATCAGGTTCGTGGTTGAACCAATGGAGCCATGCCCCTTGGGATGCTTAGATAGAGCCTTTAGGTCCACGGTGGGCCCAAATTGCTTAGTTGTGGTAAGGTGATCAATTGGTGTATCACCTCTTATGTTATCGTTAATTTTAATTAGTGGGCTAATTGGGGTGCCCTGTAGTTTAATTGTATAGTTATTATATTGTTCTCCAGTTAATTGGTTCGGGGTGTGCCTCGTTGTAGAATTTCGGATGACGGTCGTATATGTCGTCGTAATGCCGAAATTCAGTTTGTTTAATTAGTTGTTAGCAGCCAGCGTCACCGTTGTACTGTTAGAACGTTTGATTGAGGCTTGTTTGCACTGTGCTTAGCCTTACGAAGGCTTGTGGGCTTTTGAGCCCTTATAATGTTTTAGTTTAAACCACAGCTATGTTTACCCCTTTGGCAAGCTGTATGATATGCCTAGCCCTTGCAAGTTGTTTTAGCATATTGTTGCATGTCTGTATTCTTATATGTGCGTGTGAGCATTCCTGTATCTGATTGCATTAGAAGCATAAAGCTACAACGTGGGTGATAGGTTTTTTTTCTTTGACGAAGTGAGCCCAGAGGCTAGTGAAAAACAAATAAAACTCCAACAACATTCTCAACCTAAAACCAGAGGGGACACCTTGGTCTTTGAGCCAAAAAACACCTGGTAGGACACACACTACCGCTCCTCACAAGTCTGTCAGCAACTTGATTATCCTCCCGTGAGACATGCAAGATGATGAATTCTTTTAAGTGTGCGGCATTGATGTCTCTCAAATGTGTCTTGCAAAGCGGTCGTGGTGCAGTACAACATAAGAGAGGTCGATCCCACAAGAAAACAAGCAGAAAGGATCCAGAAACACATGTAATAATGTATCAAAAACAATAAAGAGCGTAATAGTTAAGAAAGTTAGATCGAAGATTTAATGGTAAAATAAAGTTAACAAAAGAAATCCGAATTTGGATGAGGGTAGGCTTGAAGAATCCTTCACTCAGAATTGGGTTCTTCTCTTATCAATGGTTCATGTAAAACTCAGTCGAGGGATTCACATCCCAATCACCTCGATTGGAAGATATAGAATTATGATTCTAATAAAATATAAATGTCTCTACCTATGATTGGTTCTTCTCGTTGTAACCCTAACTCCGTCCTATTAGAACCTAAGAATACATGATACCGGCTGTCACTACAGGCAATGCGCAGCAAAAGTTTCACGGGATAAAGCCCTAACCTTGTCTTACTAGATCCCTAAGAATAGACAATACCAGCTGTAACTACGAGCAATACATAGCAAAGATTTCATGAGACTAGGTAGGAGAATGAAGATAGATAACTATGCGATCACTATATCATAAAAGAAGTATGACTGGATTTACAATAATGTTCAACCACAAAGCAATCTGTAAAGATCCAATACACATATAGAGTTTAAACAATAAATATCAAAACATGAACCATCGATGAAGAAGAAACCATCATCCTTGCTCAGTCATCCATCCGCCATGCCTGAAGTTTACTCGTTCATGGATGGTTGATTGGTCTCCTTCTCCTTCCAGGTTAGGTCAGAAAAAGTCTCAAAAAAATGTCCAAAAACCTCTCTTGACTAACCCTAAGTTTCCTATTTATAAGCTCCAAAAGTTAGGAAACTCGGTTTACGTTTAAACCCGTTATACGCTCGCGGTCGATCCGACGGTCGATGTGACGGTCAACCGTCAACTGTGCAATATTATTTGGAAAAGCGGCGGTCAATCTTCGCATCGACCCTGAAAAGTCTTTTTATTGGCAGAGGCTCACGGTCGATTTCACGAATGATGCGATGGTCGACCGTGAGTATAATGAGCGCGACGGTCGATCTCGCGGATGATGCGACGGTCGACTGTCACTATTCATTCAGCAATGTACCACTTGTACTAAAATGACTGTAACTTTCTCTAAGAAACTCAGAATCACAAACCGTAAAATTCTCTAGAAACTAGACTTCAAGAACTTTCCAATCATATATGGTACATCATCTGGTTCTTGATGAGCAGGTACAGTTTAATCTTCCAAGTTGACTTATCTAATATTTTTAGCTTCTTTAAGCTCCAATTTCCTGCATTATTCAAACAACTATGTGAAGCAACATATAAATATAAAAATAGTACTAAAGAGGTTGATTAAGGGTGATAATCAAGCAATTGAGATGGTTATAAGACTGTTCAGAATGCACTTTGATGCAGTCATCAGGCATACCATCAAATACTCTGTAAATCGTCTCAGAGGTGCGGGGGCCATCACCTGCGTCTAGAGACAGTCAACAACCTCCCTCGCATCAAGCTCAAACAAAACTTTTGAATGACCCATCTGCCTAGCAGCCATTAGACTCCTTAAGAGAGCTTTAGTTTTAGCCTCTATAACAATGCTGGCTTGGGAGGGTTCAGAGAATGCCCAACAAACATCTCCATTCTCATCCAAGCAAACCGCGCCAATACCTGCCTGACCATTAGTGAAGGCCCCGTCAGACTGGATGACAACGACGTCTACGCTGTTTCCCTGTCGGCGATCCGCTCTGTACCGCATTCATAGATACAGCAAAGACCACTCCCTTGCTTGCCAAATGGCCGATCTGATGATGGAGACTGCGGAGAGACCTTGCCCATCACAGAGAGATCGATTCTGGTCTTCCGAATTCCCCATAACATGTAACCGATCTTAGTCTTCCGCAAGCGTACAAGGTCAAAATAAGAGGTGCCCATCAACACTTCTCTCCAAGTCGTCGAAGCTCTTTCACTTCCAAACGCTGGGTCATTTGCAAAGACTCCTGTCCATACCTCAGAAAAAACACAATGGAAAAACAAATGATTGCCATCCTCAACTCCATTCCAGCAAATAGGGCATCTAACATCGGTTGTCAACCCACTACTAGCCATTAATTGAAGAGAATGAGTTTTACCATGTAGAAGCTTCCAAAGGAACATTTTAATTCTTGGCCCATATGGACCCCTCCAGATGGCCTCCCATCTAATGTTAAATGGCCTTCCAATTTCCCTACGACATCCCACCACTTGCTCATATAAAGCCAAATAGGCAGATGTCGACGAGATTGAACCTGTTGTATCATGGCTCCAACAGCATCTGCCACCCTCTGATTCAATTAGAATAGGCACTTCCAAGATCACATTAACAACCTTCATGCAAAAGAGCCGCGCTATCTTCCTTCTACGTCATCTCCCATCTGGTCCAATTAACTTCCCAACATGCAGACGATCAGAGAGCAGGTCGATATTGAAGAAGGTAGGCTTTCGTTGGATAGGCAGGTCCAAACACCACCAATCCTTTAGGACGTTTAGGTCATTGTTCAAACCCGAGTTCCAGCGAAGGCCATCTCAGAGGTTGGGCAATACTCTACATGTACTACGACATGCTGAAGAGGCGACTCGACATGGATGCTCATATGGGAGGATGCCCTTCCATCTGTATTTTGCTTTCACAACTCACTTCCACAGCGAGTCCTACTTAGGGCATAGTTTTGCTGCTCTCACCATTCGCAACGCACGTTGCCAAGTCGGGAGGCGCAGAAGGTCCAAACCTCCGTCTTCTTTTTGTGAGCAGACGGTCTCCCAACGAACCACATACAATCCTAAGCACCTGCCTTCCCACAGAAAGGCCTTCCCCATCTTGTCTATCTTACGCATGACTCCTATAGGTACACGAGTCGCCATCATTGTGAACACTGGTAGGGCCTGGATAAAATGTCTGAGGACCGTAATGCGACCCGCCAGTGCCATCCGTGATCCACTAAATCTAGATATTCGTTCAGAAACTATATCAAGTAGACGGCTGAAGTCACGTGCTTGAAGTCATCGTCCAGAGATCGGGATGCCTAAGTACAACCATGTAGAAGAGTCCTCTGATATTCCAAGTTGTCTACAGATGGTATCACGCCCCTCCTGGCGCAGAGCAGAAAAATCCGGACCTTGGATTTCGCTGGGTTAAGAGTCATTCCAGAAGACCCCTTGTGCCAATCAAAGATCACTCGTACCTTCTGGGCCTCGAGGATAGACGCTTCCGAGATAAGAAGGCAGTCATTCGCATGCATAAGATGAGTCACATGGATATTTGCTGCAGGGAAAAAAACACCAGCTAGGCTACACTCCAAGTTATTCAGGGCTTGATAGAGGGTGACCTGCACAAGTATAAAAAGAAAGGGTGACAACATGTCTCCTTGACGGAGGCACCGCTGCGGACATGCCCATATGTGCTGCCATTAACAATGAAAGAAAACTGGGTAGAAGAGACGCACGTCATCACCCACATGATCCATCGTTGGCGGAAGCCCATAGATCTCATCATCTCCTCCAGGAATCTCCAACGAACGGAGTCGTAGGGCGACCGTATGTTCAGCTTCAACGCCATCAGTGGTGCTTCCACCGCCGCGCCATCAATGGAATAGAGTAGTTCCTGAGCAAGCACCACATTATGATGGATGCTTCGGCCTTCAACGAAGGTTGATTGTTTTGGATTAATGACCTCCTACATCACCCCTTTCAGTCTTCGTACCAAGATGGTAGAAATAATTTTATAGGACACGTTCCGAAGACTGATGGGTATAAATTCATTGATTCTCCCGAGGTTCCAGCAGTTCGGGATGAATGATACAAATGTATCATTTCAGTCTCGAGGCAGTTTCCAATGTTGAAAGAAGTTTTGTATCATCGCCGACATCATATCTCCCACCACAAGTCAAAAAGTCATGAAAATTTAGCTGTCCAACCATCTGGACCTAGGCATCTGTTCATTTCCAAGCTTCTAACCACCTCTAGTATTTCCTCTTGTGAAATATTCACTCCCAAGAGGCCACGAGAGTCCTCCGAGATCGAAGGCATCTATGGTAACAGGAAGGATTCAGGAGGTTCACTATCGCTTCATAGATCAGCATAGTACGTTGCAAAACCTCTTCCAATCCTATCAGATGACTCCACCACATTTCCGTCGGGCGATGGGTTGATCGTCGATCCGAGGGCTTGGTCAACTCAGATCCAGCCATAGGACCGAGGCTGGATAGCAAGGTATTGGGCGTGAATTGTTGTGTTAATCTTGTTTTATCGAGGTTGTTGTTTAGTTGGCTACACATACTCTGTTGATTGAGGTTTAGAGGTTGTGTCGCTTTTTCAAGGCAAAGTGCTAAGGATGGTTGTCGATGTCCCTGACATGTGTCCCCAGACAGTGGTTTCCCGCTGGGAAAGGGTGTTCCCACCTCAGTTCTGGTTTCTGTTTCTCCCAGGGTGATGGTGCCAGTCCCTGCGTGATTGGTTGAGAGGGGTAGGATCCCTTGGGAATTGATGGGGTATGGGGCCCATTGACATCCTTTAGACTTAGGCAGAAAAATGACATTGTTGTTGTTTCCTCCCTTTTCAGTATGATGTACAGTAGCCCTGCGTTTGCAGGTGCACGCGTCAGCTTTTCTTCTGCAATGCAAGCTGGACAGACCTTTGGCGGCGCATCGACTTCATGAGGTGGTTGAGGATCCTGAGTAACAAGTTGTACTTTTAGAAACTTTTGTTATATTAAATGTATAATTTCCCTCTTTGAGGTTTTGACATCTTATTTTTGTGTAAATGAGGACTTGTATCTTATATCAGTTGAATTCGATATCAATTGACATTATGTAAATTTACATGTGTTGAAATTGGATCTGGATATGTTAGTAGATTGCTAAATTTACTGTTTTACCTCTAGAAGTAAATTGTTCAAATTAATCTTGAAATTTGTAATGTAACGTGCCAAACTTGGAAGTGAACATGAATAGATCGGTTCACGTCCCGGTCTGGATAGATTTTCTAGGTCGGGGAATGACATTATGTGTCCCTGATATTACTAAAAACATGGTCTCTGTTTCTAAACTGGCCAGGGACAACTACTGTCGTATTATATTTGATGCCTATGGTTATCTTATTCAGGACGAGGTCACCTATCGGACCCTAGCGCAAGGATGCAATGATCATGGCTTATATAGGCTTCCATCCCAACTCTCGTCCTCTACTTCCCTTGTGAGGACCCGTTCCTCACACCCGGTCCGACCGCGTTAGATCGAGGGTCTGCCTCTGTTGGCATTGTTTCGCGATTAGGTTGATCACGGAGACCCCTAGGGTAATTTGATAAAATGTTCCTTGGCGGGTGGTTTCACAGCCGTATTGTGCACACACAGCCTTTTGATTGATATATGTGCTTGTTAGAACCTTAGATGAGCTTGGGATCGAAAGATCGGAGCTCGGGTGCACGGAAGCTTATCTTTGGATCAGCTGTTAGCCCTAATCGATCGATCGCACCAGGGAGCGATCGGCCAGATACGAGGTCGGAACCACCTCCGACTTGTTCGGATAAGGACACGAACCCACCTAGTCCGATCGATCGCTCTCGGAGTGACCGATCGGACTTAGGCTTATATAAACCCGCGAGTAGCTCTGTTTTTTTTTTTCTTTTCTTCTTCTTCCTTCTTCCTCTCTCCGCTAAGGCTAGGGTTTCACGTGGGAGGCTGTTCCAGAGGCTTGGAGAGGTCGGCAGCAAAGGGAGGAGCATATCCATACCTCTCTTGCACGGATTAATATGGATTAGCGTAGAAAGGTAGGATTCTAGACCCTAGGGCTTGTTTATGTGTTCCTTTTAATTAGATGCTTGTTTTCTTAATCAATCTATGCTAGATACTGCTTATGGGCTTGCTGAATATCCTATTTATATTTGATTGGATTTTGGTTGGATTTAAACCGGATTTAAGTGAGTTTTTCCTTGCTTTATTCCCATATTTCTATTCTAGCAGAAAAACCTATGTTCTGTCGCGCCCCGACCCGCGAAAGCCCAACCGGGCCGGGCGACGCGAACCGGAACCTAACGAAGCGCGGAAAAAGCTGGCGAGAGTTGCCTCTAACCTATTGGTCTCCCTAACAGTTTATCACAAAACACCATCAAATTAAAAACATGATTTAATGAAACCTCAAACCACAGATTACATAACCCAAAAAGGTTTAATATATATATCCTCGGAGAGGGCAAAATCCAAATATAACATTACTCCCGTAGGAGACTAGCTAACATAAGGTATAAAAGCAGTAAAAATCACCACATCTCAAAGTCCATCAGGCGCCGCCGCACCGCCGACCAACTGCCCGATAGGGGCCACAGAAGAAGAACTGATGCCTGCACCTGCAAAACGCAGCCCGGGTAGGAGTGAGCATAAAGCTCAGTAGGGTTCTATACTACGACACACAGAATGAAGAGGGAAACACAACAGTTTCGCCCTCAAGTAGAACCTGGGTGTATACAGGGGTCCCATAACCCCACCGCTTGTCCCTGAGGCCCACGATCATGGTCTTCCAGCGGGGCTGGTCACATGTCAGGTCACACTCAGTAGCAGGAAACAACACTGCTGACTCTCAACAGGACACAGAATACTGTTTGGTGGGAAGAGACACCACTGAGTAGGCAACTCCACTACTCAAGAGTTAATAACACCGGACACCGGCTACACCTCAGATCCGACTTGAGGCCGACACGACCTCGACAATCATCAAGCAACAGGTGTACCAGTCATCTAAGCCTATCATCGAATCGACTAGACACCACAATTTGATTCGGGTCCAAACTACCCAACCCCGGTGGGGATGATGTCAAGTCCACATGCCCCTTATGGGCTGGGCCACACACGTGCTACAATGGCAATAACAATGGGAGGCAAGGCTGTAAGGCGGAGCGAATCCGAAAAGATGGCCTCAGTTCGGATTGTTCTCTGCAACTCGGGAACATGAAGTTGAAATCGCTAGTAATCACAGATTAGCATGTCGCGGTGAATATGTACTCGAGCCCTGTACACACCGTCCGTCACACGCTGAGAATTGGTTTTGTCTGAAGCATCGAATCAATGATCATTCATGACTTCTGTATACCATGTTTCCCATGGGATGTGTACAGGGCCCGCGTATAGTAACAATTGGGATCCTAACTTCTCAATTAGCTCGAAATAGCAAGCATTTTACTTTTTAAGGTTCTTTTAAAGCGAAAAAAAACTTATTTAATTACCTTTCTTTATCTATACATTTCTTAATGCCTTTTTCCATGTGTTAAAGTCTATTAAAATAACTGAAGGACGTATAATATGTGATACACGTATTCATCATATACTATACACGTATCAATTTTTATGCACTCACAAAACACAAGTATAAGTTTTTACGCACTCTTATGTACGTGTAAAATATTATACAAGTGAGCGTAAAAAATTATACTCGTGGTTCTTTAGCGCGTAAAAATTTATACCCGCATTTATGTACGCATAAAAAGTTATAAAAAATTTTATGCATATAAACATTATACACGTGGTTCTTCAGCGTGTAAAAATTTATACCCGTAATTATGAACGCATAAAAATTATTACATTATTTTTTGTACTCACAGAAACATTGGCCTATTAAATAATATTAATAATATATTACTGTAATAAAATATTAATATAAGTGGCTCCCACATGCTACGTGTCATCTCGTGATTGGTCCACGTCATCCAAAAATAGTATTATTTTTAATATTTTAATTAAAAATTATTAAAATATTAATATTTAATAAATATATGCATGCCACGTGGCAAAGTGTGTAGCAGGGGATGACCATCAGATGGCCATGCCATGTCATGTGGCATGGTCATCCATGGCCAATTCACATGGGGTGAATTGGAGGGTAATTTTGGTATTATTTGGGTTTGGGGTCCGAATCTGCAAATAATGTTGGGATGGGGTCTCGCTCCGCTAATAGAGATCACAAGGGGGCCTTTTATGCAATAAATATCAACCCCGGTCCTAAGGCTAAATCCGAGCTTCTAGCCTCGGGACGGCGACTCATAGATCACACACGCCCTAATCATGCAACAAATGCACAAATCAACAATGCATGCTATGAACATACACAAACAGGAGATAGGTATGCAACAGTATGATAAGGCATCATATAAGTCAATCGGATCGCTGCAGCGGTACTACCGACCGCTGCCAGCCGATCCGTAGCGGGTCCCGGCATTACGACGGTACCGCGACCGTCAACCGCGAACTCTTGCAACGGGAAGCAACCCCGAAAACGAAGATGAACAGTAAACATATAATATTATAATCCGAACATATAATATTATATTCAAAACACCAAAACCACTATTTAGAGGCTAATTGATCCCGTAGATCTGACGTCCAAACTACGTCGGATTGAAGCTCCAACATAGCCATCAGTAGATAAACATGACGGAATCAACATATCCAAAATCCATAATCATCCAACGGTTGGATTAACGGGACAATACTAATCAAAAACGCTAATCAAACTAACTTACCAATTACTTGCTGCAACGCAGCCCTCCGGCAATAAATTCATAACCAATCGTAGGAAAATCGGACAATTATGAAATCAGTTGGGTTTGTGAGTAGACTCAATGATCTACAACTCTTATGTTCATCCCAACCCAAGACCATGCACCGACGGATCGGAAAACTCGCCGCAAACCGGTTGTTCTTCAAGAATAGCAGAAACCGGAAAATCCGAGATTAAACATGCATAAATCCTACTGAAATCTCAACTAAAGCTTATGAAACTTATTACAGAAATTATACTAACCAGGTTGCATCCAACAACACAAAGATCAGCAAGATCCAATGGCTAGATCTAGAGAAAACCGAAAAACAACATAAGTAGGTAGATACCTACCGAAAACGCACTCCTCGGCTTATTCCCCCGCAAATTGGTCTCCAACGCAGCTCCAAACCACACCATGGATCTTCCTCACGCCGCCACGGTTCCAACGAGCCTTGGAACACCCAAAACGGTGGCCGGAGGAGGGAGAACGGAGGAGGAGAAGGTGGCTGCCGAAAAACAGGGGAAAAACAGAACCGGGAAGAAGAAAGAAGGAGGAAGAAGGAGGAGAAGGAGGAGGAGAAGAGCAAGAAAAGGAGGGAAAAGGGAAGGGGAAAGCCGGGGAAAGAGGGGAAAGAGGGGAAAGAAGAAAAGAGGGGAGGGAAAGTCCTCCCCTTCTGACAGGAGAGAGCGACGGCCAACGCCGGCCGTCCTCTCGAAGCAGAAAAGCCACCGACCCGAGTCCGATCGATCGCTCCAAGGAGCGATCGATCGCTGCCAGCAGCCCAAAAAAAGCCTTCTGCGCACCCGAGCTGGGATCTTCTGATCCCGGGTCCACCTAACCATTCTAATCAAGCACTAACACAAACAAGGTCAGTGAGTGTACACGCAGGTGTGAAACAGACCAACAAGGCGCAATTTATCAAATTGCCCTTGTGGTCTACAATAAGCCACAGGGGTAGAGGGACAAGTCCTCACATCCTAATACCCTTAAAGGAAATCTCGTCTCGAGATTCGATAAATGTAGAGCTCGGAAACAACAAAATAGCTACACTAGAAGACAGGACAAGAGGTACCTCGAGAAGAAAACAGCTGCGGAAACTTCTGCCGCATGCGCACCTCGCGCTCCCAGGTCATCTCCTCGGTGCCTCTGTGCCTCCACAGTACCTTGATCAAGGGAATCGTCTTGCCCTGCAAGACCTGATCCCTCCGGTGAAGTACCCGAACTGGTTGCTCGACGAAGCTCGTGTCTGCCTCAAGCTCAATGTCATCCACCCTGATCACATGAGAGGGGTCTGGGTGATACTTCCTCAGCATCGACACGTGGAAAGTCGGGTGCACAGAAAACATGTGCTGAGGAAGATCCAACCGGTAAGCAACCTCGCCGACCCTCTCTAGGATCTCGAACGGCCCGACGATCCTCGACGCCAACTTGCCACCTCTGCCAAACCTGATGGACCCTCTGTACGGCGATGCTCGCAAGAACACTCGGTCGCCGACTGCAAACTCCAACGGTCTTCGCCTCTGATCTGCATAACCTCTCTAACGACCGCCTGACGATGTCTGGACCGGTGAGTGAAGCCTCTCCAACCTCTGTCCAGCACACTAGGGAATGACTAGGCCTACCGTACAACGCCTCGAAAGGTGCTACTCCAAGACTGGACAGGTAGCTGTTGTTGTAGGCGAACTCCACCAAGGGAACGTGCTCCTCCCAGCTGCCTCCAACGTCGAGGACACATGCTCTCAGCATGTCCTCCAAGATCTGGATCGTTCGCTCTGACTGTCCGTCTGTCTGCGGATGGAATGCCATACTGAAAGTCAGGAGTGTGCCAACTGCCTCCTGAAAGCCTCGCCAGAACCTGCTGGTGAACCTGGGGTCACGGTCTAACACGATAGAAACTGGAACTCCATGTATTCTGACCACCTCTCTGATGTACAAGCTGCCACAGTACCACGGCCTCGACCTTGGCCGAGTCAACTGAGATCCCTGCTGCCGACACAACGTGTCCAAGGAATCCCACTTGTGCAAGCCAGAACTCGCACTTGGAAGCCTTGGCATCAAGCCGATGCTCCTGAAGTAGCTGCAACACTGTCACCAAGTGTCGCTCGTGCTTCGCCTCTGATCGGGAGTAGATAAGGATGTCGTCGACGAACACGACCATGAACTCGTCTAGGAAGGGCCGGAAGATCCTCTGCATGAGATCCATGAACGCTACTGGTGTGTTCGTCAGCCCAAACGGCATCACCACGAACTCGTACAGGTCTTACCGAGTCCGGAAAGCCGTCTTTGGGATGTCGCAATCCCAAACCCTCAACTGGTGGTAGCCGGTGCGAAGGTCGATCTTCGAGAACACTGAAGATCCCCTCAGCTGGTCAAACAAGTCGTCGATCCGCGGCATCGGATACCTATTCTTCACCGTCAACTTGTTGATTCGCCTGTAGTCTATGCAAAGTCGAAGGGTACCATCCTTCTTCTTTGCGAACAACACTGGCACCCCCCAGGGAGACATGCTGGGACGGATGAAGCCTCTGCTGGTCAGCTCGTCTAGCTGGGTCCTCAACTCACTCTGCTCTGCTGGTGCCATCCTGAAAGCTAGGAGAGAGATCGGTGCGGTACCTGGAACTAGGTCAATCTCAAAATCGACCACTCTGAGCGGTGGAAGCTCTGGCAACACCTCAGGGAACACGTCGGTGTAGTGGTACACGATCCTGGGAAAACTGCTCTGCTGCACTCCCTTAGAACAGAACAGGGACAGGCTGGCCAACATGGCTGAGAGCTCGCTGCCACGCGTCCCCACACCACAAGCAAAGGAATCGGCTGAGAACCGATCCCCTAACAACACAAACTGTGTCCCGTCGGGTGTCCAAGCAACCACCCTCCGGCGACCACAGTCGATGATAGCTCGGTATGCTGCTAACCAGTCCATACCGAGTATCACATCGAAGCCCGTCATGTCTAGCACCCGCAGGTCTAGACAGACACGGAGGCCTCCAACCTCCAAAGAACAAGATCGGTACACCCGGTCTACCCTGACTGTGCCGCCGATCGGTGAGTCTACAGACTGTGCCTGTCACGCCCCGACCCAGAAAACCCATCCAGGCCGGGACGTGAGGGTCCTAAACTCTAAATCAAACGGCGAAAGCCTCCCCTTTTAAACATCAATTTTAAACCTGGTGCATGATTACAATATTCAAAATTAATTTAAACTATCCTATCATCAAATCATAATACAATTTAACTTTAAAAAGATATAATAATGATTCAAGTCATCTAATACAACAATCTCTAATCAATTTACATCAAATTGAAATACAAATATATATCTCCTCCAAATTACAATTTATACATTTAAAGCTGTACATCAATTGAATATAATAAACTGATGATATCCTCGATCTCACGCACCACCAAGGGGAGTACCGCCTCCAACACCGCAACTACCTGAAAAAGAAGGGACTGCATCGACCTGCATCGCCGATGCAGCCCAGGTAGGAGTGAGCAACAAAGCTTGCTCAGTAGGGTTCTACGCTACGTCACTCACAAAGGAAAGGGAACAAAACAGTGTCGTTCCTCCGCCTAAGTCTAAAGGATGCCATGGGGTCCCATAACCCCTATCGATTCCCCAAGGGATCCTACTCTTCTCAACCGACCACGCTGGGAATACCATCCAAACACGCTGGGAGGAAACCAAGAAACAAAACCAGTAGGAACACCCTTTACCCAGCAGGAAGCCACTGCCTGGGGACACATGTCAGGGACATTGACAACCATCCTTAGCACCTGGCCTTGGAGAAGCGACACGACCTCTAAATCTCAAATAATATAATATTCCAGTCCGACTACCTGATAATCCTCGAATGATATCAAACATGATCACTGATACAATCACGTCCTAATCCTCAACTACCCCAAACCCCGGTCCTAGGGCTAGATCCGGGCTACCCGAGAACCCCGGATCGACGATCGAAACCATCGTCTACCACCTAGACTGATGCTTCTAATGCAAACAGATGCATGCAATGCTCAAGCACAGAGATACAGGAATAGCAGCATGCAACAATATGCCAAGACAACATACACGGGCTAGGCGAAGCGTCAAGCTTGCCGGAGGGTAAACATGCATAAAGCAGATAACGGTTAAACTACAATTATACAATATTATAACGGCGCCCACGGACCGTTAGCAAGCAATTTCTACAACGGGGGCACAACCCCGGCCACACAGATAATAATCAACCACATATAAAGCACACCCTCTGCCATTTAATTAGCTAAACATCCCAAGGGCACAACCCCCTTGGTTCAACCACAAGCTAAATATACATATAAATAAGCATGACATGTGATTAATTGCTAATTAAACAGGGATGATTTATACCTAATTAGACATGCCGAAAATCAAACAATTAATCATCTAAAAACAACCAATTAGAACATGCTAGCCATCGAGATCTCTAGGAATACCAATCACATAAATCCCGAAGAATCAAACATGATAAAACATCGAAAATCCACAAAAAACACTATTCATGGCTGGCGGTCGATCAACGGATCGACCGTGAAAAATCTATGGTTGACGGTCGATCAACGGATCGACCGTGAGGGTTAATTTCGCTATTTTTCGGGCTCACGGTCGACCGTGAGGTCTCCACGGTCGACCGTGGAGACCGCGACGGTTGATCCACGGATCATCCGTGGCACTATTCATCAGCAACTCTTCACCGACACAGTTTCGTATAAAAATCACCAAAACTCGTAGAAAAATCGGAAAAATATGAAATCAATTGGATTTGAAAGTAGACTCACAGATCTACAACTCTTATCTCTCATAAAAATCCATGATCATGCATGTACAAGCCGGAAAACTCGCCGCAATCCGGCTGTTCTTCAAGAACAGCAGAAAACCGGAAATCCGAGATTTATCTTGCATAAATCCTACTGAAATCTTAACCAAAGTTCATGAAACTTAAATCAGAGACTAAATTAAGCAACATGCATTCAACAACATAATTTCATCACAATCTAACGGCTAGATTAATCTAAACCCATTAATTAACGCATGTAGGTAGAACACCTACCGGACTGCGCATTCCTCGGTTGATCCCTCGCAAACCAGCCACCAACGAGGTTCCACACCACACCAGGAGTCTTCCTCTCGTTGCCACGAATCCAACAAGCTTTCAAGCTCCCAAAATGGTGGTCGGAGGAAGGAGAACGGAGAGAAGAAAGCTGGCTGCCCGGAAAGAGAAACAGAGCAAGCTCTGCTTGCGGGAAGAAGAAACAGCCAGGGAGAAGAAAGAAGAAGAGAAGGAAGAAAGGAGAAGGGAGAAGTGAAGGAGAAGGAAGGCCGGGGAAGGTGGGGGAGAGGGTGAAGGAGAAGACCTCTCCTGACAAAGGAGGACGAAGGAGAACACCTGCCCTCCGCGAGTCCAACAACTGCCCAACTGCTCTAACTTGCTGGAATAGGAGGATCGATCCTTTTATCAGAGAGGATCGATCTTCTTAACAGAAAGATCGATCTTCTTCTCAAGGAGATCGATCCCCTTTGCCAAGAAGGCAAAACTTGGGCTAAAACGCAAGCCCAAGCTCGGATCTTCCGATCCCGGGTCCACCTAGCCATTCTAAACAAACACTAACACAAACAAGGTCAGTGTGTGCAACGCGGGTGTGAAACTGACCACCAGGGAGCATATTTACCAAAATGCCACTGGGGTCAAAAACAGCGATGCGATCAACCGATCGCATCCCAGGGCCAACCGAGCCAAACCACAAATCCAGACCCTCGACCTAACGCGGTCGGACCGGGTTGGAGGTACGGGTCCTCACATTATCCATCTCTACCATCTTCGATCCAGCGAGATCTCCCCAGATCCGGGTTCTCATCAATTGATATCAAAGCTAGGTTCTCAAAACTATATCATATTTAACAGAAGAAAAGCGGTTTCAGGTGTTGGAATATGGGTCAGAGGGTATCAAGACGATCATCGTAAACCTATGGGTGTCAATATAGAAGACTACAACAATGTTTGAAGAACGCCATGAAGTCATAGAGGGAAAATTCAATAGTTTAGAAGGGGCCTTCCATGATATGATGCGAGATTTGACCAATCAAATTGCGACTCTAACGGCAAGAATTGGCGACATGTAAGAATCTGTCGTAAGAAAAAGGAAAAAGAGGATTGGCAGAAGTCTCTTCCCAGGCTAGATCTCAGCCCTCCATCATCAACTCTAATCAGATCTGAACCTTCCACCTTACCGAACCCTAACCCATCTTCAGCCTTTCCTCTCTCTCCACTAAATCACAGCCACTTATTTCCGTCTCCAATCAAATCCTCACCTTCTCTTTCAACAAAGCAATTGTTATTTATTAACTCCATCCAATTTGAGCCATCCATCAAACCTAGCGTTAGATCCAACTCATCCACGTCATCCCTCATTCTCTATCCTCCCCCTCTCTCACGAGATTTCTTTCCTGATCTATCGATCGTGACCTCACCTAGCTCTCGGCCAACCAATGTCACCACCAAGTCTTCTCGCCAGAAATCGCCCTGCTCATGCTCCGCCATCGTCCCACCACTCCCTCCTTCTCTTGCTACCACCAAGCTTCAAGCCCAACTAGCTTCAACTCTCTCCTCACCACCTCGCGCCACTCACGACCCACCGCTCCTTCAACCATGAAGATCTCCTCCTACCTCTCCTGTCACACCCCGACCAAGAAAACCCATCCGGACAAGGATGTGAGGAGACCTACTACTATTCACTTCATCTCTGGTGCATTTATAGAACAAAGATCATGACTAATTTGAACAATTTAAATCTAAGGTCAATCAATAATTTTAGCAATTATACAAATCAATTCATACATCTAGAATGTAACACAATTTCACTATAAACTTAATTCGACATCCAAATATAATGCAGTACTTCTTATACAACATCAATTTATACAAACTAATTTCAAACGTCAATACATGTATATACAGAGATAGCAAAATCCTCAAAGAGGGAAATCATATATTTAATATAATTCTCAAATTATAATTGTACAACAAAAATATGTAAAGGTACAACTGGTCCTTCAGGATCCTCAAGCATCTCCTGAAGTCGACGTGCCATCAACAGTCTGTCCAACTGGAGCTACAATATAAGGGTTAGCGCCTTCACATGCAGACACAGCCCGGGTAGGTGTGAACAACAAAACGTAGTAGGGTTCTACTCTACGTCACATTGAAAGAAAATGGAACTACAAAGTCCCAAGTTTCATCTCATCTCTAGGGGAAATTCACATTACGTCTTCTGCCTACCCCAGGGTACGCCCTCTGTGACCTCTACTACCAACAGTCATCCTTCTGTACAATCAAGCGCTCCAACGCTGAAACAACAGGGCGTATGACACAGGGTGCTATATAACTTCCCCCTAACACTGAAATTGTGACTGAGACTGGAACCATGGGACGACCTCTATACCTCAATCAGAGTAATTGTAGCCAACTAGACATCAACCTCAAGAATACAGAGATTTCAACATAATACAATTATGCCCTAAACATTACTACCCAGCCGCGGTCCTTCAATTAGATCGGAGATACCCGAGCCGAGCCCTCGGATCTGGGATTAACCCATCGCCCAGGCCTAGCCTAGACTGCCTCTAATGCAATCAAATGCATGAACGCTCACAATCACATAAATAAGAATAAAAGTATGCAATAATATGACGGTAGCTAAGAGAGAGGAGGGCCAATTACCTAGTCCACTTATGACTAATCTGAGGGGTCAGCATTATGTAGAAAGCTCAAACTTAGAAAGTGCTAAAGCTGTAGTGACCCTTAGAAGCGGCAAAACTATAGATAATAAAGTAGACGAACCAGCCGGTCCGACCGATCGATCGGAATATCCGATAATCAATCGATCAGATGACGATCGATCGGTCGAGGAGACGATCGATCGTCTACCCCGTGATTACTCTCATATACCATCTGAATATGATCCATATGATTCTAGGCAGCCTGATCCTGCTAGATATGTGCCCAAAGTACCTTTTCCTCATTCACTTATGGATCCTTCCTCTAGACCCAATAAGAAATCATATGTAGAGGAAATCACGGAGATATTCACGGGAGTAAATATCAACATACTACTTTTAGAGGACATCCGACAATTCCCTTGTTATGCGAAATTTCTGAAAGACCTCTGTACCCAAAAAAGCAAATCCAAATCTCAGGTCTCTAAGAAAATCTTTCTGACTGAACATGTAAGTTCGATCCTGAAGCATGACATTCCACCAAAACTTAAGGATCCAAGCATCCCAACTATTTCTTGTTGCATAGAAGACTATCGTATTGATGGTGCCCTTCTTGATCTTGGTGCTAGTGTTAATTTACTGCCATACTCCTTATATCAGAAATTTGGCATGAACAATTTGAAACCTATGATAGTAACCCTTTAGTTGGCTGATAGATCCATCAAGACACCGCAAGGTGTCTTGGAGGATGTGTTGGTTAACCTTGACAACTTCTTCTTTCCGGTTGACTTCATTGTCTTGGACATGGAGCCCGACGTTTTTTGCAAGAAATCCGTGCCTATTATCTTAGGTCAACCTTTCCTAGCTACTGCGAATGCATGTATAAATTGTCATACAGGTGTTATGGATGTCTCTTTTGGTAACATGAAAAAACGTTTGAATATATTTAAGGATGCGTGTGTGCCTAAAAATAATGACTGCTTTGTTGTTGATGTTATCAATGCCTATATTCATGATTCATCCTTATTAGATATTGTCTTACATACTGGACAATTTTGTGTTGATTATACTGAAACAAACTTAAGCACGAAGACGTCAAAATTTTCTATAGTTGAACCACTACCTCCTCCTTTACCTATATCTACATCATCGTCCATGCCTATAACATCTATTTTAAAATCACAACATTCTACCCCTTCACATACGGTTCATCTCAATGATAATTCCATTACTTTGGGGGACACATATCGTAGACCTGGTTGTAAGAAGAAATATGACGATGGTTTGTCTTTTATAGAGGGTGGAGTTTCTAATGCACTTTTTGGGAGGAAAGTATTAATAGGTTTACATCATCAAACACTTGACTTACTGTTGACATGGAATGGTTTAAATCATTATGTGGAGGAAACTATCCTTGTGGGTGTAATCGAGTCCGTCGATTTGACGGATCCATGCTATAACTGACATTTTCGAGAAGTATAGCAAAAGACGTAAAATTTCACGCTTTCTGGGAGGCAACCCAGTTTTATGATTTTTTCCATAGCTTTTTAGAATTTTCTTTAATTTTTCGGATTTTCTCTAAATTTTTTTATTTTTCCTATATTTTCCTTTATTTTCCTTTAATAATAATAATCATAATATCTAGAAAAATTAAAAAACTTTGGCCTACGGTCGACCATCCCATCGACCGCCAGATCGTTCGTGAGGCTCTGTCATGAAAAAGGCTTCTCGGGGTCGATGTGGCGATCGACCATCACCTCCATCCACAAATCTCGTTTTCCGCGATCGATCAAGCGATCGACCGTCAGCTTATTTTCTCACGAAAACTCGCCCCCACGGTCGATCAGACCATCAGCTTCTTCCTCCCTTGTCCCTGATTGCCACCCGTCGGTCAAAACCAGCACCTACATTGATTTCTCATAGTAATTTAACAACAACTTTTACTTGCTTTTCTTAGTTAGCTTTAGGTAATTCAATCTTATAATTACTACTTTTGCTTAGTTTTCGAGATTTGAGCATTGATTTCAGTTTCAAACGTTTTCCCTGTGGATCGAGTCTGAACTTCACCACTAGCCTACCCTGTAGGATAGTGATAGAATAAGGATTATCTTTTGATTGAGGTTTGCTACGCTTTAACGACACGTTTGCAACACATCACATCCCTTCTTAGAAAGTACTTTATCACACATAAGGTAGCCACTCCCTACCATCCTCAAACTAGTGGCCAGGTAGAGCTCTTTAATAGGGAAATAAAGTGTATCTTAGATAAAACCGTTCGCATTGACCGCACAGATTAGGCCATAAAGCTAGACGATGCACTTTGGGCTTACATGACAGCTTATAAAACACCTATTGGTATGCCCTCATATATACTTGTTTTTGGTAAGCCTTGTCATTTACCTGTAGAATTAGAACATCGAGCTATGTGGGCTATTAAAAAGCTTAATACTGGTACCAATGTCGTCATAGCACATCAGAAGCTTAGTTTATATGAACTTGAGAAAATTCATAATGAAGCATACTTGAATTCCAAAATTTATAAAGCCAAAACAAAAGCATTTCATCATAAACATATTTCGAGGAGGATTTTTGTTGTTGGGAAAAAATTCTGGCTTTTCAATGCTAAATTGCGTCTTTTCCCAGGTAAATTACGTTCTAAATGGTCCGGGCCTTTTATTATAAATGGAGTATTTACACATGGCGCAGTAGAAATTCGAAATCCACACACAAATGAATTTTTCACTGTCAATGGGTATAGATTAAAACACTATGTGGAGGACATTGCTCACGGTTCTGTTATTGAGTCCGTCGAACTGACGGACCCGTGCTATAACTTACCTTTTTAGGAATGTCCAGCGAAAGACATAAAATTACGCGCTTCCTGGGAGGCAACCCAGTTTTATGATTTTTTTCCTTAGCTTTTTAGAATTATCTTTAACTTTTAGGATTTTTCTATGATTTTTCCTATATTGTTCCTTTATTTTCCTATAATAATAATCATAATATCTAGAAAAATAGAAATTCTTGGCAGACGATCGACCGGCGCATCGTCCGCCAGGTCGACCGTGTGAGGACCTGCCCCTCTACCCCTGTGGCTTGTTGTAGACCGCAATGGCAATTTGGTAAATTGCGTCTTGTTGGTTTGTTTCACACCCGCGTGTGCACACACTGACCTTGTTTGTGTTAGTGCTTGATTAGAAATGTTAGGCGGACCCGGGATCGAAAAATCCGAGCTTGGGCTTAAAGTTTTAGCCCAAGTCTAGCTTTCTGCACCAAAGGGATCGATCTTCCTTGCTAGAAGATCGATCTTTTAGTGCCAGAAAGTCAACCCGATTTGTCAAGGAAGATCGATTCTCTTGAGTCGGTTTGTTCGTCCTTTAGTGCCAGAAAGTCAACCTTTTTCATTTGATTGTTTTTGGAAAATCCGAGTTTTGAGCCGTGTTCTTGCTGGATTTGATTGTGATTGAGGACGATCCAAGGCCTAGCAGCTGGGATTGAAGCAGCTATTGCCTAGGTATCGATCTTACTTATGTTTCTTTTCCGGATTTGAGAGTTTGGGTTTGATTGAAGCTTGTTTTGCTTAGATCTGTTAAAATACAAGTTTGTTTTCAATGAAATCTTCAGTTTTGGACTCGTGATCCTTCGTACTATCAGATCCCATAGTTTTGTGGGATTTGGTGGAGTTTTCCGGCGGTATTTCTCGCCGGCGGTTCGCCGGTGAACCCATTGGGATCGATCTCTCTTGAGGAAAGATCGATCTCTTGTGGAGCGTCATGCCCAGCCCGAGCGGGATCGATCCTTCTGTTGGAGAAGATCGATCCTTGTTTAGGTGGTATGGCAGGGTCCGTGTCATGAAGGAGATCGATCCTTCTGGTGGAGAAGATCGATCCCTTTCGGTTGATAGGGGCGAGTTTTCTCCCAAGTACTAAGAAGATCGATCTTCTCTGGGAGAGAGATCGATCTCTTAGTGGTTGAGGGGTGTTTTCAATGGGTTTGCCCGCGGGGCTTCGCATGAGCGGTTTTCCTTTATAGTCCTATAAACTTGTACATACTCTTAAGCATGCTAGCCCCATATTAGAGGCAGTGGTGAACCAGGAGAGTGATGACTCATGGGTTGTTTAGAATAAGCGGGTGAGTTGCCCTATCGCTTTCCTTAGCCTTGTATGCCGGCGAGCGCCGAGGGCTTTTACCTGCGTGGTTTGTCTCTGTTGTTTGTGAGGCAGCTTCCCGATGCAGGTTGCTGGTGGACTGGCTGGCAGTTGGTGGTGTACCACTATGGCAGTCCCAACCTTAAATAACTGTTAACCACCCCGGGCCGGCAGTATGTCGAGCCCAGACCGTGTTATTACTATCATCACATATTGATGTATGCTTTAAATGCTTATTTGTGTATGTTCATCGCATGCATTCTCTGTTGTGCATTAGTTGCATGGTTAGGGCGTGGGCGATCTGTGAGTCGTCGTCCCGAGGCTGGAAGCTCAGACTTAGCCTTAGGACCGGGGTTGGGTAGCTTGGACCCGGTTTGAATTGTGGTGTCCAGTCGGACTTGATGATATGCTTAGATGACTGCTACACATGTTGTTTGATGATTGTAGAGGTCGTGTCGACCTTGAGTCGGACGCTGAGGTTTAGCCGGTATCCCACTGTGTTGACTCTTGAGTAGAAGAGTTGCCTACTCAGCGGTGCCATTTCCCGCCTGTAGTGTCGGGTTCCTGCTTGTGAGTTAGCAGTGTTGTTTTCTGCTACTGAGTGCAACCCATCATGTGACCAGTTCTTCTGGAAGACCATGATCGTGGGCCTCAGGGACACGTGGTGGGTTATGGGGCCTATGTATACACCCAGGTCTTACTTGAGGGCAACACTGTTGCGTTTCCCTCTTCCTTCTGTATGTCGTAGTGTAGTTTCCCTGCTAAGCTTAGTTGCTCACTCCTACCCGGGCTGCGTTTTGCAGGTGCAGGCGTTAGCTCCTCTTCGGTGGCCCCTACCGGGCAGTTGATCAGCGTTGCGGCAGTGCCAAACGAAGTTTGAGAGGTGGCGATCTTTTACAGCTTTAAACCTGTGTTAGTTAGTCTCCAACGGGAGTGTTTAAATGTTGTATTTGAATCTTCCCCTCTCCGAGGATATGTATATTAACTTCTTTTGGGTTTTGTAATCTGAGATTCGGGGCTTGTAATCTATTGTTGTCTTTTAATTGGGGGGTGTTTGATGAATTGCTAGGGAGACCAATAGGTTAGAGGAAACCCTCGCCAAATTTTCCGCGTTTCGTTAGGTTCCGGTTCGCGTCACTTGGCTCGGTTGGGCTTTCGCGAGTCGAGGCGCGACAGACCATGAGCCTCTATCATGAAAAAGGCTTCTCAGGGTCGATGTGGTGATCGACTGTCGCATCCTCGAACAAAACCAGCTTCCACGGTCGATCGGGCGATCGGACACTACTCCCACGGTCGATCAGACCATCAACTGCTTCTTCCTCCCTCATCACCGACCGCCGCCCGTCTCCACCTCTCCTGTAACAGCCCCCACCGTCTGGGGCCGACCATGGCCTGCAGGCTCCGAGCAGGATCCACCTGAGGGCCCCACCCGACACAATATTATCCGCTTCTGGCTCACCGCTGAAATCTGAAAAAACTTCTCCGTGGGTCACCCATCCCGAGACCACTCCAAAGCAAGCACGCTTAACCTTGGAGTTTTCTGGCGGATCACTGCCATCATAGCTTTAAAACAAGTTGTGTCTTATAAGGGTTACTAATATCATTATTATCTACATGGGGTTGCTTACCCGATTATTTGGTTCGACCACATGTCCTCCGGACAAACACCGACACCCAGGTAGCTTAGGTCTCACATTTCCGACCAACCCCGTCCCTCAAAACCAACACCTACATCACCACCATCTTCTCCTCTACCTCCTCACGACCTCGTCTTCCTTAAAATCACCTCCTCCGATGCGGGTTAGCCTCCCCGTTTCATCTGCCACCTCCGATCACCTCTTCCACTGCCTCCCACCGCTCCTAGCCACCTCCAGCACCTTCCTCTAGCCATCATGACGCTTTTGCCACCCTCAAAACTCAAGCTTGCAGCTCGGATCGCCGGATTCCACTTCCGATGATCCTCCACCGCGCTGGCCATCTTCTATCCACCTCCTTGAATTCCAATTCTGCAATTACATCACATAGGTGAGTTCCTTAGGCCTCCACGATCCTTCCTCGATCCTTTCCGACCTCGATTGAATCTCCGACCACCGGATTCCAACTCCGGCCATCTTCCTTCGAGCCGTCCACCGTGGTTTCGCTGCCTCGTTCCGCCGCCTGGAGACCAAAACTCACGGATCATACCATATAGATGGACTCCTTGGCCTTCCGCGATTCCATCCCAACTGGTCCCGTCCTCCGGCGACGATGTTTCACCGCTGATCACCCGCTGGCGAGTTCTCAATCGTCTGATTGCTGATGGACGAGATCTATGTGCTCTAGAGTTCTAATGTCCAATCGGGCGGTGTAGATATTCAATCAGGATCATTCCCAGCTCTCTTAGGCCATCAATTCCATCCAAAGCCTCCACGGGTGTTCAACTCTCTATTTTTTTCCCGTCCAGCTTTGAATCTGATTTCGCTGTGGGCTAAAGACTATGCAGGGAATGGACATTTTAGGGCTAATGAATTAATTTGGTGTCTGTGTGGATGAATGCTTGTACATGAATGATATATCATGAAAAGTTAAATGAGACTCTGTCAAAAATTTTATATAATTTTAATACCTTTTTCGACTTTAATTGTTATGTTTGATCTTTTCGGAAAGGTATATATTTCTGTGGCAGGATATGGTTGAAGGGACGAATTTCTTTTGGGAAAGGTATATATTTCTGTGGTAGGAATTTCTGCTTTTATTACAGTTATCTCTATCCTTTATTCATTGCTTTATTTTTATGACTTAGTGTAATTGTGAACAATTACATTTAAGTTGGAGGGTAGAATTCTAGGAATTTAAATTCACTGCTTATTTTATTAAGTAGATATTATACATCCCTTGAAATATGTCAAAAGAATAAAATTATGATATTTATTGATAAAGATGCATGTTTTAGAAATTTATCCTATGAATTATTCTCATACTTGTATGCCATATAAGGGATACTAAATTTTTGCTATGCATGCTATTATTTCTATACTTTAACAATTTTACCATGATTTAAGGATAACTTGACATATCCTAATGCACATGTTCACTTTCACATGTTAAGGAGTTGAAATTGAATTCTAAGCATGATACTATGATATATTTACAATTTTATATCATGTCACAGAAAATACAGGAACACATGCATATATCTTAAATTGAAAAAAAAAAATTGGATTTTCAACTTAGTAACCGGATAGTATGCCTAACCAGTGTGGTGTTCACGTAAAATAGTTGAAATTCCTAAAAAATGATTAGTTATGATTTTTACCCTTCATGATTTGAGCATTAGAGTCTGAAGAGTGTTCTACACTTAGTGCCCTAAAACCGTCTGGTTTGGAAGTCACTGACTTGAACCTCGTTAGATGCACCATGAAGAAAGCTTAAAAGATCATAACATTGCAAATGTTATGAAAGAAAAAAAAATAGAGATTGCTATGTGATAAGTGAAAAATATGTGCTTGGATAAGATTGTGATCTTGAATAGTTGAAATGTTTAGATATAATTGATACTTTGAAGCACGTGAAACTCCATTCACACACATGAGTGTTAAAGTTGGTTTTAATCATGATTAAATCTGTTGAAGTGTTGGAAATATGTTATGACATGTTTTGACTTACTATGTTTTTATATGACTATGAATTGAAGGATATATTTATGGATAATAATTCTATGTCATGTATTCGAGTTGATGAATATTATAATTGATTTTTGATGATATATTCAAGGGAATGTATAGATGTTTGTGGGTGTCATCCCTGAAAACCCTCAGGAGACTATACTCCTCCACTGGGGTAACCCAGAGGTTTAAAGGCTTGTTACACATGCTAAGTGTAATTGTGAGACCTACGAAAGTGGCAAGTTAGATTTATTACTTTCTTTTTTATCTTTTCTTTGCTCGAGAACTAGCAAAGTGTAAGTTGGGTGTGATAACTCACTAAATATTCAAAATTAAACCCCTTAATTTACCTTTGTAAGCCCGAGAGTGTTTGTATTTGATAGTTTGTTAGTTGATTTCAGGTTTAATGAAGATTTAAGCTAGAAATTATAGAATAAGGTAATCTGCTAAAAATAGACTTGTTCGTCGACTGTCAGGATAATATTCGTCAGAGATTCTTTATAAATCCAAATATTTTTAAAATTGAGTATGTGGTAGAAGACTTCAAGAGAAACAACTTTCATGTTAGACACTTTCTGATATTCCTGATCGATTGATACCAGTTTTGAAAGATATAAAGATATACAGATGAAGGAAAACTGCTCCATCGACGTTTAGAAGCATATTCGTAAAATATTCTAGATAACTCCAAATATTATGAAATCTATAGGATCTGACAGAAGACTTCCTAATCTACATCTTTCGTGTTGGACTTGTTTTCAGATTCTGGATGTATTGGAGCCAGTTAAGACCGGAATAGGCTGACAGGGTCAATTCAGGAAATCTGAGTTGCACTAGAAACCCAACTCAACCAAAACCCTAATTTTTGGAGTCATCCTATATATCATTATTTAATCCGAAAATTGAGAGTCACCATAGAGAGAAAAAGAGAGGATTAAGGTTGCTGAAGAAGACCGAGACACGGCGTGGATCCCATTCATTCTTCATCGAATCTATGGCCTTCATCCTATGAGTGGCTAACTTTTGTACTTAGGGATCTCATGAAGCGTTAGTATAGCTTATCTTGTTTATATTAGATGGGTGCCATGTGGCACCCATCTAAGGCACTAGGGGTTATAAGGATGATAGATGGCATAAAGATGCCATCAATGACTAGATTAAAGTCTAATAACCACATACATCATGCATATGACCGTGTGTGCAGTAACGCATGTGAAACCCAACTCCGTAAGAGCAAATTACCGAAATGCCTCTGGAGCCGCAAAGAGCAAAGCGATCCCACAATCGCACCTGACGCCAAACAAAGCCAACCGAGCCCATGAGTCTGACCTAGGCGATAGAACCAGGTATAAAGGTACAGGTCCTCACAAAGATGGTGCTCTAGGTTTCCGAGATTTACGACTTTGGCAGAAGGCTCTCAAGGTGATGCGAGCTAGAAAACTCATTAATGAGTCACAAAATGCACAATTCACCCATTTAACTTGGTTTTGATAGCTCTCAAGCAATGTATTTCGCATGAGTTTCATGGTATTTCAGGTACAAAAGCTTACAATGGGAGTTGCGCCGATTCTAGGCCTAAAGAAGTCATTTGGGCATATTTTGGACAGGGATCGATCCCAATCATTTCTGCTGACATTCTGACTTTCTGCCAAACAGGATCGATCCCAACCCTATCCGGATCTATCCCAAATCTTATCCAAGAAGCTCTATTCAATGCACCAGTTTGGAATCGATTCAGTTGGGATCAATTCAAGACCAATCTGAATCGATCCCAAACTCATTTCCAAAAGCCAATTCTCAACATACCAGTTTCGATCGATCCAATGCCAGTTTCGATTGATCCCAACTGGCCCATCCGAAGGCATTCTTTCAACCTACCAGATGGGATCGACCCAAGACCAATTTGGATTGATCCCAATCTGTCAAAGGCCCAGGACCAAGTAAGTTTGGATCGATCTAAGCCTTCTTAGGATCGATCCAAAATCTGCTAAACGGACAGTTTGAACGGCTCAGATTACATCTGAGGGAGGAAAGATTGAAGGCTATAAATAAAAGACTTAGAGCTCTCATTTGGGGCATTCTTGGAGTGGAGAAGGCCAAGAAAATGGGCAACCCTAATTTGGGGAAGAAGGGAGCTCTCACCTCCAAGGGAAGAGATTCAAGAAGAGATTGATGATCCAACTCTCCTCCACATCTCCAACCTTGAAGATGAGTTGCTAACTTCCTATCCTAATGAATTCCATGATGTCTTAGATTTTATTTGTAGTTTTCTTTAGATTTGGATGTTGTAATCCATTGAGACAATACTTGTATGGATTTATACTTAATTTCTCATATGTATAGTTGGATTCTAATGTTGAATGGTTAGATGCCTTTTCTTGCATAGGATTAGAACATTGTGCTTGATAGGTGTTTGTTAATATTCCTCAATGCGTAGTTTGTGCTAAAACCATGGCTACTTGTGTTGAACAGATTATTAGCTCTAGGTTAGAGCGTGAAGGTGCTAGAACCACCCCAATCCACATCTAGACTTGCTTCCATCTCCATCTTTGTAGTGTATGGGGTTCAATGTGCTAGAAGCACCTCAATCCAATACCCAATACCCAATTCCATGCGACGAAATGATCCTAACCTAACTTCTCGTTAGCGATGATCGATACTAGCCACACAATCATCGATTTTGTACCTTTGATTCAAGCCGGTGATTGTTCCTAACCTAACTTTTGTTGACCAACTTACGATGCTAACCACACATTTGTTGACTTTTAGACTTCGATTGTCTCGATTGGATTACACGTCTTAATTCATTAGAATGCTACGATTGGGCCTAATTCGGATTGGGATTTTTTAGGACCTCTCTCTATCCTTTGAATCATTTATATGCTTTCTTAGATAATAGTAACTAAAACCCAAAATCCTTTCCTTTGTTAACCTTATAAGAACACTTAGATTTAGTACGGTAGTTTAATTGTTTCCATATGCATTTCATGTGGATTCGACTTGGACTCCCACTAACTACCTAGTAGTTAGTTAGAGGTTTGGATATTTGGCTTTGATGCTTCGGTCACGCATAACGACACGTGTTCAAGGGCGACCACTCATCTCCGATAATAGCTCCCTGTGGAAGAAGACGGTCTATGCCAACTATCACTGGCGTGGCATATTACCTTCAAATAACCCCCCATCCTCCGTGTCTCCGGCATGGTGAAGCACCTGTAGAGCATTGAAGGAACTTAGACTAGGGATGTTTGGGTCCCCCTCTGTCAACAACTGCATCAATCCTGCCAAGGATTGGTGGTGCACGGACCTCTCTTTCAACAAGAAGCCCACCTTCATGAACATGGATCTCTTCTCAAATCAAATGAGGGTTGGAAAACTGATTGATGAAGCCAAATGATGGAGAAGAAAGAAGATTAGGCATTTGTTTGAGCCCTACGCAAATTCTCTCTATCAATATCCGCCGATAGGGATTGAAGGATCTGGCCCTCTGGTCGTTCGACAACCGCGGATTTATTTCCTCATCATCTGCCTACTTCTTCCTATACTCCCGCTATATTGCTCCCTCCCTGCCCCTTTTAGATGGCAGAACGTCTGGAGAGGGCCGTTTGGTCCAAGGGTGCAGAGCTTTCTTTGGCGTTCCCTCTACTCTAAAATCCCAACACCATAAGTTATGTCCTAGGTTGGTGCGACTTCATCTTCCCTATGTCCTCGTTGTAGCCTATCTTCTTAGTCCCTCAAGAACCTCTTCTTTGATCCCCCCCATATCGTAAGAGACTTGGACTGGCCTCTTCCGTCGTGATGGTGACTTCTTGAGCAGCCAAGGTTGGAGGGATTGGAACCATGTGGTTCTAGGTAGTGCCAATGAGGAGCTCACGAGATCTAGACGGCCTCAGGTGGGTTACGCTCTTTGGTCTATTTGGAATAGCATATGCAAACTTGTCTTTGGGAACGTGAGCACGCCACCGGTAGAAGTGGCCAGATCAGCGAACTGGCTCTCAAAGGAGTGGCTTCTAGATTCCTGTGGCACTCCATCGAACCTGGGTCCTCCTGGAAGCCAACGCCGTGCTGACTTGATGGTCGTGACGTGTGATGTTGCTTTCTCTTGCTACACAAATGTGTAGGTATTGGTGTCACGGGCTTTGACGGTGCCTCGTTCGGACTACAATGGGCGTGTGTTGATCTAATACCTTTCTCTAACGTCTTGGAGTCAGAACTTTTGGCTCTAGATAGAGTGATCCGTTGTGCCAAATCCTTGGGAATTCATAAAAGCTTTGTTGGAGATTGATTCAAGAGATGTTGTTGATTGCCTTAATAGGAGACATTGCTAGCCCTTGCACCTTCGTCGACAGGCTCAGCAAACCAATTGGGAATCTGCTCAGATGACTGAGTTGTATTTTGCTTACATTCCTAGAGGATGCAATGAGTTAGCATGTGGGTTGGCAAGGATGGGGTTCTCTGTCAATCTGTTTTGGTCAGCTAACTCTAGGGTGGCACCCCCGGCTGCTCTCTCCTCCCTCTTGTAACTCTTCCTCTCCCTTCTCCTTTGTAGTGGTAGACATGGCACGATACTCAGCCTAAGTACTGGAAAGGGAGACAACATCTTGTTTCTTGCTCCGCCAAGAAACAAGAGTGTCGCCAAGAAAGATGAAAAAGCCAATAGTCGAGCGTCTAGTCGTAGGATCACCGGCCGAATCCGCATCAGAATAAGCATGAAGTATGAGATCAGAGCTGGAGGGCATTAGAAGAGACCGAGTGGTGGTACATCGAAGATAACGAAGTATCCGAAGAAGAGCAGCATAGTGAGTAGAGTGTGGTGCGGCAACAAACTGACTCACGATGCTGACGGCATGAGAGATATCTGGTCTGGTGCTACACAAGTAAACAAGCTGCCCAACTAGCTATCTGTAGCGTGTGGGATTCGAGAGAGGCTCACCATCAGTGGGACGGAGGTGAACATGGAGCTCAAGAGGAGTGTCTACAATGCGATCATCCGAGATAGCTGCTCGACTAAGGATGTCAGATATGTAGCGCTGCTGAGAAAGTAAGATCCCACGTTCGCCCTGAGCAATCTCCAGTCCCAAAAAGTAGCGTAGAGGACCTAAATCCTTCATCTGAAACTGACTCCGAAGGTGAGCTTGAAGATACGTAATAGCAGCAGAGTCATCTCCTGTGATAATCATATCATCAACATAGAGGAGGAGAATCGCTCGCCCCTGCGATGAGGACCGCACAAACAAAGAGTGGTCTTGAGCACTTTGAACAAAACCGGCCTCTGTGATAGAACTGTGGAAACGCTCAAATCAGGCACTAGCAACCTGTTTGAGTCCATAGATGACACGGCGAAGACGACAAGTATGACCAATAGGAGTAGAGAGACTAGGAGGTGGATGCATGTAGACAACCTCTGAGAGATCTCCGTGAAGAAATGCATTCTTCACATCCATCTGAAGAAGAGGCCAGTGTCGAGCTGCAGCAACTGCAAGGAGAGTACGAACAATGGTCATCTGAGCAACAGGAGCAAATGTCTCCTCATAATCAATGCCATACTCCTTAGTAAACCCACGAGCAACTAATCGGGCCTTATGCCGCTCAATGGAGCCATCAGATCGCCGCTTGACCTTGAAGACCCATTTGTAGCTAACAAGCTCAATCCCAAGAGGAAGAGGAACAAGATCCCATGTGCGAGTATGAGCAAAAGCGCTGAGCTCCTCTGTCATAGCCTCCTTCCACTATGGAAGCTAGGTTGCCTCTTGATAAGATCGGGGCTCCTGATCAAGATGAATAGCAGATAGAAAGGCATGGAACTCAGGAGAATATGAGGCAACAGATGACCAACCATATCCGCGAGGAGGGTGGTGAGCTCACCGAGGATACTGAGGAGGAGGTGTAGAGACTGTAGTAGATGATGGAGAAGAGGCAAACAACGGAGAGGGTAGAAGATCCATAGCAGAGGAAGTGTCACTGGTCATAGGTAGGGGATGAGGAGAGGCCAGAAGGGATGGGGGAATCGGGGCAGGGGTTGATGGGACTAACGGATAGGATGGAATAGGATAGGGAGATAAGGAAGGATGGGGAATGGAGGTAGATGTTGAAGGCGAGACAGATAAAGGCTGAAGAAAAGTGAGATCCTGCGAGACAGAGGAATAATAAGGAACATCCTCAAGAAAGAACACATGGCGAGAAATGCGAAGACGCCATGTCACGGGATCATAACAATGATACCCCTTGTGTTCAGAGCTAAGGCCTAATAGAACACATCGGACTAACCGAGCAGATAATTTGGTCCGCTCGTGAGGAGGAACCAACACAAAGCACGTACAACCAAAGACTCGGAGGGGACAGTAGTCGGGGGGACTGGAGTAAAGACGCTCATAAGGAGAGACACCCGAAAGAAGAGGAGAGGGCATGAGGTTAATAAGATGAACGAAAGTAAGAAGTGCCTCAGCCCAGAAAGTGTGGAGAACCTAAGAAGAGAGGAGAAGGGCTCGAGTAGTCTCCAGTATGTGTCGATGCTTACGCTCAGCTATACCATTTTGCTCATGGGTGTAGGGACAAGATTGTTGGAAAACCGTCCCATGAGGCTGGAAGATAGATCGCATCTGAGAGGAGGTATACTCACGAGCACAGTCAGAGTAAAAAACCTGAATACGCTGGTGAAACAATGTTTGAACCATAGTAGTGAAGTGCTGATAAATCTGAGGAAGCTCAGATCGGTGACGCATAAGATAAACCCAGGTAAAATGAGAATAATCATCTATAAAACTGATATAGTAAAGATAGCCACACATAGATGAGATAGGAGTGGGGCTCCAAATATCTAAATGTACTAAAGCAAAAGGGGTACAAGATTGAGTAGTACGCAGAGGAAAGGGCTGAGCTACAAATCTAGCAAGTTTGCAGCCAGAACAAAAAGACAGAGAGGTACAGGTACTAGAACCCAAAACACATGACCTAAAGAGACTATGAAGGCGCTCCTCTGACAGATGACCAAGCCGACGATGCCAGAGATCGACAGGGTAAAGCGAAGAGACGCTGAGGGCAACATGGGATGAAGAGACAGGGGAAGGGATGGGCAATGAGAGACACAGCATATGGTAAATGCTACCAACCCTACGACCAATGCCAATCTCCATGCCTGTATGTTGATCATGCACATGACAGGTGGCAGTGGTAAAAGTAACAATATAACCCATATAAAAAATACGGCTAACAAATACAAGATTCATATGCAACATAGGGACATGAAGAACATGGGGGAGGGTAATAAGATCTATACAAAGAGAACCAGACTACAAAATATCTAAGGGATGGCCATCAGCAGTATGTATAGCAGGAAAATGCGTAGCAGAAATGCATGAAGACAAAATAGATGAATCATATGTCATGTGAGATGAAGCACCAAAATCAAGAACCCAAATGTGATCGAGTGTACCAGGAGCAGCAGCCATAGCAGTGGAGTCAACCGAGACAAAGGAAGCAGGATGGGGCAACTGCGGAAGACGAACATGATCAATCTGTTGCTGAAGACTCTGGGGGATCCAGAAATGTAGTGGCACCAACAAGATGTCCTGGGGCAGCACCGAGAACACCCTCAAAAATGGATGAAAGAAACGACTGATGAGCAAGGGAGTCAAGCTCTAAACGGAGGGCCATCAGATCCTTCGAAAATTACCGTCGAACACCTTGCAGGCGCTGCTAAGCATGCTAGGCTGCATGCGTGTTGGCGCGGGGCTACGCGTGTGTTGACTCGGGGTTGCGTGCACGTAAGAGCGAGGAAGCGAGGGTGCAGGGCTACACGCGCGTGTTTGCGAGGGCACGAGCAGTGCGCTTGCTGGACATGTGGGCTTTGAAGAGAGGAGGGCACAGGGCTGCGAGTGTCACTGCAGCCCAGTGTCGAGCACTTGGCGGGCACACAAGCAGCTAAGCAGGGAGGTCGAAGGGCTGAGCTAGAGAATTGTGTCGATGGAGAGAGATGCCGGGAGGAGCGGCGGCCGACGATGGTGGTGAAGGAGCTCCGGAGAAGGGAGATCGACGGAGAGGAGCTCGGATCTGAGGCTCTCGGGAGAGAGAGAGCTCGGGGGAGAGGAGCTCTGGCCGGATCTGAGGAGAGGGAGCTCGAGGGAGATGGAGGGAGAGAGATGGTTCGCTGCCGGCGTGATCGATGGCGAGAGAGAGAGAGAGAGATCGGGGAAAGGTTTCGTCAGTCGCGAGAGAGAGGGGCTCAGATCTGAGGGAAAGAGAGCTCGAGAGCTTGGGAGAGGGAGAGGTCTCCGGTCGTCGGCGAGCTGGAGGGAGTCCGAGGGAGAGAGATGGTTCGCTGCCGGCGTGATCGATGGTGAGAGTGAGAGAGATGGCTGCTCGCCGCCGGTGAGATGGCCGGACGGCCTCCGGAGGAGGAAGAACCTAGTCTGATACCATGTAAGAAGTGAGTTGAAATCTTCACCAATGTATTGATAGGATTCAATATATACATATGTGATATGCTGTACCACAAAAAGGAGATATATAAGTAACATGGGCCACAATTCCTTCTGACATAGAAGACATGAGGGCACCAAGGACCAATTGATCTTGATTATACCACGTAGAAAATTCCGGATCGGGAAGAAAAGGCATTGCGGTGGAAATTTGAGTGGTGTTTGGTATGAGTTGTGGGGGAGAAGGGCAGCTGCCCTCTACAAAACCAAAAAGTTGTTATCCCTTTAGGTAGGGCACAGTCTGAGCATTCCACTGGAGGTAATTGTTTTTAGTTAGCTTGATGGTAACAATGCTGTGGAGCTTGGTGGAAGGCATGGGAGCTGCAGGTAAAGTGTTGTTGAGGTTAGGAGGAATAGAGGAGGAGGAGGTGTTTGTAGTGGAAGGGGAGGAGGAGGTGGTTGAAGCTTCAGCTACCATGATTTCTTGACTTTTGTCGCCGCATCTCCAGTGCCATATAGAGAAAGGAATTTCATAATGGTTTGCTCTCACACAATCAGTGAGGAGCCTTGAATTGTATATATATATATCAGCAGATTTGTACGAGAGAGAAAATGTAATAATTACAGGATACGAGAGATAAGTATGGAATAATTTATGCAGAGTAATTTATGCAGTTCAAAATATTTAAAAGTTATGTAACTGGTTCTCCTCAGATTTGGGCTTGATCTACTCCGTAGATTGTATATTGTGATTAGACAATGAAATGGTTTGCAAAGAGTAAGGATTCTGGTGTCCGGTTTTAATAATGAGGACCAACATAGAAATATGTGAGAAACTACATGGCATCACGTAATTCAACCTGAGACCTTACAATCAAAAGAACTAAAGCTGAAACCAGTCATAGGGCAACTCTCCTTTGGCAGGCATTGGAGTCAAAACCACGCATCTCTGTCTCCCTCTACCCACTCTCCCAAGCACCTGCCAAGGGAGAGAAGCCCCACGACTGGCTCGCTTGGCCATACCACGCTGCCGCTTCTTCTACTCATTGTTGGTTGCCTGACCTCCAACTTCAACAACCATGGCTTTTATAGAGCGAGGAGTTGGCCATGAAAGATAGAGATGACATATGCCAAAGATAGAGATGGCATATGCCAAAGGTTGGAGGGAGAGAGGAGGGTTATACCAAGGATATCCTTCATGCATGGCTATTACTCATCCAAGCATCACTGCTTTTCCGACTATGTTTTGCATCCATAAAAAGTTTCACTTGCTGATATGTACGTGATTCTTGTTACCCCGATCTCTCTTTCCCGGCTCATATTGTTAGCATAAACTCTTGTATATATATCTTCTCTGAAATCCTCGAGTAAAACAATGCTGTCATAAGCCAATGGTGATATATACTGAGCGTAATTATAAGGTATGGTATATACACAACACGATGTATCTCCGTTGCCACTGTTTTCAAAATTAATCAAATCAACATTGATATGGAAGTCATACCATGATGGCATTTTCACAATGTCATGATATATTGATATGTTCATAAATAGGTGGAGAATTTAACTAGGGTAATGCTAAAGAAGAGATATGTTCTTCATGGAAAGGCACAGGTGAGATGGGCCCAAGGAGAGAATAAGCTAGTGTAATATCCAACGCCTCTCTTTAGATATTGACCTCTTATTCTTGTGAATTTTTTGTCTCCTTAATTTAGCCATAACTCTAAAAAAGGGTTACCAAAAAGGTCTAAAAGTATATATGATGCGGGAGCAAGTCCCATATATAACTAGAAGGAATTTTGATTTGATTTGATTTGATTTGTTAGGATTTGGATTGATTTGCTAGGATTTGAATTGATTTGCTAGGATTTGAATTCAAATTTGATTTGATTTCTTAGGATTAGTTTCTTATTTGGGTTGATTTGTTAGGATTTTGGTTGATATTTGTTTAGATTTTTTATTATAGTTAGCCTCTTGAAAAGGCTATAAATAAGGGATTTGTATGCCTATTAGGGCCAAGTTAAGATAAATGAAAATTGAAGAATAGTTTCTTCTCCTTTGAGTGATGATGCTCAAGGCTCCCCTAGGTGGTGATTCCTAGGGTTGACGGATTGTCCTCTAGGTGTTGATTCTTAGGAGTTATTCGGCATCGACTTTGCTAATCCTAGGTGGTGATTCTTAGGATATGTCGAAAATTATCTATGTGGTGAATTCTAGCTAGATTTTGTTCGGCATCAACTATCTATCCAAGTATGAGGATAAGGCCTCTATCAGGCCACAACTTCAGCTCGCGGACGTGCTCTCTCCAACCGGTAGAGAATGATGCGGGAGCAAGTTCCATAACTAGAAGGAATTTTGATTTGATTTGTTATGATTTGGGTTGATTTGTTAGGATTTGAATTCAAATTTGATTTGATTTCTTAGGATTACTTTCTTATTTGGGTTGATTTGTTAGGATTTGGGTTGATATTTGTTTAGATTTCCTATTATAGTTAGCTTCTTGAAAATGTTATAAATAAGGGATTTGTATGCCAATTAGGGCCAAGTTAAGATGAATGAAAATTGAAGAATAGTTTCTTCTCCTTTGGGTGGTGATGCCCAAGGCTCCCCTAGGTGGTGATTCCTAGGGTTGGCGGATTGTCCTCTAGGTGGTGATTCTTAGAAGCTATTCAGCATCGACTTTGCTAATCCTAGATGGTGATTCTTAGGATATCTCGAAAATTATCTAGGTGGTGATTCCTAGCTAGATTTTGTTCGGCATCAACTATCTATCCAAGTATGAGTATAAGGTCTCTATCAGGCCACAACTTCAGCTCACGGACGAGCTCTCTCCAAGCGATAGAGAATGATGCGAGAGCAAGTTCCATAACTAGAAGGAATTTTGATTTGATTTGATTTGATTTGTTAGGATTTGGGTTGATTTGTTAGGATTTGAATTCAAATTTGATTTGATTTCTTAGAATTAGTTTCTTATTTAGATTGATTTGTTAGGATTTAGGTTGATATTTATTTAGATTTCCTAGCCTTTTGAAAAGACTATAAATAAGGGATTTGTATACCCATTAGGTCAAGTTAAGATGAATGAAAATTGAAAAATAGTTTTTTCTCCTTTGGGTGGTGATGCCCAAGGCTCCCCTAGGTGGTGATTCCTAGGATTGGAGGATGACTTTACGGATGGTGATTCTTAGAGGTCATCTTGCATTAATATATATAATAAAAAAAACAACATTTACAAGAGAATTAGATCCTGGAGCAAAGACCCTGGAGTGGCGGCAACGGCGTGGAATATGGAACTGCAGTAGCAGAAGTTATTGCAGGACCTGCGATAGCAAACCTCAACCATCAAATCATGTATTGACGGCTTAGATCAAATTATTCTCTCTCTCCTTTTCTTCCTCTTTCTTCTCGCCTGATTTTTTTATCTCAGCTGTGATGTACTATCGGATGATAGAGATTGCTACGGCAGGGACTGCATTTTGAAAGCCTCCCAATCCCCAATAATGTACCCTGCCAATTCTAATAAGGACATCCACTCAACTCATCATGTTTCGATGCACACATCTGAACACCGAGACACCAGAATGAGCTGCGAGACCAGAAACCTCTTCAAAGCACCAAAGAATTTTCTCCTCATGAAAACATTTTTAGAAAACAAGAGGTTTCCAAAAAATACGGGTTTTTCAGAAAATATGAAAACTGTTGTGAATCATGTGTTATTATACATGGTCATACACGAATGACCATTACCTAACCCTCATTTATGAGAGTTGAAATTTTTACCCATGCATATATGGCCATTTGTCTGGTTGTATGAGATTTACCTATAAATAGACATTGGATGAAACGGGGTGAGTGAATTGAAGTGAAGAGAAGCTCTTATCTTTCTCTTGTTCTCTTCTCCTCCCTCCCTCCCTCTCTCTCAAGTTCTTATATATATTAGGTGTGTTGGTGTGTTGCTCTTAATATTTATACAACGCGTTATCAGCACGAGACTCTTCCACGTTGGGGAAAATGAGAGAATTAGTCAGTCTGATCATGGCTAGCTTAGTGAAGTTGGAGTTCCTTCCTCTGGATGTTACTGACAGTAACTATTTATCTTGGGGGCTGGATGCTAAACTCTATCTAAATGATAGAAACCTGGGAAGCACTATTAACGAGGGGAATGTAGCTACGCCAAATGAAAAAGACATTGCTATTATATTTCTCCGTCGCCACATCCATGAAGACCTGAAAAATGAGTACCTTGTTGTGCGGGACCCACTAGATTTGTGAAAAAACCTAAATGATAGGTTTCAACACTTAAGAACTATTGTCCTCCCCACTGCCCAATACGACTGGATGCACCTACGCCTTCAGAATTTTAAGACCGTTAGTGAATACAATTCTGCCTTCCACAAAATCACCTCTCAATTAGAATTATGTGGTCAGCCCATATCCGACCAAGACAAACTTGGGAAGACATTCTCCACCTTCCACGCCTCGAACCTAATTTTACAGCAGCAGTATAGGCAACGTGATTATAAGAAGTATTCTGAATTGATTGATGCCTTACTTAGAACTGAGAGACATGAAGGTCCAAGAGGGGGGTGAATTGGACCCTTTTCGAAAAACTAGATTGATGGAAAATTCAGATAGAAAAAAATCTAACAGCTTGAATGCTTGTAAACGAAATAAAACTTAACTACAATAGCATGCAAGAATTAAATGAAGGAAGGGTTAGAGAGATAACACCGATTTATAGTAGTTCGACCCAACTCTTGGTTTACGTCCACTTCTCTCAAGGCTCTCCTTTAGGTTTCACTACTTACAAATCCTTTACAAGCGTTTCCTCCAAGCTTCCTGGTGCTTGGTGACCTTACAATCATAGCCACTTGCTGTTGAACAACTCTCAAAATACTTCTTCACACTTGAAGAAGGTTTACAAAGGTTTTAGCTCAAGGGAGAATAAGTAGAAATCTTTTCTAGAACTTGCTCAGATGATCTCAATAATATTGATAAAAGTTGTAGCAAGTTTACATGAAGGAACTACTTATACTTGGGCTTCAACCAGCTCAACAAGGAGCCCCAACGACTCTCTGCAACTCTCCAACGGCTAGTTTTTTACTCTGCGCGCTGCTGGCGGTCGATCCATGCATCCTCCGTCACGTATAAAAACTCAACCTTTTTGCTCGACGGTCGATCCACACATCGTCCGTCACTCTCACGGTCGACCGTCACATCGTCCGTGAGCCTTTGTTAAGAGAATAACTTCCCAAGGTCGATGCTCGGATCGACCGTCGCTCCTTGACTTTTCTTCATATATGCGCCACGGTCGACCGCCGCATCGACCGTCGCATTGTCTGTCAGGCTCTGTGAAGAAAAACGCTTCCCAGGGTCGGAGCACTGATCGACCGTCGCTTCTTTACCTTCTTCATTAATGCACCACGGTCGACCGCCGCATCGTCCGTCAGGCTCTGTGAAGAAAAACACTTCCCACAGTCGATGCACTGATCGACCGTGAGCCAATACGCATATATCCAAGTATGATGCATTCATCACGGTCGATCCATGGATCGACCTTCACATTCCCACGGTTGATCCTTGCATCGACCGTCAGTACAAAAAATAACTTAAATATTGAATTTAAGATTTCCAATTAAAGGGGTAATAAATATTAAACAAATATTTTATCATTTAATGTATATTGGCATCATCAAAACAAGGCTAGGATCAACAATCTCCCCCTTTTTGATGATGACAATCCTTTTAAATGTGATGATAAAATATTTTGACTCCCCCTTAACCAATGCATCCTTTTCTTTCAAAAAATGTATTCTAAAGTTAATTTTCATGATGCACATAAGTCATATATTTTTAAAATGATATTAAAAGTTCCATTCAAGATATTTTGACATAAAAGTTTGGATTTTAGCATGTTCACTTTTTTCAATAACAACATTTAAGCTTTCATGAAGTGATTTCATATTGAATTATAACATTGTATTAATACATCATAGCAATATTCAAACACATCTGCATTTCATTCAAAAGATTCCAACATTTTCATACAATACTTCCATTCAAAATCATTCGAAAAAACTTGAAATTACAAGACTTTCATTTCAAAACAAGGTTTTCCAAAATACAAGAAAAGAAATGTAGAAATATAGGGCTTTCACATTCATCACACTTTTTCTCCTCCTTTTGCATTATCAAAAAGAAGTTGGAAGGATGGAGAATTAGGATCAATCAACTGAAGGAGTGTCAGGTGGGAATTCATTCTTGATGTAGGCGAAAATCTCGTCAAGTTGCTTGAATATCTTGGCATTATCTTGGATTTGGGAAGTCTTGATGTCATCTAGACTCACTTCCATTCTTCCCAATTTTGCTTCAAGATCATCAATCCTTTGTGTCGTGGTGCGACGAACTCGGCTACTAGAGGATTCTCCTTGATGTCCTTCAAGTAGAGGCTCTCCCCCTAAATTTTCTTCTTTATGCTCTTCTTGAGGCTCATCGTCTTCATCTCCACTGACATCCGGCCAACCAAGGCCTAAGGCTCGTTTGGCGGCCTTCATCCTCTTGTAGGTGGACTTGTTGAAGGGTTGTGAAGGGGGTTTTCGTTCATCAACGGCTAGGTTTAGGGTGAGGGCTTGGAAAATTTTTGTTAGAAGCCCCCCAAAAGGAAGTGATTGCCTAGCATTTAGATTAAGCATCTCCTTGATAAGGAGATAACCTAGGTTAAGAGGCTTCTTCCTAACCATGCACGAAAGAACATAGGCATGGATGGGTTTTAAGTGATCATGATGGCCAAGCTTAGTAAATAGGTTTGTTCCTAGGAAATGGGCATGCTCTCTAAACTGTTGGTGTAGGCTATTTAGCTCTATAGGGTTTTTCTCAACTAGTAGAGCCTTAAGGATTGCCTTCCTCCCTTGTTTGTCCTTATCAACTCTATTTAGATCCTCATAAGAAGTGAAGTATATGCACTCTCATTGATTAGGTGCATCTAGTAACTCATTCAACCATTCTATGGTAATTTTGATTTCATTACCATAGACATAACTACTAATAGCTACACAACCTTCATCATCTATATCCTCAGTCATATTGCAATAAAAATATCTAACCATTTCGGGATAGATGTATTGAGGCATCTCTAGGTATTTGTTCCAACCCATATTAGTGAAGAATTGCACAACTACATGTTTCTTGTTTGTGGGCAATTGTAAAGATCTACCGGAGACAATGAATTTATCCTTAAATTCAGGCCAGGATTTATACTTATCCTTATCTAGGAAGAAGTAGTCGTCGTAGGAAGGGGTAGGTGGAGGATTGGATGAAGAACCGCCTTGCACTCCTTTGGCTTTCTTTGACCCGGGTGGCTTCTTTTCTGCTGCCGTTTTCCGTTTCCCAGCTGGACTTGGTTCCTCAGGTGGAGGAGGACCAGCATTCTTGGTACGAGGCATTGTGCTCCAGCTGGTTAGGGTTTTGAGTGGGGAAGAGGAGATCGGTTTGAGAGAGAGAGGAGGAGCACGGTCGTTTGGAGAAGTTAGGGCATGGTCGAACCAGGAGAAGAATGAAGGGTTATCCGGAGTTATAAGGGGAGATTGGAGAGGAAAATACGAAAAAGCCCCTACTTAAGTTGTCACACGGTCCGTGGCGGTCGACCGTAAGAAATTGGTAGTCGACCATCGCGAGCCTTTTGTGTAAAAAGGCATCGCACGGTCGATCCAACGAAGTTGGCGGTCGACCGTCGCGCACATTTGTGTAAAAAGCCAAGCCCACGGTCGATCCAAAGAGTTGGTGGTCGACCGTGGAACACAATGGGTTTAAAAATGAAATCCCACGGTCGGTCCGAGGAAGTTGGCGGTCGACCGTCTAGTGCGAATGTACGCATGGTCGACCGTCAAGAAGTCTGGATCGACCGTCAGTTCCAGAAAGTGATTTTTGAAACTCAATTTAAAATCATTTTTAAATCAAAACATCACAAATCTTTGCATGCACGTGTAACTAAATATTATGAGACAAAAATCACTCATTAATCATGATATTAACTTAATTTACCAAAATTTAGCATTCAAGTTGAATATGGTATGAAAAGCAGTTAAAGAGGTGACCATACCTTTTCCTTTTAGCTCCTTTATTTTGGGCATCCATTGGACATCCCAAGCTTCCTTAGTAGATAGAGAATTCTGTCTTCACTCAAGGGTTTGGTTAGAATATCCGTAATTTGATGTTCGGTGCTAACAAACTCAAGTGCAATATCTCCTTTTGTGCATGATCACGAAGAAAATGATGTCTAATTTCTATGTGTTTTGTTCTAGAATGTAGGATGGGATTTTTAGATAAGTTTATGGCACTAGTGTTGTCACATCTAATGGGCATTTTGCCTACATGTATGTTGTAATCTTCCAATTGCATTTTCATCCAAAGTAATTGTGCACAACAACTACCCGCCGCAATGTATTCCGCTTCGGCGGTGGATAAGGCAACTGAATTTTGCTTCTTGGAGAACCAAGAAACAAATGCATGACCAAGAAAGTGACATGTACCACTTGTGCTTTTTCTATCAAGTCTACATCCGGCAAAATCCGCATCGGAGTAGCCAATTAGATCAAAACATGATCTTCTAGGATACCACAAACCATAATTTTGGGTTCCTATTAGATATCTAAAGATCCTCTTGACCGCAACCAAATGAGATTCCTTAGGACAAGATTGATATCTAGCACAAAGGCAAACACTAAACATGATGTCCGGTCTACTAGCGGTCAAATAGAGTAAAGAACCAATCATCCCTCTATAAAGTGTTTGTTCAACGGGTTTTCCATCTTCATCCTTGTCCAATTTTAGTGTTGTACACATGGGGGTTCTATAAATTTTGGATTCTACAAAATCATATTTCTTGAGTAGGTCTCTAGTGTATTTGGCTTGATTAATAAAGATCCCTCATCGAGTTTGCATGATTTGTAAACCAAGAAAATAATTGAGTTCACCCATTAAACTCATCTCAAACTCACTTTGCATACATGTTGCAAATTCTTCACAAAGTTTATCATTTGTAGAACCAAAAATAATGTCATCAACATAAATTTGAACCAAGAGCAAATCTTTGCCTTTTGATTTGGTAAACAATGTAGTATCAATTTTTCCTCTACAAAAATCATTACCCATCAAGAATTTGCTAAGCCTTTCATACCAAGCTCTAGGTGCTTGTTTTAATCCATATAAGGCTTTAGTGAGTTTGAATACATGATCTCTCAATTTATAGTCTTCAAAACCGAGGGGTTGTTCAACATAGACTTCTTCTTTTAGTAAATCATTCAAGAAGGCACTCTTAACATCCATTTGATATAATTTGAAATCTTTGTACGATGCAAAAGCTAGAAGTAGTCTTATTGCCTCAAGTCTAGCTACCGGTGTAAAAGTCTCATCAAAATCAATTCCTTCTTGTTGGTTGAAACCTTTTGCAACTACTCTAGTTTTATTCCTAGTAATTGTTCCCGATTCATCCATTTTGTTTCTAAAAACCCATTTAGTACCTATAACGGGATGATCATGAGGTCTAGGTACCAAATTCCAAACTTCATTTCTTTCAAATTGATTCAACTCTTCTTGCATTGCTAGGATCCAATGATCATCCTCTAGTGCTTCCTCTATCGTTTTAGGCTCAATTTGAGATAGGAAGGCTAAATTTGCACAAGTATTTGATGAAGATCTAGTTTGGATTCCTCTTGATGGTTCACCAATTATCAATTCGTTTGGGTGCGAAGTTGCATACTTCCAATCTCTTGGCAACTCATGATGTTGATCACTAGGTATAATCTCAAGGGATTCCTCAAATCTAACATTCAATTCTTCAACATCATTTTGGGTTTCATCCAATAAGTCTTTTGATTTGTCATTTGGGATTTCCTCATCTTTACCATTATCAATTCTATTAGGAATTAAAATCATTTCATCAAATGTAACATGCATTGATTCTACAACCACCAAAGTCCTTTTATTGAAGATTCTATAACTTTTGCTTCTTCTCGAATATCTAAGAAAGACTCCTTCATCGGATCTAGCATCAAATTTTCCAAGACTATCCTTGCCATTGTTCAAGATAAAACATTTGCAACCAAAGGCTCTAAATTACCCAATATTTGGAATTCTTTCTTTCCAAAGCTCATAAGGGGTTTTCTTCAAAATGGGTCTCAAGGTTACTCTATTTATCACATGGCAAGAAGTATTAATGGCTTCGGCCCAAAAATACTTAGGAAGATTATTTTCACATAATAAAGTTCTAGCCATGTCTTGTAGGGTTTTATTTTTCCTTTCAACAACACCATTTTGTTGAGGGGTTCTAGGTGAAGAGAAGTTATGGGAAATCCCGTTGTCATTACAAAACTTTTCTAGATGGGAATTCTTGAATTCTCCTCCATTATCACTTCTAATGCATGTAATGAGAATACCTTTCTCATTTTGGACTCTTCTACAAAAGTTGGTGAATTCCTCAAAGACTTCATCTTTGTGTGCAAGGAAAATCACCCACGTGTATCTAGTATAGTCATCTACTAAAACAAATCCATATGAGCTACCACCTAAGCTAGTTGGTTTAGTAGGCCCAAAAAGGTCCATATGAATGAGTTCTAGTGCTCTTGTGGTGGAAACTATATCTTTAGACTTGAAAGAGGATTTTACTTGTTTTCCTCTTTGACATGCATTACAAATCTTATCTTTCTCAAATTTGATCTTGGGAAGTCCAAGAACAAGGTCTTTTCGAGAAAGTTTGGATATTAAATCCATGTGTGCATGTCCAAGCCTTCTATGCCATAACCAAGAGTTTTCATTTAAGACACTAAAGCATACATCATTATAGCAAACAAGATCATCAAGATAGAATGTGTATACATTACCATCACGATGACCTACTAGCAAGATTTTATCACTAAGAGCATTCTTAACATAGCATTTTGAACCTTCAAAAATAACTTTGTTACCTCTATCACATAATTGACTAATGCTAAGCAAGTTATGCTTCAAACCTTCAACAAAGAGAACATTTTCAATAATAATGGAAGATGTTTTACCAATATTACCGATGCCAATAATTTTTCCTTTTCCATTATCTCCAAAAGTCACTATTCCTCCATCTTTAGATTGAAAGATTGAGAATATGCTCCTTTCACCCGTCATATGTCTTGAGCATCCACTATCAAGGTACCATCTTTTGGCCTTTGTGTTGGTCTTGATTTTGGATCTCATGCATTCCTACAAATAGGATATCAAACCTTGATTTTTGGTATCCAAATCTTTTTGGGTCCATTTGCATTAGTACTTTGCATAAGAGAAGAAGATGAATGTCTAGGTGCCCAGATTTTCTTAGCATTAGCATTCCTCATTAAATAGCAATTAGGTGCAATGTGACCTACTTTGCAACAATAATGACATATAGGTGCTTGTGTTACCTTAGGAGGATGAGAATAAGCTTTAACAAAGTTAGTCTTCTTTTGGTTGTTCACCTTCCTAGGGTTGTAGCCAATTCCTTCCTTATTTAAGGAGTTTCTTTGGCTATCAAGAATTTCATCTAACTTGTCTCTACTCTTCACAAATTTTTCTATAGTGATTTTTAAGTCATTTACCTCAAGAGTGAGATCTCTCTTGGATTTCCTCAAGAAGATAAGTTCTCTTTGCATATCATAGTTTGTATTCTTTAATATGGTGAGTTCATATTGAGTGTCCTTGAGTTCATCCTTAAGTGTGTCATTTGTGTCACAAGACTTGTTCTCTAGTATGCATTTGTTTTCTTTTTCTAAAGTCCCAATCCTATGCATGGCATCTACTTTTTCTTCTTCTACTTTCTTCAAGTCCTTACAAGTAGCATAGTATTTCTTTTTCAGGAATTTGAAATCATTAACTAAAGCATGATAAGAATCAAAGAGTTCTTCAAATGCAAGCTCATCCTCTACCTCATTTTCTTCTTCTTCCTCATCTCCATGTGCCATTAATCATATGTTGGCTACCTCTTATTCTTCTTCATCGGATGAGGTCTCCACATCACTTTCTCCCCAAGTAGCCACCATTGCCTTCCTATTATTGAACTCCTTCCTTGAAGGCTTCTTGAGTTGAGGGCAATCGGACTTGTAGTGTCCGGGTTTTCTACACTCATAACATATGATTTCATTTGAGTTAGAAGAGGTAGGATTGTACTTTTCATCTTTGAAGAATTTTTTCTTGAAGAATTTCTTTCCTCCTTGACGCTTGAAGATCTTTTGTATTCTTCTTGATATCATCGCCAACTCCTCATCGTCATCTCCATCACTTGAATCGGATGAGTCTTTACTAGATGACTTGAAGGCAACCGTCTTCTTCTTTTTATCTCCCTCTTCGTTGCTCCTCTTCAAGTTCATCTCATAGGTCATGAGGGAACCCATGAGCTCATCTAGTGGCAGTTTGGATAGATCCTTTGCTTCTTCGATCGCTGTCACTTTAGGATCCCAAGACTTAGGTAGACACCTAAGAATCTTCCTCACAACCTCATCGTTAGCATAAATTCTTCCAAGAGATTCAAGCATATTTAATATGTTAGTAAAACGTGTAAACATCTCACTAATAGTTTCATCATTCTTCATGCAAAATAGTTCATACTCATGTACAAGCATACTTATCTTAGACTCTTTAACCCGGCTAGTTCCCTCATATGTAACCTCAAGTTTGTCCCATATCTCTTTTGCTGATTTGCATGTCGAGACCCTATTGAATTCACTAGGGCTAAGGGCACAAAATAGAAAGCTTTTGGCCTTGGCATTAGTTTGAAGGTTCTTGAGGTCAATTGGGGTGTAATCACTCTTTATCTTTGGGACATCTTTTCCATCAAAAATTTTAGTAGGGACATAAGGTCCATCCTCTATTACTAACCATGCCTCATAGTCCATTGATTGAACAAAAATTTCCATTTTTGTTTTCCAGTAATTGTAGTTTGAACCATTGAAGTAGGGTGGCCTATTGGTAGCTTGTCCCTCTATGTTTTCCATCTCTAGATAGGATCCTCTAAGGGTTGTTACACCACTAAATTAGAGACCTAGCTCTGATACCAATTGAAGGTCCAAGAGGGGGGCGAATTGGACCCTTTTTGAAAAACTAGATTGATGAAAAATTCAGATAGAAAAAGATCTAACAGCTTGAATGCTTGTAAACGAAATAAAACTTAACTACAATAGCATGCAAGAATTAAATGAAGGAAGGGTTAGAGAGATAACACCGATTTATAGTGGTTCGACCCAACTCTTAGTCTACGTCCACTTCTCTCAAGGCTCTTTTTGAGGTTCCACTACTTGCAAATCCTTTACAAGCTTTTCCTCCAAGCTTCCTGGTGCTTGGTGACCTTACAATCACAGTCACTTGCTGTTGAACAACTCTCAAAATACTTCTTCACATTTGAAGAAGGTTTACAAAGGTTTTAGCTCAAGGGAGAATAAGTATAAATCTTTTCTAGAACTTGCTCAGATGATCTCAATAATAATGATAAAAGTTGTAGCAAGTTTACATGAAGGAACTACTTATACTTGGGCTTCAACCAGCTCAACAAGGAGCCCCAACGACTCTCTGCAACTCTCCAACGGCTAGTTTTTTACTCTGCGCGTTGCCGGCGGTCGATCCATGCATCGTCCGTCACGTATAAAAAACTCAGCCTTTTTGCTCGACGGTCGATCCACGCATCGTCCGTCACTCTCACGGTCGACCGTGACATCGTCCGTGAGCCTTTGTTAAGAGAATAACTTCCCAAGGTCGATGCTCGGATCGACTGTCGCTCCTTGACTTTTCTTCATATATGCGCCACGGTCGACCGCCGCATCGACCATCGCATTGTCCATCAGGCTCTGTGAAGAAAAACGCTTCCCAGGGTCGATGCACCGATCGACCGTCGCTTCTTTACTTTCTTCATTAATGCGCCACGGTCGACCGCCACATCGACCGTCGCATTGTCCGTCAGACTCTGTGCAGAAAAACACTTCCCACGGTCGATGCACCGATCGACCGTGAGCCAATACGCATATATCCAAGTATGATGCATTCATCACGGTCGATCCATGGATCGACCGTCACATTCCCACGGTTGATCCTTGCATCGACCGTCAGTACAAAAAATAACTTAAATATTGAATTTAAGATTTACAATTAAAGGGGTAATAAATATTAAACATATATTTTATCATTTAATGTATATTGGCATCATCAAAACAAGGTTAAGATCAACAAGACAGAACCAAATTCTGTTGAAAAATCACGAGTCTCGTCCCTCTGGCTCTGCTCTATTTCCAGAAGCAAATGCTAATGCCTATCGTGGACACGGTCATAGACGTGGCCGTGGCCGTGGATTCGGACGAGGTTGTGGTCGTGGGTGAGGTAATGATAGGTTTTATTATTATTGTAAAGGATACAATGTCCCTCAACCCCTCCCTAAAAATGATCAAGTAGGGAATAGAAAGAGAAAAGAACCTGAAGATGGAACCTCTAAGAAAAATGATGATGAATGCTACCGATGTGGAGGAAAAGGGCACTGGTCTCGCAATTGTCGAGCGCCCAATCATATTCTGGAACAGCACATAGCAAGAGAAAAGAAAAAATGTGTTGAAACAAACTTTACAGATTTCGATGGCATGGCTGATATTCCCTTTCCTAAAGCCCCCATGGTTGATACATCTCTGGATGTATCGGACTTACTCGTAGGATCTGAGGAGTGGATGGACACTAACTAAAATCATGTATTATATCTAGTGTGCTTATATCTACAAGTATGTAACTGGCTTGTTATTCTATGTATTTTTGAATGATTTAAAGTTTATGCATATCCTATGAATGCATATATTGCTCCAGTTGTTTCCCAGATGGATAGTGACGCATGTCTTGCAGACAGTGCAACAACAAACATGATCCTCCAAGATCGTAAGTACTTCTCACAGTTAACATTGAAAGGATCAAATGTTAATACAATATCATGTCCAGTAGACTTGATTGAAGGCTCCGGAAGAGCCACCATAGTTTTGTCTGGGGGAACAAAACTATCCATTGATGATGCATTATACTCCACTGAATTCAGAAGAAATTTACTCAGGTTCAAGGATTTACGTCGTAATGGTATAATATGGAAACGACGAATGAAACTTGTGTAGAGTATTTATGCATCACACTTATAGTTTCATGCCAGAAGCATGTGCTTGAGAAGCTTCCTGCCCTTTCTTCTAGTTTATACTGTACGAAAATAAGACCAATAGAATCACATGCTGTGATGCACCAGAAGTGCACTAATCCAAGTGATTTTATACTTTGGCATGATCGACTTGGTCACCCTGGATCGATGATGATGCATTGAATCATTGAAAATTCACATGGGCATAGCCTTATTCTTTTACCCAATGAATATCCATGTGTTTATTGCTCTCAAGGAAAACTAATAGTAAGACCATCCCCATCTAAGGTCACCTTTGAATCCCCAAGTTTCTTGGAAAGAATTCAATGTGATATATGTGGACCCATTCATCCCTCAAGTGGACCATTTCGATACTTCATGATCTTAATAGATGCATCCACACGATGGTCGCATGTATGCCTACTATCCACTCGTAACATTGCTTTCGCTAAACTTTTAGCTCAGATCATTCGGTTACGAGCCCAGTTCCCAAACTATCCCATCAAGACAATTCGTCTTGATAATGCTGGTGAGTTTACATCTCAAGCATTTTTAGATTATTGTATATCAGTTGGGATAAATGTGGAACACCATGTTGTACACACACATACTCAAAATGGCCTAGCAAAATCACTTATTAAACGTATCCAGCTGATAGCTAGATCATTGCTTATGAAGTCCAAATTACCTATCTCAGCTTGAAGACATATTGTATTACTGCAGCATCTTTGATACGAGTCAGACCATCTGCATATCATAAATTTTCACCAGTGCAACTTGTTTTTGGCCAACAACCAAATATTTCTCACTTAAAGATTTTTGGATGTGTTGTCTATGTTCCAATTCCTCCACCTCAGAGAACCAAAATGGGTCCTCAATGCCGACTTGGTATTTACGTTGGTTTTGATTCTCCTTCTATCATTAGATATCTAGAGCCTTTAACAGGAGATTTGTTTAGAGCACATTTTGCTAACTGTCACTTTGATAAGTCAGTTTTCCCACTATTAGGGGGAGACAAGAAGAAGCCAGAAGCTCAAAATGAAATTGTATGGAATAATTCGACGTTGTCTCATCTTGATCCTAGGACAAGTCAAATTGAACTCGAAGTTCAGAAGATTATCCATTTGCAGAAGATTGTGAATCAAATGCCTGATGCATTTACTGATTCACAGCGAGTGACGAAATCACATATTCCAGCTGCAAATGCTCCAGCTCGGATTGATGTTCCTGAAGAACAATCCGAGGATCCGAAAGCATGTGAATCCAAAGCACGCCAGAAGCATGGGAGACCTATTGGTGCCAAGGATAAGGTCCTAAGAAAAAGAAAGACACAATGACAAACTGGACATAAGGTTGATACTCCTGAAGAGATTCACAAATCCAAAGTTTATATTCCAAATAAGAATCGATTCGGAAAGACACCTCCCAAAGAGGTTCAAGCACCACCTGATGAGGTTTAGACACCTCCCAAAGAGGTTCAGGCACCTCCTGAAGAGGTTCATATATATAAAAATCATGATATCCCAATAAATTGTGTGCACACTGAGAAAAAGTGGAATAGAAATGAAATTGTTGTCGACAACTTATTTGCATTTGCAGTTGCTCTTGATATTATCAGAAGTAATGAAGAGCTTGAACCAAAATCCATTGAAGAGTGTCGACGAAGAATTGATTGGCCAAAATGGAAAGAAGCTATTCAAGTTGAATTGAACTCACTGGCAAAACGAAATGTTTTTGGACCTGTGGTGTGAGACCCGGGGTACTGGGTGTCGGTGTTCGCCTAGAGGGCGTATGGTGATGTCGCTCAAATGTGTCACGCACAGCGGTCGCGGTGCAGTACAGCATAAGAGAGGTCGAATCCCACAGAGAGACAAGCAGGAAAGATCCAGAAATACAGATAACAATGTATTGAAGACAATGAAAAAAGCTAACTAAATTAAATTAGATCAAAGGATTAATGATAATGTAATGTTAACTAAAGATATCAGGCTTTTGATAAGGCTAGGCGTTAGGAATCACTTCACTCGGATTTAGGTTCTTCTCTTCTCAATGGTTCATATAATACTCAGTTAAGGGATTCACATCCCAATCACCTTAACCGGAAGATATAGAATTATGAATCTAATAAAATATAAATGTCTCTTCCTATGATTCGTTCTTCCTTTTTATGGTTCTAACTTCATCCAACCAAACCTAAGAATACACGATACCGGCTGTCACTACAGGCAACGCGCAGCAAAAGTTCATCGGGACAAAGCCCTAACTCTAAACGGGTCTCGAAGAATACACAATACCAACTCTCACAATCGGCAATGCATAGCAAAGATCTCACGGGATAGAGCCCCAACCTTGTCTTACCAGATCCCTAAGAATACACAATACCAGCTGTCACTACGGGCAATGCATAGCAAAGGTCTCATGAGACGCGGTAGGAGAATCAAAAGAGATAACTATGGGATCACAATATCATAAAAGAAGCATGACTGGATTTATAATAATGTTTAACCACATAGAAATCCATAATCTGAAAATAATATTTGAAGATCCAATACATAGAAAAGAGTTTAACAATGAAGATTAAAAAGAATGAACCATTGTTGGAGAAGAAACCCTGATCCTCGCTAGGTCATCCGTCCGCCATGCCCGCGGATTACTCGGCCATGGATGGAGATTTCTTCATCTTCTTCTTCTTGAAAAAGTCCTGAAAAGAGCCTCCAAAAACGTCCAAGAAGTCCCCCTCAAACCCTAGAAAGAGTCCTATTTATAGCCCCAAAGTCTCTCCATCAACGGATTTGATCTAACCCGTTGATTTAATTCACTGGGAACGTCCGATCGATCCTCCTCGGGTTGTTGGATCGATCGGTTGAGTAAAAATCCGCTGTTTTTGGCTTTTCCCGAGTCCGATCGATCGAACTATGGGCGCTGGATCGATCGGATGCGTAAAAATCCACCTTCTCTGGCTATTTTTGAGTCCGATCGATCCAACTATAGGTGCCGGATCGATCGGACCCCTTAAGATAGATGGATGGATCGATCGGACCATGTTCAGCCAAAAAACACACGTTCTGTCACGATTCTGCATAGTTGGATCGATCCAACCTGGGTGTTGGATCGATCCAACTTTCCAGCGTATTACTGTTCTGCCATCCAGACTGCGCCATCAGTACCAAAATTGCCGTAACTTCCTCTAGGAAACTCGGAATCACGAACCGTAAAATTCTCCAGAATCTAGACTTCAAGAGCTTTCCAACCATGTGTGCCACATCATCTGGTTCTTCATGAGCAGGTACAGATTAATTTTTGAAGTTGATCCATATACTCTTTTCAGCTTCTTTTAGCTCCAATTTCCTGCATTTTCGAAACAACTATGTGAAGCATATAAAAGTATAAAAATAGTAATAAAGATGCTGATTAATGATAATAATCTAGCAATTGAGATGTTATAAGGTTGTTCAGAGTGCACTTTCATGCACTCATCATATGGCCGAACCAGGTAACCGGGTAAGCAACCCCACGTAGATAATAAGTATATTAGTAACCCTTATAAGACACAACGCGTTTTAAAGCCGTGATGGCAGTGATCCGACAGAAAACTCCAAGGTTAAGCGTCTTTGCCTTGGAGCGATTCCGGGATAGGTGGCCCACTAGGAAGTTTTCCTAGATTTCTGCGGTGAGCCAAAAGCGGACAATATTGTGTCGGGTGGGGCCCTCGGGTGGATCCTGGACGGATCGTACAGGCCCTGGGCGGCCCCGGACGGCGGGGGTTGTTACATATGGTATCAGAGCATGTTGTAGGTCTATTAGCCGGTTTGTGCCAGCGAGGACGCTGGGCCTCTAAGGGGGGTGGGTTTTGAGACCCGGGGTACTGGGTGTCGGTGTTCGCCTAGAGGGCGTATGGCCGAACCAGGTAACCGGGTAAGCAACCCCACGTAAATAATAAGTATATTAGTAACCCTTATAAGACACAACGCGTTTTAAAGTCGTGATGGCAGTGATCCGACAGAAAACTCCAAGGTTAAGCGTGTTTGCCTTGGAGAGATTCCGGGATGGGTGACCTATTAGAAAGTTTTCCTAGATTTCTACGGTGAGCCAAAAGCGGATAATATTGTGTCGGGTGGGGCCCTCGAGTGGATCCTGGATGGAGCCTGCAGGCCCTGAGCGGCCTCGGACGGCGGGGGCTGTTACAGAAGGTATCAGAGCATGTTGTAGGTCTGTTAGCCGGTTTGTGCCAGCGAGGACGCTAGGCCTCTAAGGGGGTTGGGTTTTGAGACCCGGGGTACTGGGTGTCGGTGTTCGCCTAGAGGGCGTGTGGCCGAACCAGGTAACCAGGTAAGCAACCCCATATAGATAATAAGTATATTAGCCCTCAGGTTGATCCTGGACGGAGCCCGCAGGCCTTGGACGGCCCCGGACGGCGGGGGCTGTTACAGATGGTATCAGAGCAGGTTGTAGGTCTGTTAGCCAGTTTGTGCCAACGAGAACGCTGGGCCTCTAAGGGGGTTGGGTTGTGAGATCCGGGGTACTGGGTGTCGGTGTTCACCTAGAGGGTGTGTGGCCAAACCAGGTAACCGGGTAAGCAACCCCACGTAGATAATAAGTATATTAGTAATCCTTATAAGACACAATGCGTTTTAAAGCCGTGATGGCAGTGATCTGACAGAAAACTCCAAGGTTAAGCGTGCTTGCCTTGGAGCGATCCCGGAATGGGTGCACTCGGAAGTTTTCTCAGATTTCTACGGTGAGCCAAAAACGGACAATATAAGTCGGGTGGAGCCCTCGGGTGGATCCTGGACGGAGCCCGCAGGCCCTGGGCAGCCCCGGACGGCGGGGGCCGAGAAATGAGAAAAATGAGTGTGCGATATAAAGCACGGCTTGTAGCACAAGGTTTCTCGCAGAAGCCTGATATAGACTATGAGGAGACATACTCTCCTTTAATTGATGCAATAACCTTTCGTTTCTTGATTGGTTTAGCAGTCTCAGAAAAACTAGATATGCATCTAATGGACGTAGTCATGGCATACTTATATGGGTCACTAGATAGTGTCGGCTCAGTGAATACCTCCTGAAAGAGGGATATGTAAATAACCCAGTTTGCCCATGTGTCTTCACCAAGAAATCAAATTCTGGATTTGCTATTATTGCAGTATACGTCGATGACCTGAATTTAATTGGGACTCCTGAAGAGCTCACAAAGGCATCGGACTATTTAAAGAAGGAATTTGAAATGAAAGATCTTGGAAAGACAAAATTTTGCCTCGACCTGTAGATCGAGCACTTTCCAAGTGGAATATTGGTTCACCAATCAAATTATACGGAAAAGGTTTTAAGACAATTTTACATGGACAAAACTCATCCATTGAGTTCTCCAATGGTTGTCCGATCTCTTGATGTGCAGAAAGACCCTTTTCGCCCTCAATAAGATGGTGAAGAGCTTCTTGGTCCTGAAGTACCATATCTTAGTGTAATTGAAGCCCTCATGTATCTTGTGAATTGTACACTGCCCGATATAGCCTTTGCAGTCAATTTATTAGCAAGATTCAGTTCTACACTGACCCGAAGGCACTGGAATGGAACTACATATCTTGGACTATTTTTATCAAATAGTTTGAGACCACGGTTGGTCGGCTACGCAGATGCTGGTTATCTCTCTGATCCACATAAGGCCAAGTCACAAACCAAAGATATTTTTCTGTATGGCGGCACTGCTATATCTTGGCAATCTATAAAGCAGACACTAACTGCTACCTCTTCAAATCATGCTGAGATACTTGCCATTCATGCTACCTCTTCAAATCATGCTGTGGCTTTGCGCGGGAGGTCTGGAGTGGAGTGCTTCCTGAAGCTTCCATTGCTGGGTACAACTTAACCATGGATCGCTTCCTTCATCTTTTATGTCAACCTCGGAAAACTATGGAGGGAGTATGCGTGAAGTCCTTACTGGTCTATGGTGCATGGTGGATTTGGAAGGAGAGATGTAAGGTGGTTGCCGGGGAGCAGGGCTCAGCTGCTCGAGACATGGCGCGCTTGATCAGGTGGCAGTCCAGGGAGTACATCAACATTACCGACCTTCACAAGACGAAGGCACCATCAGTGGAAGCCATAGGTATTAGACTCCAAACTGACGCTTCCTTTCATACACTCTCAGGCACAGCGGGCATTGGAGTGGCGTGCATTGGCGATGATGATCTTCTTCTATGGTCCGAGAGCACCTCACAACCCGCCAATTCCATTCTCCTTGGGGAGCTCTGTGCCATTTATTTAGCAACTAGTATCGCACAGCAGCGCGGCTTTAGGCAGATACTTATTGAGAGCGACTCACTTCATGCAATCAGAATGTTAGAGGGTAGAATGCCATTAACTGAGGAAAGCAGGCGCATTGTGCAAGACATATGGTGGCTTGGACGCAACTTCACGGATTTCCATGTCTCCTACATCCCCCGTGAAGAAAATATGCGTGCTGACTGGTTGACTCGTGAGGCCCTTCGACTTCGTATGGACCTTATGGATTCAGAGGGGACTGTGGGGTATGCCCCAAGTCCTTTAGGGTGATTTTGTACTTAACCCCTCGCTGGGTCTAGCCTTTGGGCTCAATTAATCAAAAAAAAAAAAAAAAGCAAGTAGAGAGTGAGAAGCATGACAGAGCATATTCAAGGCACTTGTGGATTATCTTCAATCAGGAATATCTTGATGATATTATATGAAGATAATGCAACTTGCATCACTCAAATCAGAGGAGGATATATCAAAGGCGATAGAACCAAGCATATATCTTCAAAGTTCTTTTACACGCATGAGCTCCAACAGAACGGTGATATTAATGTCCAGCAAATACGCTCTAGTAACAACTTGGCCGATTTATTTACAAAGGCATTACCGACGACGACATTCAAAAAGTTAGTACATGAGATCGGTATGCGTCATCTCAAAGATCTAAGTGCTTAAACTTATCTTACATCTTCATGAGGGGGAGTAATGGAGATATCCATGTATTGTACTCTTTTTCTTTCGCTAAGGTTTTTTCCCATTGGGTTTTCCTTGGCAAGGTTTTAATGAGACAGTCTTAATAGCTTAATACCTCTCTAAGCAAGAATGATGTACTCTTTTCATTCGTTGAGTTTTTATCCCGCTAGATTTTTCTTAGTAAAGGTTTTTAACGATGCACACTCTTGTACTAATGGCCATTCAAGGAAGAGTGTTGTGAATCATGTGCTATTATACATGGTCATACATGAATGACCAATACCTAACCCTCATTTATGAGGGTTGAAATTTTTACCCATGCATGTATGGTCATTTGTCTAGTTGTATGAGATTTACCTATAAATAGACACTGGATGAAACAGGGTGAGTGAATTGAAGTGAAGAGAAGCTCTTACCCTTCTCTTGTTCTCTTCTCCTCCCTCCCTCCCTCTCTCTCTCTCTCAAGTTATTATATATATTAAGTGTGTTGGTGTGTTGCTCTTAATATTTATACAACAAAAACGTCGAATTGGCGTCTTCAGCTTAATTCTGCTTTCATATATGCAGCTTTCCAACATTCCAAATCAAACGTGCTTTCCCAGCCCTCAGCCTTCAGGCTCGTCTAAGCGGAAGAAAAATAAAAACCCAAAAAAAAACAAAAGAAAAGATTAAAGTAAAAGAAAATCAAAAGTACTTCCATAAGCTGTAATACAGAAACCCACAATAGAAAATAGAAGAGAAAAATATAAACTGAAAATATTTTTAAGGAAAACGGCCCACAACTTTGCTGAAGAAGTTGCTACATGTTATGGATAGCTGATGGCAAGGGCCTACATTTGATTGACAAAAAACTACGAAGGTGCTATACCCTCATAAATGCTAGGTAGTTTAGCCAGAAAAATCACCAGGGACCAATGACCGATTTATCCAAGCTAACAGATTAAATCGCTCATCTATTATTACAAGATGTCTTTCGCATGGAACATCAGCAAGATGCAATTGCAATCAATATTATTTGATTATCTATAAACATTAGATCTGAGTGGGTAAAGATACAGCTCGACTTGATATCCAGGAAATAAATAACAAGATCCTAAGGAATCTAAAAGAATAGAGGACGGGAGGCGAAAGATCTAGCACATTAACAGCAGTAATGGCACAACTGCAACCATTGATGGTGCATGCAAGGGTGAATCAGGCCTTATGTTTGCCTTTCTGAAGTCTATCAAACTCTGACTCGGCTTCCTTGAGCTGTGACCTCAATGTACCTATCCGCTGTCGGAGCTCCTCCACGGTGCCCTTTGCGAGAGAAGGCTTGTACGGCGATAGAAAGTGCTTAGAAAATTGTTTCAGAGCTTCCACTCCACATACCTATAAAACAAGGATCCCCTTAGAGCACAAACTTCGGAGACACGTTTAGCAGCATATATTGCCTAAACTTCTTCTCAGGTTACATGGATCTTTACCTCCTGTGGAAGCAATGGCAACTTGGTTATGTTGAAGTCTTCGTACAACATGTAGAACTGTTGTATGTATTTCTGCTGCATCTTTATTCTTGCTTGCAACAGCTTCGATTCAATGGCTAGAAAATTAAACTTACAAAACTTTAGAATAGGAAAAACATGTCACAAGAAATAGATCTAAAAGCTCCTCGAAGCATTATTCCTAGCTGGTTTGTTTATAAGACCAAGTAACTGCACCTTCTTCATCAAAAATCACTTGATTGATGATGATATTATGAGTGTCAATCTCAAACTTTGCTAGCTCCTGCACCAACCTCTCCGTTTCATATAGAGAGAGAAATTCTGGAATGCAAACGCAGACAAAGGTCGTCATGTCCTGTCAAGGAAATCAACTGGAAGGTCAAGCATGTGAAATCCTTTACCAGCAGCTTGAAATGCAGTATAAGAGATGAACTAGTTGAGTATGCACAAACAAGTTCATAATATATTTAAGGAGCCAAGAAAATTAGGGAGTTATGCTAACCAATCAGTAACATCAAGTAAACCAGCCGATCACACTTACAGAATCACATTTCTGCCAACACAACAAGATTCAAGAAAAAGAAAAGCTGCCTAAAATCCTCTCTACCGAAGATCGACATATCCAGCAACTAACACATGCAGAATCTTGTACTGGACATTTATGAACATAGACCCACTTCCTGCTTCCTCAGGATCAGACTACTCACCCATCAAATTAAAATCTTTCTGAAATATGGACAAATGTAGAATTTTTGTTCTTACTGGATCTTTAAATTGCTTATTCACTTGTTCAATCACATCCCTCATGCCCTCGAGCTTGCCAAGCATTGCTTCCTCATTGAATTCATCACCAAGGCCAAGAAGACGAGTAGCCTGTCACAAGCAGTTTAAGATGTAAACTATGTTCCTTGATGAAAGAAACGACTTGTCAGATTAAACATCAGCTGAAGAGAGTCAAAGATAACTAGGGGGACAGTTTGCATTTACTAGACGCATAGGTACATAAACACAAGGACAAACTATCGAAACATACAAAAGATCTTAATATATTGCACAGTATCAAAATGTTAAAGCATACTACCTTTCTGATCAAGCACACCATGAAACATGCATTGTTTCAACTTTCAAGAGTATGGTCTTAAAGTATGGAGGATTGAGTTAGTTTAAAGGGAGCATTGTGTCCAATGCCACATGATCATCTCGATAGCTTGCTATTTTTTACTCTAATTGTGATTATCTTCTTCGTAAGTAAATAGTATTCAGTAGTCATAACATGACTTTGAAATACTTTAAGCTAAAGCACATACAATACCAAAGTTCTTCACTGGTAATTCCAGGCAGCAAGAAACAAGAAAAAGATCACCAAGATGCAGCTATAGTGGAGACTGGTGATGGACCTAGCCAGCATAAGACTATCAATCTGTTTGATAGGAAGTATGCAGATGTGAAAAGTGTATTCAAGTCTGACCACAGTACATACCTCGGCTTATGATAAGGATGGAGAACAATATTTTTATTTGGCTATAACATGCAAATAAACCCCAAACTGAAGTCCAACAGGCATAATTGTACCACATCTATTGATCATGATTGCTCCCAAGGGAGTATGATATCACTTGAATATTAAGTGAACTCCAAAAGTTCATAAACATAAATCAATGAGTCAAGGCTTGAAACTTACCTGGCTTAACAAACCACCAAACCTATTTTTCAAGGACATCATTTTTGCTAGCCCTTTCTCTAAAGTAGACGGAAATTGCAACAGTCGTAGTGTGTGCCCAGTTGGAGCAGTATCAAACACTATTACTGAGTAATCCATCGTCTGAACTAATCTGCATAAAAAAAAGAAGAAGATAAGACATATAAGATAGGCAACCATTTATACATATATGAGTCTCGAAGACAATGCTGGAAGGCTTAAATACTCTCGCTTGGCAAAGAAGGGTTTAACAGACTGTTAAGGCATTATATTGGTCTACGGAGTATGACAACTTTCTTGTAGGCATCATTGCAATCCTAGTGTTTCAGGAAACTTAACACTGATTCCGAATTAGATACCAAAAACCATAATTCCAAGGACATCACTTGGATAATCAGCGTTAGTTAAGTTACTAAAATAAATGGCAACATCTTTGTTATAAGAAAAACCAAATACTCTATTGTCTTACCGTATGTGTATGAGGCATCCTATTCCACAATTCAATCGCTGTTCACTTGCAATGTTGGCTTAACAATTATGAATATAATCTGACATATGCTTCCCATCTTTCTCTGTGGAACCCAATGATGATACTTGGCTCAATGAAGTCTTGAGGTGGTAATTAGCAATCGAGTAATTTCTCCATGGGATGCAAGTTTCTTAGTATGACACATAAACTAACATTTCTCAGTCCTAAATATAATCCAAGTCAAATGCCTATCTTTCTCAAATTGGCTTGCTACTATCTTGCTAAATGTTCTTTATCGTTATACATGACACCACATGAACTAGGCTATTACTTTCTCCTCTTAAGTTCACTTTACACGCATTTCCTCTTGTCTTAATCTCAGGCTATCAGGTGTATCAACATTTTTCCCTATCAGTAACGAGTAGCTTCCACAACTTCTCGTAAGATCTAGATTTCTTGGTTTCACGTCATAAGCAAATGGCTGCCAAGTTTACATCTTTCAGTAAGAAAGAGGGAGCAATTTCAAAACTAATTCCTACATATCCCAGAAGCAAGATATTTAAACTAGAAAACTAGGAGGCATCACGAAAATAGAACGCACTTTAACATTTCGGCAAAGCTCATAGCCTCATCGACTCCAGGAATAGCATTTGATAACTCTGATATAAAGCCATCCATTCCTTCCCCGTTCGCCAAGTCATCATTTTCCACTTTTGGATCCACCTCCTGCCAAAAATCAAAGGAAAAAAGTCGACTTATCAATTCTAAGTTCGTCCACAGAATGGCATACAACTTCTATAGTTGATTCAAGAACCAATACTCCACAATTTATTTTATCAAACTCTGAAAAATCCATCCGGGACACATACATAGATTAGCAAAACAAACGACCACAAATCTAAAAAAGATCCAAACCATGCTTCAAAACATCAATTTTTTCTCAGATGTTACGAACAGAGATCATCTCTCATCAAAAACCAGGCACAAGCTCCAGCTTGAAGACATACCAAAACCACAGAATCGAACAAGAAGCGAACCCATCAATCAAAACTCGAGATCAAGCAATCGAATATACGCAATTGGGTTACCATGGCAAAGAGGTTGGAGAATCCATTAACGAGGGTGGGGATGCGGGTGAACCGCTGCTGGAACGCGTCGCTGAGGTTATGTGCGGGGTCGGTGGAGATCACGAGCACCGAGGACCTCACGGACGCCAGGAGTATCGACAAGATAGAACTACAAGTAGTCTTTCCCACCCCACCCTTCCCACCGACGAACACCCACTTGAGGCTCCCCTGCTCCAATATGTTCCTCACCGTCCCCTCCGGCACCTCCATCCCTCCCTCCGGCCCTCCCCGCCTCTCTCTCTCTCTCTCTCTCTCCTCTTACTCTCTCACTAAAACTCTCGAATCTCGCGTAATCTTCTGATGTTTTCCTGGTAAACTTATTAAAGACGAGATTTTTATAAGAGCGGCGGTGGAATTTGGGGGTTTTCTGGTTTGATGAGGAATCTAATGAAGCCTGGGAATCCAAGTTTGGTAGGAGCTGAAAGATTTGAGTTGGATCCGATCACATGAGTCAATCTTAATTAGATGAGTCAAATAGCCAGGAGCTACGGAGATCATTCGGTCAAAACCAAACCCAAAACCAAAAAACCTAAGGGGGGGAAGGGAATCCCTCACCATAAAATGATCTTATTTCGTTAAAAAAACAATAATCATAAGATTTGAGGTCTTTAACACCATTTAACAGTTCAAAAGACACATTTATCCTTTCACAACCAACATCTAAAGACTGCGCACAAGTATCACGTCGCCACCTGATCGCTTATAAACGCGTCGTTAAAAACATTGCAAACTCAATCAAAAATAAAATTTATAAATCCTTATTCAAAATACTAGAATAGTGATGAAATACGGGATCGAACCACAGGGAAAAACTTTGATTACGAAGGAGAAATCAGAATTAAATCTCGGAACTCTAAATCTAAAGCGAAAAGGATTGATTTGGGATTTTGAAAACTGATTAATTAAAACTAGTTAAGAAAGCGATGTAAAAAGATTGAAATATATTAATGAGAGAAAACCTAGGGATTACTCAATCCATTTTAGTTTCATTTCCTGTAATCTCTAGTTATCCTCTTGTTTTCTTATCTAGACATTATAAATTCACAGTTTTTTAAGCTTACATGAATCCCTAAAAGAAGGAGAGTGTTTTCCAAAGGCATATTTTATTTCGATTAGCATATATTGTCTTCGGAGTAACCTTAGTACAAACTATCTTCACTAAGCATAAAATATCTCATCGGTTATTCACAAACCACATAAAAACCATCCTATAGATCTTTACCATCAATCACCGAAATCAAGTAGGACTAAAAATACGTCAAGAAACTCTGTTCCCTCAACTCTTTCATCATTAAAACCAAATCTATAAGATCATGTCCAGAAAAAAAAATACAATATTCAACTAGAAAAATACAAGGAAGATCTACTAAAGTTTCATGAGATCCCTAAGTACAGAATTAGCTACTCATCTTTGTGATGGAAGCCATAGATTCGATAAAGAACGATTGGGATCCACGTTGTAGCTCCATCTTCTCCAGAGAATCTTCCAAACCCTAATTCTCTCTTTTCTCTCTATCGGACCTCCAATTTTCGTCCAGCAAACACCTTCTTATACGTGTATTCCTGGAATTAGGGTTTTGGGTTGAGTTGGACCTCTAGTGCAACTCGGATTTCCTGGTTTAATCCTGATAGCCTCTTCCGGTCGCAACTGGGTTCAACCCGTCTAGAATTTGGAAATGTGCTCAACATTAACGATGTAGATTATGAAGTCTTCTATCATGTCCATAAGATTTGACATTATTTGGACTTATCTGGAATATTTGGAGAATATTCTCCTGAGCGTCGACGGACCAGTTTCCCAGCATCTGTTTATCTTCATATTCTTGAAAACTGCTATTAATTTGTCCAGAATCTCGCAAAGTGTCCAACATGAAAGTTGTTCATCTTGAAGTCTTCTATAAGTCTTCCAAATTTCAGGAATTTAGGATTTATCTGGAGAATTTGGTGAATTCTTTTTAAACTGACAGCGGAGTGGCTTAATTTTCACATATTAGTCTTTTTCTGTATTTTCTAACTTGAATCTTCATTAAACCTGAAATCAATTAACAAACTATCAAATACAAATACTCTCGGGCTAACAAATGTAAATTAAGGGGTTTAAGTATGAATATTTAGTGACTCATCACACCCCCCAACTTACACTTTGCTAGTCCTGGAGCAAAGAAAATATAAAAGAAAAGCAATAAATCTAACTAGCCATTTTCGTAGGTCTCACGGTTGCACTTAGCATGTGCAACAAGCCTTTAAACCCCTGGGTTACCCCAGTGGAAGAGTTATAGTCTTCTGAGGGTTTTCAGGGATGACACCCACAAACATCTATACATTCCCTTGAATATATCATTAGAAATCAACTATAATATTCATCAACTCTAATGCATGAAATAGAAATGATATCCATGAATAAACCTTTCAACTCATATTAATATAAAAACATAGTAAATCAAAACATGTCATAACATATTTCCAACACTTTAACATATTTAATCATGATTAAAAATAACTTTAACACTACTGTGTGTAAATGAGGTTCCACATGCTTCAGAGCATCAATTATATCTAAACACTTCAACTATTTAAGATCACAATCCTATCCAAGCACATATCTTCCACTTATCACATAGCAATATCTGTTTTTTTTCCCTTTTTCCGTAGGAAATTCAACTGTTTTACGCGAACACCACGCTAGTAGGCACACTGTCCGGTTACTAAGTTGAAAATCCTCATTTTTTCTTTCTTTTTTTTAGGAAATTCAACCGTTTTACGTGAACATCAAGCTGGCTAGGCACACTGCCCGGTTACTAAGTTGAAAATCCTCATTTGTTTTTCCCACATACTCAGATAATTGCATGTGTTCATGTATTTTCTGTGTCATGACATAAAATTGTAAAACTATCCCAGTATTATGCTTAGAATCTAATATTAATCCCTTAACAATTGGAAGTGAACATGTACATTAGGATATGTTAAGCTATCCTTAGATCATGGTAAAAGTGTTAAATTATAAAAATAAGATCATGCATAGCAAAAACTTACTATTTCTTATATGACATACAAGTCTCAGAATAATTCATAAGATAAATTTCTAAAAGATGCACATTTGTCAAATCATATCATAATTTCATTCTTTTGACATAATTCAAGGGATATATAATATTTGGTTACCAGAAAAACAAAGATAAACATGAAATTTATGAATATTGCCCCCAACTTAAATGTAATTGTCCCCAATTACACTAAGTCATAAACGAAATCATAGAAAATCGGGTAGAGATAACCGTAATTTAGCTCCAAAATAGCGCTCCCTCATAAATACAAAAAAATCACCCTCATTGGCAATAAAATTTATTCCTCCCAAGCATAACCTGCCAAAGCAATACATACCTTTCCCAAAAAGATAAAATATAACTCATGAAAGTTCAAAAAGGTACTAGAATGAGAAAAAATTTCAGCAGAGTCTCCTTTGTATTTTCATGATATATTAATCTGTACAATCAATCATCCACATAAATTGAAATATAAACATAAAATCTTAAAATACATCGAAGCATCCATGCACAGCACAAAAAAATATTCATCATCCAAAATTTCATCCAGATTAAAGATCGAGACCGTCCGATTTGGATCGAAGCTCTATAGCATATGGATCGTGTTTTGTAGCAGTTGGACGGCTGAGAGCTCGCCGGTGATGGATCAACAGTGAAACCTCATTGTTGGAGGACGGGAAGGGTACATGAAGAATCGTAGATGCTTGAGGAGGTCTCCTGTGAGCTCTGATCGAAGAATCGAGGCCTCCATGTGACAGATCGGAGGTGAATGGCTCGGAGGAAGACGATTGCCGGAATTGGATTCCGATGATCGGAGCTCCAATCAAGGATGGCACGGGGTGAGGAAGGATCGTGTAGGCATGGGGAACGGTCCTATAGTGCTGGATTGATGAATTGAGCTTCCAGACGGAGGAATGAAGGTGGTCGGAGCGGTGGTTTCGTCGGAGCTTGAAGCCGAGAATCCAAGCGGCAAGGAAAGGATTTGATGGTGGCAGAAGCTTTGTGTGTTGGGGAATCTGAGGGGTCCCGGAGATGCCGGAGATGCGCCAGATAATGATGGGGATGTCGCAGCAGAAGAGAAACAACCAAACTACAAAGAAAAGGAAAAAGTGGAGACAAGGATTTACGTGGAAAAACCTACCAGCAACAACTAAAAGGAAAAAACCACGGGCAGCAGAGGAAATCTTCACTATGAGAGAGATTGCAAAGCCCAAACCCTAGCAGAGACAAAGAGATCTCTCTCTAGGGTTGCCTACTCTCACACCTCTCACAATTCTCTCAACAACATCTCTACCACACAAAAAAACCCTAGAAGCACTCTATTTATAGCCTCCAAAGAGTACAAATCCGGATTAGATCTGAGCCGTCAGATTTGTCCATCCAATAGGGAAGGATCGATCCCACTCAAATGAAGGATCGATCCTTGTATGCACGAGATCGATGAATTCCAAAATCCCGAGGAGGATCGATCCTACTATATAGGAGCGATCGATCCGTTCCTCAAAATCTCAGTATCCCAAAGAGGATCGATCTTAGGATCGATTCGACATCGACCTTCATAAAAGTGTGCTCTTTGTCTCTTTTGTTTACCGAGTAGGATCGATCTTTCTTGGAAAGATGGATCGATCCTCTGATAAATTGCAAACAGAGATCGATCCTTCTCTTAAAGAAGGATCGATCCTACATGCTGCCGTCATCCTCATGGGAGGAAAAGTCAACAAACTCCCCCGTCCGACATATGAGGATACACAGTCGAACCTGGATACTCCATCAAGCTCGGAAACTCCATCAAACTCGGATTGCCATCGAATTCGGATTGCGCCGCCGTCATGCCACCTCCAGTGCTGCCAGCTAGCCACTTTTATGTTGTCGTCAAAGTTGGATAACACCATCAACCTTAGATCTGCCATTGAACTCCGGATCTCCCATCTGATTCAGATCACCATCATCGAGAACTGTCCACCAAAACTTGGATGTCGTCGTCAAGTCTTGATCTTCTCGGTTGCTTTCTTCCCTTCAAGTCACAGTACATCCCGGGCTTGTAACTCAGATATCCTCGGCCGCTTCGATCGATCGGATACACCTCCTCGTGCTCCTAGCACGGAAGCTCCCCCGTCACCAAACAGCTGGGTCTAGCGTAACGTTCGCGGTGCTCTCATCTTCACCATCATCAACCTTGCCATCTCTGACGTCCTTCTTGTACTTCCTGCACTGCTTCTTTACATGGCCTGCTTTGTCATAGTAATAGCAAGTGACACGTTTTCTTCTGCCTTGGTTCACTGCCACAATAGACTCTGAATTTATCTGCCTTGCTCCAGCAGCCTTCCGTCTGGTCTCTTCGTTCAGCAAACAGCCTGTAACTTGGCTCAGACATACTGCTCCGTTAGACGCTGAGTTCCTGAGCGATACTACCAGGCTCTCCCAAGAATCTAGCAAAGAACTAAGCAGGAGTGATGCCTTCAGGTCGTCATTCAAAACCATCTTCATGGTTGCAAGTTGATTGACGATACTCTGGAACTCATTCAGGTGCTCGGCTATCGACCCTCCATCCTGGTACTTCAGATTCACGAGCCGTCGGATCAAGAAAGTTTTGTTTCCAACAGACTTCCTCTCGTAAAGCTCGTGAAGCTTGTCCCAAAGATCTTTGGTTGTCGTCGTCGTCGACACGTGGTGGTAGACGCCATCTTCCAAACACTGTCGGATAGTTGCCAAGGCCTTCCTGTCCAGCTTGTTCCATTATCCTTCCTCCATCTCTTTAGGCTTCTTTTCTATTCCATATAAAGGCTCGTAGAGATCCCTGCAGAATAAAAGATCCTCCATCTTTGTCTTCCATAGGCTCTAGTTGTTTCCATTGAGTAGAATCATCCGTACAGCATTAACGTCCATCTCGCTTCTGCCAGAATCCAACCCAGATGCTTCAGATCTTTGATTAGGGACTTGAAATCTTGATCAGGGATTCGAATCCCCCTAATCTTGGAACCTAGGCTCTGGTACCACTTGTTGGGGAATCTGAGGGGTCCCGGCGATGCCGGAGATGCGCTAGATAATGACGGGGATATCACAGCGGAAGAGAAACAACCAAACTACAAAGAAAAGGAAAAAGTGGAGACAAGGATTTACGTGGAAAAACCTACCAGCAACAACTGGAAGGAAAAAAAACCACGGGCAGCAGAGGAAATTTTCACTATGAGAGAGAGATTACAAAGCCCAAACCCTAGCAGAGACAAAGAGATCTCTCTCTAGAGTTGCCTACTCTCACACCTCTCACAATCTTCTCAACAACATCTCTATCACACAAAAAACACCCTAGAAGCACTCTATTTATAGCCTCCAAAGAGTACAAATCCGGATTAGATCTGAGCCGTCGGATTTGCCCATCCAATAGGGAAGGATCGATCCCACTCAAGTGAAGGATTGATCCTTGTATGCACGAGATCGATGAATTCCAAAATCCCGAGGAGAATCGATCATATTATATAGGAGCGATCGATCCATTCCTCAAAATCTCAGTATCCCGAAGAGGATCGATCTTAGGATCGATCCGACATCGACCTTCATAAAAGTGTGCTCTTTGTCTCTTTTGTTTACCGAGTAGGATAGATCTTTCTTGGAAAGATAGATCGATCCTCTGATAAAATGCAAAGAGAGATCGATCCTTCTCTTAAAGAAGGATCGATCCTACATGCTGTCGTCATCCTCATGGGAGAAAAAGTCAACATCGTGGTGATCAGAGGAAGCGTTTGGAGGTGTTTGGGAGTAATGGGCGGCCGTGGATGAAGGTGTCGACGACGGGCGAGGGGCTCGCTGGTGTCGGAGGAGAAGGTTTCGAAGGAAGAGGAGGACGGAGTTGAAGAGGTGGAAAGTTGGTGGAGGTTATGGGACTGGTTTGGAGCGATGAGGGCGGCCGGAGAGACGGCGATGGGCGGTGGGTGGTGACGGCTCGGGGACGAGTCGACGAGCCGGGACGACGAGCCGCGATCAAACAACGAAGCGGGAGGAGAGAGGAAAAACAAGGAAATGCAAGAAAAATTCAAAAAAAATAGAAAAAGACATGGAAAAAATTCTGAAAATTAAGAAAAATCCTAAAAATAAAAAGAACTCCTAAAAACTGGGTTGCCTCCCAGCAAGCGCGTAATTTTACGTCTTTCGCTCGACGCCTCAAAGGTGGTTAGTTATAGCATGGATCCATCAGCTTAACGGACTCAATCACCTCACCGTGAACAATATCCTCCACATAATGTTTTAATCTATACCCATTAACAGTGAAAATTTCATTCGTGTGTGGATGTCGAATCTCTATAGCACCATGTGTAAATACTTTATTTATAATAAAAGGCCCAGACCATCTAGAACGTAATTTACCTGGGAAAAGACGCAATCTAGCATTGAAAAGCCAAACTTTCTGCCCGACAACAAAAGTCCTCCGTGAAATATGTTTATCATAGAAGGCCTTTGTTTTATCTTTATAAATTTTTGAATTCAAATATGCTTCATTGCGAATTTCCTCAAGTTCACATAAACTCAGTTTCCTATGTGTTGTGACGGCATTAGCATCAGTATTTAGCTTTTTAATTGCCCACATAGCTCGATGTTCTAATTTTACGGGCAAATGACAAGGTTTACCAAACACTAATCGATATGGGGATATACCAATAGGCGTTTTATAAGCCGTCCTATACGCCCACAGTGCATCATCGAGCTTAGTGGCCCAATCTGTGCAGTCAATACGAACAGTTTTCTCTAATATGCATTTTATTTCCCTGTTAGAAAGTTCTACTTGACCACTAGTCTGGGGATGATAGGGAGTGGTCACCTTATGTGTGATAAAATACTTCTTAAGGAGGGATGCAAAGTGCTGATTATTAAAATGAGAACCACCATCGCTAATGATCGCACGAGGACAACCAAATCGACAAAAGATGTTACTTTGAAGAAATTTAATCATGACTTTATCATCATTCGATTTGGTTGCTACAGCTTCTACCCATTTAGAAACATAGTCAACAGCTACAAGGATATACTGAAAACCAAAAGAAGGTGGAAAGGGACCTAAAATCGGGGTCTGAGGCATCTCATTCCTACGAGAGATATTTCCAGTTTTCTGACATCGAATGCAGGATTGGCAAAAACTATGAGAATCCTTAAAAATTGTAGGCCAATAAAATCCACTTTGTAAAACTTTTACAGCGGTTTTCTTTCCTGAGAAATGACCACCACATGCATGTGTATGATAGAAAGTGAGAATATCATGAACTTCAGACTCGGGCACACACCTATGGATAACTTGGTCAGAACAGTGCTTAAATAACTCAGGGTCTTCCCATATATAATATTTAATCAGAGAAAAGATTCTGTTTTTGGCATTTTTAGACCAAGAGTTAGGAAGCTTGTCGGAAACAAGAAAATTAACTATATGGGCATACCAAGGCTGTGAAACATGAGTCACCTGAAAGAGATGCTCGACTGGAAAGGAGGTATTAACAGAAGTGTTATCAAGAATGTGTTCCAAAGGAATGCGATACAAGTGATCAGCAACTACATTTTCTGAACCCTTCTTATCCCTAATCTCTAGATCAAATTCTTGCAAAAGCAAGATCCAACGAATCAGTCTAGGTTTGGCATCCTTTTTAGCTAAAAGATATCGCAGAGTGGCATGATCAGTATAGATAATGATTTTGGAACCTAAGAGATAGGAACGGAGCTTTTCCAATGCAAATACTAGTGCTAACAATTCCTTCTCAGTAGTCGTATAATTTAATTGAGATTCAGAGAGAGTCTTACTGGCATAATAAATCACATGTGGGAATTTATTTACTCGTTGTCCTAAAACAGCTCCTATGGCAGAGTCAGAAGCGTCACACATAAGTTCAAAAGGTAGAGAGTAATCAGGGGCATGAACGATAGGTGCAGTAGACAATAAATCACGAATGGTCTTAAAAGCAGTCAAACATGCATTATCGAAGACAAAAGGGACATCCTTGGCTAGCAATTCACAAAAGGGTCGTGAAATATTAGAAAAATCTTTGATGAATCGATGGTAGAATCCCGCATGACCTAGAAAAGAGCGAATCTGACGCACAGAAGTCGGTGGAGGTAATTTAGAAATTAACTCAACTTTAGCCCTATCGACCTCTATACCACGCTTAGAGACAATGTGACCTAAAATGATTCCTTCTTGAACCATGAAGTGGCTCTTTTCCCAACTGAGAACTAAATTAGTTTCAATGCAACGATCTAAAACTTTTAAAAGGTTGTTTAAACATGATTCAAAAGAACTTCCAAACACAAAGAAATCATACATGAAGACTTCTAAGAATTTATCAATCATATCAGAGAAGATGGCTATCATACACCATTGGAAAGTTGCATGTGCATTACAAAGGCCAAAAGGCATCCTACGATAAGCAAAAGTACCAAAAGGGCAAGTAAAAGTAGTGTTCTTTTGATCTTGAGGATCGACTGCAACTTGGTTATACCTTGAATATCCATCTAGAAAACAATAATAACTCTGGCCAGAAAGTCTTTCTAAGATTTGATCAATGAAAGGAAGAGGGAAGTGATCTTTTCTAGTTAAAGCATTAAGTTTCCTATAATCAATACAAACACGCCATCCCGTGGTCTGGCGCATTGGGATCTGATCACCGTTCTCATTTTCTACAACTGTTAAGCCTGATTTCTTAGGGATGACTTGTGTAGGGCTGACCCACTGGCTAACAGAAATTGGGTATATAATACCCGCATCCAGAAGTTTCACCACTTCTTTCTTCACTACCTCTTTCATATTCGGATTCAGACGGCGTTGCATTTCCCTAACAGTTTTAGACTCATCCTCTAAGTGAATCTTATGCATACAAATCGAGGGATCAATACCTTTCAAATCAGCGCCGTCCAACCTATTGCTTTCCTATGATCCTTAAGAACATCAACAAGTTGACTCTCCTGATCGGAAGATAAAGATGAAGAAATGATAACGGGAAGAGTAGAGTTTGATCCTAGAAAAATGTATTTTAGAGTTTTAGGTAGTGGTTTAAGTTCAAGCTCAGGTGGTGACTCCAGTGAAGTAGGAGCATGAGTTGATAAGAGTGATGGAAGGGGTTCAACAACCCAGGAGACGGTCTCTCGGCCATTTCCAGAATCATGACCAACCGGTCGCTCAGGTGTGCGATCGGTCGGATCTGGAGCGACCGGTCACTCAGGAGGCCGATCGGTCGGTCCAGAATCCATTTGTGTTCCAATATCATCTTTCGATTGTGCAATTCCTATATTAACATCATTCTCATCATCTGAATCATATTCATGCAGAAATTTCGGATAGTTTATTGGTTATCATAGAATGAGATTTATCATCAATACATTCAGTCAAAATATCAACATTATAACATTCATCATCATCAGGCTCAGGCAAACATGCAGTTTTAAAAATATTCAATTTAACATGCATGTGACCAAAGGAAACATCCATCACACCAGTTCGACAATTTATGCAGGCATTAGCAGTGCCCAAAAAGGGACGTCTTAGAATAATGGGTACAGTCTTTTTACAGTGGACAACAGGTTCCATATCTAAGACAATAAAGTCAACAGGAAAGAAGAAATTATCCACTTTGACTAAAACATCTTCTAATATACCTCTAGGTGTCTTAATGGACCTATCAACTAATTGCAAGATCACTAGTGTTTGTTTAAGTTCTCCCATCCCAAATTCCTTATAAAGGTAATATGGCATAAGGTTAACATTGGCGCCTAAATCAAGTAGGGCACCATCTATATGATAGTCTCCTATACAACAAGGTATGGTAGGGGTATCGGGATCTTTCAGTTTGGGAGGTGTATCATGTTTCAAAATCGAACTGACTTGCTCGGTAAGAAAGATCTTTTTAGAAACTTTGGATTTAGCTTGGCGTTTATGGGTACACAGATGCTTAAGAAATTTGGCGTAAGAAGGAATCTGTCTAATGACATCAAGCAAAGGTATGTTAATATTGACATGCTTAAAGGTTTCAAGGATTTCTTCAGCAGTTTTTCGGGATTTTATGGTTGAAGAAAGGTCCTTAAGGGCTGCACGAAAAGGCACTTTAGGAATATATTTAGTTGGATCAGGCTCTCTAGAATCAGATGGGTCAATATTAGGTGAAAAATAAGAATCATCTCGAGTTGGACGATTGATCGTCGGATCGGACGTTTGATCGTCCGTACTGACAGATTCACCTATTTGATTATCTACTGTTTTGCCACTTCTGAGGGTCACCACGGCTTTGGCACTCTCAAAGTTTTGGCTTTCTACATAATGCTAGCCTCTGGGGTTTGTCACGGATTGACTTGGCAAGTGACCTTCCTCTCTTTTGGCTATAGTGTTAGAAAGTTGACCCAGTGAATTCTCAAGTTTAGCAATGGATTGGGTATTAGAATTACACTGGTTCTCTATTCTAGAAACATAATTCTGAATTTTAGAGACTTCACTCGCCAAATCACGTCTTATGCTACTAATGTTTTCATTAATGTTTGAATTGATGTTGTCATTCATGGCAGTCATAGCCGAAAGGAGGGAACTTAAAGTTGGTTCAGAGGTGGATTGGGTTTGAAGGGCTAAAGTTGGTTGTGGAGGGTACCCAGGATTTGGATTTGCAGAAAGTTTAGGCGGGTACTTAAAAGCAGAAGGATTGGTTGTGTTGCCTTGCCCTAGAAAATTACTTGATTGTTGTGGTTTCCAACTAAAATTAGGATGATTTTTCCAACCTGGATTGTAGGTATTCGAATAAGGGTTATTTTGAGGTTTGGAAAAATTCATAAGTCGCATTAGCTTGTTCCTGAACAAAGTTAGGGAAATTGGGAGCCAAATGACAATCAGTGATATGATGATCGGAGCTAAGACAAAGGGCACAGGTCCCAAAAGAAGTGTTAGGCAATTGTTGATTAAGAGTTTGACTAGTTTTCAGCTGGTTTAAATCTTTAGTTAGGAGAGCTACTTGTGCGGAGAGACTTTGGAATTCAGAAATTTCATGAATTCCTCGAGAATTACGAACAGTGGTAGATCGACTCCTAGAAACTGAGGCATTGTATTGTGAATTTTCAGCAAGGTTGTCATACATTTCCCAAAGAACAGTCCAAGGTTTACTAAGAACAACACCCCCGCAGCAGGCTTCGACCATTGTCCTATAACGATCATTAAGACCATTATAAAACGAATGACTAACTGCCACTCAGGTACCTCATGATGGGGACACTCTCTAAGAAGATCTTTAAATCTTTCCCAAGCTTCATGAAACATCTCATCTTCATTTTGCTTAAACGAAATAAGGGTAAATTACCTTTTTAGTCCCTCAACTTTCATCGAAGTAACATTTAAGTCCCTAATCTTTTATAAGTTTCAATTGGGTCCCTACAGTATCCTTTTCGTCACAATGTGGGACATCGGCCTGACGTCGTCTCTATTTTTAACGGCTGAGGTGCCACGTGACCGCACGTGATGGATGCCGTGCGGATGAAAGTAACATTTTAGTCCCTTAACTTTCATCGAAGTAACGTTTTAGTCCCTTAACTTTCATCGAAGTAACGTTTTAGTCCCTTAACTTCTATCACGTGCGGTCACGTGACACCCCAGCCGTTAAGAATAGAGACGGCGTCAGACCGATGTCCCACATTATGACGAAAAGGATTTGTAAGGACCCAATTGAAACTTATAAAAGATTAGGAACTTAAACGTTACTTCAATGAAAGTTGAGGGACGAAAAATATAATTTTCCCAAGAAATAATCATGGTTCGATAATTTTGAGTTTTAATGATAGGGAAATCTTTTTTTAAGGAAAGCATCCTAAAGTTGATCCCAAGTTGAAATCGAATTTGGAACTAAGGTTTGAAGCCAATGTTTAACCTTATCTTTTAAAGAAAAAGGGAAAAGTTTGAGTCTAAAGGCATCGTCATTAAAATGCTGAAGTTTGAACATGGAAAGGATTTCAAGAAAGCTAGCAATGTGTCCATAGGGATCCTAATTCTCATGCCCATAGAAAGAAGGTAAGGTTGTAATCCAGTTAGGCTTAATCTCATAATGTATAGCATTGATGGTAGGTGGGTTGATACAAGAAGCATAGGTATAAGGTCCAGATAGGAAGTGATTCCTAATTGGGATTTCTCTATTATTGTTATCATTTACACCCCTACCCATATTATCATTAGGGTCAACGACATGTTCCTCGTGTTCAGCCATTAAGGATTGCAAGTTGCTCATGGCTTCCTGGTAATTAATTAGAGATTTTTGTCCTAAGGTTCTAGCTGCTCGAAGTGTGGCCTCTGTTTCTAGATCCAAAGGTTCTAACGGATTCTGTAGGGATCGTCTGCCTTGCATGCAAGATCACACAAAAAGAGAAAAAAAAACAGAAGGTGCGGAGGAGAGGACAAAACCCGGCAAACAGCAATTGAAACGAAAAGGTTTGAAGCAAAAAGGCTTAGTTGACTGTGCAGTTCCGATCGGTCGGTTTCCAGTCCGATCGGTCGCTCCAGGCCGCAAGCTCCTTCACTCGAAGGCCACTTCAAAGCAGATGGTGCAGTCTGATCGATCGGATTCAAGTCCGACCGGTCGCTCCATGTGCCTGGCAAGTTGTGTTTTTCTTCAAGAAAAATCCCTTCCACTGCTGCAAAAATTCCAGAAAATTGTCAAAAAAATCCTTAAAAAATATAAAATAAAGAAAAAAAAATCTAACTACGTTCAGAAAAAGAAATAAGAGAAAATTAAATCAATACTCCGTTGTAAATCAAAAGATTCCCCGACAACGGCGCCAAAAATTGATCGCTTACAAACGCGTCGTTAAAAACGTTGCAAACTCAATTAAGAATAAAATTTATTAACCGTTATTCAAAATACTAAACTATGGGGTAGAATAGTGATGAAATATGGGATCGAACCACAGGGAAAAACTTTGATTACGAAGGAGAAATCAGAATTAAATATCGGAACTCTAAATCTAAAGCGAAAAGGATTGATTTGGGATTTTGAAAACTGATTAATTAAAACTAGTTAAGAAAGCGATGTAAAAAGATTGAAATATATTAATGAGAGAAAACCTAGGGATTACTCAATCCACTTTAGTTTCACTTCCTGTATTCTCTAGTTATCCTCTTGTTTTCTTATCACAGCTTCTTAAGCTTACATGAATCCCTAAAAGAAGGAGAGTGTTTTCCAAAGGCATATTTTATCTTCGATTAGCATAGATTGTCTTCGGAGTAACCTTAGCAAAAGCTATCTTCACTAAGTATAAAATATCTCATCGGTTATTCACAAACCACATAAAAACCATCCTATAGATCTCTACCATCAATCACCGAAATCAAGTAGGACTGAAAATACGTCAAGAAACTCTGCTCCCTCAACTCTTTCATCATTAAAACCAAATCTATAAGATCATGTCCAGAAAAAGAATACAAGATTCAACTAGAAAAATACAAGGAAGATCTACTAAAGTTTCACGAGATCCCTAAGTATAGAATTGGCTACTCATCTTTGTGATGGAAGTCATAGATTCGATGAAGAATGATTGGGATCCACGTTGTAGCTCCATCTTCTCCAGAGAATCTTCCAAACCCTAATTCTCTCTTTTCTCTCTATCGGGACCTCCAAACTTCGGCCAGCAAACACCTTCTTATAGGTGTATTCCCAGAATTAGGGTTTTGGGTTGAGTTGGACCTCTAGTGCAACTCGGATTTCCTGGTTTAATCCTGACAGCCTCTTCCGGTCGCAACTGGGTTCAACCCGTCCAAAATTTGGAAATGTGCTCAACATAAAAGATGTAGATTAGGAAGTCTTCTGTCCTGTCCCGAAGATTTGACATTATTTGGACTTATCTGAAATATGTGACGAATATTCTCCTGAGCATCGACGGACCAGTTTCCCAGCATCTGTTTATCTTCATATTCTTGAAAACTGCTATTAATTTGTCTAGAATCTCGCAAAGTGTCCAACATGAAAGTTGTTCATCTTGAAGTCTTATATAAGTCCTCCAAATGTCAAGAATTTAGGATTTATCTGGAGAATTTGATGAATTCGTTTCAAACTGACAGCGGAGCGGCTTAATTTCCACATATTAGTCTTTTTCTGTATCTTCTAACTTGAATTTTCATTAAACCTGAAATCAATTAACAAACTATCAAATACAAATACTCTCGGACTAAAAAATGTAAATTAAGGGGTTTAAGTATGAATATTTAGTGACTCAACACCACCCTTCACCGTCACCATCGTTAGGGCCTCCACCGCCTGTCGCCGGTCGTCATCCCATTAGCTGCCACAACCATTCTCCTCTTCCCAACCTCCCGCCTTCAAGACCGATCCGATCCGATCCAGGTACTTCCCCACCCACCTCGGTGCCCTCGGCGACCGGATCTCCAAGAACTTGTCGGGATCCGGCGAGGACGAGGAGGAAGCAATGGAAGGGAGGGATCAGCAGCAACGCGCGGCGGAGGGCGGTGGGACCGATGGAGTGAAGCTGTGGCGGCAGAAGCTACTGCGATGGGGAGGCAGAGGAGGGGCAGGCGACGCCAGTCGGGGAATCCCGAGGCGGATGCAAGGGCGAGGGAGAGGAGAGCACGGAAGTCGAGAGGGAAGGAGAAGGCGAACTCGGCCTCAGCACGGGTGAGGTCAGCAGCGAAAAGACCCCGGAGCAAGGACACGCCTGCGGCAAGGAGGAGAGAGACGAGGAACTCCGCCATTGGAGCGAGAGGAAGAAGGTCGGAGTGGTGGGGAGGGGCGGACGCGCCGCCCATGACGGAGAAGGCGGCCGCGATGGTGGAGAGGCAGCGGAGCCCCGCGAAGTGGGCTTGGTCGGGGTCGCTGAGAGAGAAACGAAGGGGAGGAGAGAATGTGTGGGCTTGGTGATGATGTGGACGGTTGTAATGGAATGGTGGTCTTGATTTGAACTCTGGATTGAGTGGAGTACGTCATCACCAATTTTCTCTTTTCAATTTTTTCTTTTCTTTTTTCTTTTTTCTCTTTAATTTTTTCTCATTCAATCCCCCGTCTCCGCCCCCATTCTCGTCGATCAGTCATCAGATTCATTCCCTGATGTCCCTACTATCCCTCCTATACTTGTCTTAACCGACAACAAGCTCCCAACTTCACTTTTCTCTTTTTCATTTTTTATTTTTCTCTTTTCTCTTTTCTCTTTTCAATTTTCTCTTTTCTCTTTTGATCCCCCGTCTCCGCCGCCATTCTCGCTGATCAACCACCAAAATCATTCCTTAATGTCCCTACTATCCCTCCTATACTGGTCTTAACCGACGACAAGCTCCCAACTTCACTTTTCTTTTTTTTTCTTTTTTCTCTTTTCTCTGTTTCATTTTTTTCTTTTCTCTTTTCTCTTTTCATTTTTCTTTTTTCTTTTTTCTTTTTCTCTCTTCAATTTTCTCTTTTCTCTTTTCTCTTTTTCATTTTTCTCTTTTCTCTTTTCTCTTTTCAATTTTCTCTTTTCTCTTTTCTCTTTTCAATTTTCTCTTTTCTCTTTTGATCCTCCATCTCCACCGCCATTCTCGTGATCAACCAGCATAATCATTCCCTGATGTCCCTACTATCTCTCTTATTCAGGTCTTAACCAACGACGAGCTCCCAATTTCACTTTTCTCTTTTCATTTTTCTCTTTTCTCCTTTAATCCCCCTGTCTCCGCCGCCATTCTCGTGATCAACCACCAGAATCGTTCCCTGATATCCCTACTATCTCTCTTATTCAGGTCTTAACCGACGACGAGCTCCCAAGTTCACTTTTGTCTTTTTCATTTTTCACTTTTCTCTTTTCTCTTTTCAATTTTGTTTTCTTCATTTTTCTCTTTTCCATTTTTCTCTTTTTAATTTTTCTCTTTGCGCTCTTTAAACCTCAGATCCGCCACCTCCATTGCTATTCTCGCCAATCAGCTACCGGGGATCAATTCTCCATATCTCTATGATCCTTCCTATTCCAGTCTTAGCCTCTAGCGATATCAAATGCGCCGTTAATTTTCTTTTATTTTTTTTTCTCTTTCGACTCTTTAGACCTCATATCTAGCCGCAAAGCTAAGCTAGACCATAGAATTCAAACCCTTTGGACTGAAGTATTCTGCAACTTGCATAAACATATATCTTGTATGTCTGAATTCAATTGAACTCAGGCCCCACATGACCCACAATGCCATAACCTTCCCCAAAAACCTTCATTAACCCTCTCCTCTTCTCATCCTCTCATCTAATCACACAAGAGATACCCATTTTACCAAGATCATTCATCGTAACTACATCCTTCTCTGTTCCATTTCTCTTTGCCGCCACCATCATTCTTTCTCCGCTACCCCAACCCCTCTCTGCCACCCACTTCCTCTTCCCACTCTCCCACACCCTCCTTGCCAACTCCAACTCCACCGCCGAGACCAATCTCCTCCACCTCCTCAAGTCATTCTCCCTCCGCTCCACCGCTTGCCACCATCACTCGCCACGCGTGAGATCGGCTTGCACGCATCGGTGACTTTGGGTGGCCGGATCTGGGGTCGGAATAGGGTTTGGAGGTCGGCGATGGCGGTCTTGGAAGGTGGCAGCGCCGGGTTCCTTGAGGAAGAGGAGCTCGGGTTGGGGTTTCGACGATGAGGAGTGAGGAGGGAGGCCAAGACATTCTCGGATAGGGCCGGGTGAGGAAGAAGGACGCCGCACACGCGGGGGGTGGTGGTGGTTGGGGCTAGCCGCGGTGCTCGGAGCTCGAGGCGGCGCGGTTGTCGCCGAAGGCGTCGATGATCACCGGGATCGGAGTGGTTGAGGTCGTGGGATCCTGCTGGAGGCGATGGCGACCTTGGACGGCAACCTTGACATGCTGGTCGGGTTGGAGGAGCTCGACGACGATGGGTTCCGGAGAAGATGGGTTGCTGCTTGCTAGGATGAGTTCACCAGGAATAGTGGGGTTACGAGGTTCTCACCGGCGTTAATGGAGGTAGAGACATACCAGCGGTAGAGACACGCCGGTGATGAGATAGGGGGTGGTGAGCTAGGCACGCGGGTTCTAGAGAGGGCAAAAAAGTCATAAAATATGTATAACCAATTATAACCGATCATAACTGACATAAAATGGTGTTTAGATCTTAAATCTAATGAGGGTGGTGTACTGACCAAAAAGTTCCACTAATTTGGTGTAAACACCAATTAACTAAAAACGTAATTTTATTCGGATCAAAAATAAAAAAATCGAACCGAATCGAATTCATTCGATGTATTATTTTTAAAACCGAACCTTAAATTTACTTTAAAAAACCGGACCGAATAGAAATATTCACAAATCACCTATAACATTTATGCAAATCAGTAAATCACATACTAACATTTATACACCAAATGAATAGAATTGACACTTTTTAACAATAAATTCTCTAAAGGGTAAATAATCGATTAGTATCATGTGGTTTCAAAAAAACTTTTATATAATCCCTCACATTTAAAAACGACACATGGAGTTCTTTGATTTCAAAATCGGGTTTTATGTGAGCCTCCAACCCATACGCCGTCATGGATATGACGGCAAACATGGTCATGTGCGACGCACGTGGCCCATGTCCGTTGCGTCGCCGCACGTGACCCATGTCCATTGTGTTGTAACCCCCTAACGGCGGAAGCAGCGATCCGATCACGGATGACGAGGCGGCGCTAGGTGTGCCGGCCTCGTCGTTCATGCTTATGGAGTTGGATCGGGGCCTGCAATAGATCGCGAAGGCGAGGAATAGGATCGTGGGGACGGAGACGGCGACGGCAGATCCACGCGACAATCTTGACGAATTTGCAGGATTTTTGGGAGGGGGGTGATGGGGATTGCTGAGGATTTGGGGGTGGGGGAGGGGAAGGGATTAGATCACTGGTTCCCATATTACTGACATTCTCAAGGATTTGGAGCATGCATGGGGTGTATGAGCAGAATCAAGCGACGCAAGGGGGGTAAGTGGACCAAATGGCGATGGTGGCGGCCATGCTGCAAGGGACGAACTCCTTACTTCCGGTGACATCGAATAGACCAAAGATGGCCGCGATGATGGTATTCTGACAGGGGACAAAAGTGGATTGGTTGGCGGCAAGGTCACATGGGACGGACGTGGAGGAGCAGACAGCGGTGGCATTGGACAGGTTAACGGCGAAGATGGTGGAGAACTGGCAAGGCCGGTCGCCAGCTGCGGAGGTCGGAAGAGAAGGTGGAGGAGCATGCATTAGTGTTGGCTTGGAGGAGGCAGCGCCGATGGCATTGGCATGGGTGGCATGGGGGGAGGCAGCGTAGATGTATGCCGCGAACACGTACCAGCAACAGCTCGTGGTGGAGGCAGCGATTCCGGTAACCTTGGTGAAACACACTCAGGGGATCAATTGTGCCGCACAGTCGAGGTCGTACAAACACATTGGTATAAAGCCCACATAAAACCCGATTTTGAAATCAAGGACTGAATGTGCCATTTTTAAATGCGAGGGACTACATAAAAGTTTCTTTGAAACAATAAAATACTAATCGATTATTTATCCATTCTCTAAACCTGTAACATACATAACAGAGTTGCAATTAAAACAACTGAAACTTTGTAACATACTAACAACTGAAACAATAAATTCTCTAAACTTGTAGAATTGAAACTTTGTAGCATACTAACATTTATACAAATCACTTGTAACATACATAACACAGTTGCTATTAAAAGTTACAAAAACAACAAATTCTCTAGACCCACCGGCCACTCCAGTCTCCAGTCTCCACAACCACAAGTCCACAACACACAAAAATAAAACTCTTATTACTGTAAGCTTTCAACTTCTCAGAATCTTCAATGATTGCGTTCATAGCCTTTGCTATGTAAGTGCGCATGAGGCAGTTGAATGTAGGCCGCATTTATGGAAAGAAAAAACTAAGATCACATATGGCACAGCCACATCAAATTTTGGTACATAATAACACAAGAATAGTATTCAACCCATACATATTATATACAAATTAATAGTTAAATTTGATCAAATTAAACAGATACTTTCATGAATCACGAAAATAAGAAGAGCTCATAAAGGTTTCCAGTACGGACAAATAAAGATAAAAGTAAAGCCTGATCTAAGCGGACAAAGAAAGAACAAAATCAATGAGCTACTGGCAAAACAGACATGTAGATTTGTTGAGAAATCCTTCAATTCTACTTATCAAATATATAAGTTACAAGAAAAGCCTAATCTAAGCAGACAAAGAAAGAACAAAGTCAATGAGCTACTTGCAAAACAGACATGTAGATTTGTTGAGGAATCTTTCAATTACATTTATCAAACATTTAAGCTAAAAGTAAAGCCTGATCTAAGCAGACCAAGAAAGAACAAAGTTAAATATCATTAAAAGAACACCAATAGTTAAATCTGATCAAATTAATAGATAAAAAACCAATTGTATTCAATCAATAGGTAAACAGACAATGCAAGAACACCAATAGCTTACCAAACTCTAGACCATGTGCTATTCAAGGCTACCCAATCCACTACCACCAACGGTATTCTCATTTGTTGCAAACTTAGATAGTTCTGAAAATAAAGACAAACGAATTAGTATATACATGAGGTGAAAACAAGAGTAATTATCTAAAAGGCTCAATTCAGTAACTTCCCATGTTCAAATGTTTCCAACTCAACAAAATCCTCCTCCATAGATATAAATTGAAGCTTTGTAGACCTCCATAGCCAGTCTTGTACACACATCAATGCCTCTACTATCATAGGAGTAAGAGAACTCTTAAAGGCATCTAAAACTCTCCCTCCAGTGCTAAAGGTGGATTCCGAAGCAACTATGGAAATTGAAATCGTCAAAAGGTCTCCAGCCATGCCGAATAGTATAGGGAATTTAGAACAGTTGATCTTTCACCATAATAGAACATCAAAACTCACACAATCTTTTTCATTATCTTCCACCAAATACTTATCCAACTCTGATTTGTTATCCCCCCCCCCCCCACCAGCCTCTGATTGTATTACCTTTAATCTAACTAGAATTTTGGCCTTCACTTGATCATCAATTGATAGTCCACATAGAAGTGTCACAAGAAACGTCTGATACCTTCAATGTTAACTCGCTCATAGAAGTGTCACAAGAAACGTACCAATCTCCTCACATTTTGTCAATCTTCAATGTTAACTCGCCCATAGAAGTGTCACAAGAAACGTACCAATCCCCTCACATTTTGCCAATCTTCTGGAGTAGACATTCCTTCTCTTCCATTGCCTTCAAGTTCACTTCTTATCTGTGGGTCTAGATCTTCAAACCTTTCAAATGCACCTTTAAACTTCCCGCATCCAACATCAAGTGGATTGAGTTCCATCTAGTGGTCACATATAAGCTCAATAAGTTTTTGCTTTGTATTTTTTCTATCTCCATGCATTCTTTAAACTTTTGCAATCTCATAGGAGATTGCTTTACAAATTTCACAACTGCACGAATTCTATCAACTGATGTACCCATATTATCCAAACCTTCGCCAACTACTAAGGGGTTGTTTGGTTACTTGCATTAGATAATGCATGCATTAGCTAATGCAGTATTTTAATCCAAACCAGTGTTTGGTTGGTCACTGCATTAGCTCATACATGTATTAGCTAATACAAAAAAGACCTCAAATGCTGCATTAGCCAAAACATCCAAAATGGCTATTTTGGCTAATGCAGCTTTTGCTAATGCATCACGTGATATCACGTGATGCATTAGTAAAAGCACCCTGTCGAAGTCCCGCGATCTCTCGTCACCCCTCACCCCCCTCGCCCCCTTTCCCCGTCCCCGAGCTCTGGTCTCCTTCCCCTCTCTTCCTCCCCTCTTCATCGGAGGTCAGATCCGGCGAGGAAGACCCGATCTCCTCCTTACCCCTTCTTTCCCCGTCCCCGAGCTCTGGTCTCCTTCCCCTCTCTCTCGGAGGCCAGATCTAGTCCAAATAGGCCAGATCCGTGGGGAAGATTCCAGATCTGGCGATCGCGACCTCCCATTCCATCCTCTCTAACCGGTGCTAACCTCCCCCTCCCCTTCCTACGCAGCTGAAGCCACCCCGTGAGGATCTGGGAAAGGATTCAGAGGAGGGATTCTCTGTGACCATTAAGAAAGCTGCGACCTTTTTCATCCGGGTACCTTTTTTTGCTGCTTGCTTTCTTCTTTGTTTTCCTGGCTGCTGGCTTTCTTTCTTTTGGTTTGGTCTGCCCCCCTTCTTGGTTGCTTTTGTTTTTGGCCATTTTAATTCTCTCTTCCCGTTTTCTGCGTATTGTTCTTTTGTATATAATCATGGGTTTTCAGTGAATTCGTTGCTTGATCTTTTATGGGTATATCTGGATTCTCAATTGTTTTGCTTCTTCTATTTGTTTTGATGGTTTACTTGAGTTCTTGGGCTTCGTATGGGATTCTATTTAGGAGGGATTTTATTGAGTTCTATCTGGATTTGCTGCTTGACCTACTCCTCTTTCTCTGTCTGTCTCTCTTTCTCTTATGTTCGTGAATCATACACCAATTATCCTAAGATAAAGTTCTGAGAAATCACAAATGAATTACATGACGATCATTGTATAGTTATCTAAAAGAGGCAGGAATGCTTCAATCATTCAATATTGCAAAAACTTTTGACTTGCCTCGATGAATAGGTTTCCTGTTGTAGCATAATTAGCAGCTTCCATTATGTATCAAAAAAGATGACAGTTATATGTTTGTTTGCCTAAAGACAAAAACAAATTCTGTAGCATAATTAGCAACATAATTAGCAGCTTCCAAAATCAAAAAAGATGTGCAGCAATGCCATGAAATGAGTTCAATTGGACTTGTCCAGTTTGAACATCAACTCCAATGTTTTATTCTTAGCCTTCAGAATCTGACTTGAATCTTGATCTGTATCGAACCAGCTAGAAAAAAAACAAATTCTTGCAACATTATGCTAGCAAATCCCATTTCAATGCATATATGTACATATATATACATGACGGATCAGGCCTATTACAGTTAGCAGCTTCTTTTGTTGGCACCGAAAACATCATGTGTTTCTATTTACAGTTCTCATGTCAAATGCTGATGTGTTAGGAGTCTTATTTATGACAATTCTCAATGTATCTTTCATGTGAATAGCTACCAAAGTCTCTATATGTTAGCATTGTTTGGTTGATTGTTAGCCTTTTTATTTTTTGGATCAATTAACCTCATCACAATCACTAGGAAACCAATTTGTATGTGATTAGGAATGGAAAACGACAAAGAGATTGAAAATGAGGAAGAGATGCAAGCATTAGGAGCTGCTGCTCTCAGTGTAATGGCTGCTGCAATGGCCGTGCTTGTCTGTGTAATGAAAATACTTAGAAGGAAACGAAAATCCTATGTGATTAGGAATGTTCATAGAGAAAATTATGTCCAAATGCTAATGGCTGGTAATGACACCATTAGCATTGACATGGTGAGAATGAGAACAACGCCTTTTTTCAGCTTATGTGAAAAGTTGAGGGTGAGAAGATTGTTAGAAGCTTCGGATCATGTTTCCATAGAGGAGCAGGTATTCATGTTTCTCCACATTGTGGGGCACAATGTTCGTAATAGGGTAATTAGGCATAATTTCCAAAGATCCGGTGAGACTGTCTCTAGATATTTCAATTCGGTAATGAGGGCTATTTTGGCGCTCCATGAAGAATACATACATCCTCCGAATGTGACCACACATCCGTACATAGCATCGCGGCAAAAATACCTACCATGGTTCAAGGTAATTCACACTCACAATATCCTTTGATCGGTAGTATATTTGTTGCCCTTACCATGCTTGATACATATTTCTTAATTTGTCAGAATTGTGTTGGTGCCATTGATGGGACACATGTCCAAGCATCATTGCCTGCAGAAATGGTTGCTCCATTTCGAGGGCGAAAACCCTATCCTATGCAAAACGTCTTAGCCGCCGTGGACTTTGACTTGAAGTTCACTTATGTGCTAGCCGGTTGGGAGGGTTCCGCTCATGATGCTCTCATACTACGAGATGACTTGGAAAGGCCTAACGGCTTAAATATTCCTGAGGGTATATACTCTTGCTTACAATCACGTCAATTACGACCTTTTAATCGTTAAACTAATATAGAACTTACAATTTTGTAGGTAAATTCTACCTATGTGACGCCGGTTATGCAATGAGACCCGATTTCTTATCTCCTTACCGTGGTGTCAAATACCACCTTAGGGAATGGGGTAACCATAAGCCGTCTGATCATAAAGAGCTGTATAACTTTCTACATTCATCACTCCGAACCAGCGTTGAACGTGCATTCGGGACCTTGAAGAATCGTTTTAAGATCCTTACATCTCGTCCATTTTATCCATTTTCTACTCAAGTAGACCTTGTTTTAGCATGTTGTATACTCCATAATTACATTTTATGCAATGGTGGAGATTCTGTTGTCCCAACCGAGGAGGAATGGGTAGCAATGTCTATTCCTACTGATAGGTCTCAAAGAGAGCTAAGGGAGGATACTAGAGAGTGGACCAATTTAAGAGATATGATGGCACAAGAGATGTGGTCACAACGTTCACGTATTATCAGATAACTTTGTTTTCATGTTGTGGTTGTGTTTTCATAAGTGTGCTCTCTATCATGTACCCAACTGCTTATTTTTATAAGGGAACATTGTGTCTTTATTAGAGAACTTTGTATTTTCATAAGGAATCATTGTGCCCAATTGAATTGCATTGTAAGTGTGCTTTCTATCACGTATTGGATTCGAACTTATTGTTTAGCTGTTATTGAATAATTATACAGGCTATGGACCCAGACCAAGTGGAAGAGATCGTAAGTCCTACTGAAATCAAGAAAATAAAGGGTAAGGGTAAATATAAGGTATTATGGACAGCCGCGATGGATAAAGTACTACTGAGTACTCTAGCAGCACAGACTGAAATGGGTATGAAGGTCGAAAATCACTTCAAGACCCCCGCCATCACTGCTGCATCCAAGGCGCTCCGCGAGAAGTTTCCCTTCATGAAGGAATTGACGGAGGTCAATATCAACTACCATCTTAGACACTTGAGGACTGTCTGGAAAGCGATCCAAAAGGTCAAGGGCTTAAGTGGGGCCACTTGGAATGAAGCTGACAAGAAGATTGTGTTGGATGATGAGGTGGCAGCAACATACTTGATGGTATACATCGTCCCTTTTTTTTAGCTATCAATATTATCTAGAATAAATACATGTATTTTAGTTAGTTTTCTCATTCATAGGCAAATCCAAAAGATGCCCCCCATGTCAACAAGCCTATAGAAGACTATGACAACTTGGCTATTGTTTGCAGAGGGGAGCAAGCAAAGGGACAGTATGCAAAGACTTTTTGTGATCCCCCGACTTCATCACAGTTGTTTACGGATTCTACAACCAGTGGCAAAAGTGATTCTACTGCCCCATCTCTGGAAGATCTTGACCCTACTGCACCACTTGATGAACAAGATCTTCAGAATGTACGAAGTCCTGAATCTACAACCAGTGGCAAAAGTGATTCCATGCGTCCAAAGAAGAAGGGGAAGAGAAGCATTGATTTGGAGGCAAAAGCTATGGATTCACTTGAGAAGGTCGCCCTAGCTGTAGACAAAGTAGCCAACACATTCAGCTCATTCAAGACTTCGAAATCATGCCAATTTGCTGATGAGCTCTATAGAGAAGTTATGAGTCTTGAAAAACATGACAAAGGCTACAAAGTGGAAGATCTTTCCGAGGCATATGACCATCTACTCAAGACGGACACTGAAGCTAGAGGTTTCATGGCTAAGTCGGTCCGATTGAGGGTGTATTGGCTTAACAAGTTTATTGCCAACAATGCTAGATTTGACGATGGCGGGGAATGGGCATACGAGATGGCCGAATCAGAATCCCATGCTTCTTAGGCTACTAGCGACATAGTCCTTTCAATGAAACAATGTCTTTTATTGATATTCTATACTTTCGATCGTATGGTTGCAGCAGATTTTGGATTGTTAGTTTGAAATTATCGTATTGTTGCAATTTATTTTGAAATGTTGGTTCAAAAATGACATGTTATTGCTGCATCTTATGAGCAGTTGGTTAGTTTCTTACAGGGTTTGTTTTGTATACAATGTTGAGAGATACAGAGGAATGTGATCCATTGGGGAATGTTTTGCATTTGAGCTAGATTGCTTCAGTATTTGGGGAATTTTAATACAACTCTGGATATTGGGAGATGATTCTTATAAAAAAGAAAATTTTCTCGTTTTATTTTTGAGCAGAGTAAAAAGAGAAGATGTGCACTTGGAACACAAATTACAGAATAGATTTGAATAGTTTGTGCTCTTTGTCTGTGTGTTTGACTTTGCTAAAAAGAGAAATTACTAGCCCGGTTAAAAGAATTGAAATTCGAGATAGTCAAAGTTAACATCTACTTTCATCTGTATTATGTATTTATATCAACTCTTTTGACTTGACCAACAATTTTTCTTGAGAGGTTTAGGGTCATAAAAAGTTGACAATGATGCTTAAATTTAAATATATTTCTTAGATTTCATGACGTGAAATGAAATCAAAATAACAAATTTAAATATATTTCTTAACAGAAGTTTTATAAAGAGCAAGTTGATTGACATGCTTGTGACATTCCTAGCCCAAGAGGGTTGTGTATGAAAAAAATACGATATGTATGTCAAGAGTGGGGGTAATCTCACCAAGAGATGTAGGGGGTGATTCTAACCAATGCAATGCATATCAACCAAACAGAGGATTGGATGAAACAGCTGTATTAACTAATGCAATACATATCAACCAAACAGGAAATAAGCTAATGCATGTATCAGTTGATACAAGCAACCAAACACAACCAAACACTTGAAGATGTATTAACTAATGCAGCATTAGCTAATGCACTGTATTAGCTAATGCAGTGCATTAGCTAATGCAAGCAACCAAACAGCCCCTAAGTTGATAATGAGTCACACATCTCATATGCATGTAGTCTCCTTCCATGACACTTACCATCCTTCTCTTCAAGTACTTCTACATCATTCGAGCTCACATTATCCACTGTTGCAGTAAAAACTTTTCGAATCCATTAATCTTTCAAACATTTTTCAAGTAGCCTACAAATAGCTTCACCTTCAGGACTAGTGATTGGACAAAAGCTTAATATTCTTTTGTGTAGTTTGCAATCACTACCGATAAAGTGAGCCGTGACACACATGTAATTGATTCTTTGAAGTGAAGTCCATGTGTCCGTAGTAAGAGATACTCTTTGGCCATTCTCTTTAAGCCACTTTAACTTTTTCTTCTCTTCAAAAAGATTGTAACAATCCCTTCTAATTGTCCACCTCGAGGGCACATGAAGCCTCAGACACACTACTTTGCATAACTCCTTGAAACCCTCCGTCTCAACAAATTTGAAAGGTAGCTCATTAAGTATGAGCATCCGAGCTAATGCCTTCCTCCAATGTTCTTGATTGAACTTCCATGTGCTAACGGCTCCTTCCCTTTCCTTTTCAAAACTTAGCTTCGCTTGTTGGCCACTCAAGCGAGGAATCATTATGCATAATACTTCAATGTGTTTCTTAAGCATTGATGTGCCATTTATCATTGGGTCGGAACGGTAGACTTTGGAACAATATTTGCATTTACTTCTTTGTTTGCCATCATCCAAATCATTGTAACTATCGTAATGTTCCCAAACATTTGATCTTGGCTTCATTGGTTTTCTTTCTCCTTTTGACTTTATGGCTCCTCTCTTTCTTTTACTGTCTGTTGCTGTCCTACTCCCACTAGCTTCATGCTCGGTAGAAGTTGCGGCCCTTGTAGGAATGGAGCTTTCACCAATAACATTATCCTCCAAGGATTCTTGGGAAAGTGAGCGAGAGGTAGGAGAATCAGAGACATCATAGGAGAAAATCTAAAAAACGTAACTAATATAGCTTGTAAGTTGCAACATTTCAATAATAAACATAGAAGAGAAGTAAAATAGTTCGATAGGAATAATACTAGGTTCACTCAACTAAAAAGTTCAATAAAAAGGAAAAAACTGGTCAAAACCTTCCCATTTGCATCACGATACATACTCTCAATGCTACCCATTCAAATATAAACATGAAACAGTGCATTACCTACATCAATGATCAGGCTTTACTTTTGTATCACGAAAATATTAGTTATGTTTTTTAATGATATTTAATTTGCATTTGATCATATTACTTTTTAATGATCAGATTAAAAAGTAAATTTTGCATCACGAACATACTGTGAAGAACATCATGTGAACAAATTCAAAAATTGGCCAAAACCTTCCCATTGATTTTTAATGATCAGCTTAAATTCATATTACTTTTGCATCACGAACATATCAGGCAAAAATCTCTCATTCTCCTACCGAACATATTCTCCATTCAAATACACTCAATGTTTAACACCACATAAAACAGTGCATTAACTACATCAATTATAAAACAAGAAGCTAGGCTTAAGTCCTCTGTTCTCTGTTCTCATTAACTACCGGGTACCTTTGTTCTCTGTTCTCTTTATTAGCTACACCAATTAACAGCCTCCTAGAAAAGTCACAAGTCCTTTGTTCTCTATATGTAGCTAGGCCCACAATAAATAAAGACTAAAAGACAAGAACGTGAACGTGAACATGAACAAGAAGATAGCACCCAAACAGTCAAACGACAAAACCTGCAGCCCCTGTTAGGCTGTTATAAAACAAGAACAAGAAGCTAGGTTTACAATTTATAAAGACAAGTCCTCTTCTCTCTCCCCATCCACATGCTACTTTAAATATATAACGAAGAGATCTATGAAATCTTGTTCCAAGTCATACCCATATAATAGAGAGAGTGGCAATAGAGAGCTAAAGAACAACACTCACCTGGAGATGATGAAGAGAGTGGCAATAGAGGCGCTGCCGCGCTGGTGGTACCGTGGTGGAGTGCCGGCGAGGATTAATTATAATTAACCAGCGAGGAGTCCTCAGGGGAGGATGGGAGTTGAACCTAGAGCGACGATGACAGGATGGGCAGGGTCATGGAGTGGCCAGGGAGCGGCGAGGGGCAGGAGGCAACGAGGGTGGCGATCGCGAGCGAGCGCAGGTGAGGTGGAGGAGCCGGCGATGTCCCGATAGATCTAGGGCACAGATCGTCGAGATCGACTCGAGTGGATTGGGATTTGGGGCCTCCGACCGATTAGTTTTAAATATGGCAATCGAGAGTATTGATTGATTGATTCGGTTTAGATCCGACCGAGTCACCGGACCGATATGGTCACATTTAAGCTATTAAGCTAGGCTATATAATAGAATATGAACTTCTTTTGCAAATAATTAGGTTTTACGGTTTTAACAGAAATTTAAAAATAAAAACCGAGAACCGAACCAAGCATCGAAAATTTTATAAATTAGAACTGGAATCGAACCAAAAAACCGAATTGAATCACTCAGTTCAGCTCGGTTCGGTTCAGATTTTGCATTTCCATTTCGGTTTTACTCTCCCCTATCAGAAGCTACGTGATCCTCTCAAGCTCAGCCAATCCTTTCCAAAAATTCCAAAACCAAAAAACCAAATTTTATTCGATTCAAAAATAAAAAATCCAAATTAAACCGAACTTTAAGGAAAAACCGAACATAACCAGATTTTCAAAACCGAACCAAAATTTATGCAAAACTGAACCGAACATGTATATTCACAAATCACCTGTGACATTTATCCACCTATAATGAACCGAATTGAAACTTTTTAACATGGTCATAGTTTCAGCTTTATAACAAGGGTGGGGCTATCTACACCACCCTTTGGACTCAACACACCACAAAAACTATTTTTTGTAAAAATAAAAAACAAAAACCCCACTATACCCCTCACCCTCTCTCCCGATGCCTCACTCCCGGCGATCTCTCTCCCGGCTCCGGCGGCCTCTCTCCCCCGCGGCCTCTCTCCGGCAGCCTCTCTCTCTCCTCCGGCCTCTCTCTCGCCGGCGCCCTCTCTCTCTCTCCCACGCCCTCTCTCTTTCTCTCCCCCGGCCTCTCTCTCTCTCAAGGCCTCTCCCCCGGCGGCGGCAGTGGCGGTGGCCTCTCTCCCGCGGTCTCTCTCTCCCGGCGACCTCCCTCTCTCCCGCGGTCTCTCTCTCCCGGCGGCCTCCCTCCCTCCCTCTCGCTTCTCTCTCTCCCGCGGCCCCCTCTCTCTCTCTCTCTCTCTCTCGTGGCCGGCCGGCCGGCCTCCCTCCCTCCCTCTCGCGTTCTCTCTCTCCCGTGGCCGGGCGGCCTCCCTCTCTCTCGCCTTCTCTCTCCCCTGCGGCCGCCGGCCTCCCTCTTCCCCCCCCCCCCCCCTCTCTCTCGCTTTCTCTCTCTCCCGCGGCCACCGCCCTCCCTCTTCCCTCTCTCTCTCCCATGGTCGGCCGCCCTCCCTCTTCCCTCTCTCTCTCTCTCTCTCTCGCCTTCTCTCTCTCCCGGGGCTGGCGACGGCTGCCATGGTGGAGAGGTGGTGGAGGGGCCACCGCTGGGGTAAAGAGGGAGGCCGCCCGGCCACGGGAGAGAGAGAACGCGAGAGGGAGGGAGGGCTGCCGGAGTGGAGGGGTTGGGGAGGTAGATGGTGAGGGTAGTTTAGGATTTTTGTTTTTTATTTTTACAAAAAACATTTTTTGTCTTGTGTTGAGTTCAAATCGTGGTGCGGATAGCCGCACCCTTATAACAATTGATGCTTACAAAGCTATAGCCAGCTTAAACGAACATCAAACAACGATGAAGATAAACTTAGCACTTGTATCATTGCAACATAACACATATGCTACTAAAAGTTAAGAAAATAATAAATTCTCTAGACCCACTCTAGTATCCACAAGTTCACAGCACGCAAAAAGAGAACTCTCATTACTGTAAGCTTCCAACTTCTCAGAATCTTCAATGATTGTCTTCATAACCTTTGCTCCGTAATTGCGCATGAGGCAGTTGAATACTTGAATGTAGGCTGCATGCATATATGGAAAGAAAAAACTTCGACAGTAAGATCAAATATGGCACAGCCACATCTAAATTTGCTACAAGCAGTGAGTTCATATATTCATATTTCTGACTAGCAAAAGGAAGGAACTTGAGAAGCCAATGCAAATGGACAACTGGATTTCTCTTTAACAACTTTTCTTTCTCTCTCTAATAACTTGGTCTCATTTTAAGCTTGTTATATACTATCCACATCATACAAACAAAAAGAAAGAGATCAAATTTGCTACATTCATTAGGATTTGGGCCGCGATTGTGGTACATGATGAGGGCATGTACATGCCCTTCAATCGGTAGATGTCCACCGATCGATTCACCTGGTCCATCGGTAGTGTTCTACAGATAAATTAGATCAACCAATCGGTAGACATCTATCGATTGAATGTATCAATGATCAAATCGGTAGAACACTATCGATTAGTTGATCTAATTCATCAGTAGAACACTATTGATGGATTAGATGAATCAATCGGTACCGATTGAAGCGATGTGTGATGTATATGGCCCGTAATCATTTTCCTTAATATTTATATGCAGTGGAAGAATGGTGATTATTCTGAATTAAAAGAGACCATCTAACTGAGTCCATTGTTGCATCCCCTCAAAGAAAGAAAAGACAAAAATACCAACAAAATACAGAAGCCATTTTTCTCAGTTCACACATTAGATGCTCAACCAAATTTATACACCATCCCTTCTCATTTATCCCAGCCTCTCCCTTCGAATCTGGACTCCCATATACCTGAAAACAGTACAAACAAAGAACATAATCCTAAGTTTCAAGCCAAAGTTCAACACAAAGAAAGAGGAAACAAGAACTAAGTTGCAAACAAAGATGATCAAATAAGGAAGAAAGCATGAGATTACCTTCCGAGCATCATTACAGTGGCCTGTGGATTAGTTCCAGGAGAGTATATGAATGTAGATCCATCCACAACCCTAAGAGCCTCTGCCCCAATAACTCTGTACTCACTGTCAACAACACGACCCACCTGGCAACCTCCATGGTAATGCCATATTGTCATCACAGTGCTCTTGCAAAACCTTGCCAGTGAGATGGTATCGCCACTCAACCTTGGCCGGAAGTTCGCCGGAAAACTCGTAGTCATGTTAAGCAACTCTTCCAGAGGCATCGGAGGGTACCTGAACCTAGAGAATGCCTTGGACTGGATCACCGTGGCCATCGTCCGGATGCCATCGATGCAGCTTTGGAGGTCTTGGTGATCTTGGTAGTAATTGAAGGTGACTGAGGGGTTGTCCTCTGGATCCCTGCTTTTGAGCTTAAGATGGCCAGTTGAGAGTGGACCCATCACTTTTTGAAGGATGAAACCACCTCTGAATTTAGTAGAGTCTTCAAGATTGTTAATATCCTGGGCTGATCCTCCTGACATGGCTTCTTGGTCTTCTTGAACAAGATTCACTATGGCTAGTTTGCCAGTCTGCAACACAAACAAGATAAAAGATCAACACTTCTTCCACCATTTTCTATGACATGTTAAAGAGTTTAATGCACTAGCATAGTTCTTGGCACTTTCAATAACAAATCAATCACAAGATTTTTCACATTATTCTACAATTGATGATAGCTTGGATGAATTATGAACAAATATGATCTTAGATTCTTAATGTATTAGGTGAAGAGTTTATTGATCACCTGAGGAGAAAAGAGGCCAAAGTTCCTCCCCTGAGCTCCATTGGAAGGATGCAGAGCAAAGTCGACGCCACTGGCGGCCTCGATAAAGCTCCCGAACCTGGTGATCCCGACGACCTGAATGAGGGAGACCTCTACAGGTGACGGCGAAGGCACCATGATGGAGTTCATGGGGTTATCGGCCATTCCTTGTCCGACATTCGGGTTATTTAGCACCACTTCGATGCCTAGTAAATTCAGGTGATCAGCCGGGCCGATGCCGCTGAGCATTAGCAGCTGCGGACTCCCCAGAGCTCCAGCGGACAAGATGATCTCATTCTTCGAAGAACTACTGTTTAAGTATGCAGTGTGCCTCACGCCTAATGAATCTTTATACACCACTCCGAATGCCCCCGGCAAAAGCCGGCCATCTCTTTTGAAAAGAATTCTCTCCACCGTCGCCCATAGCAACACCGTCAGCCCGTCGGCGTCCGCAAACTCCAGTAAATTTGCAGCTGTGTGCCGATGACCATCTTTGTCAAATATGGTACCTCCAATCTTAGTTCCATAGATGTGGTCATACGTGTAGCCATTGTATGGATACACGCCGGCCTCCAGAAGCCCGTCCCTCACCGCCGACTGCCACTGTAGCACCGGCGGCTCGAAGACCGCCGTCTTCTCGACCCACCCATAGGATTCGTTCACCAAGTCGCCATCCCAGCCCACAGTGCTAACATAGTCAGGGCTAGCGCGCGTGTAGAACCCTGCATTGAGGCAGGTTCCCCCGCCGAGGACTCGAGCTCGGGTGTTCACTACTCCGTCCTCGGAGACGAACCTCTGCGACGGAGAGGAAGGAGAGGTGTCGCTGAGTGTATGGGCGAAGGAGCCGAGGTTGGTTATGTTGCTCTGTCCATAAGGGGAGCCTCCCCTCTCTATCAGGAGGACTTTGGAGCTCTGAGAGAGGGTGGCGGCTAAAGGGCAGCCGGCGGTGCCGCCGCCGACGATGATGTAGTCGTAGTATGACTCTTCCGGGGCTTCGGTAGCATTCTTCATGAACGTGAAGTTGGGAGCTGCTCATTAGAGGGAGAGAAAACAGAGCTTCATAACTATATCAAAGAAATAGAAAATACAGCAATTGTTCGTTCTTAGTCTTGATTGGTTGGATCAAAACAATACATATTTTCAGTAGCTTTTTTCATTTTTTGTATGCCAGTACATTCTTAGAGAGAGAGAGAGAGAGAGAGAGAGAGAGAGAGAGGACGCATATACCTTTTTCTGAGTAGCAGAAGCCCAGAAAGAAGAGGAGACGTGCAAGAAGGATTGCTCTGCAGAGAGGGGCTTCCATCTATGTAGCTGGATCTTTATCATCTGCAAAAAAGAGGCTGGTTTGTTGGCCAAAAGGCAATAGTCGATGTGTAGTTATATATATGTAGACATCCACGAGGCATGCACCAGAGCCATCCCAGCACAAGGATGTGGTCCGATTTCTAAGCGAGACCCCCCAAGGAGTCACCTGCCAAGCTTCAGAGAAAGATGGCGGTCCGAGAGCTCCGTTCACAGGTAGAAAGCATGAACTCCAAGTAGTCTTTATGCTGACAACTGCATCCATCCAGTCCAGTTCTCCTTTCAATCGTTAAAAGAACATTATATCATCTCAGATTAGATCATATAGGGTGAGCACCTTAGGATTCCATATAATCCGAACTTCATCATGATAGGATGCTTAACGCATTGCTCTCCACGGGGAGTAGTCTTCCCCCTCAACAAAACTTTAGTGATTTTAAAAAAACACCGATTTGTGTACATCACCGAAACCATGTGCATTACATACGCGATCCAATCGGTAGTGAGCTAATTCGTCGGTAGTGAGCTACCGATGAAATAGATCAATGAGTCGGTACCTCACTACCGATTGAATGTATCGGATCGGTACTGAGTTACCGATTAATTGATCTAATCCATCGGTACATTGGTACTTCACCACCGATTGATTAGGCGGTACCTCACTACCGATCACGTGACATATGCATTACACACAGTGGCGGACTTATGTGGAGGCGAGTGGGGACAGTCGCCCCCACTCAGCCCTGAAAAAATAAAAATAAATTTTTTTTCACGTGTGGCAAAAAAATCCACTGCTCCGTCTATAATCTCTCTGTATGCAATTAAACGGAGAGAGAGAGATGGGATGAGATGGCTGACCCCATCCGTCTCATCTCCCTCTCTCTTCTCTCATCTCCCATCTCCCTCCCTTCTCTATTTTCTCATCCACTCACTCTCTTCTCTGTTCTCTCATCCACTCATCCCCGATGGCCGACGCCATCACCCATTGGCCACACCCCCCTCTACCGACTACCGGCTCCGTCGACCACGTCCACAGCCACAGGCTGACAGGCCCCACATGCCCCCTCTACTGACTGGTCCGGCTCCGTTATTGTGTATGTTAAAAATGAGATTTTTAAAACTATTAATGAAGAAATTATTTTACAACGCTTTTAAAATATGAAACCCCATAGGATGCAATTATCACGAAGTGACGACTTAGTTCGTTTATTTCTTTTATCATGTATTTTTATTAGTTATTTTTATACCTCGGTATTTTGATATTTTGTGTTGATGAATGAGTTGATCAAGGTATATTATGTATGTAAGCATTTCTCCGCATTTTGAGTGAGGTTTGAAATTTTTTTGAGCCCCCACTTAATTAAATTTCTAAATCCGCCACTGATTACACACGCCACGTGATCATGTACACAAAACTTTATTCATTTTAAAAATATTCCACTAAGAAAAAACCCGAGGTCTAGATGACCTGCAAATAGAAAGACCCCAAGCCTTCCACACAATAAACATCACCAAACAGAGGAGAAATTTTTTCCTTTTTTGTTCTATATATTGACAATATTTTAGGTTTTCCTTCAGTGTCTCCAGATACATTCAAATACCTTTCATGAGAAAATACAAGCTTTGCCCAAGCAAGGGAGGGCAAGAAAACGTACCAAGCATTGATACCTGAAAGCTCGTGCAAGTTGCCTTGGCATAATGACACTTAGGAAAGGGGATAAGTATCCCCCCTAACCCCGTACCAAACAGTGCTTAGAATATTTCTCACCTCAAGGTGATGAATACATCAATATCATGCAGAAATCATATGAACGGCTTGCTATGGAGAACCATTAAACATTCAGAACTTCAAAAGATTTTCCAAGACATTAGGAAACCTCAAGAGGCTTCAAAAACAGATCGAGAGGCATAAAATTACAACTACATTTTGATGTTGCCCAAAGCAACAGCAGCAGCAGCAGCCTTCCACACATGTTGTGGACATTGTTTAGGAAAGTTGCTGCTTTATCGCCAACGAATTAATAAATGACCTAGTTCCTGATATATAACCAATTGACAATTGATAGAACAATATGACCGAGGGATTGCAAAATGATATACAATTAATAGAGCGAGGGGTACGTAAGGAAGGTCGCAATTATGGAGCCTAAACAGATCAATAGAGAGGGCACCAGTGTGACATTGAGAAGCTTGTCTTCACCCAAGTAACCAGCTAGTGTTATTGTGCCATCTGCAACAACTCGAGCCAAGGTTCCTGCTTCGGTCGATAGAAGCCCACCATTGAAGGTTCCACGTGCAAGCCGAGAAGACATAACTTGGGATAGGAGGGAAAGATTGACACCTGTATTGGCAAAAGAAGATGTCACTTGAATAAGACAATTCAAAAATAAGAGAATGCTCAGCGCTATATATGAGCTAAGTTCAATGTGAAAAAATAGTTCCAAGGATTGCAACACCCTCTCTCTGCTCTCTTCAGAATAAATAGTTACCAGATAATAGATTTTACAGGAGCTGATCATGTATCTTATTTTTTCTATCTAATCACAAGTTCTGTGGCAGTCCTGTGACTTTGCTTATGGACCAATACCAGTGGGCATCGCTGCATCATGAATAGGACTGTCAAACAGCTCACTGTCCACGAGCAACTCATGTTCAGCTCTATATGTGGGTCGAGATTGACTCGCTTGTTGAGTAAAAGAGCAGAACATGAGCAAACTCTAGCTCGTCTGCGTTCCACTCCATATAGCTTGACTATAGTTATACTATTGTATTATCATGTTTTGTAAGTAATAATTTTTATGAGTCTATGAAGATTTTCGTTTGTTTTATGATTAATAAATAAGTATCTTATTTTGGTATAGATCATTTCTGATATTTGACATTATGATATTATGACATATAAGCATATGAATAGACATTCTGTAAATGAGATCATAAATGTGTTCTGGTCCATAGAGCTCGACTATAGTTATCTATCTTATAAAGTAAGATTTTATGACATGGCATCTGACTTATGACGTGGCATTTGAGTCATGTACATTTGGTGCACACATGGCGAAGGGGGGAGAGAGGGAGAGAGAGAGGTGTAGTTACCGAGTGGTTAGGAGAGAAAGAGAGGGGGGTGGTGGTTACCCATGCCTGTTGGCACAGGGTACCCACCTAGTATTATTGTATTATCATGTTACGTAAGTAATATTTTTTATCAAGTCTATGAAGAATTTTGTTTGTTTTATGATTAACCAATCAGTATCTTATTTTGGTATAGATCATTTATGATGTTTTGACAATGTGATATTATGACATATAAGCCTAATAAACATTCTGTAAATGAACTCATAAATGAGGTGTAAATGACCACAGCTTGAATCGCTAAGCGTGCTCAAGGATCCGAGCTTGAGCTGGCTCGATTCAAACTCGAGCCGAACGGGAGACTTCCCGGCTTAACTCCAACTAGAGCCAAAATCAAGCTTACCAATAACAAACTTGACCAAACTCGAGCTGCGCTTGGCTCGCTCTTGTTTGGAGCATATACGCTCGTAATTATGAATGTGAACTTCTAAGAAGTTACCCTAGCTTGAAGTTGGAACCCCTGAACTACGCGATAGGTGCCTTACCAACTCATTTAGAAGTTTGGTGCGTTGCAATGTTAAAAGAGAGCTTGCAGAGCATATCTTAGGCCTCTGCCATATCACAGGTATACATAACCAAACAAATAACAAGAAATACTGAGAAAAGTATAATCATGATACCTAAAAAGCAGATGCCAAATAGTTCAGTAAGCACAGAAGTATCCATTATCAAGCAGAAAGGAAGAACTCAATTGATTAATGCATTCTCTTTAAATAGATCGCTGATACATTACCTTCAAGTACTTCAGCAGCTACAAACGTGATAAATGCCGAGCAAACGTACTGTGACACAGTGTAAGGGCTTATGATATGGAAGCTTAAGATTATACCAATCAACATCATAATTTCAGTTGCTAACAAGATTTTCCTGCAAAACGTCAACAGTAATAGTCACCAGGAAAGAACTACCTTGATGTAGCATATAAGCATAAGCAACAAAAAACTCCAGAATTTAACTGCAGACTTTAAACCCATCTATAGTGGCAGCCACTCCCTTTAGTCATGGAAATGATGCAATTTATTAAAAAATACATGTTTTTTTTTATTTGAGCCTCCACTAACTGTTACTTCATTTTGATGTCCATGCTACCCTAGTCGATTGTCCATCTTTCTGTCTTTAAGGAACACTCTTACAAAATTCATATAGTGTATATCTTCCGCACATTCGATTTTATGTGCATCTGTGCCATGCACATCTTCTATTCTTAAGCTTTCTCCATAAATAAAAAAATGAAATTGTTATCAACTCCCACTACATGTAATCTGATCCTTCATCATAGATAGAATGCTGATGAATAAAATAACCAGACGAAGCACATGGAAACGGAATAGAGATGATGAAAAATCAATGAAGACAGATACTAAGAAGAGAACTGCGCCGAAGAATAAAAAGTTCACCACATATTTTCCCCCTTGGACAGAATGAAGCAGTAACAAATCAAATAAACTATACAAATTCACGTGAAGACCTTTAATACTACTAAAAGGTATTGATTGTATGCTAATTTATCTTAGATACCTTTCTTCAAACAAGTTGGTAATATAGGTACCAACAATGGCATTTACAGGCAGCACTGTGATCCCAAGGACTACAAGGAAAATTGCCACGGAGCTAGTAGTCCACCCAAAATAATATGTTGTGACAACACTTGATTCAGATAGCAAAATTTCCATGGAATATTTGAGCATGAAATAGATCAACAGCTGGACCTAGAAATGGAGAAACGAAAGAGGTTAGAAATGAACATTAGTTTTCAAACATCCAATATTGAAGAATAATGTAGCGTGATTAAACATGTTTAAATTGTATTGCATCTTCTCACTTGTCAGTGCATGTTATGTCTGCCTAAAGGATTATTCCGGGAATTTCAGGAGTTAACTATGATGCCAAGCATTTAGATACTCATTGGTCACTGCTCACAGGGTTATATCCCATTAGGAATCCACATGAAAAACAAGACAAGCTTCTTGATGCAATATCTATATCTCCTCATAATCACAAATTGGCAATTCATTTAGAGAACTTATGACTTTGATGCAATATCTATATCTCCTCATAATCACAAATTGGCAATTCATTCCGAGAACTTATGACTTTGTCCAATGACAACTGTTGAGACTTGAGACTGCTCAGTCTAATCGAGTTGGATCATGCAGAGTTATGTATAGGGTTTCAGTCATGTAAGTATCTCAAATACAGTCGATCATTTAGATAGTTCATGGGAAAGGCTTTAAGCAGCAACGTGAATGATATCCTGGCCCAACACAAGATCATTGTTAAGTGTATAGCTTAACCGAAACCCTTTGGAAGTAATACAGTACATCAGTGACAAGCGTGCCATCAGTTGGTACTAAACACAGGGTGCAGTTATATAGCCGCTCACAAAGCTATGATCATCCACTTATCAGTGATCGCATCATTCTTGCCCTAACTGTCATGTCAGGAACATCCACTTATCAGTCTCTTCTAAGAGTACCTAGTCAATATACCTCCCCGAGACCTAATTAGTTTGAAAATCATCAAAAGAGAACTACATGCATGTTCTGCATAGACTTTTCTTCATCTTTCTTTTTCTCTCCCTTTCTTTGTATTTCTCTATGCCATAAGATAATTCAAAACAGAGAAACCAACTTCAGCCTTATAATTTAATCCTCATGCTTCTTGCATTTATCCAAAGCAAAAAAAAAAAGGGTCAACAAAGAGCTGCTGAATACTACTATTCAATACTTAAACAGAAATATTAGAAGCTTTAATATATCCTGGGAATACATCGGTGACAATGTTCACTATAATTGTATTTAAAATATCAGTACATAAAAACCCTATTTCAAGTACAAAGGTGAGAGCCATGAGATGAAGCAAAAAGTACCAGAAAATCTAGGGCTACCACTTTTCTAGCCAAAACAAGTCAAATAATTCGAAGGAAAATACAAGGAATGCATTCTTAAATTAAGGCAGGGTTCATACATGCTTGATTATATTAGTATCCAATTGCTAATAATCAAGTTCAGCTTTCAGCATATTGGAGATTTCAAGTCTCCATTTATAAACTTTGAAATAGTTCAAAGAAATGGCCACAAAATATCCAGTTGATCTTTAATATTTAATTTACCTTTTCAACCTCAAGTATATATGATTTCAATGCAAGCAATAGATATGTATAGCATTCAGGTACAGTATCATGAAATGAACACTAAGTTACTAGTACAAGCAAATGATGCAAAGGTCTGTCACATTCACAAAAACCGTTAGTAGCAAAAAATAGGAACGGAACTCATTTTGACATTCTTCGCATATGCTTAGAGCCAGAATTGCATTTCCACGTGAATTGGTGGTCATAAGATAAGATACTATAGGAAGTTCTTAGTGAAACTTCTAAAAATTGTTGGAGCCATCATTATGTTCTTAAAGTAAGTTTCAAACCTTGACAGATGGTGTAAGCAACCTATATGCTGAACCGATCGAGGTTGCAGGCTTGCGTGAATCTTCTGAGGCTTCTTCGTTGTCTACAAAATCTTGGTCTCCATCTTCATCTTGTTTCTCTTCTGAACTTAAGAGCAAAGGTTGCACTAGGCCATTTTCTAGTTGCTGAGGGTCGCCATGCCCTGTTGGTAAAGGATACAATATGTGCTTATTAGTTATTATATCTCAAAAGCCTAATTGTAGCACATACTTGGTAACAGCTAACTTTTTCGTTTCCAATATATTAGCAGCATTCTACTCCAATATTCAAAGTCACTATTCTCATCCTGCTTTGTTATGGTTCAAAGACTTAATTTTGCTTAATGAATAAGTTTATCAGAACTTAATGTAAAACATTCAAATCATGTCAAAATGTTGAAGAAGTATTAGAATTGTTGAAATAGATGCAACCCTAAATTTGCTGAGAGTGTAATTGTTGGACCAGCACACATAGGTCCACAACTGATTTAATCCTGATATTTACATCAAATAAATCAGAAAAATGTATAGAGAACATTGTTTTAACATATATTTGACACACTGCATAAGAACAAACTTAGCTTCTCATATTAAAATTGAACTTACCAGCATCCTGTGGTGTGAGGTTCTCCACCGTATCACGAACTGGCTCTCTAAAAGCAATCCACAGCCAAATCAAATATGCAAACCAAGCCAAAGCCATAACCGATCCGGGTAATGTGTCTTGATTAAATGTGATCATGTATATCTTGAATCTAGTTTGAAGCAGGCCAGCAAGGGCAGGACCACAAGCCATTCCAAGAGCACTGGCACTGACAAAACCTGCTGAGGCTTGCATGCGAATTCCTTGAGGTACACAATCACTGATATACCGACGGTTAACAGCCCTAGCAGAGCCCAACCTGCAATGTTCCATCAAACATTCGCATAAAACAGATATGTTTACAAATTAATATCAACCAGATTTTAAAGGAAAAGGACATCTTCAATTAAGGTCCATCAATATCATCGTGCATAGAAGCAGTCTGAGAAAAACAGAACTTCCATATCGAGTGGGTGCCACAATATTGATCAGAAATGAGAAAACAAGCACTTATATAATCACACTAGACTAAGCATTTAGCTCTATTTACAAGAAAAAACTACGAATTGCACACCCTATTTACAGGGTTATTGATGGGATCCCTCCATCAGAAGGTTATTTGAAGCTCATTCTTACTTTGGGACCAAAAAAAAACTGCCAAAGGAAATGTTGAGCAAAATGTCCCACATAATGAGATCACAAGGAAAAGCAATGTAAAAAAAAAACAATCTGTTTCACATCTAATATATCCACAAAGTAGAAGGAAGGATGATCTCTCATTGTCCCCATATTAGTCATCAATAAGGAAAACGTTCTCACATAACATCATTGCGAATTCACAGAATGAAAATGAGTATTCTGAATTATTTAGACGTCATATGCATGGAAGTTAAAATTTTATCAGTATACCTGCCTTAAAAATCAAGATCAGTATCGGAAATCAAGGGCCAGATTGTGTATTGCATAAAGCATGCTGGGCATCACCTGGTTCAACTTTCCTGTATTATATCCCAATCACATTCAAGGCTTCTTTAGTTTGAAGGGACCTAATATTGCATAATAGGAAATCTCTTAACCTGTTGATCTCCTCATTAACATACAGTATCAAATAATAATTTCATAACATAAACTTCAAGCATTCCTTGGCACACAAGGAAAAGGAAATAACTCTAAAGAACATATCACAAACTTTGCAAACCTATTCAAGGGACTAAAGACGTTAACACGAATTGATAATCAGAATGATTTCCTACAATTTGTTTCCAAAGTTACCCCAAAGGAAAAAATTACTTACCCACACATTAGGCGACCGATGAGAAGAACTGTTATCGAATTCATATCATAAGCCAATGCATACAGCACATTGCCTATAATAAGCACAATACTGCTGAACACAAGTGGTCTGAAGTATGATTTATTTGACCAGGCACTAAAATAAACTGAAGAAAACACCTGTGCAATGGCCATTGACCCGATAATAACTCCACAAACTGTTGCCGCTGCTCCAAGGCTCAGAGCATAGTCATCTGCAGTTGGCACTATGATGTATGTGTTGACCATGTAAAGAAAAGTATTTGCCAGGTTCAAGATAAGAGACATAAAATGGTATCTTTTGTCATCAATTTCTCCCTCTGCTGCAGGTACATCTTCTTGGACAATAAGGGCATGCTGTCCTAAATATTGTAGAACACTGGTTGAATGTGTAAGCTTATCCACTGCTGCTTTGATCTGCTCAATAATAGGATCCTACAGAAAGCAGGGTAAAAAATAAACTTTAAGCAGTGAAGTCATGATTTATTGGTTAAACAAGAACCCCTTCTCATTGTATTTCATGAATGGAAAAAAAGGACCAGCCAGAAACCTTAAATGCAGTTGATGGCTGATCATAGATGGATAAGTAGCTTCCTTGACGATCCTGGAGATCTGCCAGATTCCGTGACAAGGCTCCTACAACAGCTCCTAATCCCTGTGCATCCAATGAAAAGCTTCAGAAGATGCTGGTTTTTTTTTTGTTGAATACTTGCTATTCACTAAGATATCTAAACAACCAAGATCTTACAAAAATGATCCGTAGAATCAAATGCACATAAAAAGTTGGTCACAGTAATCTTGGGATCAGAAATACTACCACATGCTTGAAGACCTGCTGTAGCTGAGAATAAGGGTGATTTGCTCGAGATGTCACATAGTAATCTGTAAATCTAAAACTAAAGCGTTTATCAAACTTCTTCAAAATCTTGCGAATAGCAGTAGCATTCAGACTGACAAATCTTAGAAGCTTTATAAGATCTTGTCCCACGGCTCTATGAGATTCTCGTAGTTGAGATGCTTGGGATATATCCAGTTGTTCAGAAAGCATTAATCTTTGCTCCCCCAATTTTTCAATTCTGCTTGCAAGAAGCCCTTGTTGTTCCAAAAAGAATAGAACGATCTTCTCAATCTGAGGAATAAACAAGGCAAGTGAGATCCTTAATGCATGGTCAACTTCTGAAGGATAATAGAATGATCTTGGATCTCTGCAATGTACTTCATATAAGCATTTTGAGAATCCAAGAATTAGCATATCTTTCTAAGCACAGGGTACAACATCAAAATCACTTAAAAAATAGCAAAAATGAATGTTTTGTCATTAAAAGACTAAAAGCAACCACATAAACATATCTCCTTCATTTCAGGAAATTAGAATCAAAATTCCTTCTGCAAACTTTGGCCCAGAATTCTACACAGCGACTCAAACTTACATGAGTGCTACTGCTCTAATTTGAAATCATTGCATCAATGATGCTATTGCTCTTGTGAATTCAGGATGAGGCCACTACATATTGCCAACCTGCAGCTTTAAAATCACTGGTAGATGGAAGCTATCTAAATTCACGGTCTTTGACTGGCCAAAGGAAGTAGAAATCTACAATGCTACTTATAATGGGTGCAATTCGCCAAGCTTTTACATGCCAAAGTATTTATACAGTTGATGAGAACGTTTGCTAATCAAAACAAGCAACCTACTTTGACATTCTATGGAGGGAACTCAGTCCAACCCATGTACAGACATACAAAACATCTAATTCCAAGATATTCAACTAATTTTTAACCTGTAATCTGTCTGAAAAAGGCAATATCTCCCTCAAGGTTTTGGTCGAGAGGGGGAAAATGAAAAATTAAGCAGATTGATACAAATAAAGGCATCAAGACAGATGTTTATATATCAATACCAAAATAGACATATGGAATTTATGCATCAATGTATGTGTGCAAAAGTAAACATGTTTGAGCCCCTACAAGCACATGCAAGTGCACACACTTAAAATTGAGCAGTCATTCAGTCTGCAGTATTATATTACTGAAATTCTTATATATACCTGGTCGTCTAGCATCTTTGAGAATTCCCTAAGAACTTGACGTCGATTTTTTTCACCTTGCTGCACCTGTTGAACATATTGTCGTACTTTCTTCTTCATTAACTTGTAGTTGACATAGTACCTATAAAGAAGGATTAAGCAAGGGCAAATAATATGAATTCACAAGCAATAAATTCTTGCATAAAAATCATCCAACTTCATTTAATTTGTTATCAACAAGATATAACTGAGCTTTCTAAGGAGTGTGCATCACAAAACTATCTCAATAAAAATGTCAACAGTGTGAAAACCAAATCACACACAAGCAATATGAGCTTAAGTTTGAAAAAAAGTAGGATTTTCTCCAAGACATTTGGTTTGGTGGTGTATGGGGGGGTTATGGAATTTCTGTATTAAATACATTCCTTGGGAGTTTAACGCCCAAGTAGCTTGTCTAGCGCGTGATGTTCGACTGCATTTCGGGTGCCCTCTGGCATGGGTTCCCCTCATGGGAAGAATTGTATGGCATTAGGATAGTATCTGCTTTATACTAGCCTATGAGGCTCATCTTTTCAACAAAAAAAGAAAAAAAACATCTCAATAGATTGATACTAGACTGCATCTCTAGATAACGGATGACAATTCCTGAGCAGGTTGAACACCTGTGACTGACATGAAGAAGATACAAAGTCCCATGAGGTTTTCTAAGGGTCAACATGACCCAAGGAAACATCCCTAAATCAATTTTTCATGCATCCTCTTAGCTTATGTTTGGTTGCATGGCGGGAGAGGGAGTGGCAGAGGGAGAGGAGTGGAGAGGAATATGATTGTGATGAGTCACTAAATATTCGTAATTAAACCCCTTAAATGATCTTTGTTAGGCCTAGAGTAGGTGTATTTGATATCTTATTGTTTGATTTCAAGTTTAAGTAGGATTTGAGAAGAAATTCGGCCAAAAATCACTAAATTCTGCAAAAAGAATGTTTCGTCGACTGTTTGAAAATAAATCACCAAAAATTCTACAAAACTCCAAATATTCTGAAATTCTGGGAGATGAAAGAAGACGTCAAGCGCTACAACTTTCCTGTTGAAGACTTTGCAAGATTCGGTCTACATTAGCGCCAGTTTTTGAATCAAAGTCAGAAGTATGGAAGTTGGAGAGAAAAGCTGAAGAAATTAATTAATGACGTGACAGTAAAGACCCAGTCAGACTGACTAGAGTGATGGATCGGATTTGAGTCCGATGGATCGCTATGATGACATCATCAACCCGGAATTTAGGGAAATTAGAATTTAAGTTCAATTATAACTCCTAATTCTTGGATTAAGGGTTTCTATTATATAAATGGGTTGTTCTAGCCGAATTTCTCATCTTTTTGACAATCTTTGAAGGAGGAAAAAGAAGACGGAGAGGATGTGGATGGTGACAGCTTCCTATTCCAACCCGATGGCTTTCATCCAAAAGATGAGTTGTTAATTCTTGTATTTAAGATTATTCATGAAACCCTAGTGTAGTTTTGGTTTTTCTTTAGTTTGATTCTTATGAACTTCTTGATGCATGATCTCAAGAATATGGTTTTATTGTTAATAGAGTTGAAGGAACATAGTTCTCTTAACGTACTTTCAGTCCTATATGATTTCTGTGATTGATTGTAGAGATTTATAAGATGGTTTTCATGAAGTTATTGGTTTGCCTTTGAAATAAGCTATGCTACGTGAAGATAAGTTGTGTCACGGTCATTAGGAGTAGTATAATTTAAAGTAATCGTAGGACCAAAGACATTCTATGCCAAGCAAAGATTGGTTATGGCGTTAGGTTCATTAACTTTCTTTTAGTCATATGATCCATAATGTTGAGAGAAGAGAGCAAGATGATAACCAGAGAAGACTAATAATGAAACTAGGACGGATTGAGTAATTCCTACGTAACTACTCCATTGATTCGAATTGATCAACCTTTTATTTCTTTTCTTTATTAGTTAGATAACTCTATTCTGTCTTTGATTCTTTTCCTTAGTTTTAGGATTTCGAAAATTGATTTCGGTTTCCAACATTTTCCCTGTGAATCGACTCCCGATTTCACCGCTATCCTACCTAGTAGTGTAGTGATTGAATAAGGATTATAAATTTAATATTTGATTGAGTTTGCAATATTTTAACGACGACGTTTGCGAGCGATCAGATTGCCCTCGTCAGTGTTTGGTATGATCATGGGAGTGGAAGAAGAAGAGACATTGCTTGTGTTTGATATGTCCAAAATAAAATGAGAAGGCGCAAGAATGATATTGAAGTTATTAATATACCCCTTGCTACATTATCTCATTAATATGATGAAACTATTAAGAATGGTGTTTTAGTAATCCTAGCATACGTTGATCAAATAAGAGGGAAAGGAAACCAGACTTTGGGAGAAGTCCTGTTTCCTCCCATGACGGGAGATGCGGCTCCCTCTTTCGTGCTTAAATGCCAACCAAACATTGTGGAGGGAGTCGTGACTCCCTCTCCCACTCCCTCTCTCATGGTCAAACCGGAAACCAAACGCACCCTTAGGGTTCCGTCCTAAGAAGTGGAATAAAGGTTCCAAGCCGTCGCACACTTCAAAGAATTAAAATTAAGCAACTCAAAGTCAAATATTAATTCCAAAAGAGATTAAAGCAACATATTGAATTTGATCATGCCTTTCTCGTCTGGGAAACATCTTTATCACTAAAGAATTAAGTGGGAAAAGCCTTTATTGCCAACTATCACGCTCCTTATTTAACAACCGCAAAGTTTCAAACAAACCAATGATAGCCAAAAATGGAAAGGAACAGAAGGAATTCATAAGAACTTGGTATCCAGCGCCATGACGAAATACAAGACTTATGATTAGACCATGAATGTGACATTTCACAATAGAAAGGTGTATCCTAATAATGATCAGAAACTTAGAAAGATATCGATACTTCCTATAAAATATGGTAAAATGTGAACATAAGCACATAACACAGTTAACATATTTCTCTAAAACTAAAGGTACAGAAACCATAATAAACAAAAATCTAGAACGGGAGATATATATTCATTGCTTACTGTTACCGCCAAAAATTGGCATATTTTGACCCTCAAAATATGGATCAAATTTGGGACATGATGGACTCAACCTTCGCCAATCATGGAGGACAATTGCCAGAAGTCATGGGGCAACCAAGTGCGATCATGGGGGGCAACATAAAGTACAACCATCAAAGCTCATGGGATCATGGGAAGCTATTCCATTGAGAGATTGTATAAATATCTTATGAAAGAAGAGAATTGTAACACAAACATGACCAATCAATGAAATCTCTTTTATCCTTATTGTTCCTTCTACCTAGGAGTAGCATAGCCCTTACTTCTTCTACCTAGAGTAGAATAACCAGTACTCTTTCTACCTAGGAGTAGCATAGTCTTACTCAACATAGCAGTAGGAGTAGCCATTAATCTACTTAGGAGCAGAGTAGTCATCAATCTTTCATAGGAGTAGCTGCAGTCATAGCATCAGCCATAGCATAGACTTAGATTTAGAACATCCAAAAAGTCCTCTTAATTGAGGCACGATAGAACGCATCATCCTTCTGATCTTCTTTACGGTTGACACACCTCATGTGCATGGGGACCATGCGTCCATCCCGGGCGCATATGTTTTTGTTTTTTTTTTTTCAGAGAACAAGTTTTGGCGACCACAATGGGAGGCCAAAAATAACATCTAAGTCTATGATCGTCGGTCTCCATGACCCAGACAATCAACAACCTGACCAAAATCCTTGAGGTTCATCCTCGACGGCTGACAAGCATGGCGATGATTCTTGGTAAACTCGGAATCAAGAAGCCAACGCCGACTTAAGGAAGACTATTGATGGAATCGGGGAGTTGCTTTATGCGCTCAAGGATCAATTAGACCGAGTAGCCGACAACCTCCTTCTAACCATAGAAGCCAAACACCAAGCAATGTATCTCAGGATATACGAGAGGTCACGACTATACAGAAACACTCCTCTAACCAAATCCCCCAAGTCATAACCATAACCCAGACATGGTCACTCGTCCCAGAGGAGCCGCAACAGTCAACAAAGGAGATGGTCATCATCATAGAAGGAGATCCAAAATTGTGATGAAGGATCGGCTCGAGCTCAGGGGGCAACAGATCAAGGGTTAAAACATCAACAACGTTGATGACGACAGCATCAACGACGCTGAATACGGTAGCACCATCGTCGACGTCGACAACAACGGCATCATCGACAATTTCAACGAAAGAGGTGTCATCGACGACAACGACGGCGTTGTCGACAACAACGAGGGCGGCATCAACAACACTGACGACCACGTCAACTTCGAGAATACTTGCGTCAACTCGATAACGAACCCAAAGGTCACGACAAAGTTTCTGTTCGACCTAGGGGGCAAACTTTGGTCATCGTCTCACACCACGCCGGTGGCGTGTTCTTGATCATGCTCTTTTAAGCATCAAGTGACGAGCAGCCTCGAGGGCCTCGACTCGATCACGGCATCGAGCTCTTGAGCCTCCGTCTCCATCACGTACGTCGAGCCCCTCGAGCCTCTGATAACGTACGTCGAACCCCTCGAGTCTCTGCCTTAATCATGAATGATGATCACTTCGAGGACTTCATCCCGAGTAGTTAGTGTGCGAACGGGACTCAAGCTTACTACGTATATGCAGGAACGTAGCATGCATGCTGACATTAAAAAATTGGCTCCAACCCACAGTGTCGACGCCGAGTCGTGGATGAGGTCGAGGGAGCGCGTGCTTCAACCCAGGTACACGCCGACTCCCTATAGGACGGGCTCAAGGATGGTCAGATCTTGGGTCAAGGTTTCGCCGGGCTTGGATTGGCGGCAAGCGATGCCTGTCGAACGTCGGGGTCGAGGGAGGAGAGGTTACGAGCCGACCCACTGTGGCCGTTGGTGACTCTTCACGTCGGAGCCGACGCGATCTCGAGGTCGAGAATGCCTCTTCACCTCGAAGCTGGTGCGATCTCGGGGGTGGCCATCATTGGTCCTGTCGGAGCCAACACGATCTCGGAGGGAAATCTCAAGGTCGAGGATGGCTCTTCACCTCGGAGCCGATGCGATCTCGGAGGCGGCCATCATTGGTCCTGTCGGAGCCGACACAATCTCGGAGGACGATCTCGGGATTCACCTCTCTACCAAATCCCTCCCATGTTCCTGAAACAGGAGCTGTAGTTGGTGCCAAGCAAGGCGGCGGTAGTGGCGCATCCGGAATGGTCCAACTTGGTGCCATCACAAGAACCTCCGGTACACCTTGACTCCGTCCAGATCCACTGGTGGTCGGACACCGCAAAAGATCATGGTCGTCGCCGATGCTAGGGCGAGAATCGCAGTAGACGATGAGAGGAACACCCAGATAGTAACCCTTCGCCGGCCTCGTCCGCCCGCTACCGGTATCGAAGGGGCTTCGCATGAGGAGGTTGGGGTTGGCCAAAGAGGTGTAGCAGACTTGGATCTCGGCGAACCAAGGCTTAATCGAGGTCAAGGTTGGTCGGGGCGTCGCTGAGTTGGATCCCGGTGAACCAAGGCTCGATCAAGGTCAAGGCTAGCCAAAGGGGCATCGCGAAGTTGGATCCCGGCGAACCAGTTGAGGCTGACCAAAAAAGGGGGTTGAGGAAGGCTTGAGTGCAGAGGATTGAGGAATATTTAAAGGTCGCCGAGCAATTCGCTTGATCATGCCGTCAAGTTCATCCAACGGCTAGTGATCAGCGATGAATGTCACTTACTACTCAGCCTCGAAGACCTCTAACCGATCATGCCATCAAGGCTCATGATCCTTAGCTCAATCTTGTTATAAAAACCCTCCGATCACATGCCATCAAGGGCGCCCAATGGCCAACAAGAACGTCGCTCTAGTGCTTGACTCCGAGGACATTATTTTTCCATGCGAGTTTCCAACTCACAAGAAAAAAGGGAGGCATTTGTGTTACCACTAAAAATTGGCATATTTTGAGAGTTAAAATATCGGTTAAAATTGGGACATGATGGACTCAACCGTCGCCGATCATGGATGACAACTGCCAGAATTCATGGGCCAACCATGTAAGATCATGGGAGGCAACATAGAGTACAACCGTCAAAGGTAATGAGATCATGGGATGTTATTCCATTGAGAGATTGTATAAATATCTTATGGAAGAAGAAGAGAATTGTAACACGAACATGACCAATCAATGAAATCTCTTTTATCCTTATTGTTCTTTCTACCTGGGAGTAGCATAGCCCTTACTTCTTCTACCTAGGAGTAGAATAACCAGTACTCTTTCTATGTAGGAGTAGCATAGTCTTACTCTATATAGCAGTAGGATTAGCCATTAATCTACTTAGGAGCAGGATTAGTCATAAATCTTCCATAGGAGTAGCTGCAGCCATAACATCGACCTAGATTTACAACATCCGAAAAGTCCTCTTAGTTGAGACACGACAGAGCCCATTATCCTTCTAATCTTCTTTACGGTTTGCACACCTCACGTTCCTGACGACCACGCGTCCATCCCGGACGCATATGTTTTTGTTCTTTTTTTCAAGGAACACTTACTTATGAAGAGTTTCCAAGTTTTCAATTTAGCTCGAATATAGCACCAAGAAACAGACATACCTTTTCCATTCTTGAACCTGATCCGCCATTAGCTTCTTTGCAAAATTAACCATCTTGATGCCTAATATATAAACCTGCACTCAAAAGAAGAAAAAAAAGATGGATAATTTAGATCACTTTAGATACATCCAATTGAATCCTACCTCCAACCACTCCAAAAAGAAAAGACAATATCCAAATATAATCAACAAAAATAAGAGGAGCTCCGCAAATATAACATGGCCAATCTCGAATTAATAAAATCTTCCATCTTATTCATCAAGAAGTATTCAAATCTTAAACTCTTGTTCCGCAGTAAGGAATCCAATTCCAAGAGAAACTCAGCACTCGAAAGTCGAAATTTTCTTCATGACTATCTTTTCTCGACCTCCTCTTCCTTTCTCCATTCCAAGATATCGAAACCCAAACATCCCGATAAAGAAAAACCATAGATCCTACTCCAAAACTCCATATCTCTATCCAGGTAGATTAAAAACCAAAGGCTTCGATCAAAACGACTTAAAGAACCAAAGAGCTCGATCAAAATGAGATAAAGAACCAACAACAAACAATTCATCTCAACTCTAACAAACAGAATGCGATGCAAGAGGAGAATCGCTCACGAGATGAGCCCTTATCGCCCCCACAGCGGTGCGCTATATGCCTATATCTCTACCGCCTCTCTCTCTCTCTCTCTCTCTCTCTCTAGTTATTCACTTATTACAGGCTTGTCTGTCTGTTTATGAGTGATAGCAGCAGCAGTATGCAAGGCGGCGATCTCGACTCGTCGATGCCTGACGTTTAATATGCTAAACAATAAAGTTTTGTCTACATTGGTAGTCGACTGCCGATTTTTCATCATTAATTATCTATCATAAGAGTAAATCAATGAATCGATAGTGTACCGGTAGCAATGTACTTGGTTGATACTAAATGAATAATTCAATTGGTAGTAAAATATTAATTTATTGATCTAGTCCATCGATAATGGTCATGGATTACATAAAGAGTCAATAGTTCACTACCGATTCGGACGTATGTAATGCACATACCACGTCAGCGTGTACACATTCTTAACAAATAAAGTTGTTTACATTGACAGGTGACGTGTGTAATGCAAATGTCATCGAATCGGCAGTCCACTACCCAAAATCGGTAGCTCACTATCGATTGAATTGTACTGGTAGTAAGGTACCGATTGGTTGATAGAGTTCATTGGTATCTCATCACCGATAAACTAAATGAATAATTCAATCGATAGTGAGATACCGATTTATTTGATTAGTTCCAATGGACTATATGAAAAAATCGATAGTCCATATCCGTTTCGAGCCACATGTCATATCGACATGTACACAAATCAGCGTTCTATTCTAAAATAAAGGCTACTTGGTGGGGATGGGGCCATGATGACGTGGCACCAAGATACCGACGACGACCAACGTTTTCTGGGGTCAGTTTCGGATCAGATCCGATTGAATGAAATGAAACATAAAACAGTTTTGGATCCCGTTCTATGATTGGGCCTAACATTTCGCTATCAAATGGCCTCATCGAGAGAGAGAGAGTGAGCGCCCAACTATGTCTAATTATGGTATAATAATCCAACACAAAACACTGGACACAGACCCGGAGGCCGGAGAGTACCCTGCGCACCAAATCTTTCGAGGTGGTGTTCAGCTTGACGTTGCTTGATGGTGCACCATAGTAACTTGTTCGATGTCGGCTCTGTTTTAAAGTCGGTAATGAGCTGGGTCGGCTCGATTGATAATCAAATACAAAACACCAGATAACAATAAGGGAGGCTGGTTGTCAACTTCTCTGACATTTGACATGACCCGGGGAACAGATCGGGATAACCTTTTTATCCCGTATTTTATTTTCAAACATCAAAATCTTTTATCCCTACTTATCTCTAAACAATCACTACTAATTTATTTTAATTTTTTAATTAGTACTCATTATCTCTATTTTTTCTATCATAAAATCCATTATTCCCACTTTTTTATTTATGCTCAAAATCTTTTATCCTCACTTATGTTTATATTTTCTATCCTCGAATCAAACAAGCTCATTTATCCTCATGTTTTCTGTTCTCGAACTAAACAGGACCTCATGAGCGCAAAATCGATGTCGTCTTGCATTTGGGTCCATAGCTTATAGGGATTAGCGTAGGTAGGCTTTGACGTGTTGAGATAAGGAAAAGGACCCAATCGGTGCGGTAGCCGCCAAGCAGGTGGTCTGATTGTTGTTGTCATGTTACACCACTTGCAATTATAAGGCTTAGGGCCTGTTTGGTTGACAAAAGTGGGGGGTGGAGTGGCTGGACTAGCAGCACTCCCTCCACTTGAAGCTGTTTGGTTGGACATCAAGTGGAGGGAGTGGGTGGACTAAAAGGCTCTACTCAGCCATTTGACTCTGGCAAAAAAAATGCCAGAGTCGGCTGAGTGGAGTGGGAGACGATTCAAACAATACCGAATCAGTCCCCCACTCTACACCCCACTCGCCCGCCCACTCGAGACATCAGTCCCGAGAGTCCAAAAACACAACTCGGGCTAGGGTTTCTCCTCACCCCCCCCCCCCCCCCCCCCCCCCCCTCATCTCCTCTCCGCCGGATCTCTCCGACATTTCTCTTCACCATCTCCTCTCCATCGGGTCTCTCCGGTGAGCAGCCCACCTTCTCTCCGTCGGCTCCCTCCAGTGTGTTGTTTTCCTCACCGTCTCCTCTCCATTGGCGGCGATCTCCGGGGTTTTTGCTCGCCATCTCCTCTCCGTCGGCGTCTCTCCTCACCATATCCTCTCCGTTGGCGGCTCTATCCGGCGTGTTCTCTCCGGCGTCTCTCCTCACCGGATCTGCTCATGTTAGATCTATGGATTTGTTTTATTTTTCTTGGATCTACGGATTTTTCTCATGGTGGTTTTCTTGGTTTGGATCTATGGATTTGTAACGAGATTTGTTTGGATCTATGAAACCCCTGTTTTGTGAGCTTTCCTTTCTCTTCTCAGCAAAAGATTTCGAACCAAAACGCAGTTTCTCAGAAGATCACCTTGTTTTTAATCAAAGAAGCAGCTGTTTCAATTAGACCCCCTTCCTCTTCATTCTTTGCTTTCCAGTATGCATCAAACTCTCCTCTAGTGACTGATTTGTTCCTTCGATATATAACTGCAACAATCTATGGGTTTGTTTCATTTTTCTTGGATCTATGGATTTGTTTTATTTTTCTTGGATCTACTGATTTTTCTCATGGTGGTTTTCTTGGTTGGATCTATGGATTTGTAACGAGATTTGTTTGGATCTATGAAACCCCTGTTTCATAATATGACAGCAGCTAACTAGCGGAGCTGCAAAGCCCCGTATTTTAGATGTAATGTTTGTTAACTTTGAATGAAAAATGTCAGCAGTTTACTTTGAATGTATAATATGGCAGCTCCTATTTTAGCTGTACTCCTATTTTAGCTTTCTATGTATAATATGGCAGGCTTTGAATGGAAATAGAACTTTATAGCTTTACGTGGAAGTTACTAATTTCATTGTGGTTGTTGTAATGTATTCATTATGGTATTATATCTACCATTGGCGTCAATTAGAAACATGTTTTTAATCCTTTTGCAGGTGTGCTTTAATGACGATGAAATTTTATGTCGTCTACAAAGGAAGACGGCCAGGAGTTTATAACAACTGGCCAGAGTGTCATGCCCAGGTGCATAAATTTAGCGGGGCTTGTTATCGCGGGTTCCGCAATCAAAACGATGCATTGGCATCATTTGGTGATTATGAGCTTGAGCTTGGAAAGGGGAAATTAGAGAATGATAGGCAGTATTCGGCGGTTTCTTTACTGGTCTTTGTACTCATTGTGTTACTTGTAAGTTACATTATTTATATTGTATGTTAATATGTTAAAAGGTAGTCGTCATTTGAGGACACTGGACGATATCTATTGAAGTAGACAGATTGTGATATTTTCTAGTTTTAAATGCTATAGAATGAGTTTAAAACAATAGCTAAGTTACATTATTTATATTTTATGTTAATATGTTAAAATTTTCAATCTGAACAGGTTCCATGTGTTGAAAATATAAAGAAGATTTTGTCAAATTTTTCCTGAAAAATAATGAGGTTCATCTGAAAAATAATAAGGAAACAATAAAGAACAAATACTCATGTCTATCCAAAAAAAACCTCCATATAAAACAATAGCTAATAATACATTTGCAGCGATTTTCCAATCCTTTTGATATGATAATTTATTATATATTATAAAAACACATCTAATACTTTTAAAATGTATTTAAGACTCATTTTTTGAAGCGTTTAAACTCACCCCCCTAGTCAGGGGTGACCATATCCTCACTTTCAGCACCAACCAAACAACAGAAAGTCCAAAAGTCAGTTAACTCAGGCTCCACTCCAACACCAACCAAACAGCAGAAAGTCCAGAAGTCAGCCAACTCAGCTTCCACTCCAGCACCAACCAAACAGCAAAAACTGACATGCCACTTTACATGACTCCACTTTGCAAAAGTCTGCACTCCAGCCAGTCCTGAGCAACCAAACAGGCCCTTAGAACCGTGATATACGTCCCACCGGGTTGGTGTGGAGAATCCACACCCCCGGCGGCTGGAACGCACTCACTATCTCTCCTATCTTTTACCTTTTTTTTTTTTTTCTATCTCTCATTTAACATTATCTTTATACACTAAATATAAGTGAAATATATATATGAAAAATATATATGTAAAAATATATATGTATATATAATTAAAATAAATGTACATACGTATATATGTATGTAATATATTCAACTAAAAAATATATATGAAGTATATATGTATACTAGTACTCACCTGTGCCCTGGCACAGTTTTTAGTTATTGTTAATATAAAATTTTAACAAACTCCCTGTAGTTTGTCTGGTTAGACGGCTGTGTTGACCCGTAGGTGGTTCAGAGTTTGAAGGTTGGTCATAGCTTTTTGTTCACTGCCACCATAAAACATAGCCAATAAAATATAAAATAAAATATTATAAGTCTAACTTAGGGTATATAAAATAAATATAAGTCTTTGCATATTACATAATAAGATAATATTAATAGAATTTAGGTTGATATGAATTAATGCAGGTTTATAGAAAGCAAACTTAGAGAATATATATAAAGAAACTTATGGGATATGAATTAATGCAGATTAATCGTTATTGTTCCTTATAAGGTTGATATGCATATAGCATATATATTTCGAATATACATATATTTAGTTAAATTATATATATATATATATATATATATATATATATATGTGTGTGTGTTATATACATATTATATATATTTTATATATCCTTAAATTTGAAAATCCAAACTCAAAATTCATATCCCAAAATTCAAATCCCCAAAAACCCCTCATAAGAACCTATAAATCCATGAATATCCCTCACTCATTGATCACTCCACTCTCCTTGCACCACATGGCAAGGATCCGTCCCACCACGTGGGTGTGGTAAATCCCCACCCCCACGGTGGGACACAAATCATTTCCCTAAGGGGTATCATCCGACGTAGGATAGATCATAACATGGGTGGTCCTGAGTAGTTTGCATCCTGATCGAAAACTGTTGATTTATTAAGGAGAGGTGTTCTGTTCCTGCATACATTAATGATATGATCAATGATCATATACACAAACAGAGATTTGAAAGACACATCTATATTTTTCTGATCGTATTAAAAAATATTTCGAGGGGTTTATATAGGTAAAAATCCCTGGTTGTATTTATAAAGCATTAGCTTTTTTGCACAACATGTAGTCCAACTGAGGACTATGACATATATTGCTCTATGTAACAAGTATTGGCACCTTTTCGCTACTTTAGCTCGCTTTTTTATCACGAATGACAGAAAATTTAAGCATAAATTTATGTTATAGCTACATGCTAAAGAACAAGCTAGCAATTGATGATTCTTCAGCATATGATTTCCATAGATCAAACTGTTTGCTACCTACCTGCTGCTACGAGGTAGTTTAGAACACAATGACACATATATTCAACAGCCAATTTTGGTGAGAGTGAACAATAAAGCATAATTTAAGATGAAGGGATGGGTAGTAAATCAAGTGATTGACAGACCGAAGATAGCATCCATTATAAGGTGGATTGAAAGCAAGTAATCTTTGTTAAGCAATCACACTCTTGCTCACTGAGATTCATATTTACAAGGCAAGATAGTATGGCATCAGTGAAAAGTGAATCTCGTAAGAAAGAATGATCTACATATCAGTACTCCTGTCCGTGGACAGTTACAAAAGTGAGATTTGTAACCAATAAATCATCAAAATTTCACTGCTAGAAAAGCTAATCTAATTTGGGATGAACAAAGAATTGTTGTATGAATGGTCAGTTTTGCAGCAATGTGTTAATGCTGATATTGCTAGCTCGTGTTCTCCATCTCTATCATACTCTCGTATTTGGTTCCATTGAGTGCCTTGGCGACAGCTCCCCAGTTCTCTATCTGCTCCGACAGAGGCTTTGTGTGAATCTTTACATGATTACTCTGCAAATCTCTTCGGGGCACTCTGAGAAATTCTTGTACATCTGCCAGCTTCTATAAAAACTAAAAGCATTTCAGCACTTTCAAATGTCAGGCAACATATCATGGTAATTAATTTCTAGAAAAACAATGTGGTATACCATGTGATAATCTGTAAGATCTTCATAGTATAGGATCATATGGCGAGTGCTTTTGAAGTACTCTAAGGCACTTGAAGCCATTTCTTCAGCCTTTCTCAGATCAGGAAGTAGTGAATCGATATCAATTGTTGGCTTGTACTCTGCCAGTACCTGTGCCTGCAAGTAGCAGTATTGCTAGATTATATAGCTATTTGGATGAAAACATGTATGTTCTTAACACACTGGAACCCTTTATCGACCAGCTCCAATAAGCTGAGTCCTTATGCATGCATGAATGCATTAGCTTAAGAAAAATCATTGCTATCTCGTCCATCTTCAACATGTTTGAGTTCACTATCACGGTAACTTCTCAAAAAAAATATTGTTCCACCTGTTTTAGTCCTTCAATATTTGAGTACAACATATCTGGATTGTGTTGCTTAATATTTGATGCAAGGCAATACTTGCTCCTTGCAAAGAAATGCTGCTACTTTCCTGCTACTCAAAAGTATTCAACTAAACTGAAAGGAGATAAAATTTTAGCAGTACTTAACATCATTTATAAACCAGCTTAAGGATTTGGCACGCCGAAGAACAAAGAGACTTGCACTACAGGGAAGAAAGCAAAGTGGATTTTTACACCTATCGTTATCAGCTAATGGACAACCAATTCACAAGTTGAAACACCAGGGGCAGACCAGGATAATATAATAAAACAAGACATTAAATTCATTTAAGCAAGTAAATTTTCCTTTGAGCTTTAAATGGACATCAATGTACACATTCAAAATTGTGTATGTTGGCAAAAGAGACATGAGCTAGAGAGAGAGAGAGAGAGAGAGAGAGAGACCTCCTCTTGTGAATGCACATGGGATCTATGAGTGCCATTGATCAATTTTGCATCGTGATCGTAAGAATTTGCGAGAATAGAGATCATCCGCTGCAGTAGATTTTTCCGGAAAAGAAATATCGCTGAGACGCCTTTTCTATTGAAATACTCAACTATTTGCTCGTTATACATCAGTACTCCCTGCATTAGCCAGTCATACATAATAATATTATCAACTCAAATTTGAATTGAAATTATTTCCTGGATGGCTACCTGCATATCTATTAAAGCAACTAGCTGAATACCACAAAATCTACAGGAAACTTTCAAGTATGCAGAAAAATCCACAGGTCTGTATTCAATTAATTGTGCAGCAAAGCACAATTAGTGGCCAACCATTCTAAAACACCTCTATCAACAGAGGTCATCGACGTCATTTTTACTCGTTATTTATCAGATTAACCAGCTTCAGTATATGCAAGTATAATACCTAGCAATGGAAAATAAAAATAGTAGGACAGGCAAAATTAAGCTCATATTTCTTGTCTCAATCCTTTTACATGGTCCCCTTCTATAATGAGCTTTTATTCTATTCTCTTTGCAACTAAGCCCATCTTTCTCATAACATAGATTGAACTGTCTTCAAGTGAAATAACATAATTTTAATTTAGATTCATCGACCCAAAGTGCATGGACATAATAGTGATCTCTATGTCTTAGTATATCATGTGCACGTCATAGAGCACTAGGCAATAATTTGAATATTTTCTAGAATGATTTATGGAATAAATGCAACAAAATCATGCTGCAAAGAAAAAGAGAAAGCACTAGAATGACTATTATACATTAGAAGTGGCCAATATACAAAATTGACCAAAGATTAATTTATAACCTGATTGAGCATCCACTTAAAACCAACTGCAGCTGTACATGCATTCTTTGAAGCGCTACTTGACCACTCTAAATTGTACACCTTATCTAGTGTGCTCAGAACAGCTGAAATGTTACTTCTCCTTTCTTTAACAGAAAAGATCTCTCCATTACAGCTAATGTTGATGTGGCTATTTAACAGAGCTTCAAACCATCCGCTCCCAGATCTCTGCATGGATAAGATGGCAAAGAATTGAACAGGAGTGCACATGCATTCACCCCTGTTTTAGAGTTAACAACTCCAGAATAGAAGAGTAATCACATAATCTTGCATAATTTGCAATATATCTGTTTACCTGCTATAAGTTTTGGGTTCTGGATAATGAAGATATAATCTATCTTCCGGCACTTGGCATTTTTTCCTATCTGCTTGGGTCTTTGGCCTCACCATGATATATTGGGAGTTCATGCTTGTTCTATTTTGCTTCAGATAGAAAAAGTATACATAGAGACCAACAAAAGTAGCAAAAACCATGCCAACCATTCTTATCATGTCCGGATACCTTTTAAGAACCATCATTATATCCTGCAACAACGAGGGCATAGGCACATGTAACAAACATATGAGGAAAAAATCTGCGTAAATTGTTCAATAAATCTAGGAATGACAGGTAGAAAATGAATTTATGGACAGAGTCTCAAAGTTAGACGTAGTAGACTAAATAGCATGCATGTTGGGCACACATATGTTTATAACATGTGCAAGTAATCCACATCCTACTTGCAAGAAATATGCCAATTAGTTCCCAAGTATATACAACAGTTTTTAAAAGATCTATCTTTCATAAGTAACTCTGTTCCTTGGACATGAATGCATTTTCTAATCAAGTGTCCAAGTTTTTCTTTACTTAAGGTCCTACTCAAAAGGATTTATGACAAATTAAGCTCTCTTTCTTTGAGCTTATGGTAGCGAGCAAAAGTTGGACGTTTTCTTACTTAGTGACATCCCAGGTAGCGCGAAAAAATTGTCCATGCCTAGAGCGCAATCTGATGTGAAATTTATATCAATTTGAAGCATCAGCCTTTGTCAAAAAGCAAACTTCAGTAGTGCATATACTTCATGAGAGGTGGGTTATGTTACTCTTTTTGTTAGTGAGTTTGTCTCCAATAGAAGTTATGCAGCCAACGTTTCCTTAGTTCCATGTTTTGCATGAGGTTTTGTGGGTGATGTTGTTTCTTTTTGCATGGATGGCTACGTTGGGTTCCTTGGCAGTGGAGTTCAAATTTCTTGGTTTGGTTTTAATGTTCAGCAAAGTGGTTTTTTCCGAGTTTAACTAAGACGGAATGTCGAGTTAGAGAAGCTTTTGGGTTGCTGGCATGCTTGGAGCATGCATAGCTCCAAGCTTGCATCTTCTTTCATTGATATATTTACGAGTGTTGGCTTTGGGTCTATTTGAAATAGATTTGTGAAGGTTTGGGAATATATGAGGTGCTTGGATCTTGGATCTTGGATCTTGGATCTTGGATCTTGGATCTTGGATCTTGGATCTTGGGCGCATGGTAGCTTACTTTTCTCTGTTGTTTGAGGTAGGTGGACTATGCATGTTGTATGGTGTTAATTGTTGATATGCTATGGATTTTAGATTGCTTATATGTTTCCTGTGCATAGGTCGTGGCAATTGGAATTTGTATGTGTATCACATGCGTAGTTTAGAATATGTATGTGTATGCATGACATGCATAGGTCGTGTCGATTGGGCAAATCGCTGATTCGAGATTCTCAAGTAGATCGAGTCTAGATGAGTTTAGGCCACGATCAGGTCTAGGTGAGCGCGATCAAGGTTACGGGTGGACGTGGATCCCCGTGATCGGTCGAGGCTTTTATGAGAATGGTTATATGATTTAATATGGATATGGATTATTAAATTATTATTGTTTTGATAAATGATTGATATTCTGGAATCTTAGTCTTAGTGTCTATTGGGAGGTAGCCTAATGTCTGTTGATTGACGCCAGTACAACTGTGCCCACGGTTGGCAGGGTAGTCGCCTGGACCGTGGTGGTGAGCATCGGGTCGATTACGAGTTTAGGCATAGGTTGGGACTTCCCTTGAATTAAGACTTAAGTGCTAGATTATATTGTTTATTTATATTAGTTAGTTTATTATGTGTCGTTAATTTGTCACCTGTTGGGCTTTTGCTCACCCCTCTCGGGGCACGTTTGCAGACCCATCTTCTTCTACAAGTCCACTAGGTGAAGACACCCGAACTTGAGGTCATTAGAGGATTCTTCCTTATTTCTAGGTTATCACATTTTATTAATTTCATTTGAGGATTGTATTGATGTTGGATCTATTGGGATTATTTTAAATTCAATTTATGTATTTGAATTTGGATATCTGAAATTAAATATTGGATTATCTTTGATTAATTTAATTCATATGAAATTGATTCCCTTTTATGAATTATTGTTGTGCATATATATATTTGTTTAAATTGAAATAACGATTGGGCGATCAAGGAAAAGGTTGAACAACTTGTGTCTAATGAGAACATGTTTTCCTCACATGCCGTGGTCGAGATAGGCATACCTCGGGGCGGGGCTTCACAGTCCATTTGATAATTAGTGATGATTCTTCTAAGGCATGCAATGTTGCTTCCTTTATAAGAAAATGTCCTTATAAGGTGCCGAATCTAAAGAACCTTAGCTCACCAGACTAAATAATAAATTTAAGTTAGTCATAAGAGGATGATCTAACCCCAAAAAAGTGGGAAAATGAAAATCCACCAAACAATAAGTTTATTAAAGCAGCTTAATGATGCGCTCAAGTTGCATTGATTCTTGGGAGCTGAACTATAACATGAGAAAACTAACTTCATATATAGGCTAACCAATGAGGAAAAAACCAGAGATTGATTCAGAAATCTGGGGCAGCAATTTATCAGAACAAAAAAAAAAAAATTTCTCATACATCAATCATGTCAAGCGCATTGTATTGCCATCCCAAAACCATTACTAACCTCAATTTCAAGCCATGTTCTTGGTCGATCCAACGGCCAAAGCCACGAACAATTCACGCCACCTCATGGATGAAACCAGAAAGACCAGAACTTTCACGCATTACCTAGGCAATAACATCAAGAAAACCCCATCTTTTCACCAGAGAGACGTTGGCCTGATGAACTCCGACAAATTGGGAAACTGGGCAGCCGGAAATAAAAGATACGACGGTGCCAAAGATAAAATCTTTACGCTTTTGGAAATGAGAGATCATGGGATTGGAGCTGGGGTCTGGGAAGGAGGGAGAGAGGAAAGTCATATTAATGGGGGCTTTCCTATCTTGGCGGGGGTGAGATCTTCGTGTGTTCAATTCCCTCCATCAAAAGGACCGGAGCAGGAACAAATCTCCCGCTAATCCGCTATCCAATGACCGGATCAATCCTGAGAAACAAGGAGAGACTGCATTCGATCTCATCTGTGGATGTGCTATCTGACGGTCAATATTTGCTATTGCACAGGAGATTCCCCCTCCCCTCGAATCCACGGCTCCCACTCACCCGATTTGCGCCAAGTGTCCGTGTGAGCGCGTTATCATCCTAATCGTTTAGCATCGTTTGACTTCAATTAAAAGCAAAACGGATAATAAGGACGCGAATCATCGTCCATTTTCCTTAACAGAGCTTCTCCAGTAAGACTGTGGGGAGAGAGAGAGAGAGAGATGGGTAACGACTGTGAAGCCCCGGCTCCCACTCGACCAATTTGCGCCAAGTGTCCGTATGAGCGCGTCATCATCCTAATCGTTTAGCATCGTTTGACTTCAATTAAAACGGATAAGGACGCGAATGATCGTCCATTTTCCTTAAACAGAGCTTCCCCAGTAACACTGTGGGGATAGAGAGAGAGAGAGAGAGATGGGTAAGGGTGGCGAAGGAGAAGTTGGAGCGGATGGGAAGGAGAAGAACATGGCGGCTTGGTTGCTGGGGGTTAACAACCTCAAGATCCAACCTTTTGACCTCCCACCTCTTGGTAAGGCTATAACTGCAGCACTAGTAGTGTGTTGGTGACATGGTTTCCTGTGTATGGTCCCTGGCGATGATGGATCATGGATGGGTAGTTTATGTTGTGTTTTGTAATCCGGTACCCGATGATGGGTGCCTCTAGTTATTGCTTGTTGTTCCTCGTTGATGTGTAAAATTACCATTTTGATATTGAAGCTGTGAGCTTTGGATCTTTTAACTTGCAGGACCTCATGATGTTCGGGTGCGGATGAAGGCCGTGGGCATCTGTGGCAGTGATGTCCATTATCTTAAGGTCACACTTCTCCATTTTTATCCTCCATCTGTGATGAACTAAAGCGAGCTAAGTTAAGAGGGACAGATGATTTTGGCTTCAAAATCTAATTTTGATGTGGTTTGGTTGTTTTTGGATTCTTTATCTGTTGAGTTCTTAGTTCTTACATTGGTTTGTATGAGGATTGTTGTTAATGCTGCAGTACATGAGGATAGCTGATTATGTTGTCAAAGAACCAATGGTGATCGGGCACGAGTGTGCAGGGGTTATTGAAGAGGTGGGAAGTGAAGTGAAATGTCTGGTCGCAGGTGACCGTGTTGCTTTAGAGCCTGGGATTAGCTGCTGGCGATGCAAACACTGCAAGGGTGGCCGCTACAATTTATGCCCCGACATGAAGTTCTTTGCCACCCCCCCTGTTCATGGCTCTCTCGCCAATCAGGTCGTCATTTCTAAAGCCTGTAACATGGTTTGCCTTCTGATTGCGAGAATTATATGATCTTCTCTTTTGCCTTGGTGATGGATGCCTCTGTTAGTTTGATTTAAACATTTTTAGCTGAATTTTATGTTATGACCATGATGTAAATTCGTCCACCGTTTAGACATGCCTTTCAAATCCTACCAAATACCCAGGAATAAATCAAGAAAGGTGCATTAGGGACACAGGTTGACTAGAGTAGCACGTGTTGTCAACTTATGTAGGTTCCTTGCATAGACTCTGTGACTTTGTTGTAAGTGAATCTTTCTATAATGTCCAGAGTAGATTCATTCAAAGATCCTATATTTGATTAGTGCATTAATACTACATCTGATTATGCTTTACTTTGAAGAACTAGCTGTCCCATATTTTTCTGTTTAAGGAGTTAATGCAAATAATGCTACTCTTCAGAACATGGCACTGCATCTCTATAGAGAATGAATTGTATAGAACATGTTCATTTATTATTATAAGGTAAATTTACACCATTAACAGTTACAACCTCTGTGCTTTGTATGGCTGGGAGTGTCGTGGACTTTAATTTTATATTACTTTCTTCTAAAGGGGCATCGCTAGTTTGTCAGCATTTTCCAACATTGCTTTCTGAGTCAAGAGACCATCATGTTGGTGCTAATGGTGCCTTTCTTGTCTTGGCAGGTGGTGCATCCTGCCGATCTGTGCTTTAAGCTTCCTGATAGTTTGAGCTTTGAGGAAGGGGCAATGTGTGAGCCCCTTAGTGTTGGAATCCATGCTTGTCGGCGTGCCAATATTGGTGCCGAGACAAATGTACTGATCATGGGTGCCGGACCCATAGGTTTGGTCACGATGCTTGCAGCCCGCGCTTTTGGTGCTCCGAGAATTATAATAGTTGATGTTGATGATCATCGGCTGTCAGTTGCAAAATCTCTTGGTGCAGACGGTGTTGTTAGAGTTTCTCCCAATATTCAGGTTTCTTTATCTTCTCTTATCTTCTATCTACAAACATTCGCAATGGTAAAACTCTTCTCAGCATGCCAAAGAATCTCTTTCCAAGGGTCTTATGGAAAGCTGTGCTTCATCATCAGCTGTAAACACCTAGGATTGTCGAGATTATGTATTAAAAACTGTCTCATGGATTAATGGATACCTCTTCCTCTCAGTTTTTTATCTCTATGCTTAAAAAACTGGGTAATGTCGTTAGCTCTAGTACATTTTGTTAATCATCAATGCATCACTGACTTGTTCACTGCATGTTCAGTGTCCCTCATTAATATTTTGTGGGCACACATCATGATCCTCTCCTTCTAATTCTTGACTGTGCCATTTTAGTTTGCTGGTCTCTGTATTTTTCTAATTGTGGCTGCCTGTTGTGTTGTTCTGGCATTTAAAATTCCGGCTGTTGGCAACAAGTTAGAACCTTTACATTTTTTCCATTATTTATCTGTGGAAGCATGTTGTCTTCTTCACTATCAGATTAACAAAGAACCTTTCAAGGGCTCTAATGACATGATAACAGTTCATGGGTATACAAGGTGCCTCTTCAGATTACTATTCTCAGGAGGAATTATGTTGTCAGTTTTCTTATTATCTCCAGGGAACCAAATTACTTTCTTCATTAGGGTTGTCAAGAGTCTATAATGAGCATCATCTTATTGAACTAGGCAATGAAACACTAGGTTCTCATATTTTGATATCGTGAAAGATAAAAAGGAATAGCAAGATCCTTCAGAATCTGCAGAGATTTCTCCAGAATTATACGGAAAGGAAGCTCATTGACATACGACTAGAGACAAATGACAGAGAAAATACAAGATTTAAAGAGGTACAACTTTAAGCCAGTTGATTGTGGAGGCCTTTTCGTTTTCATCCTAGATTTCTTTCATGGTCCCTAGAGAATTGAGAGATCAGATCTATAGACTTCACTCTGCAGATTTACTGAAGTGGCAACAGATGGATTGAAGACAATGAGAAAGAATAGATGAACTGTGAGGAAGAATGGGGAGGCAAAGAAAGGTTAATGCATATGACCGTTTAAGCAGTTGTAAGAGTGCACTGAAATCTACTTTATGTGCTTGGTTGGTCAGCGTGCCATTTACAATTGATATGGATCCACAAGAATACTGATCAAGTATCTAGCTCTCATAACTCATTAGAAGTGCATAAACATAATAAAACATTATGCAAACTAAACTGGTGATGGAAGGGTACTTCTCTCTAGTGAATATGTTGGAGCCATTCAATTTAAGTACATTCGAAGTACCACGTGCTGTCTAGTTTCTTTCTGTAGTAATTGAATATGGTGGCATTAGGTTGTCTGGGTCATCAAGTACAAGAAAAAGAATATAGCAGTATTAATGGAAAATGTTGAGATGTGCTGATGCTTTCATTGTATGAACAAATGTTTGACCTGACAAACATACATAATTTCTCCTCTTATCACATTTCTCACTGGCAAAACAAGCTATTTAGTTAAAGATGGAAAAATGAAGCTTAAATGTAAACACACACTTCTATCTAATCAAGTATCAGTCTTTGTGTGCACACCAATTCTTTTTACTTTGCTTCTTTTAGTCTGATGAAGTTTTCCATAGGGTGTTGATGAAGATGTTATAGCAATACAGAAGGTCATGGGTGCTGAAGTCGATGTGAGCTGTGACTGTGTTGGGCATAGCAAAACAATGTCAACTGCTCTGAATGCAACCCGTCCTGGTGGCTTGGTTTGCCTGGTAGGAATGGGCCACAATGAGATGACTGTCCCTCTAACTTCTGCTGCAACAAGGTGATTTAACATACTATTAGCCAAGAAACATCATACTACCTGATTGGTTAGTGACTCCTGGAATGACAAACCGAATGATCTCCATTGGCATGATCTGATGCTCATTGTTCTGCATGTAACAGGGAGGTTGACATCGTTGGCATATTTCGCTACAAAGACACATGGCCTTTATGCATTGAGTTCCTGAGAACAGGGAAGATCGACGTGAAACCTTTGATCACACACAGGTATGGTTTCTCCCAGAAAGAGGTAGAAGAGGCTTTCGATGTCAGTGCTGGTGGTGGCAATGCTATCAAGGTGATGTTTAGTCTGTAGCTATAAAAGCATGCTCCATGTAAACTGAACATTTTGCATTCTCGTACTATTGGCGTAATAAGGAGCAAATCATAGATTCATAGGAGGATGTTTGTGGTGTGCCATGTAAGAAAGATAGTTCCTGGTGTTATTATCATGCTTGGTGGGTTTATAGTTCCTGGTTTTATATTATCATGCTTGATGGGTTTTTAAGCCTCTAAATATATCGTCTGCATCAAAGTATCATTGTCAGGATTTGTGAGTGTTTCTGCCAATTTTGAATGTTGAATCTCTGCACTCTTTCTAGGTTAAGACGGCATCCAAAGCAATCACTTAATGCGTTTTCCAATATGAAGATTGCATCGAAATATATTTTAAACCCATTATACACTGTTCTCATGTAAGATCCAGCCATACGATTTTGACCAATGAAACTCCAAGCTTCCAGCTTAGCCTTTATTTAGGCTCATCTAATCAAACCAAAAAAATAAAAAAAATCTCCAAGCTTCCAAGATATTTGAACACTATAGTTTTCTCTTTCAAGCGATCTTAATCATGATGTGGGGCGATGGTTGGGGGAAGAATTAGTGTACAGCTCACCGCTTTACAGGGCATAATAATGTAAAGCTTTTGTTTTGGACCAAATGATGCCTAATCATCTCAGTGACACCTCTGAAGTATCAATGGAACTTTACTTGGGTCATGCTTGCACACTTGGTTTAAACAAGTCCGACCGCTTATTTCTGTCCTCTTTGCTTGGTTTGTGAACTAAGCGACATCATGATGTGGCTAATAAACTAAGATCAGGTGTTGGCCTTTTGCTTTGGCTTGCCCCCATGGACTAATCATGTCTTCTTCCCGCCGACTGCATGAATGGCTTTAGTTCGGGACTTGTCGAGTATCAACTGGTAATGGGGTTTTTTTTTTCATGGACTTGAGTTTTTATACAAAGGACAAGCTATCATGCTAAGAATTCGATCATTGGTTCATTCTTTGAAATCAACCACCAGCTTAAAAGAGATTCAGGAAGAAGATGCATCTGGGAATAAATAATGATGCCATTGTGTCCCAGTCTTGTAGAGAAAGTTATCCCAAATCATGATCTGAACGAGAACAATTGAATGCAATTGAAATAAAATCAGTGAGGTTGGGCTTCAACCTGAGCCCAAATCAGATTGAGATTGGTTCAGACTAGACCCAATCTAATTTGAGATTGTCTAAAACTTATTAATTGGCGAAATTGATAAATAGCCGGCCTGAGTTGGCTTGGGCCATCATCAGCTAACCTTAGCTATTGTGGACGTTCGACACGTGAGCTACTTATCCACATCAGCCAATTCAGGTAATAATAAAAAATAAAACTCTATTACTAATCACTCACTCCTTTGTTCCCTCGACTAAATGAAGAGAGAGAGAGAGAGGCCAGGAGATTAGGGCAGTGAGATTAGATTTTATTTTTATTTTTTTATTATTTTCAGATTTGTTGATGTTGATTACTTATCATTTTGGATTGGGTGATGCCAACGCCACGTTGGCTACGAATCATTTTTCTCGGTGAAACCCCAAAACACGGCGGCCGGCCGTTGGGGGGATTCAAACCGACCAAGTGGACTTCTGGGGCCACCGTTCTGGTGTTCCGCCCGCACAAATCAAGCTCTTAAACTGTGGCGTCGTACGTGATCCACCGAGCCCCGCGCGGCCGAAGATTTTTTTAATTTATAACTACTCTGGCAATAAAAAAAAGGACAGCTGGCGTCACAAAGTTACCCTGAAATGGCGCAAAGCCCGATGGGAAGCGTTTCACATGGGGATCCTGAGTAAGTAGTAACGTGAGGCTTGGGATGAAGGACTTTTGAAAATTTTGCATATTTTAAATTTATTTCTTTTTTAATTTTACAAGTTAGGGCTATTTACATATGAATTTCTTTCTTATAAATCGAATTATAAATTATAAATTCAAATATAGTCATAAACTATGTCAAGCCAAATCTATTTGCAAGTCAAAGTCTATTGGGGCCGTCTGGCTCTCAACTGGCTTGCTCTCACATCTCTACCGTTTCCCACTTATAGGAAGGATCTGATTCAAAACAACATATAGTAACGTCACCTTCGAGACAGTCCACACTTTAATGACACCTGTACCAAAGCCCATGCGCGTCACTCTATTGGCTGGGTTTCGATTTCGAAGTCCATTTATCGAGTCTAAAACTATAGAGCGCGAAAGGAGGTAATAATAAATAATAAATGGATGTATAATAAATGGATAGGCACAAAAGAGAGGATTCCACTAATCATAATAATAATGGTCGCCAAAGTGGGCTTCGGCCAGCACCCTCTCCCTTCATAGGAACCCCGTGACGGAGGGCCACCGCGTCGGAGCTCCGGCGAGTCATCGCCGTCGCCGTCGCCGTCGCTTCTCCGTATCACTCATCCCCAGGTAAGCCTTTAAACTCTCTCCTTCTTCTCCATATTCTGGACTTTGTGTTTGCTTAAAAAGTTTGAAAAATTTTGGAGGAATTTCGCGTCTTCTTTATTCGGACCTAGCGGATCTGAAGCGATTCTATGATCTTTTTCTTTCTTCGAGCTTTGCTTTGTCAGATTATTCGTCTTTTGGCGATTTTAACCCGTTTCTGTTGATACTCTGGGTTTTTTTTTGGTGTACTTTGGTTTTTATCGTGATCCTGAGAAACTAGGGTTTTGATTCTTCTTTTCTTGTTTTGCTTTAAACGGGTGATATGGATTGGGTTTTGGTGAAGAATTTGGTGTGAAAGTTGTCATCTTTTTTCATTTTTTTAGCTGTCTAAAGTTCGTATTTCTCCCGTTCCCGCTACGGTATCTCGACTACAGGGAAATGGGCACTCTAGGGTTCTGATCTTGGATCGAGGGCTTCTATCAAAATTGAACTTGGGGTCTCTCTCCACTCCGAGTACTCGATCGAATATCAGCAGAAGTGAAAAGAGGTGATCATAAAGAAACCCAAGTGGTTCATGGCTGTGGCCCGGAGCAACGGCAATGATGTTCCTTGCAACTGTTATAAGGTTCCCGGGCTAGCCGGCTCGATTCTTGAGACCCCCCACATCTCTTACTTGGGTGACCGGTATGTCCTCGGGGAGCAATTGGGGTGGGGTCAGTTTGGTGTGATCCGAGTATGCTCCGATATGGTTACTGGGGAGACGCTGGCATGCAAGTCCATCGCGAAGGACCGGCTCATCTCCCCCGAGGACGTGCGGAGTGTGAAGCTCGAGATTGAGGTGATGTTCCGGCTTTCAGGCCACCCCAATGTTGTGGACCTCAAGGCGGTGTATGAGGAGGAAGGATTCGTACATCTTGTGATGGAGCTTTGCGCAGGTGGGGAGCTCTTCCACCGGCTTGAGAAGCATGGAAGGTTCTCCGAGCCAGAGGCTGCTGTCCTGTTCCGGCACCTCATGCAGGTGGTTATGTATTGCCATGATAAGGGTGTTGTTCATCGGGATTTGAAGCCGGAGAACATCTTATTGGCTACAAAGTCATTGACTTCGCCGATAAAGCTGGCAGACTTTGGCCTTGCAACCTATATCAGACCTGGTATCGTGGGATTCTGTTGTGATGATCTTTAACTTCAATAAATTTTGTTCTCTTTATATGTGATTTGACTTGTTGCTGCTGGATTTGGCAGGGCAGAGCCTGCATGGGACGGTGGGGAGTCCATTCTACATAGCTCCAGAAGTGTTGTCAGGTGGATATAATGAAGCAGCTGACGTGTGGAGCGCGGGGGTGATCTTGTACATTCTTCTCAGTGGGATGCCTCCATTTTGGGGAAGGACCAAGTCGAAGATTTTTGATTCTGTCAGGTCTGCTGAGTTACGGTTTCCTTCTGATCCATGGGATCATGTATCTGAATCTGGTAAAGAATTGGTTGCAGGAATGCTGTGTAGGAATTCTTCTAGGAGGCTCACGGCCAAAGAGGTTCTAGGTAAACTAGAGCTCTATATGGATTCTTCTCCCTTCAGTACAGTCTTTGATGTTGTTGTTCTGGTTTTCTTGGTGAAGCTTGTTCTGAAAATAGTGCAAATTTTGGTTGGATGTTAATAGGACGGAGAAATGCTTTTCTCATTTACCTACTATCTGATCCTTCTATGAAAATAATATATAAGAAAGTCTTCTTACTATAGAGATTTTGTTGCTCGTGGATAAATGTAGGATGGTTGTTCTGGGTAAACCTCTGGGACGTCCTCCCTAGTTCTTGAGATATCAAAGTGCTTGTTTTCAATAAGCAACAACTTTTTACACGGTCTCCAGTTGTGTATGCTCTGTAACAAAAATGTCAAAAATAGACAATGGATGAAATCAGGATGAGTATGGGTGATGATCAGGTTTAGTAAAAAGATTCCTAAATTGGTATCTTTTCTACCCGTTATCACTTCCAGCTGAATCGTAGGTCTTTATGGTTTCTCCTGATGAGGCCCTTTTAGATACTAATGTGAGCCTAATTTCGTTATGCTTTCATTGAAATACGCTGTATTGTTGTTACCATATACTCTATGGGATGGTTGTTGGTGTTATCACTGCTCATTCTGGTTACTGGCAATTGCAATGTTTGAGGTAAAGTGCTTTGCTTTTGCAGATCATTCATGGATAAAGGGCCATGCACAGGAAATACGAAGGCCATTGGTGCCAAAGAATTCTATTGGTCTAGAAGAGCATGACTTGGGTTGCTGCTCCTTCTCCACTCCGCTCATCTCGCAAAGCCGTGATATCAGCTTTGGTTCTGGGACTCTCATTACCTGTGAAAACCAGCAAGATCTCTCTTCCCCTGCACTCACTTGCAGATCATCATTTTCTGTGTTTCTTGTTGAGACAACACCTTGCTCATCTACCACTGGCTTCTCGTTCCGTAGCAGCAATGAGTCTACCAGCTTTGCATTCGTGAGCTCACTACCTGCAAATGATGAAGAATGCCCTGTGGATTTCACGGCAATTTCAAATGACAACGGGATTCGAAGAGGTAAAAGCTGCCTCCTCAATGCTCCCAAGTCTACTTCCCTTGCAATCATAAAGTCTAATATGATGAACTACTGGTACCCAGATTCGAGTCTCAGCAACCTATTCGTTTCTCCAGGATCTTCTGCCTGTGGTATAAGAGAATCAGAAGTAAAGATTATGGAGGTCAAAAGGGGATTGGCTGTCACTTCTAGAGTCATTGGTATACACAGCAGGAGGAACCACACGATTGGGCTTGGAGAATTCGAGCAGTTAGATCTCATGGTTTCCGAGTCGGTCATACGATGGGCTTCATGCACACATCTCCCGAGCGCAGCATCTCTTAGGTCCTCCCTTGTTTGTTAACTTGATATGCGTTGAATGGCTGTGTAAGTGTAAGCAGTGATTGGGTTTGATTGAGGCGTGTTCATTACGAGTACGAGCTCCATCTCTGTGGCTTTGATTCTTAGCTAACCGTGGTTAACAAAAGTTCTTCTAAGTGCTGCCACCATAAGGAACAAGGCCTGAATCTTGTATTTCATGCCTCATTGGTTTGCTGTGTGAATAGTAATGCACTTTTGCAGTTATGGTAATGTATGGAAGGTGTTTTATGACTGTTGTCTTCTTTAGCTGTTGTGATAATCTTGATTCTATTGTCAAAAAAATTCTCCTTATATTTCCTAATTTTGGGTCTGAACAATTTCTTTGGCTGCCTGAAACAGAATTATCTTGAAAAAATTGGGACTTGACATATGAATAAACCCTTGATCTAAGGGGAGTTCTATACCTAAGACAATTCGGACTCACCGCACCATATTTACTCACAATATCACACCTCAACTTTTAAAACATGTTAAATTGCTTTTCACACAACATATTTTGAATCTTACCTGAATTGCCTTTAACACCATACCATATCACATTACCTAAACTACCCTAACTTAGCATTGAACAGAGAAGCCTCCACTTCGGCAAACGGCAGCTAAAGTCCCCTTCTTCGACGATCAGCCACCAGTCTCCGGTGAGTGGTTCTCATCTTCTTTGGCAAACGGCAATCGGAATCCTTCTCTGGCAACCAGCCAAGAACTCTCCCTCCATGCGAGTGATTTCCATACCTAGACTTAGACCTTGTGAAATCCACCTAAGTTTATGTTTTTATCACCTACATTTAACATATGGCATTGTAAAAATATTTGATTTTAACCCAAAAAAGGCTCATTTTCTCACCGGATTTGGAGTTTACTTGACTTTTTTTATCAATGGGTTTCATATCGTATATAAGTACATTTGCAATCAACCAATTAGTATATAATAATCAATTGAATCATTGGTACAATAGTAAAGATTGTAGTAAAGCAACAATCAGTAGTATACTACTGATAAAATTGTAACTTGATCGGTAGTATACTAACTTGATTGGTAGTATACTACCGACAAAATAGTAACTTGATCGGTAGTATAATACTGATAGTCCACCAGATAATGTTTCAAACTAATCGATATTGCGATACCGATGGCATGGCCAGCCCTGGGTTTTTCTGGGCTCAAGGCGGAAGATAAAAAATGGGCCCCACACCTTCTAAAATACATAAATTTTTTTCACTTCGAGAACAAACTTTAAGAGAAACATATATTATTGAAAAAGAAGCATAGTACTCTAATTCATCAAATAGAAAAACCACTTTGTTACGCTAAATATAATTTAGCAATCTCAATACAATTTAACAAAATAGTATACTAGATTTCAATGAAAATAGAAAACTTACAAAAATCAAATTTGTTGCTACTGAAAAATCACCCTACTTGCATTCTTGGCTGCAAAAGTTTCAACCAAACTTGTGTAGTCATGTTTGTCAAACAATTCCTTTTAATCGATAAAATAGCTAAATTGTTCAGCCTTTCCTGTGATATGGTTGATCGAAGATAAGATTTGATCAACTTCAGTTTTGAGAAACTTCTCTCGGTAGAGGCAACAATAACTGGTATGGTTAGCAAGATTTTATAAGCAATCCAAACATTCGGTTAACAACCATCCAATATGTTCAAATAGTTCAATACTTTCACTGTTTTTTTTGCTTCTTTTGGTACAACTCCTTTCAAATAGAGCAACTCATCAAACAGATCATTACCATTAATGTCAGATACATCACCATCATTCAACATATCTTCAATATTCATACAATAGTTCTTCAGGCTTTTATTATCTGCAGACCTCAACTTCTTCAATTTAAACAAAAACCCAAAATTTTCTTCGTATTTCTTAAACTGTTCAAACCTACTTTGAAGTGAAGTAATAGCTTGATCAATTATATAAAGAAAGTAATCAACCTTAAACAACTCCAGAGCAGATTGTGTTATCTCTTCTTCATTGTCACTGTCATCAAATTGTTTCTTTTTCTGAATGGCTCTTTTTTCATGAAATACAACTTCAATGTTCATCTCACTTGCAATTTCTTTAGCTTTGATCAAGGCCTCATCAAATCTGGCTTCTCTGTAGTTCTATAAAAATGAAATAAGCTTTTCCAATTCTCCTATAGCAACATCAATATGCCTGTCTTCTATCTGAAGAAGTTTGCTAACAGTATTGAGATGAAGCAACAAATCATACCAAATAACCATGCCGAATAAGAATTCAAATTTCTTCATTTCATATGTTCTCATACATTCAACATCTGAATTAGTTTTGGAATCATCACCATTTTTTGCCAAATAAGCCAAAGCATCGCTTATTTGGGGAGCCTGGTACCTAAGTGCTTTTACACTGTTAACATGACTTTTCCATCTTGTTTCAGATAATGGTTTAAGAGTAAGACCTTGCACATGATCCTTGAAAATTTGCCATCGCTTTGTCGAAGATGAGAAGAATGAATATATTCGTTGTACCACTCCAAAAAAAAATCAGCTTTAGGAGTACAATTAGCCATATCACATATTGCAAGATTCAGACTATGACAACCACAAGGCGTATATACAGCTCTGGGATTTACCTCAAGTAGTATGTTCTGCACACCTTTGTGCTTCCCTCTCATATTAGAACCATTGTCATATCCCTGTCCACGTATATCACCAATATTTAATGGAAAAGTGTTTAGTGTATTTATAAGCTCATTAAACAGTCCAACCCATGATGTGTCATCCACCATTAAAAATTCCAAAAAGAATGCTCTTACCACAGTCAAACTTATTGAAATATTGACACAACGGACAACAAGAGACATTTGTTCTTCATAGCTTGCATCTGGAGTGCAATCAAGTATAAGTGAAAAGTACTTTGCTTCTTTGATTGTTGCAAGGATGGAAGTCTTTACCTCATTTGCTAGTAGTAGAATCATTTCATTTTGAATCTTGTGACTCAAGTAATGGTAATGCGTTTCCTTTTTCAAAATACGCCAAATATGTTCTTGCAACACTAGATCAAATTCTGCAATCATCTCTATCACTTGTAAGAAATTCCCATTGTTCTCCTCATACAATTTCTCATTATCTCCATAAAATGCTAAATTATTTCTAGCAAGTCTTTTCACAACAATAAGGATTCTCATGAGTACCTATCTCCAATGTTCTTTCTCCTTTGTTATCTACTCTTCCACAATTTGATCGATTATAGCCTTCTTTTTCAATCTTTATTCCAATTCAATCCAACAAGTAAAACAACCAATGTGCTGCCTATTTTTTTCATGACTTGCAAGCCTTGCACTCAGATTTTTCCAATCATTGAATCCTTCATTAGCAAATTGACCCAATAAAATCTTGTTGTGGTCTTGCTTGAACAATTTACAACAAAAGCAGAACACCTTGTTCAAAGATATTGAAACCACCTCCTGTTTTTCTTTTCACTGTTAGGAAAGACACGAAAATAATGTTTGAAACTGAAATGTCTCCCCAAGTCATCAACTGGAAAGGTAAGATCATTATCTCTTTTAGGACCTCTTTCAACCAAAAAACCTTTGGCATTCTGTTTAATCATATGATTCATATCCCAATTTCCTGGATTATCAATGTCAAATGAATAGTCAAATTCTGCACTTGAATCATTGTTTTGATCATCTTCAGCAGTGATATTTTCTTCCTCATTCACTGGATGATTTTACTCCTCCGTACCACCACTATCAATTATAGGTCGACTAAGATCATCATTTTGATTTGATCCTGCATTCTCAATTTCATTCATCAATTGATCATGTTCTTCACCATCATTCTCATTCTCTTGTACAGTTGCATATGCTGAAATTTGTGATTCCTTATCAATTATATTCAAATACTTACAAAGAGATCCGGCATGAAGCTCCATTAATGCATCTCTCTTTTGCTTTTCTTTTCTTTTTTGAGCACCAGAAGGATACTTTTTAATATGAGACATAAAGTGAAACAGAAGCGTACATGCAAGGGGTGCTAAATAAACCGTTGCTCTCAACATCGCATCATTGTGGTAACAAACTCAATTTATGCTAATGATAAAGACAAAAAGATTCTGACATGCATCTAAGCCCAGTCTTTTGGTTCAAGTCAAATCCAATCTCAGACATGCATCTAAATTTATGTAAATGCTATGTTTTAGCAAATTCACGATTCACAAGCATAAATTTTTCGTCAACACAAAAAGAATAGTTTACTAAGGAGACTTTTTCCCATAAACAAATTGCCTACTGTTGCTTGAAACATGCTCACGTACTCATGATGGACCGTCAAACAAACCATTCATGACTAGTTCCAAAGTATCAAACAAACAATTTGAAAATAGCATAAATTCATCTATGATTCTTAGATAAACTACATATGTGAGACAAAATCTCCATGATAACAAAACTCGAAAAGGGAAATACCTTTGAGTTTGAGTAGAGAAGGTAAAGACGAGGTGGAGTTGGCAACAAAGCTGGAGAAGAAAGTGATTGGGGGGGGGGGGGTGCTGAGACCCGGCGAGTGGTTGCAGCCCGCAAGAAGAAAAGCTTAGGAAGTTTTGCTGACTTAGAAAAAAAAAAATTTGGGCCCCCCAGAATTGTGGGCCTAAGGCATAGGCCTGTTAGGCCTTGCCTCAGAGCTGGCCCTCATCGATGGGTTGTACATGTATGTTGGTATGGTACTACCAATTAGGCCTCAAAATGGTAAAAAAAAAAAGAAAAATACTACGAACTATCAAGAGAATGGTGTGTGTTGGGAGGATGAGGAAGAGGACAAAGGTGAGGGAGATGTAAGGGATGTGGGGAAAGAGCAATGTAATTAAGGGGGTTAGAGGAGGTGATAGTGGAGAAGAGAGAAGAGCAAGAGAAGATGGATTTAGGTTGAAAGAGATGGAGGTGGTTTAGGTTGGAGAAGATGTTGGATTTAGGTTGAAGGAGATGTAGTGTAGAGAGTAAAGTCGGGGGGCATTTAAGACTTTTTTTCATTAGGGCATTATGGACATGAAAAATCATATTTGAAAGGGTGGTTTTAAATGCAATACAATATTTGATGTATGCACCCATTTTACTAGGTGTACCACAAGCAATTTTGATAGTACAACATATTACTGGGTGCACCGCTCTCCCATGACGATATTAGCCTTAGTTAATTAAGCCAGGTGAGAGGGTAACATCCGATATTACCCTTCTCCCCACGATTTAAACCCTCGCATGCACTCGCCGCTGTCCTCCGTATTCCGCCCTCGTCGTCGGAGAAAACCACCATCGCCGGAGCCTTCGCCCTCTCTCCCGTCGCCGCGACCTCCGTCCTCCTCCCGTCACGTCCCTCCTTTAGCACATTACGGGTTAGTCCGCTATTTTACTCGCCGCCATCATTTTAGCATCTATCCTTTTAGTTCGGTCCTGTAAATCCGTTCTTAAACCATCATCGGTCCTGTAAATTCGTTCGTAACCGAGACGAGAGATGCAGTCCTTGGGGTTTAAACGGACTTAGAAAACCGGTTTTTTCCCCCAAATTCGGGTTTAAAACGCCGATATTTTATTATTTCGGTTTTATTAAACCGATTTGTCTCCTTATATTCGGCTATGTAGAACCAAACTATATTTCCGGCATGTTATGATCGATTAATTTCGAATAGTTCGGTTTTAAACAACCGATTGTTTATTGTTTCGGTTTCTGGATGCCGAACAGTAGGTATAATTTCGGGTGTTGGTAACCGAACATTAGGTATAATTTCGGGTTTTGGTAACCGAATTAGTATAATTTCGGACTTTCGGGACCGAACATTAGGTATAATTTCGGACTTTCGGGACCGAACATTAGGTATAATTTCGGGTTTCCATAACCGAACTTGTCATGTTTGTATTGCAGGAGGCATGGCAGGAAAAGGGGAGAGCTCGACTCCTCTTCCTCTTCCCCACAATATGCGCCAACGCCCTACGGCATCAGAGAGGCAAAGGAGAAGAAAGGAACATGAGGTGACTAATGAGGTTCCAGCTGATGCGATTGAGCCATTGTGGGAGGCACGACCGGGTGATGATGAGTTCGATACGAGTGGGCCTATTCCTGGAGGGCCTGAAGATGAATCGATCCTAACGCTGTTCAGGACCCATGTTGCATATCGGATATGGCGTGGAGTGGTATAGTACTTGATACTAAATGTAATTTTTACTTAATTATATACTATTCACTACTGTTACAACAGCTGTTTTATTTACTCAATGACGTAGGAACGCGGTCCTTTGAAATGTTTGGCCCACGGGGCTATGGTGGCTGATTGGGGCGGCCTGGAGACGGCTGAATTCAGAGAGGCCGTGCATGTGTCAGGACTGGGGAATTTGCTGGATTGTACATATAGTACAATTAGTAAGGTGTTGGTGTCGGCACTCGTTGAGAGGTGGCAACCGGAAACAAACACATTCCACCTACCATGTGGCGAAATGACCATCACACTTGCTGATGTGAGGACCATTCTGGGTATCTCCGTCACTGGACCGGCCGTAGAGCTTCGCAAGATGGCCACTGAGGAAGCAGCACGGCTGGTTTGTAGTCAATTGGGAGTCTCTATGGAGAGCGCACTGGCTCAACTGAATAAGAACAAAGGAAAGGCACTTAGACTGACATGGCTCAAAAGTGAGTGCAAAATAGAGAAAGTTGGCCTGGATTGCTCAGTAAAGGCCTACTTGCTCTACTTGCTCGGCTGCACTCTATTTTGTGATAAATCTGCGAGCAAAGTGCATGTGTCTTACCTTTTTGCACTGAGGGACTTGTCTAATACGGCCCAATATGCATGGGGAGCTGCGGCCCTAGCGTACTTGTATAGACACTTGGGTGCCGGTAGTAGATGGGCTACGAAGCAAATGGGAGGGTACCTTACCTTGTTGGAGGTAATATCATCACACATGTATGGCATGTGGATCATATATTTACCAGTACTCCTAATTATTTTTATGATTTGCAGGCATGGATATACGATCACTTGCCGACGATCGCAAATGCACACCGCGATATACGATACACACCAGACCAGCCGCGTGTGTATCGCTGGATCCCTGTTAGAGATGGCGGTAATCCTGCAGATAACCTTGTGGTCAAGCGTGAGGAGTTAGATGATCTGAGAGAACATCAGGTGAGTTGTCGTGTCCTCGTGCAAGCTCTTTTAATTTCCGTATACGATATTTACTCGTGCAAGCTCCTTTGTTACAGGTTTTGTGGGATCCCTACCGTGACGAAAGGGGAGGACCATTTCCTAGCGATGACATCAGTTTTTATTTCGGGACTTTGCATGGGATGGATTGTGTCGAGCCTTATCATCCGGACAGAGTCCTTCGTCAATTTGGTCTTCAACAGATAATTCCTGGTGAGCCCCTTAAGCCGGCATCTCAATCTGTGTGTGCCGGGAAGACTGGGCGAGGATTCAAGAGGACCTTTGACTTCGTGCCAGAGTTTTGGAACAGATGGGGTGACCGTGTGATACGAGCAGCAAGGACTGCTCCAGCTGCGAAGGTGGGACACGATTGCGTGCCCGAGTACATGGGCTGGTACCGATCTCATTCACATGTGAGGGTACAAAACCCATCATTCAAGACATCATCCTATCAGCCTTCTGTAGATTTATATGTTGCGGTATGTTAGACTTGAGGTTTATGATTGTAGATTATTATTTTGTTTCTTTTGTATCGTTCATAAGTTTTATTATGTCTTCTGATTGCAGTTTGATCGTTGCATGGAGATTATCGACGATACAGTTGCGCACGCAGATAACTTAACTGTCGCTGAGCACACAAGAAGATGGCGTCAAGCCAGCGCGATTGGGCATGGCTATAGAAGCCACTCCGGGCAATCATATGTCAGGCGGACACGTAGAAGATCAGAAGAGGAAGGCCCATCTGGTTGTTAAACATCCGTTGGTTGTTACGTTAAACACTTCGTCTTATAAACACTTGGTTGTTTGAAGTTGGTATCCCAAATTTTTGTGACTTCCGCACTTAGGAAGTCCATTTTTGGCCTATGGGCGTGTGTAAATTTTGTGAACCTCTGGCAGCTAAGTTTGGTATGTAATGTTTACAGGTTTCTCCAGCTTAACAGGTTTTACAGCTTGGTTCGGGTTTTACAAACCGTTAATTATCGTAAATATCGGCATTTCATAACCGACAATTTAGAGTAATGTCGGCTTTTCGGAACCAAATAACTCATTCGGTTTTTAATAACCGATTCGTTTCCTACTTTTGGAATTTAATTACCGATTTCAAAAGAAAAAAAACGGTGCCGGGTATCCGTTTAATTTTCAAGGAATACACTACATGAAATTAATCGTGCACCACATGAAATGTTCGGACTTTCGGGACCGAACAACTAATAGCCGATTTAAGTTCATATTTTGAGATTTTAAGTACCGAAAATATGTGAATTTGTCGGCTTATTGGGACCGAATTTTTTTTTACAATATTATTGACTAGTGTCGGATTATCGGGACCGAACAACTAATAGTCAATTGTCGGATTATCGGGACCGATAATTTTGTGAAATTATCGGCTTCCTTTAACCGTACTATATTTATCGGATTTTCGGGACCGAATATTAACCTTATGTCCGGTATCACATGACCGAATATAAAATGCATTTACGGCTTCACGAAGCCGAAAGTTTCCACAACTGACAGTAATAGATGATCTGAATTATAATACTTGTACCTTTAACTACAATGACAACAGATAAGTTTAGCTACAATTCATGTCAACACTACAATTCTATGACAACACTACAATTCTAAATGATCTGATTTATTTCCGATATTCTTTGCCTGATCAATAGGGAACCCCTGGTCACAATCTTGCCCTTCTTTGCCTTCAATCCCCTGCAAGTAACAGCAAGGCATGAGATGTCTTCACACAGTAACAAACTAACAAGCTAGGTGAAGAACAAGTAACAAACTACCTATGTGGACTCATTGTCGCCAATTTCAATGGTTTCCCTCGTAGCAACATTGGGTCTCTTGATCTCCATGAAATGCTTGGTCTGCTTGTCATAGATGTCCCAACCCTTGGCACATTCTTGTCTGCATTTGAGCCAGCTCCTAGCTATGGGTGGGATAGGATGACCAGGGTGCATGTGGATCATGACGAAGTGTCCACCATTCACAAAACCAATTGCGATGGTCTTCCGCATGAGGGCCGGCTGCGGGGGGCTCCAAAGTGGCAGGAAAGTCAAGCACTGACTCGCGGAAATGTGGATTAAGACAACTTCGTAGCGAGAGGCAATAATAGGTCCCATATCTGGCATGGTCATCCACCCATCAACAGGAGGATAGTTCTCATAATAAGCCAACCTGTTGGCAAGCTCTGAAACTCTCACCTCACCCTCGTGATACACCCGACAGTACTCAGTACTATGTGCCATCAATTCATTCCCCAGATCCCTCCGCACCTGGAGCCAGTTGTCTTCACCGAAGCCCATCGGCCCGGCTATTGCCCTAAAGCCACAGTTACCGTCAGCTTCAACATCCCTCACATGTGTTATATATGGCCGCAGACCTTCAGGAAACTGAGACAAGTATGCCTCACGGCATGTACTGGCAGCTACGGCACGAGTGCGGATCACTCTATCCTTTGGCATCCTCTTTGCCTTGACACTTGTCCTCTCAGTGGAGTTGGGTGCAACTTTAGGCAGATTTGAAGCTAAAGATGGGCAGTTACTGTCCTTACTGTCATTGAATGACGGGGCATACTCGAAGCTAGATGGGTCACGGCGGGTCGATGTTGACAGCTTCTTTCCCTTTGCACTTGGGCGACCTCGTGTCCTCAAGTTCACCTCTGGCTCGACTAGTGCAGTACATTGTGGGTCTTCCAATTCCAACAGTTTCTTCAACAGCTGGACCTTCCCATTGTCATCCAATTCATCAAACCGTTTGTCTAGACGGGCCAGTGCATTTTTGCACGATAGGTTTGAGTCTGACTTAGAGGTCATAGGCAGTACATCCAGCTTCTTCCAATAATGATATACACTAGAGAGAGGTACAGCCCTGCCTTCTCGCCTGTACTCCGCAATCTCATGGGCACATGGCAAACCATGGGTACGCCTTACTTGGCAGCCGCAAGCATGCTCGTCTGGGCCTATATCCTCTGCTCGTTTGGCCTCTGCACAGATGATATCGAGTGCGGTTTTTGAGACGAAACCCCTTAGCTCTCGGAATATGGCTGGCCTGAAATCATGCTGCACAATGTACTTGCTCTTCTCAAAAGAAGCAAGGATCTCCGTGTGTTGGAGCTCGAGCAGGGCATTGATCGTGGTCCAGGAGGTGTGAAAACTGCAGTTCGATGCCCCCAGATGCCTCTTCAACTTTGCATGTGCACTCTCAACCCGATTTGTAGTGACATTATCGAAGTGCATACATTTTTTTGTCCATGCGCTGACAAACAATTCCTTGTACTTGAGCAGCCATGACTCCTTGACATAATCAAGAGCACTTGGGTAGCCGCAGAAGGACTTCTCCATTGACTCCACATTTTGGATAAATTCTGTCTCAGTCTCAGAACTAACAAGCAGCTCCCAGCTCAGCAGAAAAGATTTCCACTTCTCATTTGTCCCAAACATCTTTTTACAATTTGCTGTTATATTCTTATTGATATGCCACCTACATAGCATGTTCTTGGTGTTAGGAAACACGGACTGCACAGCCTTCATCAAACTAAGTTCCCTATCAGTCAGGACAACCCGGGGCAGCATGCAACCCTCCAACAGTGATTTTAACTTCTCCATGGCCCATTGGTAGGTTTCCTCTCTCTCAGACTCAAGGTACGCAAAGGCGCCAGCAAATGTCATACCTGTATTCAAGAAAGTCAACTAACCGTCTAAATCAATCCTACTCGATCACATAGTGACTAATAGAAAACTATAACAAATTCATATGTCAATTACCTGTGGGCGTCACTCCAACAATCTCGAGTAAGGGAAGCCGGTACTTGTTGGTTTTGTATGTGCAATCTATAATCAGCACCTCTGGAAAGGCACGCAATAGCTCAACCGAAGACGGGTGTGCCCAAAATATGCTTCGGACACCAGATGTGTCATCACTGCTCGTATGCCACTCAGTATAACAAGCATCATTTAGGTGGCCCAAGAGTTGCTGCATCTCTGATCGACCGGCTTTCTCAATTACCCTATGCTTCTGTCTTGCATTATAAACATGTCTTATGGTTGACACATTGTGCTCATTCCTCTGCTTCAGGGTATTCAAGATCATCCTCGGCTTGACTAGACTCTTGGACATGTCAACTAAAATCATTTGTTCCTCTTCTGATAATCTCCCAGCATATGCATGACCCTCAAGATGAGGTGCAGATGGGTGGTTATGCACGCCACATTCCACCCTGATCATCCAGTCATCATCGGATGGTAGCTTCAATCCCCGGACTTTGAAGGGACAACCACATTTCTTAGTGCCGCAGCTTTTCTTCTTCTTGGCCAGAGCCTTCTTATCAACAGTTTTCCTCCATTGGGACGAGTCCCTATATTCACCACTTCTCTCACATGCCAAAAGGAGCCTTGGTTTTCTACCAAACCCACCCGTCTCTGAGCTTTTGATCACTATGACCAGCCCATTCTTCCTACCCACTTCTTGAGTCCACTGGATCAGGGTTTCACGGCTATGAAATATCTGCATGCATGAATAAGAAAACGGTCAGTTGGAAAAAAAAATTACCATGTTAGTAGAAAACAATTGTGCATACCATGTTAGTCGTGAACATCGACGTGTAATCCACGACAATCGCATGTCCAACACCACTGCCAGCAGTGGAAGCATAGTCCTGTCATATCACAATTATTATACTCATTTCGGTATAAAAAAACCGATAACTTACGAATTGTTCGGCTTCTAACAACCGAACAATGATGCAAAAGTCGGCTATTCAAAACCGAATATAAGATAAATCTTCGGTATATACGAACCGAAAAATTATAGTCGGCTTTATGAAACCGAACTTCGCATACAATATCGGTTATAAAAAACCGTTACATATAAAGTTTCGGCTAGTATGGACCGATAAATATACAATTATCGGGGTTTTGAAGCCGCTAATTATTATAAAGTTCGGTTTGCAATAACCGACAAATATAACAATGACCGGCCTGGTTTGACCGATCAGGACGCGCTACTTCAGGTTAACAAAAAAAAATCCAAAACAAACCGAAAAAAGAGAACTACGATACCTTAAGATGGCCCGTCGTTTCGTCCGCGTGCTCTGGGGATGATAGGCTTTCCGAAGCCATCTTCAGCCCTCGTTAGAGCGAGTGGGAATGATGTCGATTTGGGCACGATGTGTGGAGGTCTGTAGGAGGCAATGTAGGTGGAGATGGGTCCTCGTGACCGTGAGGAGCTGCTGCAGGTGCTTCGGGAAGTAAGATTGGTGAAAGAGGACGGTTTTTTGAGGTTGGAGGTAGGAGACGGGTTGAGTTGAGGAGCTCACTGGTTGTAAGTGACGATGTAGATGACGATGCTTCATAGGTCGTGGTGCACACAGTAAATCCAGGGGTTTACACTAATTAGCTTTGGATAATTAATGAAGGGAGTTAATTGAGGGCATTTTAGTAAACTCACGATAGGGGTATACTGGGTAATAATATTAGGTGGTGCACACATAAAATATTGTATTGCATTTAAAACTACCCTATTTGAAATATGGTGCCGTGAGTCCAAATTATGGTGGGGCTAAAACTCCCCTTGATCTAATGGTTCTCTGCCATATGATACTTGTTTCCCTGATTTGCCCTGCATGAAAGCCTTTGTCTGTGTGCTTATCTACATTCCCTCCCTCTGTGAACTCTAGCCTTTTCTTGTTTCCTTTTCAATCAGTTGACTGTGGAGGCTCAAATTGCATTCAGATTAAATGCCGTGAGAAATGGAATACGAGAAATCCAATAATCTAGGGGAAATTACAAATTGGTGAAATATGGCCAACACATAGGTTGCTTCGAATTCGAAACCGAAGTCAAGGAAGATTTGAAAATGCCCAACCTATGATTAGCTTTTCAGGAAATTCTAAACGAGCAATTTCAACTAAATCTTTCAATTTCTGATTTTACTATGTTCAACTCTATGTATTCCTCTATCTATAGAGTACATTGAGGGTCCGTTTGGTTCACCGCATAGGATAGGGACGTATAACTTTATACCTTATATAAGCTATACAACGTATAATTTACCACAATGTTTAATATTATATAGTGTTTGGAACAACATTGGATAAGTTTGTATAAGATTAGAGTTATCCTACAGTGTTTGGAAGCAGCACAAATAAGTGATGTGTAGTATACAACTTCATGAATTGACAAACATGCCTTTAAGTACCAAACATATTCCAAGGGCCTATACACGTGTATATTGGGCATATATATAAACACATGGAGTAGTGTCTATTACATTAAAAAATATAGAAGTTAAGCATCCAAAACATATAACATGACCAAGCAACCTAGTTGTTAGTCCTAGAGAAACAAGTTGTTAACTTGTACCAACATCCAGAAAAGACTACGGAGCAAATTATTCTCAGAATATTTAAAACATTAATTTCAAACTTCAAGCCTTATAGCTAGCTTCAAAGCATTTTCGCTATTGCAATCCTCTGCTCTTCAGTGGATCCCCAAAACAGTTGCAGTGCAGCACTATCATGAAGTAATTTAATTCCAGCACCTGTGCACTCGTCTTGAGTGAACCCAAGCCTCGCAAGTTCTCCTGCAACATTCCTCTGATCATCCCTCAAAGCCATTCCATAACCCAAGCGGTTTGCAGCATTCTTAAACTCTTCATTTGATTTATTTAAGACTTCCACCATTGAATTACTAAGTTGTAGAGAAGATGTAGCTAGTCCATGTTCCATGATCTCTTTTTTCCACGAGTGATAGAGCTCCCAGCTTCATGTCTTGGAAGGGTTTGATTTGGAGACTTTCAAGGGGCTCAAACCCATTCACGCTCGGTACGTGACATCTTTTTTCCATGAGTGTTAGAGCTTCCAGGTTCATGTCTTGGAAGCGTTTGGTTCAGAGATAGTTTCGTTTAAAAAAACTCAATTCCATAAGTAGTGCTTTCACCCATTATATAGTCATGGCTATCAACTTCATTTACAGCGTCCACAACTTGCTCAGCATCCACTCCTTCTTTTTTTGATTAGATAAACCCGGAGGCTAGGGAACAAAAATAAAAGGAAAAAAAAGGAAAAAAGAGGCGAGCATGTCCTAAGCTTAGAGGACTCCGGTCCATCTCGCCCAGCTAGCCACCTCATGCGCTAGGGAATTAAGCTCACGAGGAATGTGGATAAAGCAACACACGACGGACTGCGTAGACACCCACTAGATTGCACGCAGGACGGTCTCCAACTCCATGGGCCAATTGAACCTCCCATTTATGAATCCAATGGCAAGAAGTGAGTTTGACTCCACCACAATACCTGATAATCCCCGCCGTCTTGCCTCTTCTAGTCCACCCCTGATGGCCATCAATTCTGCTTCAACCATAGATTGAGCAGCCTCCCGGGCACCCCATGTCCAGACCGGTGGTAATCCTGCCATCTAAAAGCACACTGCGCCCAAGCCAGCCACACCATTACTAAGAGCTGCATCAGTTTGCAGTGTTAAGGCTGGCAGTAGAGTATCCTCTGACACGATCGGAGGTCGATAGGGTCGGATTGTCACCTTGAACTCACTCACTTGCCTGAAAATGAGGCGCATAACTTGCGTTGGTGAAGACCTGATGTTCTCAAAAACCACACTATTTCTTTCTTTCCATAACCACCAAATGCAGTAAGCCACCGTGGATTTCCATTCTCCTTGTCCTTTTTTCGGTGATGTTGTGAGAAGATGCCAACACTCTTCCACTGAACCAGGCGGCCTCCTCCCTTGGGCAACCCCCACCCAAACGTCACATGCAAAGGGGCAGTCAAAGAATGAATGGCTCACAGTTTCGCGGGGGCACCCACATCTCACACACTTAGGATCTTGACCCACTCTAATGTGCCAGAGCCACGTTGCAATGGGTACCTTGCCATGGAAGAGCTTCCAAAGAAAGAACAGTACTCGGGGGCCGGCCAGGCATTTCCACAAATTGATCCACCCCGCGATCACCACCTCCCCCACCCATTGATGAGCCTTCTCGGCAACAACTGACACATAAATGGATGAAGAAGAGATCACTCCACAGCTATGAAGTGCCCAGTCCGCACGGTCCACGCCAACCTCTCCTTCCGGGCGGATCCTCAGAAAAGCTTCTCTAAGTTCAGGAGAGAACAGAGCAGAGATCTTTCGAACATCCCAGGACCCATCATGCAACATAAGCTCACTCACGAGATGCTTCCCCACTAGGAGATCTTGATGAAAGGGACAGGAGAGATAGAGAGAGGTAGGGAAAGAACCCAGAGATCTTCCAGCAAACTAACCTGACATTGTGGGGCCGGTGTCCATATGAGGTTTGGCCGGAGTGCAAGAGCTGCCCGGCAAACCCTCTTCTAGTGGATCGAACTTCTAGCAGGTGCAGCAAAATCTTGACGCGCCCAAACCACTCGTCGTTAAAAGTGACTAGGGCGTCAAAAATTACAATTTATACCGAATCCTAACTAACTACTACGTAGCTAGCGAGAGTCTGGGTCGATCCGCAGGGAAATGAGAAATGACTAACGTACTCGATAGATAACTCCAAACAACTAGCTAAAATAATTTGGGTTTTGGATTAATGACTATTGAAGTAATTAACTAAGTGAAAAGAAAGATAATTAATAATAGAGAGGTCTTGGGATCTCCATTTCATTGTAGGTCCTAATGTAGCCTCCTAAGGAATTAAGGTGTGTAATCCAATTGGGACGATCGAAATCAAGAAGTCGACAAGCGGGTGGTTAGCCTCACTTATCGCTCAACGGAAGTCGGTTTAGGATCATCCGCCGGAAATAATCACATTCACAAAGTCGACGAATGAGTGATTAGCTTCTATCGTCGCTAACGAACCTTCGATTAAGATCGATTCGTCGCAAGAAAAAGATATTGCATGGAGTCGGGCATTGGATCGAGATGGTTCTAGCACCTCGAATCCAATGCAAGAGAAAGATAGAATGGATCCTTTGATTAGAGAGATAGGGATGGTTCTAGCATCCCTAATCTCTAATCTAGGGATAGTAATCCTCCCAATGTAATTGGATGTGTTTCTAGCACATCCAACTCATTGGGGCATAACAACAAACACCTATCATGCACAAGTCCTAACTCATACCAAAGAAAGGCATTCATCCATTCAACATTTGAAATCCATGTACAAAGATAAGGAAATAATGCTCAAATCCATACAATAGATCAATCCCAAAGATTACACATCAAAACCCTAGGAAAACTACAAAAGAATTCTACAACTACATGGAAATCCCAAGATAAAGGAAGTTAGCTACTCATCTTGGTTGGATCCATGGATGGAGGTTGATGAAGCTCCCCTCCCATGGATTCCCTCCAAGAAGTCCTCCTCTCAATTGGGTAAGAAACCTAGAAGGGCTGGAGAAAGAACTAAGAGAAAACCCTCAAATCCCCCCTAAGGGGTCTATTTATAGTAAACAAGCCTCCCCCACTCGGATTAGATCTGGGCCATTGATTTTGCTCGGCTGGCATCAAAGGATCGATCCTCATAGGGTGAAGGATCGATCATTCACTTCGTGTGATCGCTGGTCCCGTGAAGGATCGATCCTCCCATAGGAAAGGATCGATCTTTTCTTCTTGAATTCTGGCTTCGCCCCGATGAAGATCGATCCTCCAGTGTGTGGAGATCGATCCTCTAGAATTTGCGTTCTGTCACTGGGAAAATGCGCAAAAGTGATCGATCCTATCCAGGGTGAAGATCGATCCTTCAGAACTTGCGTTCTGTCACTGAGAAAATGCGCAAAAATGATCGATCCTCTCATGCCATAGGATCGATCCTTGTTGTCCTGATTGGCTCCTTCTTAAAGCACTTCAAAGGATCGATCCTTCTTCCATACAGGATCGATCTTCTTCATAAAAACTGGCCCGAATGACGTCGTTTAAGCTCGGAACTTGATCCAATCCTCGTTGGGGGCACTTGTACCTGTAATAGGGTAAAATCCATCAATAAGGCATTGCTCGGAGACTAACAAGACCAAGTTAAAAGGGTGATTTATGTACTTTTCACGTCTTATCACACCCCCTAACTTGAACTTTGCTAGTCCTCGAGCAAAGCAAAAGAAAAATAACTAGAAGGGAAAGAGGAGAAATAAGATACTCAAAAAGAGCAATCCTCCGATCAACAATTAGTCACTTCTCAAGTAGCTTCGGTTCTTATACGATCAAAATTCATTCCTATGCACACATAGATTCAAATGCATAGCTCCATCCATCAACTCATAGCACAAGTAAAATGCAAGCGAATAATTCCATTAATAGCATCATTCAAACACTTCAAAGCACTTGAACAAGATTAAAGCTCATCTAAGTAATCCGTGTAGTGAAAGTTGCTACTCAAGTATTCGGGGTCTCGTAGTCATTCAAGTAGGGTTCCCATCAAAACTAGACATCCTTAGTGCTTTACACCGGTTGAACAAATGACAAGTTTTATTTAAAGTAAAATCTTTGTTCTTCTTTCTTTTCTTTTCTTTTTTTTTTTTTTTTTTTTTACTAAACCAGTGGTCACGCAATGCCATGATCCCTTAGGCTTTCTACTAGGCCCATGTAACGAGATTTGGGCCAGTGGCTCCTCGGTCAGATGACCTAAAGGCACTGGGTGTTGAGACACCCCTCGGGCTTAATTTCCCGAACCTAGCAGGCCACGAATCACAGCTGACCAACAAGCTTTTATTTGATACTAGCGTGACCGTGCAATGCCTTGATCCCTTAAGCTTTCTACTAGGCCCATTTAACGAGTGTTAGATCAATGACTCCCAAGCCAGATGGCTTTGGGGCATTAGGTGTTGAAGCACCCCTCGGATCTAACTACTCGAGCCTAGAAGGCTACGAATCAAGACTAGTCACTTTTATTAACCTGGCTCTCGGCCTCTAACTTGGCTTTGACCCCTACTACAAGTCATCTCAATCGAGTGTAAATAGCCTTGGACTCCCAATTTATCAAGGTCCCCCAATCAAAACTACTTGCCCCCTCATACAAGTGTAAGTGCACAAGTGGATTGGATCACTTAAATGTCCTTAATGCATGACAAGAAGAATTAAAGTGGAAGAATAACACTACTCATGAAATGATTCGTCAAATTTTACAAAGCATGGGAATCAAGATGAATTATGCAATAGTCATCCATGCTAGCATAAGAGTTGAAATTTTTTTCGCATATTTACCAATCAAATAAACGTGTGACTAACTATAGATCGATCACAGGTTATCTATAAACATGATGCAATCATACCCCCTAACTTAAGCGGGTTTGTCCTCAAGCACGGAAGAAGGGTAAAGTGTAGAGATAACCTTGTGACGAAATGGACGAAAATGTAACCTTGACGAAAGATATGACAGGAATTAGAGTCAAGGTTAGTTGTGAAAAACCGTATTATTGTGATGTCAAAATGTCGTATTTTGCGTTGCTATCCAAAGCTCGTATGCCCTGTAAAAACATAGAGGAAATACCACCCATAGCATTATGGAAATCAAAGAATAGATATGAAGAATTTTGAGAAAAATTGGGCAGCATTCCCTCTATTTATTCAATACGTCCAAGGGCTGTACAAAGATGCCATTTGCATCCAACATGTTACATTCATTCAAATTGAAAATACAGAAATGCAACTACATCCATCTTTTACAAGCATACATCCACATCCATATACATACATCCACAGACAGACACATACATCCACATTTAGACAGACACACCCGGGGCACACCCCCACCGCCAAAAATCATGTATATATATATCCACTATCAATGATGTTAACCATATACAAAAGTGGAGCAATGGAGTACAAAAAGTTACCCAGCCTCCAAACACAAAAAGAGATACACTCCAACCATCCAGAAAATACAGAAAATACCCCTAGATATAGTCTATCATCCCTGAGGTGCTGGCTCTGAACAAGTAAACGGATGGGAAGAAGCGAGATCTGTGACAGGTGGAGGAGGAGGGTGGAGCACCGGTTGGAGGCGGCGAAGAAGGGATGCGGCGTCCGGGCGAACAGGGGAAGGGGAAGAGAGGATCGATCTTAGGGCTTGGGGCCCTAAGTCGATCTCCCGCGCAAAAGATCGATCTCCTGCAAGAGCAGGATCGATCTTTTGGACACGTGGCAGCATCATAACGGTTCAACTTAAGTCGTGCTGACGTGTTCAAGTGAGTAGGATCGATCTTACTATCCTCAAGGATCGATCATCCAGAAACCATCCCTCTGTCACGAAAAAATTCGCAAATATGATCGATCATCAGGGATGGAAGGATCGATCTTCTCAAAACCAGTCCCCTGTCACGAATTAATTCGCAAAAAGGATCGATCATCAGGGTTGGAAGGATCGATCTTCTCAAAACCAATCCCCTGCCACGAATAAATTCGCAAAAATGATCGATCCTTAGAGATGGAAGGATCGATCGCTCGCCTCCAGGTTCCAGCGTAAATTCAATCGGACATAAAGGATCGAGGATCGATCATTTATGTACCAAAATGCAAAACTGGGCTGAAAACCTGGGAATTCGCCCCACACACCCCAAACATGAATACTAAGCTCCTTAGGCATTAAAATACCACAATACAAACCTCCAAACCAGACAACACATCAATCATCCCACAAATTCAACATACCATCTTGACATCACAATTATTCCAACAAAGATCAAATAAAAAGAACACACCAAAATCAAACATGCAAATAATGAGAAAAACAATCAATCATGCAAAGAAGAACTAACAAACAAATTCAGAAAAATACGAAAAAAGGATGGGTTGCCTCCCACCAAGCGCTTGATTTACCGTCTCTAGCTTGACACAATGTAAGCTTACTCATCAAATTTCGATGTCCCCTCTAAATGGTGGTCGCATCTAGAAATGCGAGAACGAAGCCATTTTCGAAGAACTTTATTTAAATGCCAATGATAAAACCACATTTCTTTCATCACAAGCCATTTTAACCTTATGTCCATTTTAGCACAAAAGATGTCACGTTTTTTATTAACGGTTTTATAAGAACATGTATTTTTTGGCTGAACATGGTCCGATCGATCGAAGCATCCCTCCTATTGAGCCAGATCGATCCGACTCCTAGAGTTGGATCGATCGGACTAGGGAAATGTCAGAAATTGCAGATTTTTATGAGCCAAATCGATCGGACACCTAAAGTTCGATCGATCGGACTCAAAAATGCCCAGAGAAGGTGGATTTTTACGCATCCGATCGATCCAGCGCCCATAGATCGATCGATCGGACTCGGGCGTAAATAGAAGTTAAAGATTTTTACGCATTCGATCGATCCAGCACCCCAAGAAGGATCGATCGGACTTTCCCAGTAACGAAAATCAACGATTGTGAACTAATCCGAGGGTGGATACACTTGAGGCTATAAATAGGACTCTTTCTAGGGTTTGAGGGGGGATTCTTGGACACTTTTGGCTGCTCTTTCTCCTCTTTTATATTTTTTCTAGGTTTTCTTTTGCTTTATGAAATCTTTTGGAGGATTGTTCTCGATGGCCCTGCGTGGCTAAATCTTGATCCTTGGTCGAGGAGACTGAAACCTCGGAATCAATGAAACTGTGAGATCTAATTTATTTTTATTGTTCAGTTTATACATGAGTATTGGATGTTCTTCTGAGATTAAATCTTTATGATTACCTTGTCTAATTGCTAGGAGGCCTACTAGTTTATTATTCATGGTGATCTACCGCTAGGTTTGATATCAGATCCGGAATTGTTTGATCCCTCTAATCTGCGAAGCAATTAGGATCTAATAATTTACTGCTGATCAGATCTTGTTAGATCTTAGGAAGAATATTCAACTAGATTAAATGCAACCGCTTGTGCTTGTGTTGTTTAGCTTCATCGATCTCCCTATTCTTAACGCTGCTACTAGATTAAATCTACAGCGCTTGTCTTAGGTTGTTTAGTAGTTAGGGTTGATTAGATCGCTTGTTTCTAATTAACTATGATCGAGGAGAGATTCGAATTTAATTCGAACGGTGAATATTCATGGTATGAATTGATTGATTCTTACATCTATGATCAGTTGTTGGATTCCGATGGTGGATGTTGACTCAGACCAAGGTTTGTTCTCTTGATTTAACTCATTTCTTCGCTTTAGATTATTTCTTTATTGTTTTTCATCACGTTTAAAAACCCCCCATCTTTGTTCACTGAGCACAAAACTAGGCTAAACACTCTTCGTGGGATCGACTCGTGCTCGCACTACTACATTTATTTTAACGAGTATTGGTTTTATTTTTGAGTGCCTGCGACAGCACATCAAATTTTGGCGCCGTTGCCGGGGAGTGATTCTAGTTGATTTTTGTGTTTATTGTGATCTTTATTTTCATAAAAAAAAGAGTTATTCAAATTTTCTTGATTTCTTTTTCTCGTTTTGCCGGAATTCTCTTGATTGTTTATGAGTATAGCTCGATCTTTTAATCAAGGTGGTTTACAGTACGATCCAGAGATAGAAAGAACTCTGCGCAGGTTAAGGAGAGAAGCTCGGATAAATCCTGAGGAGGACGATTTGGCTCTTGATCACGTATTTATCAGTGATTCGGAATTAGAAGAGGAAGAAGTCATGGCCGGAAATCGGACTTTGAAAGAACTTGCAGCCCCAGATTTGAAACAACAACCCTTATGCATTACATTTCCTACTTTGGATGTTGCTACTACTTTTGAATTAAAATCTGGACTAATACATCTCTTATCCACTTTTCATGGACTTTCAGGTGAGGATCCTCACAAGCATTTAAAAGAGCTTCATGTTGTGTGCACAAGTATGAAACCCATGGGGGTGACTGAAGATCAAATCAAATTAAGAGCCTTTCCATTTTCTTTGAAGGATTCGGCTAAAGATTGGCTTTATTATTTACCATCTGGGAGTATTACCACATGGAACGAGATGAAGAGGTTGTTTTTAGAGAAGTATTTTCCAGCTTCAAGGGCGGCTAACATTAGAAAAGAGATATGTGGTGTAAGGCAACATAATGGAGAATCTCTAAATGAATATTGGGAACGTTTTAAGAAATTATGTGCAAGCTGTCCCCACCATCAAATTAGTGAGCAATTACTTATTCAATATTTTTATGAGGGCTTACTAACCAATGACAGGAGTATGATTGATGCCGCTAGTGGAGGAGCTTTGGTGGATAAAACTCTTGAAGCCGCGAGGAACTTGATTGCAAATATGGCGGCTAACTCTCAACAATTTAACACTAGACTTGATTCTTATTCAAAACATGTTAATGAGGTAAACGTATCATCTCTTGAACAACAGATTGCGAGTCTAACTTCTCTTGTTCGTCAAATGGCTGTAGGTAATATGCAGACAGCGAAGGTTTGTGGAATTTGTTCGGTGGCGGGACATCCAACCGACATGTGCCCAACTCTTCAAGAGGAGCCCATTGAACAAGTGAATGCAGCGGGGAGTTTCCCAGGACCACCGCAAAGGAAGTATGATCCCTATTCAAATACGTATAATCCGGGATGGAGGGATCACCCCAATCTCAACTATGGGAATTCACAAGTGAATCAGCCTACAACTCAATTTCGCCCAACTGGACAGCAATATCAACAATATAGACCGCCATACCCCCCGAGACCACAACCAAACCCAACTCCGAATTCTGGTATGTCTTTAGAAGATATTGTTAATTCCCTTGCTACTAATGCTTTGCAATTGCAACAGGATACAAAACAACTTCAACAGGATACAAAACAATTTCAACAAGAGGCAAAGGCCAGTATCCAAGGATTGGAACATCAAATGGGCCAAATGGCGACTGTAATTAGCAAGCTAGAGGCACAAAGTTCGGGAAAATTACCTTCTCAAACGGTAATAAATCCAAGAGAGAATGCAAGTGCAATCATTTTGAGAAGTGGTAAAGAAGTTGAGACTCCAGTCAAGGAAATTCCTGCATCTTCTCTGCAAGGAAACGAGCAAGACATCATCGCGGACAAAATCTTTCCCGATGACGACGACGTACCTAAACTTAAGTTTCCACCTCTTTCTTATTATAAACCTGTACCTCCTTTTCCTCAGGCTTTGACAGAATCAAGAAAATATGAGAAGAATTCAGATCTATATGAGACTTTTCACCAATGCGAGGTAAATATTCCACTCTTAGATGCTCTTAAACAAGTACCTCGTTATGCTAAATTCTTGAAAGAATTGTGCACAATTAAGAGAAAGCAGAAACTTAAAGGATGTGAGAAGGTGAAAGTAGGGGAAAATGTTTCTGCAATTCTACAAAGAAAAATTCCTACAAAGTGTAGGGATCCAGGTATGTTTACTATCCCATGTACAATTGGTAACACCAAATTTGAGAAAGCTATGTTAGATTTGGGAGCTTCTATCAATGTCATGCCATATTCTATATATTCTTCTTTAAAACTTGGGCCTTTGAATGAAACTGGTGTTGTAATTCAATTGGCTGACAGATCTAACGCCTATCCTAAAGGTGTAGTTGAAGATATTCTTGTGCAGGTTAATGATTTAGTTTTCCCTGCTGATTTTTATGTGCTTGATATGGAGAATGGTGATCATAGTACTCCTATTTTGTTGGGAAGACCCTTCTTGAAGACATCCAAGACTAAGATAGATGTCCATAGTGGCACACTTACCATGGAATTTGATGGTGAAACTGTTAAGTTTAATATTTATGATGCCATGAAATATCCTGCTGATGATTGTTCAGTGTATTCAATTGATGTGATTGATTATTTATCACAGGAAGTTTTTGAACTTAGTGATAAAGATGAATTGGAAGTGGCTATTAGTAAATCTCTGGAGGAAGGAAATGAGGAGCTATCTTTGAGTACTAATTTGCAGGAAACTGTTGCAACACTGAATGATTTTTCTATAATTCAGCAATCAGGTAACGATTCTTCTAGTTCATTACTTGTATCTAATGAGAAATCATTACCTTCTGAATTGCAAGCACCTATTCCAGATCTGAAACCTCTTCCTAATCATCTTAAATATGCTTTTCTTGGAGATGAAGGAGTGTTACCAGTGATTATTTCCAATAACCTTAGTGCACCACAGGAAGAAAAACTTGTGCAGGTTCTTAAGGAGCATAAGACAGCTGTTGGTTGGACAATTGCAGACATTAAGGGAATCAGCCCGATTACGTGTATGCATCGTATCTTGCTTGAAGAGGGAGCGAAACCTTCCCGCCAACCACAAAGAAGGTTAAATCCGCCCATGATGGATGTTGTAAATAAGGAGATCCTCAAACTTCTTGAAGTTGGAGTGATTTATCCTATTTCGGATAGCACTTGGGTTAGTCCAGTTCAAGTTGTTCCTAAAAAGACAGGAATAACCGTGGTGAGAAATCACAAAGATGAGTTAGTTCCCACCCGTGTGCAAAATGGGTGGAGGGTTTGTATTGATTATAGAAAATTAAATGCTATAACCCGCAAGGACCACTTCCCTTTACCTTTTATTGATCAGATGCTTGAAAGATTAGCTGGTCATTCTTATTATTGTTTTCTTGATGGTTATTCAGGTTACTTTCAGATTGCAATTGCCCCTGAAGATCAGGAAAAGACGACGTTCACATGCCCATTTGGAACTTTTGCATATCGTCGCATGCCTTTTGGTCTTTGCAACGCCCCAGCTACTTTCCAAAGGTGTATGGTTAGTATATTCTCAGATTATATTGAACAGATCATAGAGGTTTTTTTGGATGATTTCACAGTTTATGGAACCTCCTTTGATAATTGTTTACATAACCTTACACTTGTTCTTCAAAGATGCATAGAAACTAGCCTTGTGTTAAATTCTAAGAAATGTCATTTCATGGTTGAATAAGGTATAGTTTTGGGTCATGTTGTTTCATCTAAAGGAATTGAGGTTGATAAAGCTAAAGTTGATGTCATTCAATCTTTACCTTATCCTACTAGTGTGCGGGAAGTTCATTCTTTTCTTGGACATGCAGGTTTTTACCGAAGATTCATCAAGGACTTCTCTAAAATAGCATTACCGCTATGCACGTTGTTACAAAAGGACAAGGTTTTTGAGTTCGATGATGCATGCAAAGAGGCATTTGATAAACTGAAAGAATTATTGACTTCAACCACAGTTATTCAGCCCCCAGACTGGAGCGTTCCTTTCGAGATAATGTGTGATGCAAGTGATTATGCAGTGGGCGCAGTTTTGGGTCAAAAGATTGGAAGAGCTTCTCATGCAATTTACTATGCTTCCAAGACTTTGGATGATGCCCAGAGAAATTATTCTACAACTGAAAAAGAACTTTTAGCTGTAGTGTTTGCTTTAGAAAAATTTCGTTCTTATTTACTTGGTACTAAAGTCATTGTTTATTCTGATCATGCAGCCCTTCGTTATTTAATGACGAAGAATGAGGCAAAGCCGAGATTAATCCGATGGATACTTCTCTTGAGTGAATTTGATTTGGAGATAAAAGACAAAAGAGGAACAAAAAATCGAGTTGCAGATCATCTGAGTCGGTTAGTTCATGTGGAGGATAAACTTCGTCTACAGGAAACATTCCCTGATGAACAATTGTTTTATGCAACTGTGACATTACCTTGGTATGCAAATATTGTGAATTATTTGGTTACTAATATGTTACCTTCTGATTTGTCTAAGGCTCAAAGAGATAAGATTAAAAGTGATGCCAAATACTATGTGTGGGATGACCCATATTTATGGAAGCATTGTGCAGATCAAGTAATAAGAAGGTGTGTTCCTGAAAATGAAATTATTTCTATACTCACTTTTTGTCATTCTTATGCTTGTGGAGGTCACTTTGGAGTTAAGAAAACGGCAAGAAAAGTGTTAGAATGTGGTTTCTATTGGCCTTCTTTATTTCGAGATTCATATTTTCTTTGTAAGTCATGCGAGAATTGTCAGAAGGCAGGAAATATATCCCAAAGGAATTAGATGCCACAAACCCCCATATTATTTTGCGAAATTTTCGATGTTTGGGGCATCGATTTCATGGGTCCGTTCCCTATATCTTTTGGTTATGTTTATATTCTACTTGCTGTTGATTATGTTTCGAAATGGGTAGAAGCTAAAGCTACCAGGACTGATGATTCTAAAGTTGTTGCAGATTTTATCAAGTCTAACATATTATCAAGGTTTGGAATTCCAAGAGCTTTCATAAGTGATCGAGGCAAGCACTTTTGCAATCGGACTGTTGAGGCGTTACTACGGAAGTACCATGAGACGCATAAGGTATCAACCGCCTATCATCCGCAAACGAGTGGACAAGCGGAAGTGTCAAATCGAGAGATCAAGTCCATCATTGAAAAGACGGTAAATCCAAATAGAAAAGATTGGAGTTTGCGTTTGGATGATGCGTTGTGGGCATATAGGACTGCATATAAGACACCCATCGGTATGTCACCTTATCGCTTGGTATTTGGGAAACCATGTCACCTTCCAGTTGAGTTAGAACATAAAGTTTATTGGGCTATCAAGAGCTTTAATATGAACGTGGATGAGAGTGGAGAACACAGGAAGTTGCAACTGCAAGAATTAGAGGAAATTCGCAATGATGCCTATGAGAGCGCTAGGATTTACAAGGAAAAGACAAAAGCTTTTCATGACAAGATGATCTCTAGAAAGGAGTTTAAAGTTGGTCAAAAAGTTCTCCTTTACCAATCACGCTTACGTTTGTTTCCAGGTAAGTTACGTTCTCGTTGGATTGGACCTTTTATTATTACTAATGTTTTTTCTCATGGTGCAGTTGAAATTCAAAGTTTAGCCACTTCCAAAATGTTTACGGTGAATGGCCATCGACTTAAACCTTTCTATGAAGGCGTTCCAACAGAAAAGTTGGAAAAATTGGACCTTGAGGAGCCAACTTATACTGATTGAAGAAGAAAGCATGAAGTCGAGCCAATGACAATAAACAAAGGCGCTGCTTGGGAGGCAACCCAAGGGGAGTTCGTTCCTTTCTCTTTTTATTTTCGCATTTCCATTTTAGTTATTTTTGCTTTTCTTTGCATTCCACCTTCCATTGGGGACAATGTCAGTTTCAAGTGTGGGGGAGGAAATCTAGGTTGCATTTGCCATGAGCGAGAACTAGTTAAGCTTGACATATTCATAACATGATTGAATGAGTAATTTTGCGACTTAGAATTAATTAGTTGAGTTATTTTCCTTGAGATGGTAGTGACTAAATGAGTAGACAAAAGCTGGTGAGATTTTGAGCCTTTAGACTGACACATTCATATCAGTTTCACTAATTTCTTTCATGAGAGATATTCTTCCATGGATTTGTTTCTCTAGAACTTGCTTTGATTCTATTTGAGGTCACATTGACACATGTATACATGAACATGATTAAGGCCATCTTTGTTATAAGCTACATAAGCCAAATAGCCTACCTTGTGATTAATTTTTCCTTTTGCTAAACACCTTTGAGCTTTATCGACTTCATTGTTAACCCACATTACAAGCTTTAAACCTGAAAAAAAAATATTTCCGTTACCCAAGCCATAAAACTAGTGGAGCATTGATCATCATTATGACATGTATGGGTGCAAAAGTTCAAGTGTGGGGGTGTTTGGATTTGTGGTATGGCTATATTTGAAAAAAAAAAAAAGAAAAGAAGAAAAGAAAGTGAAGGAGGAAATTGTTTTTCATGTTACAAAATGTGTTTATGAATCCTCCCAATAGTTCTGTATGATATCTACAAAGGTGGAAGTTTTTGCAAAAGATTGTTCACTATTTCAGTTAAAAAGTATTCCTTTGAACAATCTCTTTGCCAATGTGGTAATGTTATATGGTTTGAGTACGTTGAAGCCAAATTGAAAAAGTTGCTGAATGGAGTGATTGGTTGTACATGTCTTATTGATGCATTTTTGCTCCATTAGTTCCATTGGCTTTTGAGCTACATTTCCAAATATTTCCCACCTTAATCCTGGACCCCATTACAACCTTTTGAAGTCCTTATGATTTGTGTTATGCATGTGATTCTAGTGGTGGAGAATGAGAAGATATGCAAGCTTATGGTATATCATTTTCATTGGAATGAATTTGAGTGAAATACATACCCTTCAAACACATGAGAGTTGAGTGTTAATTTCTGTGAGGGTCTACTTATTTAGTATGCTTCATCTTCAAGTGGAAATGCTTACTGATTAATTTTTATGTTGTCTAAAAATGTTTGTTCATGAGGTGTTATGAGTTGTGAAGAGCTTGATTGTTCTTTGTTGATGGTGTTGCAACCTTGATATCTTGAGTAGAGTGAATTTTAGTTTTGCCCGAGGACGAGCAAAAGCTAAGTGTGGGGGAATTTGATGAGAATGCATAATGTTATATTTTTATCCCTTAATACTTAGTCTCCTGTGCTTATTTAGTTCCTAAATACACTCATTATTCTTATATTTTGATTTAGGATGCAATTGAAGTCCTTAAGTCGAAAAGAAGCTGAAAAGAGTGCATGGATCAACTTTAAAGATTTATCTGTACCTGATCATGAAGAACCAGAGGATGTGCCATATATGGTTAGAAAGCTCTTGAAGTCTAGTTTCTGGATAATTTTACGGTTCATGATTCCGAGTTTCCTAGAGGAAGTTACGGCAATTTTAGTACCGATGGCGCAGTCTGGATGGCAGAGCAGTGAATAAGCTGAACAGTCCGAGTGATCCGACTCCCCAGGTAGAATCGATCGGACCATGCAGAATCGTGACAGAACATGTATTTTTTGGCTGAACATGGTCCGATCGATCGAAGCATCCCTCCTATTGAGCCAGATCGATCCGACTCCTAGAGTTGGATCGATCGGACTAGGGAAATGTCAGAAATTGCAGATTTTTATGAGCCAAATCGATCGGACACCTAAAGTTCGATCGATCGGACTCAAAAATGCCCAGAGAAGGTGGATTTTTACGCATCCGATCGATCCAGCGCCCATAGATCGATCGATCGGACTCGGGCGTAAATAGAAGTTAAAGATTTTTACGCATTCGATCGATCCAGCACCCCAAGAAGGATCGATCGGACTTTCCCAGTAACGAAAATCAACGATTGTGAACTAATCCGAGGGTGGATACACTTGAGGCTATAAATAGGACTCTTTCTAGGGTTTGAGGGGGGATTCTTGGACACTTTTGGCTGCTCTTTCTCCTCTTTTATATTTTTTCTAGGTTTTCTTTTGCTTTATGAAATCTTTTGGAGGATTGTTCTCGATGGCCCTGCGTGGCTAAATCTTGATCCTTGGTCGAGGAGACTGAAACCTCGGAATCAATGAAACTGTGAGATCTAATTTATTTTTATTGTTCAGTTTATACATGAGTATTGGATGTTCTTCTGAGATTAAATCTTCATGATTACCTTGTCTAATTGCTAGGAGGCCTACTTGTTTATTATTCATGGTGATCTACCGCTAAGTTTGATATCAAATCCGGAATTGTTTGATCCCTCTGATCTGCGAAGCAACTAGGATCTAATAATTTACTCATGATCAGATCTTGTTAGATCTTAGGAAGAATATTCAACTAGATTAAATGCAACCGCTTGTGCTTGTGTTGTTTAGCTTCATCGATCTCCCTATTCTTAACGCTGCTATTAGATTAAATCTACAGCGTTTGTCTTAGGTTGTTTAGTAGTTAGGGTTGATTAGATCGCTTGTTTCTAATTAACTATGATCGAGGAGAGATTCGAATTTAATTCGAACGGTGAATATTCATGGTATGAATTGATTGATTCTTGCATCTATGATCAGTTGTTGGATTCCGATGGTGGATGTTGACTCAGACCAAGGTTTGTTCTCTTGATTTAACTCATTTCTTCGCTTTAGATTATTTCTTTATTGTTTTTCATCACGTTTAAAAACCCCCCATCTTTGTTCATTGAGCACAAAACTAGGCTAAACACTCTTCTTGGGATCGACTCGTGCTCGCACTACTACATTTATTTTAACGAGTATTGGTTTTATTTTTGAGTGCCTGCGACAGCACATCAGTCCTCGAACTTCCGGAGCTCCAAGCCACCTTCCTCCCGAGGCATTCAAACTCGATCCCAAGCCACACGACACGGCGTCCTCTTCCCTCCCCAAAGAAAGGTTCTACATATAAACTCCAAGGATTTTATTACCGACACCGGGACTTCGGTAGCGAAGAAAGAGTGCGTCGGGGAAGCTTGGAACACTAATTTGATAAGCGCTGCCCTGCCTGCACCAGCCAACTTGAGACCCTTCCAACTGCAAAGTTTAGATTGGAAGTCTTCCACCAGATCATTGAACGCCGACGCTTTAAGTTTCCCAGCATCGACAGGGACGCCAAGGTATTTGAAAGCTTCATTAGTCTCGCTCACCCGTAGCACCCGGCAGATGCTACGACGCCGGTCCTCATCCACACCCGGGGAGAACCGGATCTTCATCTTGTCAGGATTCATCTCTAGGCCAGCCATTTGATGGAACTTTTCGAAGATAGCGACGGTGCGCCAGGCTTCATCAAGTGATGATCGCGTGACAAGGAGGCAATCGTCAGCGAACAGCAGATGTGAATAAACCTCCGGATCCGCATAGAATTTGACTCCCTTCAAACCACCTCTGGCCTTGAAAAGGCGAGATAGGACTTCCTGTACAAGAAGGAAAAGGTAAGGCGATAGGGGGTCTCGGAGACCCCTTGTGGCGGGGAAGTGCCCACACACCCTGCTGTTAACAATTGCACAAAAGGAGGATGAGGAGATGCAACCAAATACCCAGTTGATCCATTGTGTCAGAAAGAGCATCGCCTCCATCACCCACCTCAAGAAGCCCTAACGTCCACCTTGATTGCCATTAGTGGTCGAGTCTGCGGAGCCCGGTGCAGCGAGTGAAGGAGCTCTTGCGCCGACGCGATGTTGTCGAAGATGTTCCGGCCCGGGTGAGGAAAAGGAACATTCCTCTTTGTCTTTGCTAAAGGCTCCCTCTAGATAAAGCAACACACAAAAATTAGTGTGAGTTAATCTTAATAACACAATAAGAAATTATATGCATAAAAATATTAACCTTGACATAAACAAGCCAGACATCCTCATGTCCACTACAATCATCTTGTGCTCATCATTCCATTCAAAGCCACTAATACTCATAGCATAGCATCAATGAAAACATTGTACCTTTCTTCATTCGTCTAATAGCATAATCAATATGGGGCTTGTACTTAATAATAGCTTCTGGAAACAATGCATTCATTCTGTCCTCAAGGAATGTTGTACCTTGTGGTTTGAGTGTGCCGTTATCACTCTTGAATCCCTTCAAAACACACTCCTTCAATAGTTCCACCGATGCATTCTCTTCTATATCACTCCATTGTTGATGCTTTCTCTTCCCTTTCTCACCACCATGCGAGTTGCCTATAGAATCCATTTATGCATGAAGACAAAATACATAGAACATAACTAGGATACATCCACAAGTAAACACAAGAGTTTATTCAAACTATATAAGAAAATTCATACGCATCAAAAGTTCAACATATTTAACCGAGTCTGTCTTGAAATAAACCATGAAAAAAAACTATATTGCGGATTCCCACCATAAAAACTAATCATACAAAGGTTTGTCAACCCATTCATTATATATTTGTAACGCCAAGTTGTCCCTCCATGTTGTCCACTCCTGACTAGTCTCTATGGATGCAATGTTCCCTCCATTTGGATCGTTCATGGCAACATTATTTGCACCCAATTCTCTTTCAACTGGATCAGTGGGCATTTCAGTCCTTATTAGGTTATGCAATAGGCAACAAGCATGTATAATTCGTATTTGGGTTTTTATTAGGTTAGAAACATGGGCTTCTAAGTATGCTCCAACGCATTTTGAGTAGACCAAGACATTGTTCTGTCACATTCCTGGATGATGAATGTCTATCGTTAAACAACTCAATCTTCTGCATTCAATGGAGCATTTCCACTACTTATCCAGTCATTTAGGTGATAGTGAATCCCTCGGTATAGTGTGAGGAAGCCTTCCCCATTTGTGTATCCAGCATCCACTAGGTAATACTACCATAACACCAATATAAAATTATTAGGGCTAAGCATTTGAGATATATTGTAATGACAGAAGACTTGATAACACCCCTTACCAGTTGGATCCTTGAACCCATTTAACCTACTAATTGCATCTCTTAACACTCTTGAGTCATAAGCAGATCCTTCCTGTCAGGGGCTGGAGCTCATGACACGACCAAGGCACGAGGGATCTTAAAGATGGTGCGACGAAAGTTGAAAATGGCACGGCGGACCGAGCCAAAGCAGAACTTGACTCAAGAGGCCAAGTCCGAGTTAGACTAGGACTCGGAATGCCAGGCGCGACGCGGTTGGCTAGCTAGAGAAAACTACGCGTGCTAATTACCTAATTCCACTTGGAATGGAAGCTCCAAGAAAGATGACGCGGTCAGAAATCGTTTTGGCACGGAAGAATCGAAAGATGACGCGTGACTCCGAGTTGCACTAGGAGACGGTGCACCAAACCGAGTGGTTGTGCCTTGGAGGCCAATCCAGCAGAGCAAATTCAAATGTCTCGCGTGCGTTTGACTTGGAATAGGTGATGACATGGAGAATACCAGATTTGGCTCAGGGAAACTCGCTGTTGGTGCGGACGAATAGGAAGGAGTCATATTTCGAGTCAATATGCGATGGTTTTTGTAAAGAACCATCTTTGACAAGTCTTAACTCATGTAAGAGTCCAAATAGGTTAGGAAGCTTTATAATTGGATGATTGCATGATTGGATATGCATGAAGCCTAGGACTTGGAGTTGGACTAGGGGAGTTGCTTGTTGGAGCAAGCCAAGGACTATTCCTCTATATAAGGAGTAGGCCGGCCAAGGTGAGGCATCATCAAGGGATGATCAAGGCATAGGAGAGGCTTTGGCTAGACGTTAGGGACATCTAGGTTATAGGCCAGCTCACGGGTTGAGCACCCAAGTGTTGGATTTTGGAGTCGTCATATACAATGGGTTGTGAGGCGAGATTCTAGGGTTTTAGGGTGAGAGCTTCTTGTATTGAGAGTGATTGTACTCCAAAGAGTTGGGAGCGAGAGAAGAGTGCTCTTGTAATCATTAGTCAATAAAGGAGTTGGGATCTCATCCCTTACCCAAATTCGCGTGAGTCTTGTGTGTGTGCAAGGCAAAAAAGAGGGCTGGTCAAGAGGCGATCAGGATGTCAGGCGGAGTGCGTAGGTGGTGCACAGACGGCGTGCAGGCGATGTGCGAGCGGAGCACAAGCGGCATGAGGGCGCACGACGACGGTGTGTAGGGCTCAACGAGGGGGGTCTCTTGGCGTCATCATCGGACAAGTAAGCGAGAAAATTTTGTTCCCTTATTTTTCCCGGTGACGCTTCCCATCCAGGCAATACGTAAATGAACTTCAAATCATGTGAACACACACCTAACATGTGAAGACCTGCCCCTCTACCCCTGTGGCTCGTTGTAGACCGCAAGGGCAATTTGGTAAATTGCGCCTTGTTGGTTAGTTTCACACCCGCGTGTGCACACACTGGCCTTGTTTGGTGTTAGTGTTTGATTAGAATGGTTAGGTGAACCCGGGATCGGAAGATCCGAGCTTGGGCTTGTGTTTAACCCAAGTTTGTCTTTCTGGGCAAGAAGATCGATCTTTCTTGCTAAGAAGATCAATCTTCCTTGTTAAGGGGATCGATATTCTTTGGGAAGAGATCGATCCCTCTGTGCCAGAAAGTCCTGGCGGTGACTCTTGCGAGGACGACCACCGTTGGCCGTCGCTCTCCCTTGTCAGAGGGAGAGAGGATTTTCCCTCCTCTCCTCCCCCTTTTCCCCTCCTTCCCCGGCTTTCCCCTTCCCTTTTCCTTCCTCTTCTTCCTCTTCTTCTTCTCTTCTTCTTCCTTCTTCTTTCTTCTCTTCTTCTTCCTTCTTCTTTCTTCCTTCTTCTTTCTTCTCTTCTTCTTCCTTCTTCTTTCTTCTTCCCGCGAGCTCTGCTTCCCCTGTTTTTTTAGCGAGCTTTTTCTCCTCCGTTCTCCCTCCTCCGGCCACCGTTTTGGGCGTTCCAAAGCTTGTTAGATTCGTGGCGACGTGAGGAAGATTCATGGTGTGGTTTGAAGCCTTGTTGGTGACTGGTTTGCGGGGAATCAACTGAGGAGTGCGTTTCCGGTAGGTGTTCTACCTACATGAGTTAGTTTAATGGGTTTCTCTTAATCTAGCCGGTGGATCCTGCTGTTCTTTGTGTTGTTGGATGCCTCTTGCCTAGTAGAATTTCTGTTATAAGTTTCATAAGCTTTGGTTGAGATTTTAGTAGGATTTAAGCATGTTTAATCTCGGATTTTTCGGTTTCTGCTGTTCTTGAAGAACAATCGGTTTTCGGCGTGTTTTCCGACCAGTACGTGCCTGGTCTTGGGTTGTGATGAACATAAGAGTTGTAGATCTTTTAACCTAATCTCAAACCCAACTGATGTCATAAATTTCAGATTTTCCTACGATTTTTTATGATTTTCATACTGGTGGGCTGCGTTGCAGCAAGCAATGTCAAGTTAGTTTTGATTAGTGGTTTTGATTAGTGTTTTCCCGTTCATCCAGCCGTTGGATGTTTCTATATTTTGGATATGTTGATCCCGGTATATTGATCTACTGGAGTATAAGTTGGATCTCGAATCCAACGTTGTTTAGACATCGGATCGATGGGGTCAACTAGCAACTATGTAGAGAATTTTTGGTGTTTTATATAATATTATATGTTCAAACATATAATATTATATTTTTACTGTTCATCGAGGTTTTTGGGGTTGCTTCCCGTTGCAGGAGTTCGCGGTTGACGGTTGTGGTACCGTCGTAATGCCGGAACCCGCTGAGGATTGGCTGGCAGCGGTTGGTAGTACCGCTGCAGCGATCCAGTTGGACTTGTATGTTGTTTTATCATACTGTTGCATGCCTATCTTCTTGTCTGCGTATGTTCATAGCATGCATTTCTCTGTTGTGCATTAGTTGCATTGGTTAGGGCGTGGGTGATCTGTGGGTCGCCGTCCCGAGGCTGGAAGCTCGGACTTAGCCCTAGGACCGGGGTTGGATAGTTTGGACCCGGTTCGAATTGTGGTGTCGAGTCAAACTTGATGATAGGCGTAGATGACTGGTACACCTGTTGCTTGATGATTATAGAGGTCGTGTCGGCCTCGAGTCGGATGCTGAGGTGTAGCCGGTGTCCCTCTGTGTTGACCCTTGAGTAGAGAGGTTGACTACTTAGCGGTGCAGTTTCCCACATGCAGTGTCGTTCCCTGCTTGTGGGCAAGCAGTGTTGTTTCCTGCTACTGAACGTGACCTGACATGTGACCAGCTCGGCTGGAAGACCATGATCGTGGGCCTCAGGGACACGCGGTGGGGTTATGGGACCCCTGTATACACCCAGGTCTTACTTGAGGGCGACACTGTTGCGTTTCCCTCTTGCTTCTGTGTGACGTAGTGTAGAACCCTACTAAGCTTAGTGCTCACTCCTACCCGGGCTATGTTTTGCAGGTGCAGGCGTTAGCTCCTCTTTGGTGGCCCCTACCGGGTTGTTGGTCGGCGGTGCGGCGGCGTCAGGCGGAGTCTGAGTGGCGGTGATCTTTTATAGTATTTCTACCCTATGTTAGATAATCTCCAACTGGAGTAATGTTGTATTTGAATCTTCCCCTCTCCGATGATATGTATATTAAATTCTCTTGGGTTTGTAATCTGTGGTTCGAGGTTTGATTATTTAATTGTTGTTTTAAATTGGGGGTGTTTGATGAATTGTTAGAGAGACCAATAGGTTAGAGGGAACCCTCGCCAACATATTTGCCCGCGGTTTGTAGGTTTCGGTTCGCATCGCCCGGCTCGGTTGAGCTTTCGCGGGTCGAGGCGCGACATAACACATTGGTGGCAATTTCACCTTTTTGTGTTTGATATCTTGGTTTATCAGCCTAAGGAACATGCACACTTATCTGTGTACCATCTAAGGCACCTAGGCAATTCTATGAAAATTGGAAAGGGGATCATGTTAATGAAAGCTTTCTAATGTATAACAAATTGAAGACTTGTATTCATTACCACATTTGGGCAAGTACCTTAAAGAATCTCCATCTAGGATGTGTATAGTTCTCGGTGATAGGTTCCGGAGTGTGAGGTAGAGTTCCATGAAGTCTCAAAATCACATTCAACATATGATTAAAATATCTACTTACTGTCTCACCTGATCTAATAAAGGTGTGTTTTTTTATCCCTCTATTTTTTACATGATGAGCCAATATATAGAGAAACATTGCAACTTGTTCTTCCTCCATAGATACTCTACCATTTTTCTTCAACTTACCCTCAGTACGAATAAGGTTACATAGGATTCTAAATGTATGTATGTCTAACCGTAGTTGCTCAAGGCATGCCACATTATCATCATGGATGAGAATACGATCAAGCCATTCTCTACTCTACCCATGGTTAACAAAAGATCTTTGATTCAAGCTGTGCTTCTCATATAGATAACACACAATGCCAGCCAGGGGCTGACCTATTAACAAACCATCCAATATGGTTAGCAAGATTTTATAAGCAATCCAAGCATTCGGGTAACAACCATCCAATATGTTCAAATAGTTCAATACTTCCATAGCCTTTTTTGCTTCTTTTGGTATAGCTCCTTTCAAATAGAGCAACTCATCAAACAGATCATTACCATTAATGTCAGATACATCACCATCATTCAACAGATCTTCAAGATTCATACAATAGTTCTTCAGGCTTTTATTATCTGCAAACCCCAACTTCTCCAATTTAAACAGAAATCCAAAATTTTCTTCGTATTTCTTGAACTGTTCAAACCTACTTTGAAGTGAAGTAATAGCTTGATCAATTATATAAAGAAAGTAATCAACCTTAAACAACTCCAGAGTAGATTGTGTTATCTCTTCTTCATTGTCACTGTCATCAAATTGTTTTTTTTTTGAATGGTTCTTTTTTCACGAAATACAACTTCAATGTTCATCTCACTTGCAATTTCTTTAGCTTTGATCAAGGCCTCATCAAATCCGGCTTCTCTGTAGTTCTGCAAAAATGAGATAAGCTTTTCCAATTCTCCTAGAGCAACATCAATGTGCATGTCTTCTGTCTGAAGAAGTTTGCTAACAGTATTGATATGAAGCAACAAATCATACCAAATAACCATGTCAAATAAGAATTGAAAATTCTCCATTTCATATGATCTCATACATTCAGCATCTGACCTAGTTTTGGAATCATCACCATTTTTTGCCAAGTAAGTCAAAGCATCTCTTATTTGGGGAGCCTGGTACCTAAGTGCTTTTACACTGTCAACACGACTTTCCCATCTTGTTTCAGACAATGGTTTAAGAGTAAGACCTTGGACATGATCCTTGAAAATTTTCCATCGCTTTGTTGAAAATGAGAAGAATGAATATATTCATTCTACCACTTCAAAAAATTAATCAGCTTTAAGAGTACAATTAGCCATATCACATATTGCAAGATTCAGACTATGACAACCACAAGGCATATATAAAGCTCTGGGATTTACCTCAAGTAGTATGTTCTGCACACCTTTGTGTTTCCCTCTCATATTAGAACCATTGTCATATCCCTGTCCACGTATATCACCAATATCTAATGTAAGAGTGTTTAGTGTCTTTATAAGCTCATTAAATAGTCCAAGCCCTGATGTGTCATCCACCTTTAAAAATTCCAAAAAGAATTCTCTTACCACAGTCGAACTTACTGAAACATCGACACATCGGACAACAAGAGACATTTGTTCTTCATGACTTGCATCTGGAGTGCAATCAAGTATAACTGAAAAGTACTTTGCTTCTTTGATTATTGCAAGGATGGAAGTCTTTACCTCATTTGCTAGTAGCAGAATCATTTCATTTTGAATCTTGTCACTAAAGTAATGGTAATGCGTTTCCTTTTTCAAAATACGCCTAACATGTTCTTGCAATACTGGATCAAATTCAGCAATTATCTCTATCACTTGTAAGAAATTTCCATTATTCTCCTCATATAATTTCTCATTATCTCCACGAAATGCCAAATTATTTCTCGCAAGTCTTTTCACAACAATAAGGATTCTCACTTGTAAGAAATTCCCATTGTTCTCCTTTGTTATCTGCTCTTCCACAACTTGATCAATCATAGCCTTCTTTTTCAATCTTGTTTCCAATTCAATCCAACAAGTAAAGCAACCAATGTGCTGCCTATTCTTTTCATGACTTGCAAGCCTTGCACTCAGATTTTTCCAATTATCGAACCCTTCATTAGCAAATTGACCCAATAAAGTCATGCTGTGGTCTTGTTTGAACAATTTACAACAAAAGCAAAACACATTGTTCAAAGAAACTGAGTAAACAAAGCACCTCCTGTTTTTCTTTTCACCATTAGGAAAGACACGAAAATAATGTTTGAAACTGAAATGTCTCCCCAAGTCATCAACTGGGAAGGTAATATCATTATCTCTTTTAGGACCTCTTTCAACCAAAAAATCTCTGACGTTCTGTTTAATCATATGATTCGTATCCCAATTTCATGGATCATCAACGTCAAATGAATAGTCGAATTCTGCACTTGAATCATTGTTTTGATCATCTTCAACAATGATATTTTCTTCCTCATTCACTGGAAGATTTTGCTCCTCTGTACCACCACTATCAATTATAGGCTGACTAAGGTCATCATTTTGATTTGATCTTGCATTCTCAATTTCATTCATCAATTGATCACGTTCTTCACCATCATTCTCCTTCTCTTTTACAATTGCATCTGCTGAAGTCTGTGATCCCTTATCAATTATATTCAAGTATTACTAAGAGTTCCGGCTTGAAGCTTCATTAATGCATCTCTCTTTTGCTTTTCTTTTCTTTTTTGAGCACCAGAAGGATACTTTTTAATAGGAGCCATAAAGTGAAACGGAAGCGTACCTGTAAGGGATGCTAAATAAACCCTTGCTCTCAACATCGCATCATTATGGTAAGAAACTCAATTTATGCTAATGATAAAGACAAAAAAGATTCTGACATGCATATAAGCCAAGTCTTATGGTTCAAGTCAAATCCAATCTTAGACATGCTACTAAATTTATGTAAATGCTATGTTTTAGCAAATTCCCGATTCACAAGCATGAATTCTTCGTCAACACAAAAATAATAGTTTATTAAGGAGGCTTTTTTCCATAAACAAATTGCCTACTGCTGCTTGAAACATGCCCACGTACTCATGATGGACCACCAAACAAAACCATTCATGACTAGTTCTAATGTATCAAACAAATAATTTGAAAATAGCATAAAATCATCTATGATGCTTATTGCTTAGATAAACTAGATATGTGACTAAGTGATGAGACAAAATCTCTATGATAACAAAACTCGAAAAGACAATTACCTTGGAGTTTGAGGTTGAGGGTTTGAGCAGAGAAGGTAAAGATGAGGTATTGAGGTGGAGACGTGGAGTTGGCAGGTGGCAGCAGCCAGCAGGGCAGCAAAGATGGAGACTTGGAGTTGGCAGCAAGCTGGAGAAGAAAATGATTGCTGTGGTCGTGTGCCTAGGGGGGAGTGCCAAGACCAGTCGACTAGTGGCTGCAACCCGTAGGAAGAAAACTAGAAAAGATAGGAAATTTTGCTAGGTTTAGGTTATATATATATGACTTAGAAAAAAAAATTCTGGGCCCCCCAGAATTGTGGGCCTAAGGCACAGACCTTCTGGGCCTTGCCTCAGGGCCGGCCCCGCCTCTTGGCCCTGGCCCCTTCTGAGGCCCTGTCGCCCTGACTCTTCCTTCCCTTCCTTGAATCCTTCCCTCCCTCTCTTGCGATCTGCCATAATTTCTAACCCTAGACTCCCAAATCCCCTCCTCCTCCGCCTCCGACGAGTCTGACCCCACCCCGCCGCTGGCCGCCTCCTGGCATTCCACGGTTCATCGGTTCCCTCCCTCTCCTGCGATCTGCCCTAATTTCTAACCCTAGACTCCCAAGTCCCAAATCCCCTCCTCCGTCGCCTCCAACCACCGGGCCACCCCGCCGTCGACCGCCTCCTGGCGTTCCACCTGCCCCTTCCAGGCTAGACATCCATCCTAAAAAAGGCTAAAACCCCATTCCTTTGATCTCATAAGATAAGGTATGAAGATGATCAAACTTCTCATCATCAACCCTATTTACTTTTTCTTTTTTTGGCATTCTTTTCTTCATGTTCTTGGGTTGTCCTGTTTTAACTTTCAAAGATTGTGTTTGCATTTTACATGGGGTGAATGGAATAATTAGATTGGACTATTGGAGGAAATGGTCACTTTGATGAGTTGGGTTTGTTGTTGATGGCAAAATAGAGAACTTGTTCATGTTTAGAGGGGGTTTTGCAGGTAAGGAGATAAGAGAATGCTAGTTTTTGATCTTTTATTGTCTACTTAAGAGAATCATATGATTCATATAGTACCTTCTTGTTCTAAACCTTTCATTGTCTAGAATTCAGGGGTTTTGATTCTTTGTGTATACTAGGCTAGGCTGGCTAGCTATGATGCAGGTTATTACTCCATTTACTCCATGATCCATCTGTGCAAATTCTGAAGAGTACATAGTTTGGCTGAAATATTGCTATGAAATTGATTCCCTGAGAAGAGAAGCGATGACATTTTCTTAAAACCTCCAAACCAGCTTGGTATCACACCTGACAGACCATTGTTTCTTACATCAAGACTTCTTAGCCGGACATTGTTCGATAGGTTTAAGGGAATAGATCTAATTAGATGATTTTCATTGAGGAATAGATACTGCAATGATGGCATATTTGAACCTTAAGGTAGTAGCTTGCCTCCCGAGTTCTTTTCGTACAAGTTCAAGTAATTGATGTAAGAATTGTTTACATGTTGAATCGGTATCTCATTAGAGAAATTGTTGTTAGAAAGGTCTATGACAGTAGGACGTGATTTGTTATGTCAAGATTTATGCTTTTAGCGTCTCTATTTTTTCGGATGTCGACATGCGGGGTAGATTTCTTCTTCTGCTGATTTTGTTCACAATTGTTCTTGTTCTTATTTAATCAGTATTTGGACTAAAATTTAGCAAGAATTTATTTCTTTTGCTTGATTTTTCAATTCTGATTTGAATTATAGCCAAATTATCAATTTTGAATCTCATGTATGAACGCTCAATTTCAAGTATCTATTATCCAGTTCGTTCAACGCTGAAGTTTATTGACTTCAAATTGCAGGGTTTGAACTTTGTGCTTTGACTTGCATGGATTGAGACCGTGCTGCATCTAGGGCTGGGGAAAATTGAGCACTGGTTGGTTGAGTTCTTATTAACTTCTCTAGAGATAATTAGGCGAGGGCACTGACAGGTTAGATCATCGATGAACGCTCTTCAGATGTCTGAAAATTTAGAATAATGTTCTCATGCTTTGATTTTTTTACGAGTTACTGTAGCATTTTTGTTTATTGGTTGGATTTTAATATACTCAATTTTTGTGACTTTGGCTAGGTTTTACATGAATTATTATATGGATAGATATTTTAAGAGAAAGGCAGTAGGTGATTCATCTCAAATCTTGAGGCACAATCTTCTAACTTTAAAAAGACTTGTGAGAAACTGAAAGTTGATGCTGCAAATTTTCCTTCTGATCCTGGACTTCGACCTCCAATTTGGAGTTATAATGCGAATGATAGGGATGAATATCGAAGAGTCTATTTACAAAAGGGTCCTTGTCAACCTCGGACTCATGACTTTCCATATTCATCTTTTGGGGATCATCGTCGAAGGTTCAATTCAGAATGGTTCAATGATTTCTCGTCTTGGTTGGAGTATAGTGTGGATAAAGATGCAGCATTTTGCTTATTTTGTTATCTCTTCAAACAAGAATCAAATTGTTCTTCTGATCAAGGCGGTGGTGATTCTTTTGTGGGGAACGGCTTTCGAACTTGGAAAAAGAAGGAAAAGTTGAGGGCTCATGAGGGAAGGCATGATAGTCTTCACAATGAAGCAAGGAAAAAATGTGAAGATCTAATGAAGCAATCGCATGGTATTCAACACATATTCATGAGCAAGACAGACAAGGATAAAAAGGAATATCGAGCCTTAGTAACTGCAGCTGTTGATTGTGTTTGATTTCTTTTACGGCAAGGACTTTCATTTCGTGGTCACAACGAAGATGAAAGTTCACTAAATCAAGGAAATTATTTGGGACTTTTTCATTTTCTTGCTGCGCATAATGAAGAAGTAAAAAATGTGTCATTTTCTAATGCTTCAACAAGTTTGCAAATGACTTCACCGAAAGTGCAAAAAGATATATGCCGGGCATCTGCTGTGGAGACATTGAATATTATCATGAAAGAGATAGGTGATTCTTATTTTTCTGTTCTAGTTGACGAGTCTCGTGATGTTTCAATAAAAGAACAGACGGCTGTTGTATTGAGATATGTTGACAAGAATGGGCATATCATCGAGCGCTTTGTGGGTCTTAAGCATGTCGCCTCCACCACTGCCGTTTTTAAAGCTGGTCTAGAGGATTTGCTTGTTCAACATAAGTTAAGGATATCAAGAATCCGTGGTCAAGGTTATGATGGAGCAAGTAATATGCATGGAGAGTTTAATGGGTTGAAATCACTTATTTTGAGGGATAATCCATATGCTTTTTATGTGCATTGTTTTGCCAATCAACTACAATTAGCATTAGTGGCGGTTGCAAAAAAACACTTTCAAGTGAAGGCACTATTTGAATTTGTTTCTATGATTGTTAATACTGTTGGACCATCTTGTAAACGAAGCGATGCTCTTAAAGCAATCCAACATGAGGAGATTCTTAAAAAACTCAAAGATGGAAACTCATTTAGTGGACAAGGATTGAATCAAGAAACTAGCTTGCAGCGTTCTAGTGACACTCGTTGCGGTTCTCTTGATACTACATTGATCAGTCTTTGACATATGTACTCTTCGGTGCTAAAAGTACTTGAAATTGTTATGGAAGATGGGATTCATGATCCAAAATCAATTGAAGCTAGTGTCTTGTTGGATCAGATGCATTCTTTTGACTTCATATTCAGTATGCATTTAATGATAAATATTCTTGGAGTTACTAATGAATGCTCACTGGCATTACAAAGGAGAGAGCAGGATATTGACAATGCAATGAGATTGGTCAGCATATCTAAGTTGCTTTTGCAAAAGATGAGAGGTGAAGGATGGCATTCTTTATTAGCTAATGTTTCTTCTTTTTGTAACAAATTTGAGGTTGATGTGCCAAACATGAAGGATAATTTTAAGACTCGTGGGCGTCTGAAACAGAGAGTTGAAGAAATAACAAACGAGGAGCATTATCGTATTGGGGTATTCTATACTATAGTGGATTGGCAGATTCAAGAGCTTGGTAATCGATTTTCTGAAGCAAGTACAGATTTACTTTGTTGTGTTGGAGCTCTCAATTCGAGTGACTCATTCTCTGCTTTCAGTAAGGATAAGTTGCTTCATCTTGCTCAATTGTATCGAGATGATTTCTCCCCGATTGATCTTGTGGTTCTTGAGAACCAACTTGAAGTTTATATTACCGATATGCGAACTACCAATATATTTCTAGAAGTACATGGCATTACTGGGCTTGCTGAAAAATTGGTGGAAACAAAAAATCATTTGCTATATCCTTTGGTATATAGACTGATTACCTTGACATTGACTTTACCTGTTGCGACAGCGACTGCTGAAAGAGCATTTTCAGCAATGAAAACTGTGAAACATCGATTGCGCAATCGAATGGGAGATGAATGGTTCAATGATTGCTTGATTCCATACATTGAGAAAGAAATTTTTGATCAAGTTCCCAATGAAGTTATCATTTAGTATTACCAAAATATGAAGACTCGAAAAAAACAGTTGTAATTATTGGTTGTAAACTGAGTTAGATGAAATTATTCGATATTTTTGTAGTATTTAATACTTTATTTCTGTTGGAAGTCCTCCCCCCCCCCTTCTTCTTACTTGAGAGGCTGGGTCCGCCCCTGATGCCAGCCATTGCCATGTAGTTTGCTGCCACCTCATGTTGTTCAGAATCCATGATAACTTATATAATAGGTATAACAAAACAAAATAAATCCATTTCTCAAACACAAGGACATAACTCCATTGAGGGAAAAAGGAGAAACAGAGAAACAAGAGAACGGTTTCGCTCTCCATCTAATGCATTCAACAAATCATAGAGAAAGGTGTAATCCTTACCATCGCTGAAATCGAGTTGGGGACCTAACCCTAGAAGGAGCGTAGTGTATTTAAAAAAAAAAGAGGAGAATATATTTTTTTTTATCAAGGCCATAGTCCCTTATTAGAATATAAGGGAAATTATGGCATTCTACGAAACAAAATTAATACGATGAGTGTTGTATAAAATTATACCGTGGTGGTATAAAGTTATACGCCGCCGAGTGTATATCCATTGTCTCATCAAATATCATATAAGGATGCAAACGTATAATATTATACTATGCATTCCCTTATACGACGAAGCAAACGGGCCCTCAATGTAAAAAATGGCTATAACAATGTTATGGGTTATTTACATGTATCCCCCGAAAAAGTATGATTTTACATATTGTAAACTGAAAAAATTAAAATTACACCAGATCCTTGAAAACCTTGATTATTATTATATAACTCCTTCCGTCTGCGAAACTGACATGACCATGGTAAAGGATGTAACCGGAGTAGTAAAATATCGCAAATGCTATCACTTATTAAAATCTATGTCCATTTGATCCTAAAACTTAGGTCTCTCGTGTTTAATAACTGTTAACCCCTTCATATAAGCATCCCATATATCCGACGGATAAAAAACCCAATGATCGCTTGGTCTTCTAAGTGTTGAGAGCAGAGGTAGGGTTTAATCTCTCGCAACGATCAGAGTGATCGAGGGCTCCAAGCAAGGGGTGGACTACTTCATAGAAGATTGAACACTCCGGGCAAGGGCAGTTAAGTAATTTCACCATCGTTAGCCTCAAACGTCTTTGTCCAGCATATAACCTAATTATTCCACTCTCAGATGACAATCAAACTTTTTCAGGGGGTATGGTTTAATTTCAATTTTTTCAGGTAAAATCAAACTCTTTTAGGGGTATATGTAAATAACCCTTATGTTATTCGTATTAAGTATTAACAACTACCTTACGAGGAATGTTTTTATGTGGTGTTAATGATTTAATAACTTTCTTTTATTGAGAACAAATATAATGCTTCGTGGTGTTGCGATAAAAGAATGATCACTTACGGCACGTTTGGTTCACAAAAGAAATGGGGGACGGATTGGGAATGAAAACAAGAAAGGAGTTGAGATGAGAATGAAGAGTGGAATGAGAATGATACATCATGTTTGATTCGCACAAGGAATGTGATTAGGAATCATACTTGAAAGTGTTTGGTACATAAAAACAAGTGTGGGAATGGAATGAGAATAGGATATAAATAATCAAATTATTTTATAACCGTCATTAATCACCGTTCCGCCATGAATGAAATGAGGGAGTCCGGGCTATTAGATGAGATAATCTCATTCCCAACTTATCAGAACCAGGAATGAAATGAGGGAGTCCGGGCTATTAGATGAGATAATCTCATTCCCAACTAATCAGAAATAAAGCATTCCATTGTCAACTTTAATATATAACCAAACAACGGAATAAGCTTTGATCGGGATTTGATCATTCCATTCGCTCAGTTTGGGGTTTTAGAAACTTGGGATTTGAGGAGATTAATAACTAAAAATTTAGGAGGATGCTGTTGATTTCGAAAGAGATCGTCTTACGTCTTTTTAGCGTACAACTTCAAAATTAACGGAATGAATATATGCCAGCGGATCCTCTGAATCTGGTTTTATCTTTTGCTACGCGGTGTCGAACAAACCACAGCATATTTATGATGAGCTGGAAGAAAGCCGTTGGAGATTTGTGAATCGGTGCGTGGGGTCCGTATTGGAAACCCGACGGCCTTCTGCCAGCTCATTAGAAAACAAGCTGTTCCATGTCTAGGATATGACAGCAAAGCCGCGATTATATAGAAGCCCAAGCTCGAACTCGAGCTCGGAAAGTAGGAGCTCGGAGTCATGGCGGCCTCTGAAGAAGCGAAGCTCGAGCGGTTCCTCCAATGGCTTCAGGTCTCTCTCTATCTCTGTTGGTCTCTTAGTTTTCATAGTAAGACCGTCGTCTTGAAAGGGATTTCACTTCTAGGCCAATGGAGCGGAGCTCCGAGGATCCACCATCAAGCACTGCGGCCAAAGCAAAGGCTTTGGAGTCTTCTCCACCTCCGAGGACAACAACGATGGTAAAGATTCAATCGTAGCGTCCCCTTTTATTTAAAATTGTTTATATCAAGAATCGGTCATAGTCTCATAGATTGGAGAGACATTTGGTTATCTCCCGCCAGGTATTGTCATGGTGGTGCCGCTCGACCTCGCCATCACCCCTATGAGGGTTCTCCAAGACCCCTTATTGGGACCTAAATGCCGGGATATGTTCGATGTGGGCCATGTGGATGATCGGTTTTTGGTGATGCTCTTCCTCACCGTGGAGCGCCTACGCCCGGATTCCCCTTGGAAACCGTAAGTGTGCTCATAAGCATCTGTTTTCGGTGCCAAGAATTGAATTAGAGTGTCAATGGTATTGATTTGAATGATCAGTAACCTTATGCAGTCGTCGTACATTTATTGGAAATCTTGATTCCAAAGAACCTTAGCGTGGTGATTTGTATCTGGGTTTCCAAAGTACAGCTTTTCATGGCTTCGCTGTGATTTAAGTGTCTGCTTTATTGTTTTTCTCTTCTTTGGCTCATTCAGTGCTATCAATTTTGGAATCTGTATGATTGCATCTCTTATTGTGTTCATCATTTATTCGTGAAAATAGTTGTTGAATATGAAACGATTGTTGTACTTGGCATGTTTAAGTTAATGCTTTTTGTGAAACTTGCATTTAGTTACTTTGACATTCTCCCGAGCACTTTTGGTAATCCACTGTGGTTCACGGATGAGGAGCTTGCCGAGTTGAAGGGGACCACATTATTTCGAGCTGCCTTATTGCAGGTGACATAGCTGGTTTCCATTTGTTATGAATTTGATATTCGACATGAGCTTCTGATCATTGTTTTCCTCTCTTGCAACTAAGAAACCTTTGGACAAATGAGTGAGGTAGATTGAATGTTTTCGTCGCAGAGGAAAAGTCTACGAGCGTTGTATGAGGAAAAGGTTAAGGGACTTGTTGAGGAAATTCTGCGTTGTGATGGGGGTTTGCTTAGGTAAGAGGCTAGTGCACTCATTGGGCTGTCCTTATAAAATACATCAGCAGCTCCTTTGCTTTTCTTTTAATTTTCAATCCATTGTTTTGATATGTGTGCATGTGCACGTTCACGCCCCTGCACATTTGGAAGAGAGAACCATACCATGCAAATAGTGGGCAATCTGTCTTTATGAAAATTTTGGCTCATTGCATCAAGATCTTGCAAAATTCGTGAAGTCTATTGAATCCCATGGTCATTGTAGATCTGATTGAGTATTTCTGGTGGAATTAGTTCTATTATACATTGTAATTAACTTTTTGATGAAAACTCTGAACTTATGTGTACCTATTCTTTGTCAACATTGTCTTTCCTCTATTGTCAATTAGATGGAAGCTTTATTGATGATGCTTCATGTCCTTCCGGAGATGTATTGGTAGAGTTATTGTATTAAACCATCAGAGGAGACCAAAAGAACAGAGAAAAAGAATTTATTAACTTAGTATTCTGAAGCTGTAGCATAAGGTATTATTTAGCAGACATCTTATTCACTGTTTGCTTGCTTGCGTTAATTCTAATACGTGCAATCTGGCTAATATTTTGTGCAGGGAATATGAGGTCCGATTTGAAGACTTCCTTTGGTATGTATCTTCTCAAGTTACTGCTTTACAACCTCCCCATTTGATCAAACCATTCTATTCCTAGTATAGCTAATTTTTTAGTCTTGTGCTTGAACTTTTAGTTATTGTATCTCTTGGCACTATGTTGAGTCAACCAGACACAAAGGTCAACAGAGATTTGAGGATTCAGATTAACCAACGAGCATAAAAGAATGGCAAAGATTTAGAAAAAAACTGACTTAGGAAATTTTCTTGTACATGAGGCATGAGTCTTTCTTATTAGTTGGTAAGATTCAGTGCAATTTACATTTCTTTGGTGCTACCTGTAGTCACATGCTATACATTTCTTTTTACTCTGAATCCAAGAGTTGAATATATTCTGTCTGGAAGGGTGGAACTTCTCAAATGGATATGAACTTGCTATTCTAGGTGAAAAGACAGTTGCTTGTCATGTTAGGAGTAACTGCAGGGTTTTTTTTGTTACAAAAAAATAGTCTTGCTGTTCTTTCATAAAAGTTTTCAGGGAACTTTTTGTTTACTGTTGTTCCATTTTCTGCAGATTACTCTGTGCTTCTTGACTTGGGTCAATTTCCATCCTGATTATATCAGTTATGCTGATGTCTCTTGTTTCTAATCCTTGTTTTCAACTTCATTGTGACAGGGCAAATTCCATTTTCTGGTCTCGAGCTTTGAACATACCTTTACCTCATTCTTATGTGTTTCCCAATTCACTAGGAGGAAGAGAAAATAATTCTGTGTGCCAAAATCAGGATACCGGTGCTCCTGCAGCTCAAACTTTTGCGGAAACAGATGACAAAACTGAAACCGAGGTCACTATTTCTTTGGACTTCTATTGCTTTTTTCCTTACGTCAAACAGAGGTCATTACCCAAGCCCAAAATTTTATCTCGAGAGCTGGTGCTGTAAAAGCCCTTTTCAATGTAGTTTCTTAGTTGACTTATTTTCTTGGATCTAATAAGGAGCTAGAGAAAGGAAAAGGCAAGGAGAACTCGAGTTCAATGGGTGCAGATACTGTTTGGGTTGAGGGCCTTGTTCCCGGCATTGACTTCTGTAACCATGGTATGCTGAATATTCTTATCTTTACACTTACCTGAATGTGAACGTAGAAATGCGCAACAGATAGAAAGTTAGCTCGTCCTCATTAAACAGGCGATTGGCTTTAGGAGGGTTCCCTTTTTTTTTTTTTTTTCGTTTTGTATACTGAACTACAAGTCATCTTCCTATCGATAGATTTTCTTCTTTATCTAAAAGTTTCTGATAACCTGTTATATGTGGTTTCATGATACAAGAGTATTGATGGGTCACATATCTCTTATGTTGATGCCTCATTTGTAAATATAACATGGGAGGACACATGCATCAAGTAATCAGTCTAATACTGCTTAACATTATCATGGGTAGCCTGCCTATGCTATTCTTCACCATCCATCCTGCTCTTACACATGAGAATCTCCCAATGAAGCAATGAATTTTGTTTTGCTGAATTCCTTTGAAGTCAGTACAATAAAAATCAAAGAGGTGGCACCCTGGTGAAAATTTTTTGTCGTTATTCATAGAGAAATGCCTTATTGGATTTTTAGTAAGATAGTTGCTTCATATTGAGTTCAGCTGCTGCCACATTGTGCAACTGTTCTCTCTCTAATAGTTTGTTGTCCTGGTATCTTGAATTGGTCACAGGGGAGTAACAATGCTTGATGAATATTAGTGTCCTGCGAGTGCTTTTAATTGCAGAGTTATTTCACAGTACAATTATGATTTTATGAAGTTTAAACCTACTTTACCTTGATGAAAATTGAATATTCGCTTTATTAAAATTCTAAAGTTCTGGTTCAAAATTTTTTTTCAAGAACTATTTGCTTAAGTTCACTTAATAGATAGTCTTTTACAGGTTCCAAGGCAGCAGCAACATGGGAAGTTGATTGCACAGGATCCATTACTGGAGTTGCTACCTCAATGTACCTTATGCTTGGTAAAATTTTCAGAGACCCTTTTCTGCATTTTTTTTCTTGCTTCTTCACTGATGGTGGAAACAGAGAATTTTGGTTTAAATCTTGAACTCTGGATAATGTGATGCAAAATATATTATTTGTTTCTATTGTAGCTGCAATTATGAAAGTTATAGAAAAGAAAAGAAGACAAATATGCCAGTGCAATATTTAGGAAAATCATATTATGTTTACAATGAGTAATCGTGTTAATCATTAGGGTTGATTACATGAAACACCCTGAAAAGATTTCTAAAATCACAAAATTCCCTATATTTTTGACAATTTCATAAAGAGCAGTGATATGTGTCCCCTAATAGGGTGTGAGCGCGTCACACCCTCGTAGAAGGACTCTCTCTGTCCCTCCCTCCCTCCCTCCTCTCTCTCTCTCTCTCTCTCTCTCTCTCTCTCTCTCTCTCTCTCTCTCTCTCTATGTATGTATGTATCTATACAAGCACACACATATATACATATATACAAGCACAAAACAGATTAACTACTCTATTTAGTGGCAAAAATACAAGCACAAAAAGAGAAGGCTTGAGCTCCAATCCATAGGATCTAATTGTGTGCATTTTTCAAGTCAACGTACTTGGTATATCCTGAAATATTATTATTGTTTAAAGTTAAAGATTGGACATTAGTTTGTTCTTTCCAATTGGATTTGAATCTTGCTAATAAACCTGCCATTCAATGGCATGGAGAAGAAATGAGATGTAAAAATAATCATGTATTCTTGATATATCCTGAAACCTCATACTTGCATATGCTTTCATAAGCATGTACGGTATATTTATTCTCATTGAAAGACAATCAAAATTTAAATTACTGGATATATAGAAATCTGTCTACATTCTCATTAGGACAACTGCTGAACTCAGGTTAGTCAATAAAATTTCATAGAAGCTTTCTGGAATAGCATAGACTGATATTACTTTGCCTGGAGTAAGATGGATGGTGATCTGCATGACAAGAAGAGGGACAAAGACATATGGAGCATATGAATGTCAACTATTTCACATTAAAGAGATGTCATCTTTTGCAATTTCCATTCTCTATCCATGCTTTGGCAGATATGCTCTAAAAGATTGCTGTTTTGAATTTGACTAAATATAGTCACGCCCTTAAATGTTTTTTCTTGAGATGTCACACTATTTGTTCCCTTTTTCTTTCCAAAAGCTGGTCCTGGCATCGTTGATGTTGGGAGTGAGATCTTCATAAGCTATGGAAACAAAGGAAATGAGGTAAGAGGCAGTGCACATCTTTGTTCATCTTCTTAGTTAGGGTGATTGTGCGCTTATCAGTCATTATCTAGTATCCCTCGCATTCTTAGGCGCTTCTTACATGCAATTTTGTTTCTTCATTAAGCCTCTTTGTTGGATGTCGAGTCATGGTAAAAATGGACATCCATTGCTGGATAGCCTGGATATGCTATTTTTTCAAGTTTGATATGTTAATTTGCAATTTATGTGTTGACCTTGATAACCTGTGGCTGCAATTTAGGAACAATCATGAAGCTTGCTGGCTCTCATGTTTGGAAGAATTCAAGTATCTTAATCTTATTTGCATGTAACATTATGCCTGATGAGACTTGTATGAGCACAATCACTGCGTTTTTTATTTACCAATCTTTTCGGCAAGTACTTGTCATGATTTATACCCAACGCTAATAAAGTAAAATAATTTATGTAGCTGCATATGCCTAAGCTTTGGTGCTTCTTCTTCACTGTTGCATTTTTCGGAGTTTTGTTAAACTTAAGCTTTGATATCAATAAATTCATATGGTGCTACATTAACCGGAGCCATCTATTCCTGTTTCTCTTTTCTCCCATCTAGCTACAAGTATGTTAAACTGGAAGCCAAAGGTTAAAATTTTGTGGTGACCTCTTATGTTTATTGAAATTCATGCACTTTAGACACACTCCACCCTGACATCATCATGGAAGCTGATGTTGCTTCATATTCCTTACAAGTGATTTCTGCAACTATGGTTAACTCCCATCTAGCTACAAGTATGTTAAAATGGAAGCCAAAGGTTAAAATTTTGTGGTGACCTCTTATGTTTATTGAAATTCATGCACTTAGACACACTCCGCCCTGACATTATCATGGAAGCTGATGTTGCTCCATATTCCTTACAACTGATTTCTGCAACTATGGTTAGGATTCATGACAACCTCTTGTCATGATTAAGAATGCAATTTTGTTCCCATTATAATATCCATTAGAAATGAGCAAGTTACTAGAAAGGAAAAGTACAGTGTGTAATGAAGTAGAACGTAACTTTCAATCATCTTATCCTCCCGCTTGACAAACTGGTGTCTGTGATTAGATACATGCCAATTTTGCGCATAGATAACAGTGCAGTCATTCTGATTTCTATTGTTGGAAAAACGCTTGACATATGATAATTATCTGGTTTTTATATGCAAATGCTTAAAGTCCTTTTATTTGTTCAATGAAATGTCATATTTGTACCCTCATTTCTTTTTTTTTTGGGCTCAAGAAACAGCAATGTCATCACTTTTCTGTGCAAAGTGACCTGTTTTTGGTTTATTTTCAGGAATTACTGTACCTATATGGATTTGTAATGAATAACAACCCAGATGATTATGTCATGGTAATATCCTCTTTGATAGTCATTTTAACTTACCTTCTGTGGCATATCATGCATGCTTTAATATTCCTTACATTGCTTCTTGTGAAGTCTTCTTGCTTAGCCAGTGAGAGAATATTTCCATTGTTGCATGGAATGGTATTTCAGTAGGTGCAACATTTTAACATTTAGCTAACATGAAGCTTGGTCATATGGTTGGTATTGTCTTTAGGTTCATTATCCCATGGAGGCATTTCAGAGCATCCCATTTGCTGATACCAAAGCAAGGTTCCTAGAAGCACAGGTGGTCTATCTAAGAAATGTTCTTTCAAAAATTGAACCTTTTGGATAACTCTGTACTCATGCTTCAAGATATTGGTGCCATTTGTCCTTGACGTCTCATGCAATGATGTTTTTTCTTGGTTATGTATGATGTTCATATGTTACGCAAACCAGGTCCATGGCCTGCCACAGTGTACATTCTAGGATTCTGTCCTCGTAGTTTATATTCAAATATGTCACATTTAAAACATGTGGCTTACTTAAGATGGTCTTAAATTTCAAAAAGCATGTGATTTAGAAAGCTAGAAACTTTCGATGAATTGTTGATTCTCACTGAGCTGGTATCAATTGCTGGATTTGATTTTCATTGACATTCGAAACCTTTGTAATGGTACCTTTCACTAACAAATTGTGAAATTGGTCAGAATGAATCCAGTATTTGGCAGCTAACCAACAGTTTGCCTAACCATGAAATCATGATTAAAAAAATTATATCCTCTTGAAGGGCCCCCAAATCTGGGTCTTTCACACTATAGTCCACATTGATTCATACATCCACTTGGTTATATGTGGCCCTGTGTTGTTTCTCCCTCAATCATTTGGATTTTCTTCCTCTAGCTCATCCATTTTAGCTTGGAAAGTAATGTGCGGATCCATCTCGAGTGTGTAGAGAAGCATGTGATTCTGGGACATTGTTGTGTTACCAGGTTTGTCACTGTTGTCTTCAACACTAATTAGACTGGCCATGGCAGTTATTGTTGTGTGTATTTTTCTATTGCTTCTTTTAATTGTTACTTTTGCATTTCAACATTTTCTTTTCAAGCTCCAATATCGGGAAAGTAAACTGACACTTCCTTTTGGTTCATGGTGGTGCGGTGCTTGTAATAAGTAGCATATCCTTAGCAATCTTGTGATTAGCTCTAAACTTACTATCGATAGTGATGAATGGTTTGGCTGAATGCAGAAGGCAGAATTAAAATGTCTTTTACCCAAAAGCTCACTGGATCATGGATTTTTTGCTGAACATTCTCTGGTGGATGAGAATGATATGGAGAGGTCACGCGGGCACTTCTGCAACTACAGCTGGAGTGGTCAGCGCAAGGCTCCCTCTTATGTGAATAAGCTGGTCTTTCCTCAAGACTTTTTAACAACTTTGCGGACAGTAGCTATGCAAGAAAATGAGCTGAGTCAGGTTTCAAAATTGCTGGAAGAGGTATGGTTTCCCCCCCCGACTCACTACTTGTCTGATCATCTAGTTATTTGCAGTTACTGGCCTTCCATGCTTGACATTACCAAGCGTGCTACTTAGTTTCTGCATAAAGCTGTGGCTGGAAAGTTTTAACATACTTCAACAAGTGTTGTACAACGAAAATTACTATAGTAATCTGGAAGCCTCTCATGAGCTTATTACCTGTTTGGTTTCAGTCCTTATTCCAATATTTGATGTGAAATGAAATCGAATAAGGCCTTTGAAAAAGTGCTGATGTGACCAGCAACTAAGATTAGACATAAGCTGCAACTGAATTGTATCCAATCAGACATCTGTAAAGTTGGCAAAGCATGAAATTTTGCGAAAACATGCAGCCCTGAAGTTGCTTATTGATAAAAAAAAGTTTCTATTTTAAAGAGGACTAATCAGAATTGCGAGAATGTTTATTCAGGGCTGGTGCATTTCCTGCCAAAGATCAGTTTGGAATGCCCCACACTTTGAGAAGGAACTGAAAGAATTACATAGTGCATAGGAATTAAAGAAACTACCATCCCTTGCAGTAAATAGCAGAACATGAGATAAAAAATATTGGAACTTACCATTTAGTCTTGATATGTCTTCCTATGTCTTTTTTTATACTTATAAGTAGTTCTCAGTGTCATCTGATCTTGATTTTGCTTCATTTGGGGTTTGGCTTTAGTTTATAATGCATCTGTTATCTTCACAAGAAAAAGGTAGATTTATGTTCAAACTGAATTTATTTGTTTTTCTTGTCATGCATTGTTTTCTGTGTTTATTGTATAAGCTTGTTGGACCTGGAGTGGAGAGACAAATTGATGATAAAGAGGTGCAAGCAGCAGTTTGGGAAGCCTGTGGGGATTTTGGTGCCCTAGAGTTGCTTGTTGATCTTCTTCGTGTGAAGTAACTCCTCTCCTGATCTTTCTCATAGCAGCATCTTTAATACTCTGATACCAAACTTTGGTGGTAATTTTTTGTCTGCAAGGATAATGGAACTCGAAGAGGTTTCGGGAATAGAAGATGATGATGCCCAACTTCTTGAGAAATGCCAAGTCATGGAGATTGAAGACCTTGATAATGATTGGTATGTTTAGGGTAAAGAGGAAATTTAGGACCCATGATTTTTTTATCTGCATCCTAGTCTAATCTTTCATTTGAGGGATGAAAAAAAGAATCGGGTCTTCCTAGATTGAAAGTACTTGGCCTCAAATGGTTATTTAGCAGCCAATGATTGGCTGCAGGATCCACCAATTTCAAGTTAGTTTTACACTTACCTCAACAATTTCGATGCAAGATTGCAGGTGGGAGAGATACATCAGAACCACTATTTGATCACCTTCACTTTTAAAGTGGGGTGCATGAACTTTGTTTGTAATTTTATTATATTCTTCCATAATAATCAAAGGATGTTAATACTTGATCAGAAAACTATTTACTTGATTCAGTTCAATTATCATAGCTCAGACTTCAAGAAGGTATCCTATATTTCCCTTTTTGGTACATAATCCTTTATTCAGTGGCATAATATTGCAATGCATTTAACTTTGATTTTGGTGCTTCTTCCGTGTCTAGTTGTCAGGGTCTATGAACCTCCTCTGTTTTCTTTAGCTGGATTCAAGCTGTCTGTTACAATTTTCCTATGATTACATATCCAACATAGCAACGAGGTCATAATTTAAGTTTTTGAGATCCATCATAGCTCCCAACTCTTAATTTTGCTTGTTAACATGTTGCTATTCATTCTTTGAGTTACACATACAACTGTTCATATCCGCTTGATTGATTTGATCGATTATCATGGAAACGGATGGGATCCTCCAACCACTCTTAACATCTCTTGCTTTTTCTCCATCCCTCTTTTTTTGGCAGCAAAGACAAGAAGACATGTGAAAAGATGGTGATAAGCAGAAATCATTGGTCAAGCATAGTGTATAGAAAAGGGCAGAAACAACTGACCAGCTTATTCTTGAAGGAAGCAGAACATGTTTTGGACCTGTGCTCAAAAGAATAGTTATGAATTTCTCCGCATCACCATATAAGCCTTAAATTAGAGGTGATTTGTCTTCAACTTACATTTTCACTGCCCAAAGGCCAAATGGGAGTCAAAACCCTGTGGAGGAGGACAACATCTTTATCTTATCAGAAATCTCAAAAACTCTAGACTTGTCAATTTGTAAATCAGCTGCACAAATGGCAGAAGCAGCTTTTCTGAGTTTGAGGTATTTCATTGGCTTTCTCCATTGGTTACATTATGTCTTTTGTATTCTAGCAAACTATGTGCTACTACTTAATTGTAATTCATCAACCTTATAATCGCAGGTTAACACCAGGGGCATTTGGAATAAATGTGGGGCTTGTGAAGTGTTCAAGGCAAATCATACATAAATGTTTAATTGTTTTGTCACAGCTTTCCCTTGTAAAATAGATGCATGCTATATGGACTTGTCCAGTTTTTTTCTTCTTTGGCCTATTTGCTCAGAAAAAAAAGATTGACAAATCTAATGTTACACACTTATAAACGCAGATGCAGTTATATGGCTGCTGTTCTAATCTATAGATTCTGCATTATAAAAGCCTACTTCCAGAAAGTTTTGTTGGCTTGAAAGTTTAGGGTCAAAATTGTATTGAAAAACTCGTAATAATTGCAATAAGCAAAAGAGTATTATTTACAACACTACAAGCATTTTTTTCATTTTAAACCTGAAGAACTAAACATTTATTGTGGGGCCCAAGGGAAGGCCCTCTGAGTTACGAAATCATGTGCTGACACGTGCCAAGTTGCGGTACTCCCCGGAGGGTGGATTAAATAGAGTAGTACAACGGGCAATACTTTTCCGCGCGTCCAGCGATGCTTGGTTGAATAGTAGGCAGCTCGACCAGTCTCCGGCGACTGGCTGTCGCTGTCGGGCGCCCCTTATTTTCCCAGCTCGCCGTGTTTATAAACGTGCCGCCCATATTTCCACTCGAGATCCCTTCCCTTCTCCTCCCCTCCTCCTCGCGCTTCGAGCTCTCTCAGGGATATATGTAGGGCTTGCATATAGATCGGCGCGAGTGGGATGGGATGCGAGCTCCGGAGAGGTCTGCTTGATCTCGTTATCTGGCTTTGATACGGCGCATTGAGGCGGCGTGTTCTTTTCTAGAGACTGGAGCGATGGCTGCGGGTTGGATAGCTATCTTCTTGGTTTTTGGGTTCCTCTTTGGAGCTCTTGACGCCAGCCCCGGTGACGCCGATCCGCTCTACAGGTGAGCGCGATTAGAAGGCTGCTTTCGCCTATTCTAAGATTGATCTGGTCCTGTTCAAGTTCTTGTGGTTGGATTCTCGTTTAATTGATGCTGCAACTACCATTTGCTTAGACTTTGTTGCTCATGGATGAAGTGTTTGCCGATCAGCATGCCGTAGAAAGGCCATTTGCTTGAGAAAACCTTGCTTATAGCCTATTGCTTCTGGTCTATTACTTCTATTTGGGGTCTTGATTGTTGTGAATCGCTAGAATTGGGACGGTTCTTGGTTTTCTTTCCTTCTTGCTAGCTCTAGAGATCGACTTCCATAGTTTTAGGACATTTGTTTCTGTTCGAGCACTGGTTCGCCTACGGTTTGATCAAGTGTGGATGGTTGTCGAGATTCATGTACGCTGATTCCAATACAAGATCAGAGCTTCATATAAGAGCAGTGAAGTGAAGAAATAGTTGTTCCAAGATTAAGGACCTCGTAGAGGGTAAATCTCAATATCATGGAGGTACTAGAAGCCAAACAACTAAACGCGTGATGAATATTTGGCTTGAGTCTAATGGCCCTCACCATTGCCATTATGTGTCTTTACCTTTTTTTGAGTTTGATGTGTAGGATCTTGTTTTATCCTTGAGTTCTTGTTGGATTCACTTTCTCGTTTTAGCTAGCTCTTTCGCTCCAAATTAAGCAGAGGATTATATTTCAAGAAGATGATTATGTTAAAATTTGGTGCCGTAGATAAAAAGGAGCCATTGTTCACATATTTTGGTGGACTCAATCAGCATCTTTGAATTTATTCATATGTGATAACTACATGTTCTCCTAAAGGTTTCAGGTAAGGGTCAATTGTTAGATGGTTAGTGCACCTGAAAGTGGATAGTATTTGTATGCCGCCTATGAGGTTTGGACATTATGATGCTGTATACGTAGCAGTGCACCAAGTGATGAGTTGAGGATGCTAGTTTTGTTTATATCATTCTATTTCTTTAGGTTAGACTGTAGTCATGACTTCACCATTTTGTGTCTGAGATATAGAGAGATACGGTTCTTGTTGTGCTTTCATTTCTACAAGTAAGATTTCTTCTATGATGCTTAGTTCTCTACTGCATAATTTGTATTTGTGGCTAGTAACTGATGGTTTTTAGCTTGCTGCCAAAGCAGAAACTAGAAATTCTCAACTAATTAAACTATAAACAATCCTAGTCTTTTTTCAGACATCATGTTTATGGATATTACTGCCGTGATTAACTAAATCCTTCTGGTTAGCATATGTAAGCTGTTTGTGTTTCTTAATACAGCATGCAGAAAAAGATAGAGATTTGATGTGAGATGGTATAGCTCATATGTGAGGATGAGCTGTGCTTTAATTTTCCAAGAGGATTCAAATTTTCTACTTGTTAAAATGTTTTGATGCTGCATGATCTAAGATTTACTTGCTTATTGTCTACTAACTTAATGACAACCCACAATGATAGGATTTGTGTTCGACAATGTGAGGAGACAGGAGCTTTTGGAGACCTGTCCATCCAACAATGCCAGGCTCCTGGCAATGATACATGGTATATGCAAGAGCCTCTTTATTTGCAGTGGAAACACCTGAACTGCAGGGGTGAGTGCCGCTATCATTGCATGATGAAAAGGGAAAAGGAAAGGGAAGCACTTGGCCTTGGTCCTGTCAAGTACCATGGGAAGTGGCCCTTCAAACGCATCTTTGTGTTCCAGGTCTGTCATTCTTTGTAATTTTGTTCCCAGGGTTGTGTTTTTTTGGCTACTAATCGGGACATTTTGCTGAATTTTCCATTCATACAGGAGCCTTTTTCTGCTGCCTTATCAGCACTCAATCTTTTAACGCATTTCATTGGCTGGCTGTCTTACTTCCTCTTATTATATTACAAATTGCCCCTTAGGCCTCAGAGTAAGAGGACCTACTACGAATTTTCTGGCTTATGGCACATCTATGGGCTCTTGGCAATGAACGCCTGGTTCTGGAGTGCCATATTTCATACTCTGTAAGCCACCGGCTTCCCTACCAGATTACCTGAACAAGTTAACGGAGAACAAACAAAGACTTGTTGCTTCCTCGAATTGATGATCCCATCTCTTTTTTGCAGGGATTGTGATTTGACGGAGAAGTTTGATTACTCATCAGCTGTAGCTCTACTTGGGTACTCCTTAATTCTGGCATTGCTTCGGACATTCAGTGTCAAAGACGAAGCTTCTAGGGTCATGTTCGCCGCCCCAGTCTTAGCCTTTGTGACAACGCATATTTTGTTTCTCAACTTCTACGAGCTTGATTACGGTAAGATCTGGTCCAGCTCTAGAAATTTTCATTGATTGCTGAACCAGATTTACTTATTTACTCTGCAAAAAGTCAATTTGTTTTAGAAACCTCACTTTGGCTTGTGAAAACTTTTACGGTTGTTCTGTGATAGCTTGGCTTGCTTATCCCATCTCTTTGGTTCTTTCAAAAGTGCTCATTCCGTATATGTATGCGGTTAGTCTTCCCGTTACTTCTGATATGTAACAGAAACAAAATACTTGGCGCGAGGTACATGCAAGTAGATTTGCTTTTGATAAAGCTCGGGTGCTGATACTTGTGCCAATCTTTGACAGCCAACGACACAGCAATCCTTGTACTTAAATATGGTCAGTTGTCATTGTGATTTCTTTATAAAAGCCTACCCCTTGTGTTTCAGGCTGGAATATGATGGTCTGTGTTGCCATGGGCGTCATTCAAATCCTACTCTGGGCAGTTTGGGCTGGTATGACCCGACATCCCTCACGCTACAGGCTGTGGACAGTGGTAATGGGAGGAGGAGCTGCCATGTTACTCGAGATCTATGATTTCCCTCCCTACAAGGGTTTCATGGATGCCCATGCACTGTGGCATTTGTCCACCATCCCTCTCACATACTTATGGTGGAGCTTCATCAAGACAGATGCATGCTTCCGGACCACAGAGCTCGTCAACAAGGCTAGTAACAAGCAAGAGTAGCAGCTCCAATCTCTGCTACTCATTGCGATAAGCTTCTCTGCTTTGTGTTCCCACTCCTATTGCCTATAATTCAACTTTCTTCTTTGTTTTTGCCTCTGTTTTCCTCATGCAGAAAGTTTTGTATTTCAGACTAGGAGGATCTGGTAGTCAAATTGGAAATTTTTTGTTGTCCTGATTGCTCTAGATACAGGATCTGGACTTTGTTGTTGGTTGTCTGACTGGATGAAAACTACTTACAAACATTTGATTCTTGACCAAGAAACTTCCTAGCAACATGAAACATAGACCAAGTTATTATTCAAAGTTAGAAGATGATCAATCTTGCGGGCCAGCCACATTGTGAAGAGTCCAGCCTATGAGATAGGCGCAGGCCGCAGCAATGCAGCTATTAGTCAGTGTAGCTGCTATTGAGTAGAAGTACCTCTGCCCAGAAATCCTGGCCTTGGCAGCTCCAAGAAAGGCGAGTGAGACAGCGGAGAGCAGACAGCCTCCGAGGAATTGACGGAATCCTTGTGTGTGAACGGGATGAAAAGTATGAAAGATAGCAGAGGAAAGCTGCCGAAAACTATGAAGGCATGAAAGGTAATGAGCCCTGTTGATGGACTCCTGATGGATCAGAGAGTTCATCAAGTTGTTGAAAAGTAGAGATATGGAGAGAACGAGAACATGAAGCTAGAAACTTCCTCTATTAATGGTCAAGGAGACCACTGACTCCCACTTTATGGTCCGAAGAACCCCGTTGATAACTTTTCACTCAACAACCCCTTATAATGAACTACTGGAATCTTATATAAAGCAAACCCTAAAGCAGTGTCTAAACCAACGGTCAAGATCTTCATCTACTAACATAAGCAATCCTCTTACTCTCCCAGCAATACTATCATCCAAACCAATAACTACTAATATCTTGGGTTAGGTTGATTGTTGATTCTAATATTGTTTTGATAATGTCAATATGTGTATGATGATAAAACAATGATTTGACATCTATATCCCTTAATTTGGAACTCTTTAAATTCAATTTTTAGATATTGTTTTTATTGGAGTTCGATGTCACGATTGTCCGCGAGATGGTCCTGTTGATGGTCAAGACGATCATTTTGGAGTGATCCTAGTGGTCTATCTAAGTATAGACCCTTAATGCATCATTTCCTTACAGAAGCTTACGGTCAATGCGACGGTTGACCGTGAATACTTGATGGTCGATGTAATGGATTATCATACTACTTTTTAGCGTGCCTGATAATGCGACGGTCGACCGTGAAGACTGGACGGTTGATATGATGGATGATCCATGTTATTTTTTAGCCGATGGATGATGTGACAGTCTGTCTGTGGATCAACCGTCAGGCTGCGCATAGTAAAAAATATAGCTGTTGGAGAAACGTAAAATAGTCGTTGGGAGCTATTTTTGGAGGCTTTGAAACTCAAGTATAAGAATGAAGATGTTGTAAAGTTGTGTAACAACTAAGGGGATTATTTATGTACATTTGAGTAAGTTTATTTTTCATTTTCCTTATTTTTGAGAGCTTAATTTTTGTAAAACAACTTCAAATTGTGAAGTAGACTTTAAGAGAATCAAAGAGAGACTTAGAAGATCTCCAAAAGGTCTTGGAAGAGGATTGTAAGGTTACTAAGCACCCAGAAGTTTGATGGAAAACGTTGTAAGAGTTCTTGCAACTAGTGGAACCTCAAGGAGAACCTTAAGTGGAATGAACGTAGACCAAGAGTTGGGTCGAACCACTATAAATTCGGGGCACACTCTTTAACTCTCATCTCATCATTTATTTGCTTTTTATTTCATTTACAAACATTCAAGAATTTTAGACTCCTCCCACCTAGGTTTTCATTTATCGATTTATAAAAAAAGATCCAATTCACCTCTCTTGGACTTTCAATTGGTATCAGAGCTTGGTTTTTAATTTGAGTTTTAACAACCACAGAGGATCTTAATTCATATGGAAAATATAGAAGGTCACCCCACCAATAGACCATCCTACTTCAATGGATCAAGTTATACAGATTGGAAGACAAAAATAGAGATATTCATTTAATTCAGGGATTTTAAGGCATGGATGGTCATTGAGGATGGTCATTGAGGATGGTCCCTTCGTCCCATGAAGACTCATGAGGGTAAGCAAGTTTCAAAGATTAATAGTGAATACACCCCAACTGACTTGAAGAACTTGCAAATTAACGCCAAAGCCAAGAGCTGTTTATTTTGTGCCCTAAGCTCGAGTGAATTCAATAGAGAGTTGACCAAGGAAATTTGGGATAAGCTTGAGGTCACCTATGAAGGAATCACCCGAGTTAAAGAGTTTAGAATTACTATGCTTGTTCATGATTATGAATTATTTTGCATGAGAGATGATGAGATAATTAGTGAAATGTTTACTCGTTTCACAAATATTCTTAATATACTTGAATCTCTTGATAGAGTATACGCTAACGATGAAGTTGTGAGAAAGATTCATAGATTCCTACCAAAATCATGGGATCCTAAGATGATGGCAATTGAAGAAGGCAAAGGTCTATCCAAGCTATCCCTTAATAAACTCATGGGATCTCTCATGACATATGACATGAACTTGAAGAGGAGTAATGACGAATGAGATAATAAAAAGAAGGTCATTACTTTCAAGTCCTCAAATAAGGAATCATTTACTTTCAAGTCCTCAAATAAGGAATCATTTACTTTCAAGTCCTCAAATAAGGAATAATCCGATCCGAGTGATGAAGAGGATGAGGAAGAATTAGCCATAATCTCAAGAAGAATTCAAAAAAATTTCAAATGTCAAGGAGGAAAGAAATTCTTCAAAAAAAAAAATTCCCCAAAGGTGAAAAATCAAATGCTAACACCTTTAACTCCAATGAAATGATTTGTTATGAATGTAAGAAACTCGGACACTACAAGTCAGATTATCCTCAACTTAAAAAGCCTACAAAGAAGGAATTCAATAAGAAGAAGACCATGAAGGCAACTTGGAGAGAAAGTGATGTGGAATCTCATCCGATAAAGAAGAACAAGAACAAGCAAATCTTTACTTAATGGCATTTGAAGATAAGGAGAAGGAAGAAAATGAGGTAGAAGATGAGCTTGCATTTGATAAACTATTTGATGCTTATCGTTCCTTGGCTAGAGGCATCAAGTTTCTTAAGAAGAAATATTATGCTACAAGTAAGGACTTGAAGAAACTAGAAGATGAGATACTAGATGCCATGCATAGGATTGATACATTAAAAAACGAGAACAAATGCATACTAGAAAACGTATCTAGTAATGTTTATGCCATAATTGAGAAGGAATTCAAGGACTCTCGATATGAATGTACCATATTGAAAAGCACGACCTCCGATTTGCAAAAGGAAATCATCAAGTTGAGAAAATCCATAAATGACCTTTCTCTTGAGAATGATATCTTAAAAATTACTCTTTCAAAGTTTATGAAGAGTAAGAACAAGCTTAATGAGATCCTAAATTACCAGCGTAACTCCTTGAACAAAGAAGGTATTGACTATGACCCAATGAACATGAACAAGATTAAGATAACGAGCTTTGTGAAAGTATCTTCTCATCCTCCTAGAATAACAAACGCACCTACTTGTCATTATTATTGTAAAATAGGTCATATTGCTCCTAATTGCTATCTTATGAAGCATGTTAGTGCTAACACTTTTTGGATACCAAAGCATGTTAGTGGACCCAAAAAGATATGGATACCAAAATGACAACTTGATTTGTTTTTGGAGGAATGCTTGAGATCCAAGATCAATACCAACCCAAAGGAAAAATGGTGGTAGCTTGATAGTGGATGCTCAAGGCATATGGTGGGGGACAAGAATATGCTTTTAATCATTTACGGAAATGGAGGTATGCAAATAATTATCAAATGATATATGATCCCTTCATTGGTATTCGAACTTGTTACTCCCTTCAAAAGATTTGTGTTTTTTTTAATCTTTTTCTTCTTAACTTGAGCTCAAATGTTTTAAGGAAGACTAATATGATGCATGTTATTATTTTTTGGCTATGCAAGAAGAACTTCAAGTCATTTCAAAGGTTGTCAAAAGTATTTTTCCTATGGTTTATATATTGGGGTTGCTCAAATGCTTATATCTAATCTTTATTCATGCATGTGTATTTCATAGTCATGATTCAATTTCATATGTGTTTGGCTCAAGTAGAATGGAATTGATTAGGTTATGGTTCATTGGTTTGATTGTCACAACTACATTATATGGATTGTATGTGTGGATGTTTTGAATGACATATCTATATGAATGGAATGTATGGATTAAATGCATATCTTTATGTTGGATGGCTTGACATTGTCAAATTGAAACTCCCGTGTTGTTTAAATATCATATTTCTCAAATTGATGGTATGAGATTGGAAATAATTTGATATAATGTCTTATGATGGTGTAGTTTTGAAATTTTTAGACATATATTGCTTTGGATGATCTTGGAATGCACATGTAAGTTTACTTTTCATTATTGGCAATGTCTATAATTGGATATAATGGAAATGAGATTGGGAGCCTCATTGACATTGGATTGCAAGGTAATGGACTTGGTGAGTACTCAATCACGTTGCTCAAATGAAATTTGATCCTCTAATTTGACATTGCATATTGGTTATTTAGTATGTTGATCAATTTGATTGACTATAGTTGTTATAATAATGTTCTCATCCTCTATATGACTCATGTTTTTATAGTTTGAGTTCAATTAGATGATTAATTGAGTTAAATGCACGACTTCTTAATGAATTGTGCTCAAATTCTATACTTGTTAAAATCGGTTACGAATCCTAGTTTAAAAGTTATAATTCTTTTTGATTCAAGGTAATATGTGTACATTCCCTCTTGAATGATGTATGTGATTGTGAACTTGATTTCAATATTGAAGTTTTATGTATCTATGTGAATCTAGGCTTAAATGTCATATATCTCAAATTATTGGTGTATGGGAGCTATAAACTTGAATCTAATATGAAACATATTGATATTTATGATTCAAGGAAATAGATTGAGCAGACTATGCTTCAATGTTCTCATCATCTACATGACTCTTATGACGCAATTTAGTTATCTTATTTTGATGATTCAAGGAAGCATATTGATATTTATGATTCAAGGAAATAGATTGAGTCACCGGAGAAACTCTCAAAGACCATCTTGTGGCTTGCAAAAGAGTGGCAGCTGAAGAAAGGGAGGTATAGACAAGAGGTTCGGGTGACTAGAGAGGCATGGAGGGATTTCTTTACCATCATATGTGATGCCTCCTTCCTACAAGAAGAGTCGGGCTTGGACGTTGTCTGCTGGAATGCCCACGGAGGGAAAGAATGGTGGTTTTCAGCAAAGGGGAGAGCTAATGAGGCTAGGGATGCTGAGCTATATGCCATGGAGAGGGCGGTAGACATCGTTAGAAGTCGAGGCTGTGAGAGGGTGCTGTTGGAGTCTGACTCCAAGGACTTGGTTGAATGTGTTAATGGGAGGAAACAGTGGCCCGGTGCTCAAAGTAGCCGACTGCAAGGACTTTGTTGGAATGTAGCCCAATTGAAGGAGATTTACGTACGGTTTGTACCAAGAGAGGATAATGAGGAGGCTGATGGCCTTGCGAGGGCCGCGAGGGGCCGGTGGTCAGCCAAGTTTTGCGTAGGAGCCCCGGGAGCCCAAGAGGGGCCGGGGGGGGGGGGGGGGATAGCCCCTAGTTTTGATGTAGTTCGTTGTTTTGTTACATGGTTTTCACTAACCCTCGGGCTCAACTTGTCAAAAAAGAAGAAGAATGGTTTATATATGTGAACTCTTGAATCACTTGTGCTCAAGTATTATGTATCTTGAAGTTATTTATGAAACAATGGTCGAGTACTTGAACCTCAGCTTGAAAGGTTTATATCCATTTGCTCCAAGGTAATGTGATGAGGTAACTAAGTTTCATTACTTTGTTTAATTGTTGGTATAATTTGTCCAATCATAGAGTTGAATGATGCTTTAACGTTTGAGAGCTTGAATCTCATGTTTTTTTCTTATAGATCATTATAATTCAAGGTGATATGAAGTTTGAATCATGTTTTTAAATTTTCTAAGCCATTGTATGATTTGAAATAAACACCTAACGCAAGGTATATTATAAAGTGAGTATTTTTCCTCTCAATAATGGCTTTCATAGGAGAAAGTAAATGCTACTCTATTTGTTAGGACTTGTCTTCAAGATATTCTTTTTATTCAAATTTATATCATAATATCATTTTCTTGTGCTACTAATGAGAATACATGTAAGGAGTTTGTTAAGTGCAAAGTGAATTCGAGCTGAGTATGATTGGAGAAGAAAGCTATTTTCTTGAATTTGAAATCAAGCAATCAATGATGACATCTTCATATACACCAAGCAACTTCTTAAGAGATTTGGGATGAAGAATGGTAAGCCAGTAGCTGAAAGAAATGCTGAATTATTCTTAGAAGAAAGCTTGGTACGTTTAATAAATGCCCAAAATAAAAATCCTAAGAGGAAAATGTATATTTACTATCAAAGTATTCTAAATACGCATCATACCTTTAGCACATAAATTTTGATTTAATTAGCTTACTTGTATGATGACTTGTTTTAGTACATAATATTAAAGTGCTTGTGAAGTTTGATGGCTTTTCGGTTTTAAAATGACTTTAAGTTGATTGCTAAAAGTTCTTTTTAAATTTGATGGTTGACCATGATCCTAACCTTTTTTTATCCCCTCCTATATTGCTTTTTGATGATGTCAAATGGGGAGAAATATTGTGATACGAAAAATCGAGCCTTGCCTACTAGTTGATCTTTTGGTTTTGATAGTTTTGAAATTTTATAGTTTTGCATGTACTTGAAGCATTTGGATGTTTAATGAAAAGTTTCTTTTCTGGATTGAATGATATATATCTATATAATTGAAGGTTGTATGAAAGTTAATTCAATGCTCAAATGTCATATTTTTTGTTTCTACGCAAAGATGTTGATATGTTAAATTTTAAGTTTTCATGCTTTTAGTTTTCCAATCGAGCTTATTATATCCTCATAGTGACATATGATCTGTATGCATTAGAAGATTTTATTTTAAAACATATTTCATGTGAAAAATGGATGCATAGATTAAGGAGGGTCTTTGATGTTTATCATCATAATTGAAACAGTTGCCATCATCAAAAAGGGGATATTGTTCATTCTAATCTTGTTTTGATGATGTCAATATGTGTTTGATGATAAAACAATGATTTGACATCTATATCCCTTAATTTGAAACTCTTTAAATTCAAATTTTAGATTTTTTTTACTGATGGTCGATGTCAGGATCAACCGTGAGATGGAACGGTCAATGGTCAAGACATGACCATTTTAGAGTGATCCTGGCGGTTTATCCAAACATCGACCCTGGATGCATTATTTTCGTACAGAGGCTGACGGTCGATGATACGGTCGACCGTGAATACTGAATACGACACAGTTGATGCAATGGACAATCAAGGCTATTTTTGAGTGCGACTAATGATGCAACGGTCTATGAAACGGTCGGCTGTGAAGACTGTACTGTTGATGTAATGGATGATCCATGCTATTTTTTAACGCAATAGATGAAGCGACGGTCTATCCGTGGATCAACCGTC